>CM064497.1:54094186-54304186 GCA_032716605.1 Paralithodes platypus | reverse complement strand
GATATCCGGCTCTTCCTCAGGTGTCAGCACACGCCTCTCCTCTTGATCTCCCTGCAGTGGAGATTTGGGTGACCCCGAGCACGATCCTGAATGGGACGTCGAAGGGGAGGGAGTTGGCCTTGTTTGGGTTTTCCACTAGTGCCTGGTTGGGGGTCTAGGCGTGTGGCCATCTTCTTCACCTTCGTAGCTTTTTTCTTCAGGGCCTTCTTCACTACCTTCTTAGGAGTTTTTTGTGTTTTCGGCATGATGATTTGCGGAAAACGGGTGCGTGGACGTGTGTAGGAACGTGTGATCTCGGTCGTGTGAACTAGGGTAATGACACCCTGACACGACTGGCGTATACAGTATATATGGTCAGTGAAAATTGAGCGACCATAGATAGTGTTATCGCAAGGGTCAAGGCGTCCCCAATATGATTTCTGTGCCCAACGTTAGCCCTCATTCGACCTACATTCGCCCTCATTCGACCCATGTCGCTCTGCTGTCGTGTTGCATTTGCTGATATTCGTCGAAACACTCACTGCATTCGCACAACCACCGTACGGTAGTCACCATAATCGAGCGAATTCGCTCACAAGCAGTGTTGCCAATAATTGCAAGTCGCCATATTCGCTCCAAAGCTCGCAGGGCATTCGTCCATATTCGTCCGGTATTCGCTCGGCATTCGTACAACATTCGACCTATTCGTCCGACATTTGCCTATTTCGCCCACATTCGCAGGAACTGGCGAATACGGAGACAATGGTACGAATTGTGCGACTATCGTGCGAACAACGTCGAATACAGTGAGACAAAGGGCTAATGTCGTACAACATTCGCCAAAATTTTGAATTCACAGCTGTTATTTGGGTATGCTCAAAATTGACGGCGAATCTGGGGGAATCTGGGCAAACATATTCGAGCGAATATGGCGAATTTTGGGACATAGACAAAAAAATCCTGTCGCCGTCTGTCGCTGGGCGTTCGCCATAGAAAAGTCGCACAGTGGGATACCCCCTTTAGGCATAAGTAGGAGAGAGGAGGGGTGGAGAGGGAGGAATAGCCCCAGAATCATCCAAGGTAGAGTTTCTAGCACAAATTTGAGCAAAGAGTTCAGCTTTGTCAGAGGAAGAAGTGATGGTTGTGCCATCAGTGGAAGTTTAGGGTCTAGGTACTCCAAACCTTTAAGACACTTTCCACTAACTTCCACTTTGTGGAACACCACCTCTCCTCTGGCAACCCTGGTCTTCTCTTTCTCACCGAAACCCAGTTGTCTGGGACTACTGACAACAAACCCTTCTCTGTATCCTCCTACTATATCTATCCTCAGTTTCAAGCCAAAGGTGGATGTTGCGTCTATGTACGCAACAATCTTGCTTTCTTTCGTGTTACCAACTTTGATTCTTCTGAATTCTCAACTCTCTGGCTAAATATTTCTACGCTGTTTATTTCTCCCCTAATTCTACTGACTATCCAAAACTCTTTTACAATCTAACTTCTAAAGTGGAACACATCCTATCCATCTCTCCTTTCGCAGAAATCTCCATCCTAGGAGATTTTAAAGTTCACCACCGCCAATGGTTCTCCTCCTTTTCCACTGACCAACCTGGTGAACAAGCCTACATCTTTTCTATCCTAATTGACCTAGATCAGTTAGTCCAGCAACCTACCTGTATCCTGGATCGCCTCGGAGATCGGCCCAACTTTCTTGACATATATCTAACCTCTAACCCTTCTGCTTATACTGTAAATCTTTTCTCTCCTTTGGGATCCTCCGATCATAAACTTATCTCTGTCACCTGACCTATCTCTCCGGTACAGCCATCCGATCCTCCTAACCGGCGGCGCTTGTGGCACGTTCGCATTGCTGACTGGGAGGATCTACGGCAGGACTTCTTTGATCTCCCATGGAATGACTTCTGCTTCCGTGGCCGGGGACCCTCGGAGAGTGCTGAACGCATTACCGAGGTAATCCCCTAGGGCGTGGAAGCATACACTTAATTTTCTTTCTCTCAGTCTAATGCTATTTTTGGTTGTTTACTCACGCTTTTTCTACTGCTGTCCACAATAAGGAGAAAACATTGAAACTGTACCGTCGCCTTAAATCTCAAGAATCTCATACTTACTATGTTTCTGCACGGAATCAGGCCAAATCTGCTCTTCGACTCACCAAACATTTTGATATCAATAATAAATGCACTGAACTATCCAACTCTAGCTCTTCCCAAGCCTTCTGGCATCTATCCAAGAACCTCTCCAACAATTTTTCTTCTTCGTCTTTCCCTCCTCTTTTCCACTCTGACAACACTACCGTCACTTCTTCCTCTGACAAAGCTGATCTCTTCACTAACACTTTCACTAAAAATTCCACTTCGGATGATTCCGGTGCTATTCCTCCTTCTCCACCCCCCTCTCTCCTACTTATGCTTAAAATCCTAATCTCTTCCAAGGATTTACTTACCACCCTCTCTGGGCTTAATACTAAGAAGGTGTACGGACCGGACGGTGTTCCTCCTGTTGTACTAAAAAACTGTGCTTCCGTGCTGACTCTTCTTTGGCAAACTCTTCCGTATATGTCTCTCTTCTAACGTCTCCCCTTCTTGCTGGAAGTTCACGCTCATTGAAGCTGTCCCAAAGAAGGGTGACCGCTCTCAACCCTCCAACTATCGTCTAATTGCTCTCATCTCTTGCATCTCTAAAGTTTTTGAAACTATTCATACCTCAATATGTCTTAAGCATTTATCTTCACATAACCTACTCTCAGACCGCCAGTATGGCTTCCTTAAGGGCCGCTCTACTGGTGATCTCCTTTCCTCCCTTCGGGAATTTGGTGAAACTTTTTGTATTGTGCTAGATATATCAAAGGCCTTTGATAGAGTCTGGCACAAATCACAAATGTCCAAACTACAAAATTTGTTTTCTGCTATCCCTCTATTTGTGCCTTTATCCTAATATCCTTTCTAACCGTTCCATAACTACGAATATGGATGGCCATCGATATTTCAATTTAATAAACCTTTTCAGTTATATTTAACGTTACTTTGTTGGAATTTGTACAAATAAATAAACTCCCTCATGTGGCAACGATTCGCGAAATGTTCCAGGTCCGGCCCATGAATATACTAGGAATTAAGGGGAGATTTGTATTTATTTGTTAATTTATATATATATATATTTATTATTTTCTTTAGATTTCTTCAAAAACCTCCATCAAGCTTAAAAAGTATCCCAAAAATCCCCCATTGAGATTAATTTGTAGGTTTTTCGTTAGGTCCTCCTACATTACAGGCTCGCTATCGGTCGCCAGGAAAATATTGACACCTAAATGGCACGAAAGGTCTTAAAATCACAAAGCTAAAGGAGGGAACGTGTTATAATCTCAAAACTAACGAGGCTGAACATTAGGGAGAAGGGGGTCCAGAACAAAAAGCTCCCCTTACTAAGGATGAGGCTCATGAGTAATACTACTAATTAATGAGGTGGGGCTAAACCTGAACATTACGGCAGAAGGGGTCCAGCGAGCTTTATGGCAGGAGGGGAGAGAACTAATGACCAAGGTTCACAGATACCAAGCTCAATAATTACCATGGACTTTGCCGTTTTGAGGAACATGACGCGTTTGCATAGTTTATTCTGGCTATCATTAGACGTTCTAGTACAACTTAGGAAGGATGTATGGGAGGTAAATGGGTAAATGGGAAGAAACGTTGCATCCCTTGTATTATTCTACAGATATTTTCACAGCAATTGCTCCGAGGAACTTGCTTCAATTGTGCCGCCTCTCCACATCTTTCCCCGTAGAACTAGGGTAGCTGAGAGCGTCCATGAATTTACACTTTCTCCTCCACAATGCAGAACTTCTGCTTATCAAAATTCATTTATCCCTAGAACTACTACTCCTTGGAATTCACTTCCCTCGAGTTGCTTTCCACAAACTTACAATCTACAAAAGTTTAAATCCAGTTGTTACAAACATTTTATGAATGGAGGATGCCTTTAGGGTCATGGACCTTTTTGTTTTATGTGGTTTTCCTTCCTCCGTTCATTGTCTCTTTAAAAAAAAAAAAAAATAAAAAAAAAAAAAAAAAAAAACAGTCTCAACCTACCCTCTGACTTCCATAACTTTCATAATCTGCACAAAATCGTCAATAAACTGTCAAAACGCGTCATAATCCTCAAGGAATTAACGAGGTGGGGCTAAACCTGACCAGTTCAACAGAAGGGGTCCAGCGAGCTTTATGGCAGGAGGGGAGAGAACTGATGATTCACAGATAACAATAATTACTATAATTATACTTAAGAGGAAGTTTGTTTTTTCTGGACACCCTTCTCCCTCATGTTTAGCCCCATTAGTTTTGACATTTTAAGACGTTCGCCCTATCAGTTTTAAGACCTTTTGTGCCATTTAGGTGTCGATTTTTACATGGCGAGCGAGCGATAGTGAGCCTGTAATTTAGGAGGCATTTCTTCTACCGAAAAATGTACACATTTATCCCGAAGGAGAGTCTTGGGGGTATTTTTTAAGCTAGATGGAGGTTTTGGGAGTAAGCATAAGAAAATAATAATAAATAAACAGATGCACAAATAAATAAACAGATGCACAAATAAATAAACAGATGCACAAATAAATAAACAGATGCACAAATAAATAAACAGATGCACAAATAAATAAACAGATGCACAAATAAATACAAATCTGCCCTTAACTAAGTATGCTATTAACCCCTTCTGTACCGGCGATGTTATATAATTATATTATAGTTTTATTTAGACGATTTTGTGCAGTTTAGGAAGAATGTGTGACAGTATAAAGGGTTAAGTGAGATAGTTCGAAGCCTGTTAACTGCTAGAGGGCACCTTTAAACTGAATAATATCATATAATAGTAGCCATAATTATGTTAAAAGGATGACACCGGTACTGAAGGGGTAAACGGGAATGCCAGACACTATGACTGAGTTAAGGTGCCACTAACAAGGGACAATATACTGAAGGGCAGGTTGTAGTAGTTATTAGTTTGTTTTTAATTTTTCCTGGTACATATATTGGATTTCGTTTGCTCCCTCCACCTCTATCAAGCTTTAAAAAATATATATCGCGACCAAAGGCCGGCTCCTCCTAAATTACAGGTTCGCTATCGCTCGCCAGGAAAAATCGACACCTAGATAGGGCGAAAGGTCTTAAAATACGCCAAACTAATAGGGCAGACGCCTTAAATTTGCATAACTAATTGGGCTAAACATGAAGGAGAAGGGGTCCAGATATAGAACAAAATACTTCCCCTTAAAGAGATTTGCCAAGATATATATTATACGGTGAACGGCTAAAACATATATGTACAATCAAAGCGAGAACATTGCAGCTACTGTACTGTAGACCATTCTGTGTTTATTTCTTCTAGCAACATTAATTATAGCGGTATTCTGGAGACTTGAGCCATTATAGACCGAGATTGTGGCATCATTCTAGGGATTATCAGCATTTATTTACTATCTAGTGGACTTGATTTAGTAACCCTGCGTCCTACTAGAGAGGTTTGTGAAAATATATATTATACGGTGAGCTAAAATATATATTATATTGTGAGCTAAAATATATATTATACGGTGAGCTAAAATATATATTATACGGTGAGCTAAAATGTATATTATACGGTGAGCTAAAATATATATTATACGGTGAGCTAAAATATATATTATACGGTGAGCTAAAATATATATTATACGGTGAGCTAAAATATATATTATACGGTGAGCTAAAATATATTATACGGTGAGCTAAAATATATATTATACGGTGAGCTAAAATATATATTATACGGTGAGCTAAAATATATATTATACGGTGAGCTAAAATATATATTATACGGTGAGCTAAAATGTAAACATGTCAAAATTCATTCTGGCTAACATTAGAGTAGTTTTTTCAGTTTCAAAAGGGCCTCCAGGAATTAACAGGCTTTAAACTTGCTCACATGTCCCTTTTTACTACCACGGATCCTTGTTAGGCTGCACAGAATCCTCTAAATATAACTAAAATATACGGTAATGCTAAAGATGTCACCAGTACAAAAGGGGTTAAAATAAAGAACATTGCAGCTAGACCATTCCGTTAGCGTACACTTTATCACGTTGAACACGATTATATAATACTTAGTTGATATAATACTATTAATACAACATTAAATATATCCCCTTCTGTACCAGCGAGGTCTTCTTAATGGGGAATGGGCATTTTTTTTTTTTTTTTTTATAATTTAGTTTTAGTTTGCTCCCTAGATCTCCAAGCTTAAAAAAAACACTCCCAGGCCCCCTTTCTAGATAAATTCTAGATAAATTTGTCCATTTTTTAATAGAAAAATGTCCCGGCATCGAAAAAAATCGAGACCTAAATGGCACGAAAGGTCTTAACCCACAGGGCATCAGCTAATAAATGTAGGCTACACACCAGGACCAGCCAAACATTTATGTTTTCCCCCCTAAAACAGCTTAAATAGGTGAGAAATGGAGGAAAAAAAACCCCACTCACCTGGGTAAAATTGGGGGTCCTAGGGGGGGGGGGGGGGGTATGGGGGTTGCTGGTGCCGGGCACTCTTCAAACCTCCTGTGCCAGCACACCACAGCTGGGTGAGGCAGCATGGCTGATGTACGATGCCTACAATTTTTGAGTGACGGTTATTTATACCACTCGAGCATCATGTGTGCCTTCATAGTTCATATATTAGCAACATGTATCACATAATGCCATTGTAAGTGAAGTTACAGTGTGATAAGTGCATAGATTCAAGTTTTATAAATGCCGACGAGTGGCAAGGCCCGCGAGCGTCCTGGTTACCATGGCGACGGTCGGCCATCTTGCCCCAAGACGCACGCACTTACACACGGCCAGCTGACTGACACCCGACCCCTTCACACTTTCACTCTTATTATGACTTTCTCACGCACTCTGTTTATTGATTTTATACTTTATCATATGTTTTATAGTAAGAATATGAGTTTTACACATTGTTTTAGGCACTTTTGACTTAGAAATATGGGTTTTCACATTGTATTTTTAGAGAGGAGAGTGTGAGGTGGTGGTGAAGGCAGATGGTGGGGAGAACCACACCGCATGTGTGGTTGTGAAGCAACTTGACACCTCTCTTCCTCAGCTCATCTCTTTTAACCCCTACGATGGCCTGGCTGAATTTTGAGGAATGCCATGGGGTCTGGGTCATCCTCCTCCTCCTCTTCCCCACTTGGTGGGGAGTCAACTATGTCATGGGGAGCAGTGGGGGAGCGATACCCACTCTCTTCCTTTTGTTCCAACATCGCGAGGCGACGAGGTAGGTCAGACACTCGCGAAGTCAACGGGAAAACTGGCTTCCCACCTCCTCCCGCACGTCCCACTCCCCACCGCGGCTGGACTTGGGTGTTTCCAAGTATTGCCACTGTTCAGTAACATCCTAAGGTATATCACATACAAATTTGAACCCTCTAGCTACCATAGGACAAGAATAAATAAGGTCGACAGTGCAGATGCACCGTATGCGGCTCTGGGGTTTAGCGTTACATACATTGCCGACGCCTATGCTGCGGCGCTGGTGCCCAGTGGGTTAACTTTGACAGAAATGGGGCGAAAGTTCTTAAAATAGCCAAACTAATGGGGCGAACGTTTACAGATCTCAAAAACAATGGGGCTAAACATGAGGGTGAAAGGGGTCAAGAAAATAATTCCTTAAGTGAAAATCTTCTCTTAATAGGTAACACCTCCCTTTATGCTGTATATATGGAACATGGATAATTAAGGGGAGATGGGTCGTTTTTATGGCCCCCCTTCTCCCTCATGTTTAGCTCCATTAGTTTTGAGATTTTAAACGTTCGGCCCAATGGTTTGGTGATTTTACGACCTTTCACCCCATTTATCAATATTAAGTAGTTACGTGCCATTTAGGTGGGTTTTTTTTCCTGGAGAGCGATAGCGAGCCTTTAATTTATATGGAACGGCCAGAACATGTTTCTACCGAAAAATTTACAAATTTATCTGAAGGAGGTCTTGGGAGGAAACTAAAACAATAATAACTAAAAATATCGACCACAAAGTAAACCCTCCCTGCCCTTAATGGGAGACTGGCTGTTGGTTTGATCTATTTATTTATTTATTCATATATTTTTTTTAGTTTCCTCCCTAGACCTCCATCAAGCTTAGAAAAACACCCCCTAGACGCCCCTTCAAGATAAATTTGTAAATTTTTCGGTAGAAAAATGTCCCGGCCGATTCCACTTAAAATTGCAGGCTTGCTATCGCTCACCAGGAAAAAATTGACACCTAAATGGCACGAAAGGTCTTAAAATTGACAACGAAATGGGGCGAAAGGTGTTAAAATCGTCAAACTAATGGGCCGAACATCTTATAATATCAAAACTATTGGGGCTAAACATTAGGGAGAAGGGGGTCCAGATAAACGGTCTGCCTCCCCATAAGCCCCACATCTACAGTAGTCTCCTCCTCCTTGTGTTATCCGTCCCATTTCCTGCGGCAACTCATTTATCTCCCCAACATGTCTAATATAAGGCCTACTGTGCTGTACACTTGTCCTTGTTACTCTTTGCTATATAGAACCACTTAACCATAGTACTATAATATATCACTCCCTTTATCACCGTGTCTCTCCTCTCCTTAATGATCCCTCGTGCCTTGGGCTGCCTTCATATCTCTCTCTCTCTCTCTCTCTTTTTTTATGTCTTCCTGTATATTCTGTTTAATACAGAAAACTGGCTTCAAATTATATTTACTGAAGCATTAGTTAGTGTATATTGCACATTTCTGAAGGCACTGATGATTAAATACCTCTAACTAATTAAAACAGAACAAATTTGAAATAAATCTCGATTTACTTTTGAGACATAGTTACACTAATCTTTGCATATGATCAGTATTCCTTCATTCTTCATCGCTTACCCAATATTTTCCCCCCAATCTTATACCTTTCTCCGTTATGCAATCCCTTTTCGACTTTATACTAATGTTTCTACAACTGAATAAAGGTTGTGATGAGCTTGTATCTAAGTCTTGAAGTTCACATGCTAACAACAGGTGACGTTATTAGCACCACATACCAACCATCCCCCTGATGGTTGGTTTATCTGGCCCCAATTCTCCCTCATGTTCAGCTTATTTAGTGTTGAGATGTTAAGACATGCGTTCCATTAATTTGGCGATTGTAAGACCTTTCGCCCTATTTATTTGTGAACATTAAGACCTTTCGTGCAATTTAACGATAACGAACCTGAAATATTAACAGGAACCGGCAGCTTATCCACTTTATTCTGGCAAATATTTAATGATGTTTATCAGGTTTGGAAGACCTCCACGAATCAAAATGGTAAGTCTTTCTCAATTATCTCTATGACTCACAATTCCTTCCTAAACTGCATAACATCGTCTACTAATAGCCAAAGTAAAAGGAAGAAATACTGTATATCTTCGTATCTTGCAAGAGTTAAGACAAAAAGTTTCTCCTCAACACTTTCCACCGACGCCATACAGTTACTTCCCCTTCCAAGAAAAGTATTTGTAGGAAAGACACGATATTTCTCTCAGCGTGATTTACATATTTCCCGAGAATATGAAGTGAGTGATTATGGAGAGTTGGGCCGGGGGAAATAGTAGCTGTTGACTTTTATTATTTGACTTTCTTAAGTAAGATATTTGCAAAGAGTTACAAGGAATAGTTAGTATATCAAAGACCTTCCGAGGAGATACTCGAAATGGAAGGAGAGAATATTTAGTGCATTACACTCATTACAGAGTGTGCAGAATACTATCTATTGTCTTCTTGAACTGACTACTCTACTAAAGAACTCTTTACAACTTCTGAGAGAAGTGTATTCCAGGTAGAACAGATCTTGTACTTAGAAAAGCGTCCACAAATGTTCGTGCTGAATCTGTTCAGTTCTGATTTCCAGCCATGAATGCGTGTTGTATATATATTGAGGCTAAACATTTTGCTGTAATCCACATTGTGAAACCCATTAAGCATTATAAAAAACATAAATGAGTTGACCTCATAGTTTGTGTGTCTCCAACGGAATGGGATCAAGAGCTCTCTTCCAGTCTTCATAGATCATTCTTCTATTTGATGGAATAAGCTTCGTAGCCCGATAGAGAGAGAGAGAGAGAGAGAGATTACGTTGTGACGCCTCCCGGCGTTAACAGAATGGTTGCGTGGGGCATTGCAGCTGCCTAGCGCTCGCCAGGATGGGGAGATGGGCTACAGTTGTCCTAGAATGATCTGCTTTATGTAATTAGTGTCGCGTTGCCACAGACAGTCTAGAAATGGTTTTTGTTTTGGTCTGTGACCGCGCCTTATATTTTATATTCGCTATAATATAAATGTTGCTTGTGTGGGAGGCGAGCGAGAGAGGGTGAGGGGGTACACCTGGCAGCGGGGTGACTATGACGCGGCTCGCTTGGGCGCTGATGGCGTTGGCGGCCGGGTGGTCAACTAGTCCCTTCCCATCGTGGCCGCGTGTTCTTTACCAGCTCAGAGCTTGCCTGACACGCGTATCGCCTACACCCTTTGCAATTCTGTCCCCCATACTCGAGCGAGAGAGGGTGAGGGGGTACACCTGGCAGCGGGGTGACTATGACGCGGCTCGCTTGGGCGCTGATGGCGTTGGCGGCCGGGTGGTCAACTAGTCCCTTCCCATCGTGGCCGCGTGTTCTTTACCAGCTCAGAGCTTGCCTGACACGCGTATCGCCTACACCCTTTGCAATTCTGTCCCCCATACTCGCCACTTTGCATACTATTTCTCTCTCTCGACTTCTCCTTTCTCATTCTCTACTCTTTATTAAACTCAACATCCCTTCTGGTTTCAGCATAGACGTTCACCGTCGACCAGTCGTATTGTACGCGAAGCTCTCAGATATTTCCATGTATTAGGTTAAGGAGGTATTATGCTTTATTGAGGTTAGAGAGACGGACTTTTCCGTATGTGTCCTCTCTCGGGAAGGTTGTAGACCGGTATATGTCTCCCTGGCAAGGTGTTGAGTGATTCTGCTTGGTTATCTAAAGCTAGACTAGGGGTAGGGTTACTGTGTCGTTGTCTCCGATGTGTGCAGTGTTAGCTAAGCCCTGCACGACATCGACAGGTACTGTGGGAGCCTAAGTTGTCTTCGGGTGGGTTTACTTTGCGAGCACAGCGCTGTGGTGTGAGAGGGCCATAGCCTATCCCTCACAACATAGTGCTGCCTCTTTGTGTTGACTTCTGAGGGATCGCCAGGATAGAACTAGGTACTAGAGACCTAGAGTTATCAAGAGAGCATCCCCGTCATATAACGTAATCTTCATTATACCACCTTCGGACAACGTTAGGCTACGAGCCGCATGCTCACCCCCTTGTTGCCCTGCCTTGATACCCCAGCTAGACTTTATTAACTGAGCAGACACTGGTTAGAGATAAGCCCCCATTATATATGTATGCAACATTATTATTCACTGCACTTTTGAGCCGAGGTTGTTGTTGAGTTGCACAACCCTAGTAGGCTGTTGCGTTGTGTCACGAAGCATTTCTTTAGTTGTCGAGCATTACTACCTTTGCGTAGTCTTTATTATTCGCCTGCCTATTATTACTATATGTCCTAGTATTTATTGTGACCCGTATTCTGCATTATAATTGTTCAAGATTCTTTACGAACATCTTCCCAGCATCAGACTTATTTCAGAAGTTTCCAGTTGATGTTGCAGGACTAGCATTGCACTTTCTTTAATACAGGAGTGCCAGTTATTTGAGTATCTACCGTAACGTTAATTAATCACGTTAACTATCTTTTCTTTGTGTAACCTAATCGAGTAACACGCCATGAATGCGTGTTGTATATATATTGAGGCTAAACATTTTGCTGTAATCCACATTGTGAAACCCATTAAGCATTATAAAAAACATAAATGAGTTGACCTCATAGTTTGTGTGTCTCCAACGGAATGGGATCAAGAGCTCTCTTCCAGTCTTCATAGATCATTCTTCTATTTGATGGAATAACCTTCGTAGCCCGATAGAGAGAGAGAGAGAGAGAGAGATTACGTTGTGACGCCTCCCGGCGTTAACAGAATGGTTGCGTGGGGCATTGCAGCTGGCTAGCGCTCGCCAGGATGGGGAGATGGGCTACAGTTGTCCTAGAATGATCTGCTTTATGTAATTAGTGTCGTGTTGCCACAGACAGTCTAGAAATGTTTTTTGTTTTGGTCTGTGACCGCGCCTTATATTTTATATTCGCTATAATATAAATGTTGCTTGTGTGGGAGGCGAGCGAGAGAGGGTGAGGGGGTACACCTGGCAGCGGGGTGACTATGACGCGGCTCGCTTGGGCGCTGATGGCGTTGGCGGCCGGGTGGTCAACTAGTCCCTTCCCATCGTGGCCGCGTGTTCTTTACCAGCTCAGAGCTTGCCTGACACGCGTATCGCCTACACCCTTTGCAATTCTGTCCCCCATACTCGAGCGAGAGAGGGTGAGGGGGTACACCTGGCAGCGGGGTGACTATGACGCGGCTCGCTTGGGCGCTGATGGCGTTGGCGGCCGGGTGGTCAACTAGTCCCTTCCCATCGTGGCCGCGTGTTCTTTACCAGCTCAGAGCTTGCCTGACACGCGTATCGCCTACACCCTTTGCAATTCTGTCCCCCATACTCGCCACTTTGCATACTATTTCTCTCTCTCGACTTCTCCTTTCTCATTCTCTACTCTTTATTAAACTCAACATCCCTTCTGGTTTCAGCATAGACGTTCACCGTCGACCAGTCGTATTGTACGCGAAGCTCTCAGATATTTCCATGTATTAGGTTAAGGAGGTATTATGCTTTATTGAGGTTAGAGAGACGGACTTTTCCGTATGTGTCCTCTCTCGGGAAGGTTGTAGACCGGTATATGTCTCCCTGGCAAGGTGTTGAGTGATTCTGCTTGGTTATCTAAAGCTAGACTAGGGGTAGGGTTACTGTGTCGTTGTCTCCGATGTGTGCAGTGTTAGCTAAGCCCTGCACGACATCGACAGGTACTGTGGGAGCCTAAGTTGTCTTCGGGTGGGTTTACTTTGCGAGCACAGCGCTGTGGTGTGAGAGGGCCATAGCCTATCCCTCACAACATAGTGCTGCCTCTTTGTGTTGACTTCTGAGGGATCGCCAGGATAGAACTAGGTACTAGAGACCTAGAGTTATCAAGAGAGCATCCCCGTCATATAACGTAATCTTCATTATACCACCTTCGGACAACGTTAGGCTACGAGCCGCATGCTCACCCATTGTTGCCCTGCCTTGATACCCCAGCTAGACTTTATTAACTGAGCAGACACTGGTTAGAGATAAGCCCCCATTATATATGTATGCAACATTATTATTCACTGCACTTTTGAGCCGAGGTTGTTGTTGAGTTGCACAACCCTAGTAGGCTGTTGCGTTGTGTCACGAAGCATTTCTTTAGTTGTCGAGCATTACTACCTTTGCGCAGTCTTTATTATTCGCCTGCCTATTATTACTATATGTCCTAGTATTTATTGTGACCCGTATTCTGCATTATAATTGTTCAAGATTCTTTACGAACATCTTCCCAGCATCAGACTTATTTCAGAAGTTTCCAGTTGATGTTGCAGGACTAGCATTGCACTTTCTTTAATACAGGAGTGCCAGTTATTTGAGTATCTACCGTAACGTTAATTAATCACGTTAACTATCTTTTCTTTGTGTAACCTAATCGAGTAATCTTTTACTGTTTGAGAATAGGCTGTTTCATCGAGCGTCAGCCTAGTGTGTGTGCACCAGTTACCGAGTCATAGGATACCTCGTTGTCCAGGCACGACTCAGGGCGGTAATGGTGTTTTGTTTTCCAGTGTTTAAGGCAGGGGTTGGATCAAGTGTTACCGTTGTTGCATTTTGCCATTATCTAGTCCAATGTTGAAGAGCCCTGTGTCTTTGAGAACCTGGATCGTAACAAATGGCGACCTAGCTCAGGATCTTGTGAACTAAGAGATAATTGCAGGATTGTTGTGGTCATTTGTTTTATTGAGGAATATATTGGGCACCTTGATTTTTTTTGGCAAAGTAGTATAGCACTTGAGAGTCTTCAGACATTTTTGGCAAGTGAATAGTGCTACATAAGAGTTTGGGGTACTTCTTTTCTGAATATTGTGGTGAGAAATTTTTGTGAGCATCATGTCTTATACCGGGTCAGAGGAGAATGGAGACAGTACGTAATGTCGAAACTGAGGAACAGCAGCATGATGAAAGGGTTAATCGGGTGAACTGTGAGGAGGATGCTAGGATATTTTTGCAATGGCCTGTTACTGCCGAGCGGTTGGAGGGTATGGATCGGTACGGTCTTCAATGCCTGGCCACAGCTATCGGTCATGCGGTTACTAGCAGCATGACCAAGGATAACTTGATAACGTGTGTACTAGGCAGGATGACTGGTGAGCGAGATGGGTTGAGTGCTCAGAGCCCTTCGGCCATGCTTCCCCTACACTCGACTCCCAGCCATCCCAGTAGTTTGCCGACCCCGGGTACGCTTCCGCAGTTGGGTGGTGACGGGCAGGGTGAGTTGCCCCTGGGGGGACCACCGGTAATTTCAAACATTGTAGCACCTTCACGTCCTCAAGGGTTATCTCCAGAATTATTGTTTAAGCTCGAATTAGCTAAGCTTCAGCATCAGCAGCAAATAGAATTAGCCAAGATAGAAGAGAGAAAAACTATCAGTCAAGCAAAAATCCAAGCTGAGTCGACTAGGTACTGTGCCGACATGGACGTAGAGAAGTCGCGAGTAGAGACAACGGGACAGCGACTTGGGGCTGGTAACCGTGCTCATGATCAACCTCTCTCGCACTTATTGAAACTGGTTCCGGTGTTTGATGAGCGTGGTGTAACATAATTTTTCACACGCTTTGAGAAGAAGTGCCAGGAACACCAGTGGCCAGAGAATAAATGGGCAGCACTTGTATCCTCTAGATTAATAGGCAAGGGTCTTAAAGCCTACGATGCGTTGCCTATTGTTACGTTACGAGCGGGGTTCGAACCCATAACCCATGTCTACAGGTTAAATTAATTATACCGGGCTCTTATCTTCCTATATGAAACTAAGCTGTCTACAGGTTAAATTAATTATACCGGGCTCATAACATTGCATACGATGTTCAATCATAAATAATTAAAGATCGTACCCACAATAACAAGCACAATACCTCAATTACAACCAGTGACACTTTAATGAAATATAAATCTCTAACACCTCCCTCACAAAGAGATTTATAAGAGAAGCGAAACTAAATCTAAATCCTAATACAATAATTTTAAACCTAATACCATTCACCAACCCATAAACCAAAACCAAAATCACATTAACAAACTTACACAGTATTGCTGGCAAAATAGCTCTAACAACTAAAATTGTTCTCATTCAGTTCCGGGACAACATGTCCGCGATAATATTGTTCTTTCCCTTTATGTGGTGAATTTCTAGGTTATATGGTTGCAATGCCAAGCACCATCTCATTAACCGCTGATTTGAGTTTTTCATTTTATACAAGAATTTCAGGGGGTTGTGATCAGTAAACACTTTCACGGGAAATGTGAACCACTAAGATACACATTAAACTTATCCACTGCAAAGAGCAAGGCAAAACACTCTTTTTCAATAGTGCTGTAGTGTTTCTGATAAGGTTTGAGTTTACCGGATGCATAGCAAACTGGATGCAAAATCTCAACATCACTGTACTGTAACAAAACTGCTCCTACACCAACATCACTAGCATCCACCTGAATTATGAACAGTTTATGAAACTGAGGAGACTTCAGAATAGGTGCATTGACTAATAGGCAACGAATCTTTGTGAATGAAGTTTGGCATTCTGGGGTCCACACAAATTGTCTCTTGGGACTAATCAAGTCAGTTAGGGGGCAGAGAGGTCAGCGAAGTTGGGTACAAATCTCCGATAGTACCCAGCCATACCCAAGAAGCGCATTACTGCCTTGCGGTCCTGGGGAATAGGCAGTGTTGAAATGGCTTCGACTTTGGCAGAAATAGGGCTGACTTCCCCTTCTCCTACCACGTGACCCAGAAAGATTAGTTTGGCATGGCCGAACTCACTCTTGGCAAGGTTTACAGTGAGTCCCGCCCTGGCCAAGTTGGAGAAGAGACTCTGTAGCTGGTGAAGATGATCCTGCCAGGATTCGCTGTAGACCACAATATCGTCGAGGTAGGATTGCACGCCCGAGAGGCCATCTGTCACCCAGTGGATTAGTCGCTGGAAGGTGGCGGGCGCATTCACCATACCAAAAGGCATGACGGTGTATTGGAATAGCCCGTCCGGGGTGACAAATGCAGACACTCTCTTGGCCCTCTCCGATAGTTTTATCTGGTAGTAACCCTTCAGTAGGTCAATCTTGGAGATGTACTTAGTTCCTCCCAAACGGTCCAACAGGTCGTCGATCCGTGGTAGAGGGTAGCAGTCCTGGCGGGTGAGTTGGTTTACCCGGCGATAATCCGTACACATCCTAAATGTGCCATCAGGTTTGTCCACGAGTAGGCATGGAGAGGCCCACTCGCTGTCGCGAGTAGGAAGTCCACTTCCTGTTGAAATGCCGCACGCTTCTCTGGATTGGCGCGGTAGGGATGTTGTTTGATGGGAGTGGCCCCCTCCGTCAGGACCACATCATGTTCCACCAGGGGACACTGCTGGGGAACGTCACCAAACAGCTGTGGAAACTCGGAAAGCAGGTACTCCAAGTCTTCACCTTGGTCAGACAACAAGTGCTGGAATTTTAAATGGGGGTTAGTCAAGAAGTCAGAGTTTTGCAATTTGTTATCAAGAGGCAACTGGATGTCATTATGCTCCTTGATCTTTAGATCCTCTAGTTCACCTTCAAACTGTGCTACTGATTCAAAGTTTAATACCTTATCTGGATCTCTGCAGTGATAGGCTTTCAGCAGGTTAACATGTACTAGTCTTTCGGACTTCCTACGATCAGGAGTTTTTAAAACATAATTCACATTACTTGTTTTCTTAAGCACAACATATGGACCATGGTACTTGCTTTGTAGCGGCTTTTTAGGTATAGGCAGAAAGGCAAGCACTAGATCTCCTGGCTGAAATTCTCTGACAACTGTAGTCTTATCATACTGCACTTTCATTTTATCTTGAGATTTATCTAAATTGTTTATAGCTAGTTCTACTGCAGATCTCAGTCTAGATTTAAATTGATGCACATAAGTGAGAAGATGTTTATTAGAGTTAGCATTGATCCAAGTATCTTTTAACACTTTCAAGGGACCTCTGACCTCATGACCAAAAACTAGGGAAAATGGTGAAAATCCTAGAGAATCTTGTACCCTGCTTCTTACAGCATACAACACAAAATGGATACCCTCATCCCAGTCGGCATTGTTCTCTTCACAATATTTAGTGAGCATTGATTTGAGAGTCTGATGGAACCTTTCTAATGCCCCCTGGGACTGTGGGTGACTGGCAGTGGAATGGTACTGGTGTACTCCCAACTCTTCCATGGTTTGCTTGAAGAGCTGAGAGGTAAAGTTGCTTCCTAAATCAGACTGTACCACACGGGGTATTCCATACATCGGTGAAAAATTTACTAAGCGCCTTTACTACATTATTTGATGTTATACGCCTCAAGGGGAACACTTCTGGATACCTAGTTGTGGAACACATGACAGTTAACAAGTACTCATTTCCACTACGGGTTCTTGGCAAAGGTCCTACACATTCAATTATATTTATACTGAACGGTTCATCCGTTACAGGGATGGGATTTAAGGGTGCAGGCTTGATGGGCTGGTTGGGTTTCCCAGCAAGTTGACACACATGACAAGTTTTACAGTAAGACTTCACAGATTGTTTCATCCTCGGCCAAAAGAAATCATTGAGAATTTTGTCATAAGTCTTGTTGACACCCAAATGTCCACCACTAAGGTCATGAGCAATGGAAATGATGTTTACTCTATACTTATGTGGCACAACTACTTGATGCACCTCTTGCCAGGGCTCATCAGCTGGCACATTGGGAGGTCTATTCTTGCGCATCAGGGTACCATTACTTAGATAGAAGCATTGAGGATAGTTTCCTATATCTGACTCTTCCACAGCCCTATCAAAATATATTGCCAGTTCAGGGTCCTGCTTCTGAGCCTCTTTGAGAGTTTCAGAATCAATGGGAATCTTGCTAATATCCTCTGACTCTACATCAGGAAATAGGGAGGAAGTGTCTAGGTCAACACTATCAGGATCAACTTTGTCCTTCTTACTGTGGTGACCAGCCCCACTCCTAGTCACTACACATGAGGGAAACAAATTGGGATACTGACTTTCTAATTGCTTAGTGTTGTTATCAGTGGAGGGAGTGGAGGTAACTATGGGGTCTGGTATCACTTTGCCACCGGCGATATCGTTGCCCATCAAAAAGTTCACTCCTTCTACAGGTAGGGAATCTTGAATCCCAACAGTAAAGTAACCACTAGCTAAATCAGTTTTTAGATACACCCTAGCCAAAGGAACAACAAGACACCCACTGACTCCCTGAATGAGTATACTCTAGCCCAGCAAACAGTCCTCAATACTGGGCACCAATCCTCTTACCAAGAGGCTATGAGAGGCTCCGGTGTCTCTCAAAACATGAATGGGATAGTCAGTGGAAGCGTCAGTAGAGGAAACTGATCCTGTGGAAAGAAAAGGTTGGAACTGGTTAGAACAGCTAGGTGGTATACTAGGGAAAACCTGGTTGTGAGAGCCATCAGAGTCAGAACATGCACTCAACACAGGTGGAGTAGGAGGGGATACTGCTACTCTATTTGGATGAAGTACAAGGGAAGAGGCTAGAACAGCACTACTCTCTGGTTTACGGGTTTTCTCTTTTAACTTTAATTTGGGACACTCTCTGATAAAATGTCCAGGTTGTTTACAGTAGGCACAAACTAAGGGTCCAGGAGGTTTAATGGAAGAAAGAGAAGTTTTGTTAAATTCCTTTTTATCAGATCCATTGCCCCCAGAAGCTACCCTTGAAACTGGTTGGGAGACACCACCATAACCAGACCTACCACCAGTAGATTGGAAACTACCACCATCACGAGGACCAGCACCAGAATGTGGCCGGTTGCCAGGCCCTCTCTGCCCTGTCCTGAAATAAGAATCGCCATGAGTTAATCGGTAATTTTCAGCCAAAATAGCCGCCCTGTCTACAGATTGCACCTCTCTCTCTTGGAGGTAAAGTTTTAAGGGGTAGGGGACTTTGCGGAGAAATTCTTCAAGCATAACTAGCTGGCACAACTGCTCAAAAGTTGTTACTTTACTGGCTCTCAACCAACTCAGAAACTTTCGCTCTTTTTCCTTTACAAATTCTAGATAGGTTTGTTTTTCACTTTTCTTCATATCCCTGAAACACTGACGATGAGTTTCAGGAACCTGATCATACACTGCTAAGACGGAAGTTTTAAGAGTTTCATAGGTCAAGGAATCAATGGGGAGATTGGTGTAAACTTACTTGGCTTTACCTATGAAAGCAGTCTGGGCTAGAAATGCCCACTGATCATTTGGCCACTTGAGTTGGTTGGCTGCCTTCTCAAAAAGGATGAAGAAATTCTCCGGGTCAGTCTCATCAAAACTAGGGACAAATTTCAAACTATGACCCTTATCAGAAAAAGGTTTATTTGCAACCGAATCCCTTTGATTCCGGTTTTCTTCAGCTTTTAACTTTAACATGCGCTCATCATGTTCTCTCTCACGTTGTTTCTCCTCACGCTCATGTTCAATATCACGCTGTTTTTGTTCAAACTCGCGCTGTTTTTGTTCAAACTCATACTGTCTTTGTTCACGTTCATGTTCAATTTCACGCTGTTTTTGTTCACGCTCATGTTCAATCTCACGCTGTTTTTGTTCAAACTCTCTTATTGCCGTATGCTCCCTCTGCTCCCTGTCAGCCTTTGCATTCTCCAGCTCTAATAGTTTCACTCTCATCCATGCCTCACTGCCTCCTTCCTCTGCACACAACTGATATGCTGCCTCAGACAAAACACCAGTAGTTACCAATTTCTCAATCACACTCCTTTTAATCTCACCTTTGGTATTACTAGTTCTGTAAGGTACATCATACTCTGTGGCTAAGGAAATCCAGTCTACTTTTCTGAGCTTCGACACAGACAAGGTGCTCAAGGAGGGGTCAGTGACAAATTCACTAATTTTAAATTCCATGATTGAATGCTATGAACAATGGATAAACGAGAAAATGAATGATAAATTATGATGAGTGAGAAACGCGAATAATTGGCATTAAAGAACGTAGAGGCTGACACAGCTCTCTCAACTCATAAACAGAACGAAACGAGATGGATGAGATGAGTATGCGATGTCCTAGCGAGGGACTTAATATTTCACTAATGTTCTCAATTACTTCCAAACGAGGGAAAGAAAGGAATCCTGGTCACGGCACCATGTTACGTTACGAGCGGGGTTCGAACCCATAACATAAAGAAACATTCCACTAAACACCACAAAACGAGGACTTATTATTTAGCCTCACAAAATGCGGAAAATATGACTATCAGTTTCAGTCAAGAATAAGTGGTATGTTAAACTTCCACAAAAACTAGCAACTCTCTTTATAGTCACTAAAACCTTGGTAGGTGAATAGATGTGGCAAGTTCATAAAATATCAGTTGATATCAAATGGCTGTTTTAGCCTAAAAACCCCAAAGTTATTCCTTTCTTATCACTCGTTCAGAATTAGTTTTCTTTAGTTACTTTGACTTAGATTTATCCCAACATTCAAAAGAATAATATATTAGCATATAAAGGTAAAATGTAAAGAGTATGTAAAATATAATTATAATTTATTTAAATGATTGATTATACACAAAAGTTACTTCTAGTGAAAATATCAAATTTGAGAAACATTGATGAGAAATAATAAAGAAACTCTTAACCCGGGAGCTGCGGGGAGGCTCTTAAGAGTTCCCCCGGCGCACTGCGGGGAGACTCTTAAGAGTCAGAGAAAATAAAAATCAACTTTTGACATCGAAAAAAAAAAAAAAATTTATATTTTTTTTTTTTTTGTTTTTATTTTTTTTTTGGCCCCTGGGCCGTGCAAAATCTCAGTCCTCTACCTCCCCTCCTTCCCCACTTTCCTCCTCTCCTTCAGTTATCACCTATTTTCCCTGTTATTCCCTTATTCTGAGGTATATTTTCGTGCTAACATTAGAAATCCGATTGGAGGGTGTGGTCATCACTGATAGCAAGCGAGTGCAAGAGAGAGAGAGAGAGTATCGATCGACTGTGTCTCAGTGGCCTTGGGGGAAATTGGCGGGAAAGCAGATTGCCTCACCCATACATTATACAACTCGCGGGCTATATCTCCGATTTTGACCATCCAAACGCTGTTTTCACTCGTTTTATTGTTGTTTCAGGTTAATACCTTTATAATCAACCCATAATAGGCGCATATGGATAAGTATTAATGCTATTAATGGCACAATGAATATTTTAGTGGCGGAAACACCTCAAATACGTCAGCACAGGGGGACGTTTCCAATTACCCCCATGCGCACTTCAGAGGTTAAGAAAAATAATACATAGTTATATCAATACTAGTTATATAAATAATAGTTATATAAATAATAGTTATATAAATACCCTCCAAGAGAGTAAGTGAAAGCAATCAATAAACATAGAAAAAATCCTAGGCGATACTTATTCAACTCATGGTGATTCTTTTACAAACGAACTCAGGGCAGGTCAGCTTAAGATGATGGTGGAGAATACACTACCTGTGGTTACGGTACTAGCGGTTTATATAACCTTAGCGCACCTGGCTCTGATACCAACTTCTCTAACTGTATTACTCTCAACTCATTATATACTTGCTGAATTAAAGTATTACTTTTACCAAGAACTCTATGATATATCTTTTAAACATTAATTATGATTAGAAAAGCCAAATACATTATTACCTAGTTATAATCAATATCATTCGTACGTCAGGCAACGAACAAGAGCAAGGGGGTTGGAAGAAAGGGGGGAGAATGAATAGGGTTACGAGTGTAGGACGATAGGGGGTAGAATGGAATGTGAACGAAAGGGGGGTAGTCTGCACCAAGCCTCACCTCACTCGTTCCTGTACACACTTGAACAAAAATATCTTCCTATATGAAACTAAGCTGTCTACAGGTTAAATTAATTATACCGGGCTCATAACATTGCATACGATGTTCAATCATAAATAATTAAAGATCGTACCCACAATAACAAGCACAATACCTCAATTACAACCAGTGACACTTTAATGAAATAGAAATCCCTAACACTATAGAGTCGTGTATTATCTATGAGGAACTCGAGGAGGCTGTCCTGAGAGCATACGAACTACAACCAGAGACGTACAGGTTGAAGTTCCGGGGTGTTACCAAGGGTCGGGAGAGCACCTTTTTGGAGCATGCCCGGGAGCTGTCCGATGCTTTTGGGAATTGGCTGAGGTTGGAGAAAGCTACTACGTTTGACGACATTAAACAGTTGGTGCTTTTAGAGCAGTTTTTCAAATGCACAGGCGGGGACCTGACGTTAAACCTTAAAGAAAAGCAACCAAAAACTCTACAGGAGGCAGCTGAGATGGCTGACCTCCGGCTATCACTAATTCGTGGGTGCGGGTCTGCCCAGCGTAGTGAGGCAGGTAACAAGGGGCGTGATGCCCCACCCCCCCGAGTTAGTGATATACCTTATGCAAACAAGTACAAGAGCCATGATACCAAGAATGACCACAAGACTAGCACCGTCCCATTTAAGAAGGGGCCGGGCCCTTCCCAGTACCAAGGGAAGCCCAAAGGGGAGTTGGAGTGTTATCATTCTCATAAAAAGAGGCACTTTGCAAGAGTCTGTCCTAGCAAACCACCTACAGCAGCTGTGTCTTTGGCCTGCAACATTGGTGTGTCTCCGAAGTCATCTGAGTTTGCCCGGGGTAGTTCGTCAGAGGCTGAGGCACAGCCAATGCAGAAGCACCGGGGAGGCTCGAACCCTGCTCAGGATGTTTTTTGCGACCATAGAGGGCGGGGTTGCGTGATGTGGGCGGGGCGCAAGCATGGAGTAGAGGTCTTGCGTGATACAGGTGCTTCCCAGACTCTGATGAAAAACTTGACTGGCTACCCTATAAACGCGGCTCGGGTGGTGGTGGTGCAGGGTATTAATGCAACTCGGTCATACCCACTGGTGCGGTTGGAGTTGGAGGTGGATGGTGTGGCACGTGAATTGGATGTCGGGATTGTGGAGAAACTGCCAGTGGAGGGCGTCGACCTTCTTCTCGGCAACGACTTTGCAATGCCCGCTTCTGAGGTTCTACCCTTAGTCTTTGCCGAGAGGCCGGCCGACGTGAGTACGGAAGAGCAAGAGTGGGTCGAGCGGTGCCAGACACAACCCATGGCGTGTGTTGTCACCCGAGCTCGGGCAGCTAAAGTGTCACAGCCTAGTCCTCCGTCTTCAGACCAGCGGAGGAACGATCAACAGGAGGAGGCTAAAGCTGGAGTTGGTTTTAAGAGTTTTGACTCGGCGGCTCTCCTGGGTGATTCAGTATTAGCACCATTACTTAATTCTGGAGTAGCCCCTGGGCCTGTCATCGAGAGTGACGAGGCTGGGCATGACGAGTCTCCACGACAGCAACGTTATGTACATCGAGAGAGACAGAGGGAGCAGCCCAGTATCGGGGAAGGTCATGCATTGCTCCGGGAGCAGTTAGATCGCTTGGCACCCTCAGATATACGTCGGTTGCAACTAGAGGACCCTGAGCTCCAAACGTGTGCTAATGGAGCTGTAGAGCTCGACGAGGACGGCGATGCACAGCCAGGAGATTTTTTTTATTTAGAAGGCATCCTCTATAGGCGTTTTCAAGACCCTAAACGTAGTTGGCAAGAGGGGTCCGGAGTAGTGGACCAGTTGGTGGTGCCACGGGAGTGCAGGGATAGCCTACTGAGGTTGGCGCATGACATACCACTGGCAGGACATCTAGGGGTGAGAAAAACGGTGGCGGCTTTAGAAAAATTGTTTTGGTGGCCGGGGTTGAAGGGGCAGGTGGTAACCTGGATAGCAAGGTGTCATATGTGCCAGAGGGTTGGAAAACCTAACCAAACAATTCCGAGAGCCCCGTTGCACCCCATTCCTGTCAGTGTACCGCCCTTCAGTAAGGTCATCATTGATATGGTCGGACCCCTAACCCCTACTAGTGCCGGTAATAAATTTCTATTAACTATCATGGATGTGGCCACTCGTTATCCTGATGCATATCCAATGAGAAATGGCACGGCGAAAACTGTTGTCCGGAACCTGCTCTTGTATTGCTCGCGGTATGGTTACCCGCAAGAGGTGCAATCGGACCAAGGTTCTAATTTTACCTCTAATCTGTTCAAACAAACTATGATTCAGCATGGCATCAGCACTGTCGTCTCTTCTGCGTATCACCCGGAGAGTCAAGGGGTGTTGGAGAGGTGGCACGCCACGCTGAAAAGCATGCTTCGATGTTATTGCGCAGAGAACGGAAAGGATTGGGACCTTGGTCTGCCGTATGTTTTGTTCGCGGCAAGAGAAGTACCTGGAGAGAGTCTCGGTTTCAGTCCGAATGAGCTTGTTTTCGGGCATCAGGTGAGGGGCCCTCTCCACATGGTGAAGGAGATTTGGGAGGGTACCGCTAAGCCATGTTCTATGTTGAGATACGTCCTCGAGAGCAGAGAGAGAATGCTTAGAAGTCTGGAGCTGGCCGGGCGTAATTTGGTGAGTTCGCAGGCCCGTATGAAGGACAGGTACGATACTAAGGCGAAACTCCGGGAGTTTCAGGTAGGTCAAGAGGTGTTGGTCCTATTGCCTTTGGCAGGTCATCCTCTGGCTGCCAAGTACGCTGGGCCTTATCGGGTGGTGTCAAAGATCTCCGATCTAGATTACCTCGTTGCCACTCCAGACCGGAAGAAGCGTAACCAACTATGCCACATTAATTTGTTGAAGGAGTATGTGAGGCGCCCACCTGAGTCACTAGCTGTCCCTGTGTTGACCTGCTGCGGTCATGGTGGAGAAGGAGAGGGGGGCAGCAATGACCAGGTGGATGATAACTGGGATTGTCATGTCTCGGCTGATCAGTGGGCGGGGAATTCGAGCCAATGTGCGCATGATGCTCTGGCGCACCTGCCGGAGGAACAGCAGGTGGCAGTGCAGCGCCTGTTCGATTCATACCCCACTGTATTTGCCGAGCACCCAGGCCTCACTACTCAAGCGGTGCATGACGTCGATGTAGGAGAGCACCCCCCCTTCAAGTCGATACCTTATCGGGTGCCACCCATTAAACTCCCAGCGCTCAGGGATGAGCTGGAGTATATGCTGGCGAGAGGCTTGATCGAGAAGGGGGCAGTACGGTGGACTTCTCCTGTCACTCTGCAACCCAAACCTGATGGAAAAGTTCGGTTCTGCATTGACTTTAGGCGGTTGAACGGGTTGACCCCCACCAATGCATATCCTCTTCCCCGGGTGGATGACAGTGTGGATAAGATCGGGAAAGCAAGGTACTTGACCAAGGTAGACCTCGTCAAAGGCTACTGGCAAGTACCACTGTCTGAGCGGGCTATAGAGGTGTGCGGGTTTGTGGTGGATGGCAGTACTTACCGTTGCAACGTGATGCCATATGGTCTGAAAAATGCACCGGCCACTTTCCAGAGCTTAA
This sequence comes from Paralithodes platypus, assembly GCA_032716605.1. NCBI lineage: Eukaryota > Metazoa > Arthropoda > Malacostraca > Decapoda > Lithodidae > Paralithodes > Paralithodes platypus. The sequence goes on along the minus strand of CM064497.1, from coordinate 54,278,499 downwards.
TGAACGACATCGTAGCAGACATCCCAAACTGTACTGTCTACCTTGATGACGTGATCATTTATGACAACGATTTCCAAAGTCACTGTGAGCACATAGAAGCCTTATTTAGTCAACTTAGTAAAGCAGGCTTGGTGGTTAATCTGGGCAAGTGTGACTTTGTGCAAGCCACGGTGCAGTATCTGGGGTTTGTGGTTGGGTTAGGGCAGGTGAGCCTGCCCCAACAGAAGATACAGGCTATCGACTTGTTCCCCAGGCCGACCACCAAGCGGCAGATCATGAGATTTTTGGGCATGATTGGGTATTACCGCTGCTTTATAAGAGGTTATTCTACTGTGTTAGCTCCTTTGACAGATCTACTAGCTAAAGATAAAAAGTTCCGCTGGGCACCTGAGTGTGAGCAGGCGTTTTGAGTAGTTAAACACCTTTTATGCACTCACCCTATCCTCAGGGCCCCGGACTTTGAACGACCATTTCAGTTGGCGACTGATGCCAGCGGAGTAGGGGCTGGTGCCGTACTTTTGCAGACAGACGAGGAAGGTCTTGCGCATCCAGTCATTTTCTTTTCAAAGAAATTTAATTCAGCACAGAAAAACTATTCGGTTGTTGAAAAGGAACTGCTGGCAATCGTGTTAGCGCTCAGACACTTTGAGGTCTATGTGCCTGCCTATGGGCCAGTCGTGGTAGTGTATACTGACCACCACCCGCTTAAATTCCTCAATCAATTCCACAACCGGAATATGAGGATGACCAGATGGTCGCTCATGTTGCAAGAGTACAACTTAGACATTCGCCATATTGCCGGTTGTGAGAATGTGATTGCGGACTGTTTGTCGCGGGTGGAGGATCCGGGGTAGGCTACCACAGTATGTTGGTATAGCCTCCTGTCTTGGCTCGCGGTGTATTTTTGCGCTGGTGCTTGTTGGCTCGCGTGTGTAGCATCAGCGTAGGGTCGCAGGCCAGGAGTTGTTGGCTTTGATTAGACGAAAATTAGGCTACATCTATAGTAGCCGCCAAAAACAACATTAAAATAAAATATGAAAAATTAAATAAAAACTCTTTCTTTTTGATAATTAATTTTAAGATAATATTGTAGCTGAGTACTGAGTGCAGATGTTTTTCCCTCAGTAGGCTGTGATTCTTAAAGCTCGCTCTGGGAGCACAATGTTATGAATTAATGTATTATATTTGGGAAGGGTGATAAGATTTTTTTTATATATAAATGTTGTTGTATTTTTTTTGAGGAGACTGAGCTTGCATTCCATGAGTGGCAGAGTGGTTAGGAGTGGCAAATTCTAGCGACATTCTGCCTGTTCAGATATGGGCTTATGGTTGAGTGTCCCATATCTTGGGGGGGGTGTGACGCCTCCCGGCGTTAACAGAATGGTTGCGTGGGGCATTGCAGCTCGCTAGCGCTCGCCAGGATGGGGGGATGGGCTACAGTTGTCCTAGAATGATCTGCTTTATGTAATTAGTGTCGTGTTGCCACAGACAGTCTAGAAATGGTCTTTGTTTTGGTCTGTGACCGCGCCTTATATTTTATATTCGCTATAATATAAATGTTGCTTGTGTGGGAGGCGAGCGAGAGAGGGTGAGGGGGTACACCTGGCAGCGGGGTGAGCTATGACGCGGCTCGCTTGGGCGCTGACGGCGTTGGTGGCCGGGTGGTCAACTAGTCCCTTCCCATCGCGGCCGCGTGTTCTTTACCAGTTCAGAGCTTGCCTGACACGCATATCGCCTACACCCTTTGCAATTCTGTCCCCCATACTCGCCACTTTGCATACTATTTCTCTCTCTCGACTTCTCCTTTCTCATTCTCTACTCTTTATTAAACTCAACATCCCTTCTGGTTTCAGCATAGACGTTCACCGTCGACCAGTCGTATTGTACGCGAAGCTCTCAGACATTTCCATGTATTAGGTTAAGGAGGTATTATGCTTTATTGAGGTTAGAGAGACGGACTTTTCCGTATATGTCCTCTCTCGGGAAGGTTGTAGACCGGTATATGTCTCCCTGGCAAGGTGTTGAGAGATTCTGCTTGGTTATCTAAAGCTAGACTAGGGGTAGGGTTACTGTGTCGTTGTCTCCGATGTGTGCAGTGTTAGCTAAGCCCTGCACGACATCGACAGGTACTGTGGGAGCCTAAGTTGTCTTCGGGTGGGTTTACTTTGCGAGCACAGCGCTGTGGTGTGAGAGGGCCATAGCCTATCCCTCACAACATAGTGCTGCCTCTTTGTGTTGACTTCTGAGGGATCGCCAGGATAGAACTAGGTACTAGAGACCTAGAGTTATCAAGAGAGCATCCCCGTCATATAACGTAATCTTCATTATACCACCTTCGGACAACGTTAGGCTACGAGCCGCATGCTCACCCATTGTTGCCCTGCCTTGATACCCCAGCTAGACTTTATTAACTGAGCAGACACTGGTTAGAGATAAGCCCCCATTATATATGTATGCAACATTATTATTCACTGCACTTTTGAGCCGAGGTTGTTGTTGAGTTGCACAACCCTAGTAGGCTGTTGCGTTGTGTCACGAAGCATTTCTTTAGTTGTCGAGCATTACTACCTTTGCGCAGTCTTTATTATTCGCCTGCCTATTATTACTATATGTCCTAGTATTTATTGTGACCCGTATTCTGCATTATAATTGTTCAAGATTCTTTACGAACATCTTCCCAGCATCAGACTTATTTCAGAAGTCTCCAGTTGATGTTGCAGGACTAGCATTGCACTTTCTTTAATACAGGCGTGCCAGTTATTTGAGTATCTACCGTAACGTTAATTAATCACGTTAACTATCTTTTCTTTGTGTAACCTAATCGAGTAATCTTTTACTGTTTGAGAATAGGCTGTTTCATCGAGCGTCAGCCTAGTGTGTGTGCACCAGTTACCGAGTCATAGGATACCTCGTTGTCCAGGCACGACTCAGGGCGGTAATGGTGTTTTGTTTTCCAGTGTTTAAGGCAGGGGTTGGATCTAGTGTTACCGTTGTTGCATTTTGCCATTATCTAGTCCAATGTTGAAGAGCCCTGTGTCTTTGAGAACCTGGATCGTAACAACGTACTTAAACGAAAAGATGAGTAAGATTGCAATATGAATATACAAGTTATTTTGGAGTAATAGTTTCTTTCTGGACCCCCTTCTCCCTCATGTTTATCCTCATTAGTTTTTAGGTGTCGATGTTTTCCTGGCGAGTGACAGCGAAACTGAACTATAGGAGGAACTGGCCTTTGGCTGATACATTTTTCTACCGAAAAATGCAAATATTTATTACATAGGGGGGTCTTGAGGTATTATATTTAATTTTGATGGAGGTCTAAGGAGGACACTAGAACATAAATAAGTAAATACATTTATTTACAAATAAATACAAATTTCCCCTTAAGCTGAACACATATCAGGATTCTGTTCTACTTCAACATCTACAGTGTAATAGAATACATTATATATATTAACATGCATTCTTAATAAGAATCATAAATGTGTTTCAGAAGCCACATATACTGTATGTCTACTATGTATGTATGTATGTATGTATGTATGTGTGTATATACTCAGGCACTTACTCCATAGCTTGGGTTGCCCATTCTCAAGATATGGCCCGAACAGAAACAACACAATTTAAATTATAATAGAAACATCACACATTCTGTATCTAGGTCGCTCAGTAGAAGACCCAGAGACCAAAGACCATAAGGGGTCCCCAGCAAAAGATTACCAAGGTCCAGATCGCCCAGAGAGGCTCTAGTCTCAGCAGGCAGACACTTACCACAATGCCAGCCCACATACTTCCAGGCAGTGCCCATCCTATATAACCAGACTCCCGGGTTGGTCGCCTGACGGACTATTATCTAGTCCAACTGGCGCCCTACTCCCACTCCGTACAATCACTTTATCACCTATTTATCATCTATTCACAAACCTTCACCACTCATTCCTATTCATCACCGATTCTCTTGCAACTTCTTCAATCACCTCTCTATCTTCCAACGCTTTTTTCACACCATCTCTCCATTTCCTCTGAGGTCTTCATCTCAATCTAATTCCCCGTGTTTCTGACTCATATATTCTCTTTGCAAGCCTTTGATCACCCATGCGTTCAACATATCCATACCAACATAGCAACTTTCTTTCTACTTTAGCCAATAAAGGTTCCTGTTGGCCTACTCTCCTACGTACCCATTCTTTTTATCAATCTGTCTCTACACATCACTCCACACATACTCCTCAAACAGCTTGTCTCAATCACATCCAACTTTCTTTTCTCTTGTTCATTCAGACCCAATGTCTCAGCCCCACACATCACTGTTGGTACAATATTCCATGATATATTGTGCTTTTAGCTTTCATTTCGAGATTTCTCACTTTCCACATACTTCCAATTGATCCAAAAACTGTCCTGCCTTCACATACTCTCTGTTTATCTCCATCCCACACCTGCGTTCCTGCTCATCACTCCTCCTAGATTTATAAAACACTCCACTTGCTCCAGCATTTCCCAATCCAGTCGTACATTTGGATTTACCCTACGAGCATCTCTGTTTCACACCATGACTTTAATTATATTGAAATTTACCCTCAGCTTCCTCCTCCCACATACCACACCAAACCCTTTAACACTCTCTACAGCTTCTCAGAATCCGTCACCAGTGCTGTGTCATCAGCAAACAGCAGTTGATTCAACCCCCAATCTCTACCATTCTTTTCTACTAACCCAATCCTCTACCCATAGTTCTCATTTTCACCTCCCTGACCACACCATCCATATATACATTAAACAGCCACGGTAACATTACACAATCCTGTTGCAGACCCATATTTACCTGAAAACATTAACTCAACTCATTCCCTACTCTAACACACGCTCTGCTCTCTTCATAAAAACTTGTGACTACTGCTAACAAATTTCCTCCAATTTCGTAAATCCTTAGCATCTTCCACATTGCTTCATTATCCACACGATCATACGCTTTTTCCAAATCCACAAAAGCCCAAAAAACTCCTTACGTTTCTATAAATGTTTCTTGCACAGCTGTCTTCCTGTAAAAACCTGATCCACATAACCTTCCCCTCCTAAAACCGCACTGCTTTTCTCCTTTGTACTCCTAACGCACCTTCATTACCCTTTATTACCTTCTCTATCAACACCTTGCCATACAGCTTTCCAATAACTGATATTAAACTAATACTGTACCTCTATAACTTGGACACTCCTGCCGGTCTCCCTTCCCCTTGTATAAAGGCAAAATAGATGCACCTCTCCAGTCTAATGGTAACATTGACAAAACTAAGCAAACATTGAATAGTCTCACCAGTTAATTTATCAACTCTGCGTAAGCAGTGGTATCGCCCCCCGTATAGTGGTACATGCTAACCAAAATGTCTGTCTGTCTGTCCGAGAACTCCTCCTAGACCGTTTGACGGATTTTACCAAACTTCACACGAACCTTCGGTGCGTGAATGCGACGGTAATTAAAAAAAAAAAATTTGAATTTGTGCAATAGTTATGACCTTAGGTCCAAAAACATGTTTTGCACCCCCCCCCATCCTGTACCTATTTCCAAGCAATGATTATGGCGTTCTGTGTGTGTGTGCCCCGTAGGGGCACACTCACACAGAACGTCATCGTTAATGTGGCGAAAAAAAACTCGCCCGCATTTGTTAAGTTAAGTTAGGTTAGTTGACATTAGAAGGTGACAATTATAGAGATAATGATAGTAGTAGTGATGATGGTGGTAGTAGTAGTGATGATGGTAGTAGTAGTGATGATGGTGACAATTGTAGTGATGATGATAGTAGTAATAATAATGGTGGTAATATTAGTGATGATGGTAACCCTTCGCATAGTTGGGTATGCCGTTTGATTTTGGGTGAAACGGCACGTCTAATTTAGTTTAGTTGACATTAGAAGTGATGGTAGTAATAGTGGGGATAACGTTGATAGTAGTGATGATGGTTGTAGATTTAGTGATAATGATGAAAGTAGTGATTGATGGTAGTGATGATGATAACAGTAGTAGATTTGATGGTGGCAGTACTAGTAGTAGTGATGATGGTCATAATAGTATTTATGATGGTAACAGTAGTAATGATGATTGTAAGATGAAGGTGACAGAATTAGTGATGTTGGTATGTAGTAGTGATGATGGTGAAAGTTGTAGTGATGATGAGAGTAGTAGTGATGATGGTGAGAGTAGTAGTGATGATTATAATAGTAGTAGTGCTGATGATATTAATGATGATAGTGACTGGTAGTGATGATGGTGACCGATCGCAGAGTTGGGTATGCCGTTTTTATTTTGGGCGAAACGGCACGTCTACTTTATTAATATTATTATCAATGCTATGTAGTTTTATCAACTCTGTGTAAGCAGAGTGGTATAGCCCCCGTATAGTGGTACATGCTAACCAAAATGTCTGTCTGTCTGTCTGTCTGTCCGGTCGAGAACTCCTCCTAGACCGTTTGACGGATTTTCACCAAACTTCACAAGAACCTTCGGTGCGTGAATGCGACGGTAATTAGACGCGCCACGGGCAAGCTTCTTTGGGTGACCACCAGATGGAGAATGGTCGTATAGCCGCAGGGCATAGGACAAGCGGTAATAAACTAGGCAACTCAACAATATATCCAGCTTTATTTAAAAGACACTACATTCACAAATGGTGTTTTTTTGGTAGTAACATATATATTTATGCACACAATTAATATATGTATCAACTATATCCCTATAATCATTACACATGGCGAAAAAAAATATATATGAGAATCCATAAATTGCTTGCAAAGTATGAATGTTAACTTGCTAAGCACCAAATCCTTATAGAAATAGTTTATATAATAAACACATGTAGAATTGTTTACAGTGGAATAAGCTACTGTCAGTAAGTTAAACTATCGTTAAAACTCACTAAACGTATGGACGCGTATTTATACGAGGATATGGCAGGAGGGAGGCCATGGAGGCTGTCCTTGGCCCCGCCCCTCAAATGTACAGCCACGAGCGTAAATGCTGCGACAACACCCAGATAACTCAACTCCTTCATCACGAGAGGTTTATATTGAGCTGAATAAAGTCGTCTGACGGTAGCTAGAATGAAATAAAGAAATAATTGTGAGTTTGAATATAAAGTTTAGCAATACCTTTGGAGATGAAAGGGCGAACATAATCTGGTTGGTGTCGCAGTATTTATGTTCGTGACTGTACAACTATTATATTATATTAGATTAGATTAACCTAACCTAATCCTAAAATATAACAAAAATAACCAAAATAACAAATATAACAAAATAACAAATATATAATACACTGAATTCGAGTGGGATCGAACACTGGTTTTCCCAGTGGTAAGCGGGAACCATACCGACTGTGCTACAGAGAGATATAGTAGTAACGGTTTGAAGGGAATATTTAAACGCGGGACGGGCCAAGGGAGGTGAGGGGCGGGGCTAAGGGAGCCTAGATTCTCACGCATGCCGTCTTATTTTATGGACTATTATAATATTCTACTCTACGTGAGGTTTAAGGGGAGATCTCCACTTCAGGGATTTTTTTCTTGACCCCTTTCTCCCTCATGTTTAGCCCCATTGCTTTTGATATTATAAAACGTTTGCCCCATTAGTTTAGCGATTTTAAGAACTTTCACCCAATATTAAGACCTTTCGTGCCATTCAGGTGTCGATTTTATCCTGGCGAGCGATAGCGAGCCTGTAATTTAAGAGGAACCGGCCTTTGGCCGGGACATTTGTCTACCGAAAAAAGTACAAATTTATCTTGAAAGGGGGTCAAGGGGGTGACATTTTTAGATTGCTGGAGGAGTAGGAAACAAACTAAAAACCTCCCCTTAAGCGCTATATAATGTCAAACACTTCTAAGAAACTTACATTGGATGAATTATTTACTTCATAAACCTCTGAATAGAGGAACTGAAGCGATAATATATTTTGTACAAAGGTTTGAGACATTCAGAGAAATCTAGTTTTATATTTACAAAGAGCGATAATGCTACAAATTAAACACACGAAACTGCTTCAAAAATCAGACTAATAGCTGCTAATAGTATATAATGCATAATCTTGGTATATTTCTTTTTGACCTAAAAAATATTATGGTTCGTCCCCAAAGCGACCATTCTCCATCTGGTGGCCACCCCAAGAAGCGTCTCCGTGGAGCGTCTAATTAAAAAAAAATAATAATAATTTGTGCAATAGTTATGACCTTAGGTCCAAACCCCCCCCCCCCCCCCCTTTATCGCTTTATCAATTTGTTCGAATGCCGACCCGTGGTAATAACATTCTTGACATTGTACTTGCAACAAAAGAAGAATTGATAGAGAATTTGAATGTTGGTGATGAATTCAGTAACAGCGACCATCGTACGATAACTTTCACTTTAAAGTTTACTAGTAACGAACCAAATAGTAGCATCGAAAAAGTCCCTAATTTCAAGAAAGCAAACTTCCATAATCTTAGAGCTATGTTTAAAGAAACTGACTGGAGCTTTTTAATTAACAATAACGACAAAAATACATCTTGGAAGTTATTCGAAACCACTTACCTAAAAGCAGTGCAAGACTGCATACCATCGAAAATACGGCGTCCAGGCCATAATAATAAGCCCAAATGGTGGAATAAAGATATTTCAAACTGCCTGCTTGCTAAAAAATGTGCTAATGATAGATTAAAATCCTCACAAAATGACGAAGAACGGGTGAAATTTGTTGAGCTACGACGCAAAGCCAAAAAGTTAATTAAGCAAAGTAAAAAGACCTTAGAGTTACATATTGCGAATCAAAGTAAAACAAACCCGAAATAATTCTATAGTTATATCAGAAAGAAAAAAGTAGTTACTTCAACTGTTGGACCGTTAGTCGATGAAAAAGGAGAATACACCAAAGACGAAGTAAAAATGAGTAATGCCCTCAATACCTTCTTTGCATCAGTTTTTACAACAGAAGACCTCAGTGATATCCCTACACCATCGCCGATTCAGATTGATAATTCAGATGTTCTAAGCAATATCACCGTTACAGAGAGAGAAGTATTGAATTGTTTAGATAAACTCAAGGTAAATAAAACGCCAGGACCTGATACAATCTCGCCTAGAGTTCTAAAGGAAGCTAAGAATGAGCTCTCCAAACCACTGACATTACTATTCAATAAATCCTTGCAGTCTGGAACTATGCCTGATCAGTGGAAGCTAGCCAACGTAACACCGATATTCAAAAAAGGCAGCAAATCCCTACCCAGTAACTATCGTCCAATTAGCTTAACCTCAGTTGTATGTAAAATGCTAGAAACGGTCATACGAGACAGACTCGTAAATCACTTAGAGGAAAATAACATACTTAAAGATACTCAACACGGCTTTCGTAAAAAACGTTCCTGTTTAACAAACCTCTTAGACTTCTTCCACGATATCCTCAACCTCTACGATGAGAGTAAAGCTGTAGATATTATATACCTTGATTTTCAAAAGGCCTTTGACAAAGTTCCCCACAAACGTTTACTGCTAAAACTAAAAGCGCATGGAATACAAGACGGTGTGTTGAAATGGATAGAAAATTGGCTCAGCAACAGAAAGCAAAGGGTAGTCATAAACGGTAAGGCATCTAAATGGACCAATGTAAGTAGCGGGGTACCCCAGGGATCGGTACTAGGACCAATTCTCTTTCTAATTTACATCAACGACATAGATGAGGGTCTCACCTGCACAATCTCAAAATTTGCTGACGATACAAAAATTGCAAATAGCGTACTCTCAAAAGAACAAGTTGACGATATGCAACACAATCTAGATAAATTGTCATGTTGGGCCCAAATTTGGCAAATGAGTTTCAATGCGGATAAATGTAAAGTACTACATGTCGGATACCTAAATGAGAAAGCAAACTATTCTATGAATGGCACTCAGCTTAAGAATGTAAACAGAGAAACTGATCTGGGAGTAACAATATCGAGTAACCTAAAACCGAGTCAACAATGTACAGAACTTGTTAAGAAGGCAAACAAAATAATTGGCTTTATAGGCAGGTCATTTGAGCATAAATCCAAAGAAGTTATCCTAACCCTTTACAATTCCTTAGTCCGCCCTCTTCTGGAATACTGCGTTCAATCCTGGTGCCCTTATTACCAAAAAGATATAAACAAGCTAGAACGAGTTCAACGTAGAGTTACCAAAATGATACCTAGCCTAAAGAACAAACCATACGAAGAGCGTCTTAGAGAATTAAATCTATTTCCTTTAACCCAGCGCAGATTAAGAGGCGACTTAATTCAAGTGTTCAAAATCATCAAAGGCATCGACAATATGAACTGTAGTAAGTACTTCACTATCAACCAATCTAATTACATGCAGGGAAACGGTTGCAAAATTATTGGTAAATCTTTTAACTCGCACGAATCTAAGAATTTCTTCTTCAATCGAGTTGTCAACTTGTGGAATGGGCTTCCCCGAGACGTTATAGACTGCAGCACCGTTGATTCATTTAAATTCCGCCTAGACAAATATCTCGCATCAAACCCGCGACTGACTGCGTTTGTAAATGAATAACTTTATCCTCCCCTCAGTTACTAACCCATATGTCCCCTACTAACTTCCTAGTCCTGCCACGTTAGTGGCAGGGCAGTAGTTCCCTTTCCAATGTTCCCTTACCCACTCTAAACCACTGTTTGGACACTTGATCCTCAGTGTTTTGGAGGACAAGCAGCCTAGAAGGGTCACTAGATCTGTTGTTGCTTGATTTCCTTTGTACTCCTTTGTACTCCTCTCAGGACCCCCACCCCCCACCCTGTACCTATTCCCAAGCAATGATGATGGCATTTTGTGTGTGTGTGCCCCGTAGGGGCACACTCACACAGAACGCCATCATTCAGGGGGCGAAAAAAAATTGCCCGCATTAGTTAGGTTAACCCTATTAGGTGCAGGGCGGGCCAATTTAGATCCTCCCAGTTTTACTCCATTAGCTTGGAGATTTTAAGATGTTGCATCTCATTAGTTTGGCGATTATATGATGGTTCAACCCAATAAGGTGTCGATGTTTCCTGGGCGAGCGACAGCGAGCCTTCAATTTGGGAGAAACCGGCCTTTGGCCGGAAAAATGTTCTACCGAAAAATGTTCACATTTAGCTTGAAGCGGGTCTGGGGGACGATATTTTTTAGTTTGAAGTGGGTCTGGAGAGGCGTTTTTTAAAGTCTAGGGGGTAAACTAAAAATACATTGTTCGAAAATGGCAAACACAATCATTAAAACCCTCCATAATTAAACAAAATACTAAAATAACCCCCAAGACGTTGCACCAGATAGTGTTAAGTTAGTTTAGTTGACATTAGAATTGATGGTAGCAATAGTGGGGATAATGTTGATAGTAGTGATGATGGTGATGGTTGTAGATTTAGTGATAATGATAACAGTGATGATGATGGTAGTGATGTTGATAACAATGGTGAGACTAGTAGTGATGATTGTAAGATGATGGTGATGATGATAGTAGTATTGATGATGGTATTGAGTGATTATATGTAGTAGTGATGATGGTGACAATTGTAGTGATGATGATAGTAGTAGTGATGATGGTGGTAATATTAGTGATGATGATAACCCTTCGCAGAGTTGGGTATGCCGTTTTGATTTTGGGCAAAACGGCACGTCTACTTTATTATAATCATTATCAACTCTACGTAAGCAGAGTGATATCGCCCCCCGTATAGTGGTACATGCCGGGCAAAATGTCTGTCTGTCTGTCCGATAATTCCTCCTAGAGAGACCGCTCGACGGATTTTCACCAAACTTCACACGAACATTCGGTGCATGAATGCGACAGTAATAAAACAAAAATTATTTGAATATGCAATAGTTATGATTTTAGGTCAAAAATATGGTTTTGCCCCCCCACAGGGCCCCCCCCCCTGCCCCTCTCAGGACACCCACCCCCCACCCTGTACCTGTTCCCAAGTAATGATGATGGCGTTCTGTGTGAGAGTGCCCCGTAGGGGCACTCTCACACAGAATGCCATCGTTCAGGGGGTGAGAAAAACTTGCGACGCATTTGTTAGGTTAAGTTAGTTTAGTTGACATTAGAAGTGATGGTAGTAATAGTGGACATAATGATGATAGTAGCAGTGATAATGGTTGTAGATTTAGTGATAATGATGACAGTAGTTATGATGATGGTAGTGATGATGATAACAGTAGTACATATCATGGTGTCAGTACTAGTAGTAGTGATAATGGTCATAATAGTATTCATGATGGTGACATTAGTAATGATGATTGTAAGATGATGGTGACAGTATTAGTGATGTTGGTAAGTAGTAGTGATGATGGTGAAAGTTGTAGTAATGATGAGAGTAGTAGTGATGGTGCGAGTAGTATTGATGATGGTGAGAGTAGTAGTGATGATTATAATAAACTATGCGTAAGCAGAGTGGTATCGCCCCCCGTATAGTGGTACATGCTAACCGAAATGTCTGTCTGTCTGTCTGTCCGTCCGAGAACTTCTCCTAGACCATTTGACGGATTTTCACCAAACTTCACACGAATCTTCGGTGCGTGAATTCGACGGTAATTAAAAACAGATTTTTCGAATTTGTGCAATAGTTATGATATTAGGTCCTATAAATGGTTCAACCCCCCCCCCCCCCCCGCCCCCTAACAGCCCCCTCCTCAACCAGCCCCCCCCCCTGTACCTATTCCCTAGCCACACATCATACACATGACTCAGATGTAATGATAATAGTGAGACATATTTCTGTCTTTCCAAAAACTCCTCCTAGACCTTTCGACGGATTTTCACACAAACTTCTAACGAACATTCGGTGCGTGAATGCGACGGTCAGCCAAAAAAGATTTTTTGAATGTATGCAATAGTTATGATTTTAGGTCCAAAATATGGTTCCCCCCCCCCACACACACCCAGCAATGATGGCGTTCTGGAGGCGAAAACATCTCCCTACGTTAAGTTAGTTTAGTTGGCATTAGAAGTGATGGTAGTACTAGTGGGATTGATGGTGATAGTAGTCATGATGGTGATAATAGTAGTGATGATGGTTGTGTTGTAGTTTTATTGATGATGATGACAGTAGTGATGATGATGACAGTAGTAGATATGATGGTGACAGTAGTAGATATGATGGTGAAAGTACTAGTAGTAGTGATGATGGTCATAATAGTAGTGATGATGGTGACAAGTAATGATGATAGTTGTAGTGATGAAAATGACAGTAGTGATGATGGTGAGTAGTAGTGATGATGGTGAAAGTTGTAGTGATGATGAAGATCATAGTAATGGTGATGATGGCAGTAGTAGTGATGGTGACAATAGTAATGATGATTGTAAGATGGTGGTGATGATAGTAGTAATGATGGTTGATAGTTGTAGTATCAATGATGATAGTGATTAAGATGGTAGTGCCCATGGTGACAGTAGTAGTGATGATGGTGAGAGTATTAGTGATGATTGTAATTGTAGTAGTGATGATCATAGTAATGGTGATGATGACAGTAGTCGTGATGATTGTGGCAGTTGTAGTGATGATGGGAGTAGTAGTGATGATTGTGATTGATGATGGTATTAGTAGTGATGATGGTAACCCATCACAGAGTTGGGTATGCCGTTTTGATTTTGGGCAAAACTGCACATCTACTTTATTATGATTATCAACTCTGCGTAAGCAGAGTGGTATCGCCCCCTATATGGTGGTACATGCCGGCCGAAATGTCTGTCTGTCTGTCTGTCTGTCCGATAACTCCTCCTAGAACGTTCGACGGATTTTCACGAAACTTCACACGAACATTCGGTGCGTGAATGCGACGGTAATACATTTTTTGTTTAAATATGTGCAATAGTTATGATTTTAGGTCAAAAATATGGTTTTGCCCCCGCACCAACCTCCCCTCAGGACCCCCTCCCCCCACCCTGTACCTGTTCCCAAGCAATGATGATGGCATTCTGTGTGAGAGTGCCCCTACGGGGCACTCTCACACAGAACGTCATCGTTTAGGGAGTGAGAAACACTTGTGACGCATTTGTTAGGTTAAGTTAGATTAGTTGACATTAGAAGTGATGGTAGTAATAGTGGGGATAATGCTGATAGTAGTGATGATGGTGATAATAGCAGTTATAATGGTTGTAGATTTAGTGATAATGATGACAGTAGTGATGATGATAACAGTAGTATATATGATGGTGACAGTACTAGTAGTAGTGATGATGGTCATAATAGTATTCATGATGGTGACATTAGTAATGATGATTGTAAGATGATGGTGACAGTATTAGTGATGTTGGTAAGTAGTGATGATGGTGAAAGTTGTAGTAATGATGGGAGTAGTAGTGATGATGAGAGTAGTAGTGATGATGGTGAGAGTAGTAGTGATGATTATAATAGTAGTAGTGCTGATGATATTAATGATGATAGTGACTAGTAGTGATGATGGTGACCGATCGCAGAGTTGGGTATGCCGTTTTGATTTTGGGCGAAACGGTACGTCTACTTTATTTATATAATTATTTTCTATTATTATTAATATTAATGTTATTCATACTGGCATTACTATTATATCTCCCCGCACCCTTCTCCCCCTCTTAATCGTCTCCCCCCCCCCCCCCCTCCATCCCCATCTCTCCCTCCAGGGGATTCACTGACCTATAAGGTACAGCTGCCTCGGATTATCTTTAAATCAGGATGTGACTCTAATTCCAGGACTCTTAAAGAAAGTCGATGAAGGGCTATAAATAGGAACCAAATGGGCCAAACTATATCATCAAATAATGTATCCATTGAATATAAACACTAAATGAGGAGGAGCACTTTATTGACAAAGTTTCGCAGATAGCTTCTTCAGGTCACTAGATGTATCATCCATTAGTCCAGTAAATCTAGCAATCATTTAACTGGACCTAGAACAAATTGCAATAGAAGGTTTTTTGGCTTTAACTTGTTTATTAGGTCCCTCTGATGAACATATAAAAAGTCTCCAACTTTTGGACACTGGGAAAGTGGTTAATTTGCATAAATTCAAGATGGCCACCGTCCAAAGCTTCAATTTACAGATAACTTTTTTCTGGTTGCTCCTAGACCCTATAAATGTATTACAAACAACGTTTTTTGGCTTTAACTTGTTTATTAGGTCCCTCTGATGAACATATAAAAAGTCTCCAACTTTTGGACACCTGGAAAGTGGTTAATTTACAGCCGAAAAACCTTACAGACAGGCTGAACTGTCTCTTTCACAAGGGGTGACACAGGCACTTTGTGCTTGTATGGGTTTTTTGACCTGTTGTCCCTCTTTTTTATAAAAAAAAACAAAAAAAACATGACGTAGTATGACGTCATTCAGAGCCAATTATGTAATTCATGATAGGAGTTCGTATTCACTTGGATCATCGGTGCTTGCATCAAAGTTGCTATTTTGACAGAGTCCTTTACATTGACCACATGCACTGGAACATTCAAGCTCATTCCGTTTGCAACTACAGCGTTGAGTGTCACAGTTGCCCTTACACTGACATCTGACCAATTTCAGTAGTGAATCAGGAGCCACTGGCGAATCCATCGTCTTCGGTTCAAGCTGTCCCTTCCGCAGACACCAGCCCCATTTCTCGGGGTCCACACAGTTCCCCATCCATTCCTGGACCTGACAATAAACTCGGAACGAGTGGTATTTGGCTGCATCGGTTGTTGGGGGAAGGCTGTGAACTTCAACGGTAGTTGAACTTTTTGCCACCTTGTTGCAAAACTTTGTCTTTCGCAGTCCGTCAAGGGTGTCATTTCCTTTTCCCCCGTACAAATAAACCAAGGCCTTTTCACCAGCTGATGATATCGCGTCTTTACTTCCACTTTGGCAACAGAATGCTTCTATACATTTCAAGAAACCGTTGTCTTCCCTCACTTTCCTCAAGGCAGCCCCTTTACCAATACCATACAGTCGTGAGGTTGTGTCACATCCACAGAGTGCATGGACAACTGGCAGGACACGACAGATGCTTTCACCGAGAGCTTCTGCTACTGAGTTAATATGCCAACATTTCCCACCTTCCTTGCTCGACTTGAAGTACAAATCATTCATCCCTCGTTCCGCATAATGACACAACAGCACCAACAAGTCTGTGTCCTCACCTATCACATATGTCACGGTTTCCCTTGCATGCTCAATTCCCTTCTTCGCAATCATGACATCTGCATCTGCTGGCGCATTGACACAGTCAATTCCATTTGCCTTGAATGTTTCACACAATAAGTCAATGAAGTTTTGCTTATTGTCCGAGTTTGACAAGAAGTTTTCCTTTTTTGACCGAAGGGGCATGGTTGGAGTGAACATCACCTTTTGACCAAAGACTCCTTTTGATCGTCGATTGTGTGTCATGTCCTTGGTAGTAGGTCCTGATTTATAACCGTCGAATACAACCACCGGGTTGAGAAAGTTTTTGGAAACATGCTTCATGTACATGCTTGCAATGTCCTCAAATGTGTCACCCTTCTTCCATGGAATCCTTTGCAATAAGGAACCACCATCCAGAACATGGGTCACAGTCCTTTCTTCCTCAAATGATTCCAATGACGACTTGGGAACAACAGCAGCTATCTCATCTCCTAGCTGTGGTTTATTGGCTTCCCTGAGCCTCCCCCACTTATCGAACAGAGCAGTAGGGTAGCTAGACAACTCATACGCAAAGACCTCTTCAACACCTAAGTCCCTGTTATTAGCAAAGATGAGGAGCCTCTGGAAAAGGAGCTGTGGGTCGATTGGTACTTTTTCAGCACTGATTGTAACCTTTGCACCCAACGACTCAACTTGATCTTTCTTCCTAAATGAAAAGTCAAAAGCATTGCTACCTTCCATCTTCTGCACAATGTTCATACCAACCTCATACAGTAAATGAGGATTGGCCGAGGCTGGTCCTGTCACACCGTTGGCAATATTCCTGAGTTCATTTGATTCTTGAAATGGATCATAATCCTTGAAGAATGCGAGAACCTTCTCTGTGTCCTTCCTATCTCGTTCACGCCTTGCTTCAGTCATTTCTTTGTGCTGCTCAGAGGTGTGGAAATGCTTCCCTGTCAGTTCTTGCATAACTTCACTCACCTCAGCGCAGGCTGGCATAGCAAGTAACCAGCGCAGGCGTTGCGTTTCCTCCATGCCCCTACCACGTGTCAATCCACCATTCGTTTTCAAAGAGCGCATCAAAACCTGCTCTATAACCAAGTCGCTTGGCAGTCCTGCCCACAGCCGATCACTTCGGCGGATCACAAATAGACCGGAGTTCAATTGACAGAACATGTCTGGGTTGAGCTGCTCAAGTTCAATCATGTCTTGAATGTACACATGGGCTGACTTGGCATAATTGTTATGACCACACGCTGCAAAGTACGGCAACATCTCCTGGAGTGTTCCGAGGTACAGTAGGAAATCGCCCACTCATCAGCCCTGGCATCACATGCAGAAAGTATTGTCCTTTGAAAGTTGAAGGTGCGTACTGGATACACTTCTTCTGAATCATGCTTTGTGTCCAAATAGATTTTTGTACCACAAAAAAAGCAGTTCTCTGTAAAACAAAAGTCTGGTGTCTGAGAACGAAGAGCAGGTTTTTCAGGACGTTTCTTCTGCTTCCCAGGAATTCTATTTGGCTTCGTATTGACATGCTTCTTTCGGCAATCAATGTGCACCGTTTGGCCCTCGGACACGGTAATTGATGGCGTTCCACGTTCAGTACTGGCCTTGTTGATAGTATCTGCTCCCTTCGCCCTCAGCTTGACTGTTTCTCCTTCGTCTAACGTGTTTGAGCAAATGCCGCAGGGATTATGCACCACCTCTTCTTCCATGGCTTCGGTAGATGTCGCACCAATCTGTTGAAACAAGAAACAAGATGATGGGATTAGTATAGGCCTAGGCAAAATGTAATAGACAATAATGTGCAGTAAAGGTAGGGCTTGACCTAGAACAAATTGCAATAGAAGGTTTTTTGGCTGTAAGGTTTTTTGGCTGTAAATTAACCACTTTCCAGGTGTCCAAAAGTTGGAGACTTTTTATATGTTCATCAGAGGGACCTAATAAACAAGTTAAAGCCAAAAAACGTTGTTTGTAATACATTTATAGGGTCTAGGAGCAACCAGAAAAAAGTTATCTGTAAATTGAAGCTTTGGACGGCGGCCATCTTGAATTTATGCAAATTAACCACTTTCCCGGTGTCCAAAAGTTGGAGACTTTTTATATGTTCATCAGAGGGACCTAATAAACAAGTTAAAGCCAAAAAACCTTCTATTGCAATTTGTTCTAAGTCCAGCCCTACTTTGACTGGTCTAATACTTCATGCTAATGTTCTTATGTTAATAATCCTTTGCCATGTATTGTATATATTTTTTCTTTTATGTACATATTATGTAAGAAGAATAACCACTGGGTGTGGTAATAAATGTTTTCATTATTATTAGTAGCTCAACAGATTAATTGCCTACCCTAGCATTCAGGTCCCCTAAAACTACTACATTTTAGTTTTCTTCAAACCCTTGTAGACAAAAAAAAATCTACCTCCTCTACCGTCCTTTCACTTCCTGGCCCATATGCACTGATCACCCTTAACACATTACGAGCAGGTGGGTCGGTATCTTCTATTACCCGACATGCGGGTGGTTTTACCCTAAATGGGGTTGTTTCCGTGCTCTTTTTCATGCATAAACAAGACCCAGAGTGTAATACAAGTATCTATCCCTGAAAGGGCGTAAACAGAGCTTTCCAATGACACCCGAACCATCCTTCTACGACCACTGGTTCTCTTGCAACGATCATGCAACACGAGTGCAAAATCCCTAAAATAAGGTAATTTCCTTACATAATTCCCTGTGTAGCGAGTGAGAGAGGGTGGAGGAGGGTGTTATAAATTTCAGTAAATTTCACGGCGGTGGTGGCGAGCGGTCAGGCGGGAATCTATGCTCCTCGCACCGCTCAGCTCTCTCTCAGAGCACATTACGTGCTCAAAATTGCACTCGACATCTGTCGAGACCCGCATATGGGCACGTTTTCTTTAACTCGACATATGTTGCGCGCCGATGGTTAAGGGTTAAACTGCATTCGCACCCACATTAGCCTTGGTGACACTTATCTCCACTATTCTATAAACCCTCTCAGCTCCTCATTCACTATAATAGCCATGTCCTCTTTCACTCTGACTCTCTCATCTACTCCAGACTTTCTAAGTTTCACATTTCCAAAATCAACTTCACCCTCTACTTTCATCTTTGTTTCACTCAGCACAAGCTTGTCTTACTTTCTTCTTTCAAACAACCTGCCAATGTCCTCTTGCATCTCATTTATTCCACAGCCATACACATTTATAGTTCCAATTCTTAGTGCCCGGGACCACTTCGCGTTTCCTTGCCCCGGTTTCTGTCTCATCTAGTAGGGGAATTTTACAAGTTGAGGAGGAATCCTAACCCTCCGGTCCAGCCTCTTTCAGCCGCCTTTTATGCCTCGCATGGAAATTCGGTGGTGGAAGTTCTTTCCCCTCCACCACATAGTAGGTTATCTGCACCAGATAGTGGCGGGTGCTGGGGTCGCCGCATCCGTACGCCATTCAAAATGTAGAAATGAAGAAAGAGAAAAAGATGGAAAAGGCTATGGGAAGTAGAGGTCACCAACGCTGCCACTGACAAAGAGTCAGCCAACCATGATAGGGGAGGTAAGGCAGAAATCGTGAACCCTAACCTCTATAGCTAAAATATAAATAGAGCCAATGGGCTGTAAATGTCCTCACCTGTACCCTGGCTAACCCTTCCCAAATGATAGAAATGTTAGCTCGATTACTCAAGTTGTTTGTGAGTTGTTGTTGTTGTTGCTGTTCCCCAAGCTGCCTGGCCGAACAGCCCCAAGGCCCCGAGCAAGGCCAAGGCCATAACCGAGCGCCCCCACAGAACCCTCCCTGCCGACCACAATAAAGCCTGGGTGACCGAAGCCACTCCATGGCGGGAAGCTGGGGAGGGTAAGGAAACACCCGGGAAACCAAAGCCCCACCCAGGGCCCTGTGCCCCTCAGCAATTATGAAGAGAAAGTTGAGGGGCAAAGGAAAAATGTGACGCTTTGGCTTCCAATCTTGGTAGATTGGGAGGTCAATCCAAGGAAGAGACGCCGTCACTTGAGATCTAGAAAATATATAAGTAAAAGGAACAGTCAGAGTAAGCTATGGGTATGGCAGAGATCACTCAGTTCTCACTCTGATAGACCAGCCCATCACCACATGACTAGAACCCAATCCTCTCAGCAACAGCTAGGAAAGGCCCTAGAAAGACGCCTTTGGCGGGGGAATAGCTCCCCTATTTCAACCCCTTTCGGGGATGGGCACCCGCCATGTTTGTGAGTTATAGAGGTCAATGTTCAAGAGTTTTGGACTACTTATTTGGAACATGGTATTATTATGGTATATCCTACGTGTTGTATATTGCACACTTTTATTTGACAGTGCAGCAGTGAACACCTGTCCTCAAGAGTGAACCCGGTGTACAGAGTCAGATATATCTTTACATACAAATCATAGTGGGTTTTAATTCAGCTGACGGTAAATTGAATCCGTTAACAACTGATTTATAGATACTTAATGCCAAAATCTGAAACTAATCCGAAACAAAATCCCGGTAATAGCTGAATAATCAAGATAGGGAGTTTGCAATTTACCGCCTAGTGAAAAGAAACCGACTATATATATTTCATAAATTCGACACCTTGAAGCTCTTGGAGATTGGATATTGGATGAGGGAGGAAAATACGAAATATAAAGGTATAAACCGCCAAGAATAAAAAGACAGGAATTGGAGACGGAAGACAAATGTGAAGATAACGTGTCTGAACGAGAATCAGTAACACGATATTTATTGACCTTTAGCCATGTTTTTTGTTAAGACAAAATACTATGTAAAAGTACATAATAAAATGCAATAATATTTGTGGTGAGCAGGAATATGCGTATTTTAACTGGGCAAACAATGTAATTTTGAAAATTGGGGGGTTATTGGTGTTAAGAACGATGTTACACATAATATAAAACACATTATTAATACGCACTAAGGAACTGTATTCAGATTTATGCAATGGCACGAAATCCACAGCTATATGAAAGCAATGTTATTTATTATTTATTTGTTGAAAGCATAATTATTTTCACAGAATTAATATAGCCCAGAAATATTAATATTTGTATAATTTATCCCCTCACAGTTTTTCCAACAAGATAATGCGCAACCCACCTAGCCTTTCCATATAATCCACTCCCCCCCCTAAAACCCGTCCACCTCTCCTCCCTAACCCACCTAACCTCCCCATACCATCCACATCCTCAACTCAACATACCACACCCCATCCTAATCCATTCCAACCCCCATCTCCTGCTCCCCAATCCCCACCCCCACCTCACCCATCCCAACCTCCAGCCCCTCCCTCACCCCCACCCCATCCTCGTGCAGCAGCACCCAACATACATCGTGCACATAACATTAACATTCTCCAATTGAACATAGATGGCATTAACACAAAGAAACACGAACTCTCACACTTCATCAAACAACACAACATACACATTGCCATCTTACAAGAAACAAAACTCCGCACATCACAAAAAACACCCACATTTCATAATTTCACCACCATCAGACAAGACCGGGCTGTCGGCGGGGGCGGTGGACTCATCACCCTGGTACACAATGAAATATCATACATAGTAACCAGTGTACAAACCAAATCCCTCCTCCCCCCAAATGATAACACAACAGAAATACAATCAATTAAAATACGCACTGGCAACAAATCCAACATAACCATCATAAACACATACATCCCTCCCCAAACATCCCCTACAGTACCAAATGAATACAGACCACACTTACAACACATCACAAACACCCCACACATCATCCTGGGTGGTGACTTCAACGCCAAGACGTCGGCCTGGTTTGTCGACAACCCCGACACAGACAGAGGGCTGGTACTACAAAACCAAACAGATAACCTCATCATCCTTAACGACATCCATCAACATACCCATATTCCTCACCAAGCCCTCTATAACCCATCATCTCCAGACATCACCTTTTGCTCCCCAGAACTCGCCCCCACAACATCCTGGAGGGTGGTCAGAACCTTAGGCTCTGACCACCTCCCGATCATTATCACCACCAAAACCAGACTCACCCCAGCTAGCCACAAACACACATACACCAATTATAAAAGAGCTAACTGGGAAGCATTTACAAATGAGACAGAACAACACTTCACAACCCTAAACAGTACACCCATCACTAACATCAACAATGCTGTACACATACTCAATAAAACTATCCAAAACGCTGACAAGAAACACATTCCAAGAGGTAACAGAAAAAGACACAACCCCAACTTCACACCAGAAATTCAAAACCTCATCAGACAACGCGACACACTGAAACACTCCCCAGCACCCCACACACAAGACATCACACAACAAATTCAAGCACTCAACACCCAAACTAACAACAAAATACAAGAACAACAAAAACTAAATTGGAATAACTTCCTACAAACACTTGATCACAAAACAAACCCCAAAAAACTCTACAAAACACTAAACAGCATCACACTTTCCAACAGCAACACAACACAATCACATGCTGCAATCACAACAACAGACTCTACTCCTTCATGTAAACAACAAGCAAACACTCTCATCAATCACTTCTCACATGTCAGCCACCTAAAACCTCACAAAGACGACCGACGTGTCATCCGACGTAAGAGACAATTCCCCACAGACCCTGACTATACACCCTTCACCAATCACCAGACAAAGCATATCATCAACAATCTCAAGCACTCACCTGCCTCTGGCCTAGACAACATAAGCAACATACACCTCAGACACCTGGGACCACAAGGCATACAAGCACTCACTAACATATCAAACTACAGCTATTCACACAACACAATACCAGACATTTGGAAGCATAGTATCATCATCACATTCCCCAAACCCAACAAAGACCCCACGCTACCCTCCTCGCACCGCCCCATCACACTCCTTTGCTCCCCCTCCAAAGTCATGGAACGCCTAGTATTACAACTAATTACACCCGACCTACCCCTAGCTCCAACACAACATGGCTTTAGGCCACTGCACTCCACAAACACTCTTCTCACAGACCTTACACAAAGAGCTTTTGACGGCATCAACTCAGCTAGACCACCACACAGATCACTATTAGTCACACTCGACATTAGTAAAGCCTTCGATGCCATCCCCCGCCACAACCTAATAAACAAAATCTACAACACAAACATGCACAACAACACAAAAAGGTGGCTGGCCAACTTCCTAGCAGGCAGATGTGCACACGTATCTATTGCCGGTCAGTCATCTAAAATCAGAAACTTTCCAAACGGAGTCCCACAAGGATCCGTCCTATCGCCCGGACTCTTCAATCTGTACATGCACGATATAACTACACCCAATACGCCCCAAATAAACTTAGCCTCCTATGCAGATGACATAACACTCACATGCACACACCATGACCCAAGAAGAGCAACAGATCTCCTTCAACCCTATCTCAACACACTACATGGCTGGTGCACTACAAACAGACTTAATCTAGCTCCAGCCAAATCCACCGCAACCCTGCTCACAAGCTGGACAGGTGAACACGAATACATCCCTCAACTCACCATAAACAACATACCCCTAACACATACACACACACCCAAAATCCTAGGAGTAACATATGATACTCATATGACATTCAAACAGCACACCACAAACATTAAAAAGAAACTGACACCCAGACTTAACGCCCTCAGGTCACTTGCTCACACAATTTGGACACAACAAAGAAACTACCACCACAGTATATAAACAATACATAAGATCAGTGATGGAATACGCAAGCCCAGCCTGGGCTTCTAACCTAGCTGAAACACATCATAAGACCTTACAGACTATTCAAAACAAAGCCCTGAAGATCATTACAGGCTGCACAGCTACTGCACCCACAGATCACCTACATCAAGAAACCAAAATCCTCAAAGTCAAAGACCATCTGGACATGAGAGGCACTCAATTCCTGGCAGCAGCCTCCACGAACCAAGACCACCCACTAAACTATATGGCAAAACACCCACAGACACCAAGAAATATCAAAACAACACCCAGCACACGGTATCACACACACAATTATTGTCCTCTCTCCCTCCCTGCCCACCCCGAACCAACTTCCAGAAGCACATCCATACTCATATCTCTCGCCAATCCATCCACTCACTCACAGACAACAGGCAGCTGCATGCACGACCTCCCGAAATCCATCCTTCCGAATCCTCCCTCCCTCGCGAGGACAGAGTCCACCTGGCCAGGCTGAGATGCGGACACCATCCAGCTCTCCTGAGCTATCAGAAGAGACTGGATGACTCCGTTGTCGACGCCTGGCCGGGATGTAACACAGCACCCCATACCATTAAACACATCATAGAAGACTGCATTTCACACAACCACTTACGCCAACAACATAATCTACACTCAATGAGAGCTCTGTGGGAAAGCCCGATCGTGGCCATGGCCTTCCTCAGGGACTCGGGGCTGTTCGGCCAGGCAGCTTAGGGAACAACAACAACAACAACAACAACAACTGTGTGTTTATAAAGTGTGTGTGTGTGTGTGTGTGAACATTTCTAACATAATATACCAATTATTCATATACAGTTGCCTCACATTTCTTGTTCTACGAAGCAACATAAGAATAAGAATAAAAGGTTTAGAAGTAAGGACAGGAAAGGTGGGGGGGTTGAGGTAACAAAATAAGAATAAGAATAATTGGTGTATGCGCCAGGACAGGGGTGCAGTATTCTCGTTGGCAATATGTGAACTTCCCAGATTTATGATTTAGCCTGTGGATTTTATTTTTGGTGAACAACGAAGTCTGGAAGTCCATGAACAGCTGGTGGTGGGAGATCTTGATTTTGATTGTAGACTGTGTGTGCAGGCCCAATTAACGAGGCAGCCGATACGAACCGAACGCCGCAGGAAGATCTTGGTGTGTTGGAGCACCCGGTCACGGAGGGCCAGGTCCAGCCTAAGGCCCCCCCAGCAGGATGGGGAGGGTGAAGTCAGAGACCCATAAGGAGCGGAGGCTGCAGCGGAGGAGGGTCCTATGGGAGTAGAACTGAGGCCAGCGTAGAAGGAAGTGCTATACCGTCTCTTCCACCGTCCGGCACCACGGGCAGAATGGGTCAGGAACTAAGCGCAGGTGGAAGAGGTGAGAGGCCAGACCAACATGGCCAATGAGGAGACGGACCAGGGCAGTGTCAAGGGGGCGGAGGGGGGAATGGGTTAGGGGCAGAATCTAGCCTGTACTGACCAAGGGCAGTGCGGGAGAGATCACCTCTTAGGGAGGTAACCCAGAGCATCCGGCAACGGGCAAAAGATAGCCTGGAAACGGAGGAGGGAGGGAGAGGGAGGGGCTTAACCCTTCCTACCCGGCCTGTCTTACCTAAGGACGGTCGCCCGTACCCGGGCGAAATGGCTGAAAAACGTCTAGGCCTAGGCTACCGTATTTATGTTTATTTTCACTGCTAGAACTTTCCCACTCATCTATAATCGTAGTGCGGTTTTCAATCTGTATTTTGGCGTTGAGTAGAGCTCTGTAAGTCAACTGGTTCAGTTGTGATGACGATTTCAGTGGAGCAAATATTGCAGAGATGTTGCCAATATGGGGACTTTTCAGACACTAATTTCATCTGACGTCAGAACAATAACATTGAAGAGTCTTCTCCTTCTTCTTTTCGGAGGTGCGGTGACGCAACACTTGGGTTTGTTGACATACGTCGTACGCACGGCGTTCAGACCAAGCTTAATTAGGCTATTAAGCTGCCGTCTTAGGTAAGGACGGCCGGGTAGCTGCCCTTCTGCCGAGCTGTGCTTACCTAAGGTAGCCCGGGTAGGAAGGGTTAAGGGCAGGGGAGGAGTGTGCCAGGGAAGCCGCAGAATCTACAATCACATTACCCCTGATACCCACTGAATATGGAGGGAAAAAACGGACTACCCAAGGGAGCAAAGGAGGGTATGGGCCTGAACGACAAGGGAGTGATGTGTGACAGGGCCCTGGGAGCTGAGGAGGGCAAGAGAGGATTGTGAATGGGAAAATATGACAACTGACTAGGGGGGGGGGGGGGGGGGGGGAGAGGAAATCGCAGATGGAAAATAAATCTTGAAGGATGCCAAACAATTCAGAGGCAAGTACTGTATGGGAACCAGACAGCCGCCAAGTCCGACAAAGGGAAAGGTGTACAACATAAATGGCGGCAGAAGAGGACTGGGGGGAGGAGGTGTGGGAGCCATCCGTATAAATAGGTAAGTGATTACTATAACAGAGGGAGACAAGCTCCAGGAAAAGGGAGGGGGCACAGGAGCTATCTTGAGATTTGACGTAGGGAACATGAAAGGAAAGGTGGAAGATAGATGATAGATTAGACCAAGGGGGAAAGGGGAAACGGAGGGGGCAGGAGGTGGATTCACTAACGGTCGTACGATCCGAAAACTCCCTTACCGTTCCCTTACGGCTCAACGCTGGTATTCACGAAGCGTCGTAGAGGCCATCTTTGATCGTAGGAAGCCCCTTTCGCTAAGGGTGGTCCGGACCACCCATACATAAATATGACCCGGATATAGGTACACAAATATCGATAACACAACCCACGACCATAACAAATTCGTCTGCAGTATAACTCTTTATGACACACTAAGTCATTATTGAGGCAATAATAGCGCAATATGCTTGTTAACTTGTGTTTACAACACCACTAAGGCATTTAATACAAAGTATGAATATATTTGTATCCTTAATGTCTTACGACAGGCCGAATTAAGCTATGAATAGCCTACATATGCCAGCCTAGCCCTAGTCAAGGTTAATTGATGCACAAATTCTTGTGCTGCGACAACACTTAGCCTACCATTAGTAGATGTTAACCCTCATTTATTGCGGAAATGTTTTATTCCAACTCCCCACCACCTCTGGCTCTGGGTTAGATTAGGGTAGCTTATTCCTCAACAAATTTGAAAGTAGGCCTAGGCCCTATCACAGGAACAAAATGATGAAAAGAATTACCCTAGGCCTAGCCTAAAAAAATTAATAATAAATGGTGTGAATATTTTTGTTTAGCCTAACCTACGTATATTTTGAAAAAGTTAAGGCTATTTAGGCTAGAAAAGTTAGGCCTATGTATGGTATGGTTAGGCTAGCAATGCCTAGCTTGGTGTAGCCTAAGCATAGTAAAGTAGAAGCCTAGAATGTAAAGAAGTGTTTGCAGGCGTACCATCCTCATTGTTAACTAGCTGTTATTAGTCCCATGCTGGTAATATATTTGATGATTGTCGGGAATAGGGTAATGATCCCGACAGTTTTAGGTCCAATAGGACATTTGAATTTGGCGGTATCGTATCGCATGTACGATTTCGGCTGGTTCTTTGTGTATTGTAGTTTATTCTTAAGTTAGGTTAAATTTTAACTGTAATGTATAAATATCTACATCAGCTCTAGATGTATTATGAAACCAAGTTATGGGTTATAATTATTATGAGCCGGCAGCCATATGTAATTTCGCGAAGCGATCGGGGGCCGGCCCTTTAGTCTCTCAATCAACACCGTACAGCCAACATCTCCTCCCCCGGCTCTGACTCAACCCACAGTTCACCATGTGCTACAAATACTAATTTATAACAACAGTCCTACATCACCAGTCCTCTAAGCTAAGTTCATTGTATCGATATTGTATTATGTGAACATTCCTACATGTCATGCAATTGAACTAGCCGTGTGGGGGACTGGATTACACCCATCGACGAATACCTCGTTGGTAATTATATTATAACTATTTGTTGGGATATTTCATGTACCAGTGATATGTAATTTAACCTTTATCTAAAATCCCGATAAATAATGGTCCTTCGTGCCCTAAAGCTTCCTTACTGTAGTACCGTTTTGTTTGCTTCCTTGACGCTTGTGGGCTTGCAAATGGCTGCCGCCTCGCGCGTTGTTGGCCGCCTGCCATTTCCCTAGTTTAGGCCCAGCTTCTTCCCTCGTGTTTTTTACCGTTTAGGCACCGCCCCTGTCTTTTTTGGGACTAGTTTCCAGGTTTTTTTGGGTGTGTGATCCTTGGCGTTTTTTGGTGGGTTAACTGGGCTGGAGTTTGAGGTGGGGGAAGTTTCGTCGGTCGCCATTTTGCGCTCGAGGCTAGGCTAGGCCTGCAGGTGTCTGTGGTGGCTATTCATTTCGCTTTGGTGGTGTGCCTGTGGTGTTAATTGTGTTTTGTCTATGTGGGACTCATTATTGATTTTGCTGGTGGGGAGGGTTCTCATGTGACCTTTTATATTTAAATTTCATAATAGCCTAGGCCTAGTTGCTTAAAGTGGCGGTCTAGAGTGTCGGTCTTTGTTAATTCCTAAGCGATTGACAGTTAATAGTCAGACCTCATGATTGTAGCTTAACCAACTAGGCTTACCTATAAAGGGCTTACAATAATTAGTGCTTCACCTTACCCTTTCTTTTAATGGATTTAGTATTTAATTCTTTTGTCTAGTTAGATAATTTCCTTTCGATAGTTTATATTAAGGGGGATGTAAGTATTATGTAATTCTTTTTGAGTAAATTTCTTAAGTAATGGGGGTTTGCCGCTGTTAATTCCTAAGCGATTAACGGTTTGTAGTCTGACATTGTAGTTTAAGTTGCTTAAAATTAGACCTTAACGATGACAGATTTAAAGAAACTTAAGATTCTTAAGGGAGGGATGAATGGAAGTTTAAATAGATGTTTAAGAGATCTTGATGAATTTTTAATAAGTGCCACGGCTGATCAAATAAAGGGTAAATTCGCTACTGTTACTAAATCGCTAGCTACTTATGATAGTTATGCTCAGCAGCTATATGGTTTATTGACAGTTACTGACGATGTGGAAGAAGAAATGTCGGCAGATCTTGAGTACTTTGAGAATGTTAATACAGCCTTAGCCAGACTATCTTCCACCCAAGAATCAACCTCTGTTAAGGATACCGGTACACCAAAGGCGACTGGTTTTAACCTGCCGAAGCTTACTTTGCCTACCTTTTCCGGGGATTCGGCTACCTGGACTGGATTTTGGGATATTTTTGAGTGTTCCATCCATCATAATAAAACACTCACATCCATCCAAAGGTTCACATATCTCCGTGGTCAATTGAAAAGGGAGGCATTGAAGTTAGTTGATGGGTACAAGCTAGAAGCTACCAGCTACGAGTCTGCAGTGGAGTTGCTGAAGAGAACTTACGGGAGAGTGGAAGTCATCAAGACCACTTTAATTACCAAATTCTTCACACTAGATCCTCCATCCTATGATGTGGCGGCCCTAAAGGAGTACTATGCCTCCTTTGAGAGCCTCCTCCGATCTATGGAGACAATGGCCGTCACCAAGGAGGAGATATTTAGTGTGAATATCTTGAATAAGATACCCTCTCCCCTAAGGGAAATCTTAAGACGACAACTAAGCGACTCTCCACTAAACTTGGAAGCGTTGGTGCAGGTGTACCAGACTGAAGTCTTCAATATGGAGAGTACTGGACACTACCGACAAGTGGAGATGTCGCCATCTACTGCAGCTTTCCCGGTACAGACTTCTCCTAAACAGAAAAGGCCAATACCATTAGGTTGCAAGTTGTGCAGTGTCCACGGTTATCTGTGGTACCACTGTCCTATGTATCCTAAGGCTACACAGAAGATTGGCCAGGCTAAATCGCTTAAGTTATGTACCAGCTGTCTGGCAAGAGACCACTTCAACAGTAATTGCACCAATTCCTACATCAAACCTTGTAAGTATTGCAAGGGGAAACATTGGTTTTCCCTTTGCACCCAGTCTGATCGGCACAACGGCAAAGAAAAGGGGAAAACCCCCAAAGAGTCACATGAGAAAGGTAAGAGCGAGGGTGATAAAGTATCTGCCATGTCCATTGCTTCTCGAGAATGTCAATTGCTTCCTACTATGATGCTGCCAGTAGTGGGGAGTAATAATAATACTATAATGACGCGCACCTTACTTGACCAGTGCTCACAGAGGTCATTCGTTCTGCGGTCATCATTACCCCAGCTCAAGTGTACCAGCAAGGGTCAAGAGAATTTGCGTCTCCATGGTTTCACTGGTGAAATAGATACCAGTGACTATGATATTGTGGAGATTTCATATGTTTATAGAAAAAAAGTATGTCCCATCAAGGCTGTTGTGGTCGACACACTACCCAGTTTCTATATAGCATCAGAGATTCAACCACATTTGAAATATCTCAGAAGCAAGGGGTATAAACTGGCTGATGATCAACTCACTGCTAACAATGGTATTATGCTACTGGTCGGAGCTGATTATTACTACGACCTGGTTCACCCTGGATATCGGCAGGTAGATAAGCTAATAATGCTCCCCACGATCCAAGGTTATGCCATTTCTGGATCCTATGCCACTTCCTCTCAAGACACACAGGTGGAGGTGGTTACGGTCCTCAAGGTAGCAGTAAGCCCCATAGATAAATATATTAGGCCAAAGGTGCCTGATAATACATGTACTGATATACATAAGCTATGGGACTTGGACAATATTGGAATTGACCCACATGAACTTGATCGTGAGTCCAAGCTAGCGTTAAGCTCGTATGAAGAGACTGTAACGTATGACTCTGGCAGAGGTCAGTATGTGGTAAGGCTCCCTTGGAATGATAACAAGAGTAAATTACCTACTAATTTCCATCTAGCAATTGGTAGGTTACGTGGCCTTCAGAAGCAGTTTGTCAAGGATCCAAGTTATTGCGAGACTTATGCGGCAGTTTTAGCCGAGCAGGTACAACGTGGATTTGTGGAGAGAGTAGATCTCAGTGAGTATGGGGATAACATCCATTACCTTGCTCACCATGGGATTAAAAAGGACAGTTCCACCACTCCTGTTCGTATTGTGTATGACTGCTCTGCTAAATCCAGTGATCGCTCCTATAGCCTGAATGATTGTCTGTACACGGGTCCGTCCCTGGTCTCTGATCTAGCGCAAATTATGTTGCGCTTCAGATGTTATAAGTTTGCATGGGTCGCCGATATTGAGAAGGCCTTCCTGATGCTTCAACTCCATCGTGAAGACAGGGACTCGACAAGATTTTAATGGCCACGGGACCCAATGGATCTAGATTCGGAGTACCTGGTCTACAGGTTCAGAGTCGTCTTATTCGGGGCGACCTGTTCCCAGTTCCTTCTCAACGCTACTATCTTGCGTCATCTTGAGGAGGCTGGACTAGATCCTGACTTCAAGAATGAGATCAAGCAGGGGATCTATGTGGACAATCTTCAAGGCACCGGAGACAATGAAGATTTATTGCTCAAGAGATGCTGGGAGATCCGTGATATATTTGCCAAGGCTCATTTATACTTAAGAGAATGGGCCACTAATAGTGATCTTTTGAAAGGTCAATTTACTTCTGACGGTGTAGCTACTGAGAATAGTGAGGTGAAGTTTTTAGGCCACAAATGGGACACTACCACAGATTGTATATCCTTCTGCCACACCCCATGCGGCAGTGAGCTTATGACCAAGCGAAACTGCTTAAGCTTGTCAGCGAGGTTGTTTGATCCCCTAGGTTTTTTGCTGCCTGTTACAATCCGTGCTCGTATGTTTTTACAGCAACTGTGGCGGCTAAAACTAGATTGGGACACGCCCCTCCCGATTGAGTTACAGGATACTTGGCGGTTGATTCGGTCGGACCTTTCCGCATGTTGCAAGGTCCAACTTCCTCGTCAGGTTATTAGTGGTCACCAGGTGGATCTACATGCCTTTTCTGATGCTAGTAATAGTGCGTACGGTACTGCCCTATACATATGTAATGGTAGTGAAGCGACACTGGCTATAGCGAAGGCTAAAGTAGCCCCTATAAAGAAGATTACAGTTCCTAAATTAGAACTTACTGCATTGCTTCTGTCTGCTCGTCTAATAAAGTTTACACTGGATGCTTATACACACATACTACAGATTAATAACGTCTATGTCTGGAGCGACAGTCAAATAGCGCTTTCATGGGTACACAGCCAGAAAGTGTTACCTGTTTATGTTTCTAATCGCACTGATGAGATTCATAACTTAGTTCCTACAGCTACATTTCGCTATGTGAGCACCAGGGATAACCCCAGTGACATAATTTCCCGGGGGATCTCGGCGCAGCAGTTTATGTCGTCCTCTATTTGGTGGCATGGACCTCCATGGCTTACATCTCCAACTGAATGGCCTCAGGATTTCAGGGAATGCATATCTGCTCCTTCAGGTCGGCCCCAAGATGATGTGTTAAGTAGTTCGAATGTGAGTACTACACATCAGGATAACAAGTTGGTAGAGTGGGAACGTTACGGCAGCTATGATCAAGTAATACGGGTATTTGCATGGATATACCGTTTCATTAACAACATGAGAAGTCGGGCTCACGGGTCTTTCCTTAGTGAAGAATCGAAGCATATCAGACTCCATGAATTTAGATCAGCAGAAGCAAAACTAATATGTTTAGTACAAAGGGAATCTTATCCTACTGAACATCAAATCCTGAGCAAGGAGTCAAAGGCCAAACCCTCAAACTTAATGAGGCAGCTAGGATTATATATGGAAGGAGGCATAATTAAGTGTAGAGGCAGGATACAAAAGGCGGACATTATTGATTCTGCGAAATATCCTGTCCTCCTTAGCTCCTCTCATTTGATTACCAAACTGTTGATTCGCCAATGCCATCGGACCTGCCTACATTTTGGCGTAAATTATGTTCTGGCGTATATGCGACAACGTTGGTGGATCCCTAAGATGTGACAAGCAATTAAAGGGATCCACAATAGCTGTACTATCTGTAAAAGATTACAGGGTAAGCCTTACTCCCCAGTTGATCTACCTCCCTTGCCTGAGTTCAGGGTACAAAGGACTGAACCATTTCAGGTAACCGGGGTAGACTACACCGGAGCGATTCATGTTAGAGAATCGCCCGGAAATATCATAAAAGTATATGCCGTTCTATTCACATGTGCGGTAACCAGAGCGATTCATATTGAATTGATTGACGACCTATCCAGTGAGGGGTTTTTGCATACTCTAAGACGCTTTGCAGGTCGCAATGGTTTCCCTCAAATTATTATGAGCGATAATGCGACTTGTTTTGTCGGGGCCTCTAAATATCTCCAGTGTTTAATGGATGACCCGCAGGTTGTGGCTACCCTCACTGGAAAGGGTTGTCAGTGGAGATTTATACCAGCACGTGCACCATGGTTCGGGGCGATTTGGGAGAGAACTATCGGTATCGTCAAATCTGCCATGAAGAAGGTATTAGGAAGGGCACTGGTGACTAGACGGGAGTTGCAAACCATCTTAATAGAAATTGAGATGTCAGTCAACGACAGGCCCTTGACCTATACCTCGGCAGATGTTGATGACCTCTTACCCATTTCGCCTTCTATGCTAACACGTGGACGAACCCTTAATTCCTTTCCTAGATCGTCCGTAAATGACGAATATCTGCAAGACCCTACGTTCGGCAATGCTGATGCCACACGTCGTCGCTTCCAGTATGTAAACAAGGTGTCCGACGATCTATGGAAACGGTGGACCCAAGAATATTTGCTGTCTCAACGCGAGCGTCACTCTCATAAGATCAAAGGGACGAATCAACGATGGCCTCGTATCGGGGATATCGTCCTGATTCATGATGAGCGTCCTAGGTTATTTTGGAAGCTTGGGAGGATTATCGATTTGTTCCAGGCCATTGATGGTCTTATAAGGGTTGCTAGAATACGAACTTCGACAGGGGTTACTACTCGCCCAGTCGTAAGGTTATATCCCCTGGAGCAGGATGTAGAACTGCCGGATGATCCTGGCGTCTCTACTGATACCCCTCCGCGGGAGAATGCTGGTGACAGTGCTCCTCAAGGTGGGGCAGATGATAATGAGAAGGATGATCCTCCTCAGGCTTCAGGTGGCGCTCGTCCCAAAAGGAGGGCGGTTATGAGTTCCGTGGATCTTTGGAGATCAAAGATCAAACTAGGTGATCTTTGACTTCGATGTCCTTTTGTTGTTCTCTGTATATAGCTCCTGTATAT
Source organism: Paralithodes platypus (assembly GCA_032716605.1). Lineage (NCBI taxonomy): Eukaryota > Metazoa > Arthropoda > Malacostraca > Decapoda > Lithodidae > Paralithodes > Paralithodes platypus. The sequence continues at coordinate 54,244,368 of CM064497.1, read as the reverse complement.
CATTTTGGTGGCGGGCAATATGTCGGGAATAGGGTTATGATCCCGACAGTTTTAGGTCCAATAGGACATTTGAATTTGGCGGTATCGTATCGCATGTACGATTTCGGCTGGTTCTTTGTGTATTGTAGTTTATTCTTAAGTTAGGTTAAATATTAACTGTAATGTATAAATATCTACATCAGCTCTAGATGTATTATGAAACCAAGTTATGGGTTATAATTATTATGAGCCGGCAGCTATATGTAATTTCACGAAGCGATCGGAGGCCGGCCCTTTAGTCTCTCAATCAACACCGTACAGCCAACATCTCCTCCCCCGGCTCTGACTCAACCCACAGTTCACCATGTGCTACAAATACTAATTTATAACAACAGTCCTACATCACCAGTCCTCTAAGCTAAGTTCATTGTATCGATATTGTATTATGTGAACATTCCTACACGTCATGCAATTGAACTAGCCGTGTGTGGGGGACTGGATTACACCCATCGACGAATACCTCGTTGGTAATTATATTATAACTATTTGTTGGGATATTTCATGTACCAGTGATATGTAATTTAACCTTTATCTAAATTCCCGACAATGATGGCAATAAGTCATATGGGAGGTGAGGGGGACAAAGCCCCCCTCAACCTATCATTATATCCCATGGCCAACTGTTAGGTAATAGGTTGAGGGGGGATTTACCCCCCTCATCCCCCATGACTTATTGTCATCACCATACTGTATATATTTCCAGCTGGGGGGCAAATAACAGCTGGCCATGGGATAATTTTGTAATTAAATGCAGTCAAATTAGACGCGAACATAACCGAGCCTGCAACTTCATCTAAACAAGAAGGACAGTACGCCCGCTAAAACCACCCTTACCAAGGTAAGAGGTGTGTTAGCACCGTCCGCTTTGTTTACATAGTCGCACACTCTGTTATATTCATATATAATTTGACTGCTCTTATTTGCCCCTGCTGGTAAAATATATGATGATGACAATGTCATGAGGCGTAGGGGGGGGGGGGGGTCTAAGCCCCCCTCACCCCATTATTGTATCCCATGGTCAGATGGGTAAATTGTTATGCTACCAACCGTGGGATACAATAATGGGTTGAGGGGGGGCTTTGCCCTCTCAACAAAAATGGAGGAGTTAGGCTATGAATAAAAAAATATATTACCCTAGACTAGGCTAGGCTATAGCCAAAAAAAAAAAAATATATATATATGTAGGCTATATAGGCCATATAGGCCTTTTTTGAAAAGGTAGATAGGCCTTGAGGTGTTGTGATTACAAAAATATTACCCTAGGCCTATTTTGAAAAATTAGCCCTAGGCCTAGGCTAAGTCTGGCATTTTGGCTTGGCTAGAACTGCCTGTGCAGGCATAGACATAGGCTAGTAGTCTGGCATGTTGGGTTGGCTAGCCCTGTCTAGGTGTAGACATGGTAAAGTAGAACTATTTACTGTGGTTAAGGTATAAATAATACACTAATTTCCCAACTAGCCTAACATGATTTTCAATGATCAATCCGTCAGAAATCCTTTAACTTGGGCCACTAACAGGCTTCCCTGTAGCCTAGCTAGGCTAATTTCTTATCATCAATTCACAAGATACTCTATTCTTCTTCCTGTTGGCTGTGGTGGATCGAATTAGCCATGCTAAACAATGAAAAGCTCATAAATTTAATTATATTAGGTTCTTCTTGGCGCTTCGGTCATGTGGGTGAGATACTGTTTATTTACAAAATGACTTAAGCTCAGTGGGTGGCCAAGCACCTGATTGGTCAAGAGAAGCCTCGGTGAAAATAACCGAAAGGGAGCCGTAAGGGAGCTCAACGATGCGTTCGTGAATGCACCTTCCGCACTCCCTTAGGAACGATCGTAGGTTGCTGTACGACATCGCACGCTAAGACCATTAGTGAACCGGGTCCAGGAGAAGGGGACGGATGGGGCAAGGAGAGGGAGGAGTAGGACAGGAGAGCACGGACAAGGAAAGGGGAACGGGAGCGGACAGGCCAGGAGGATGCGTGAGGCAAAACAGGGGCATGAGAGATGAAGAGGCTATAAGGATGAAAAGGTAGGAATGAGAGGGCACGATGGAGGGTGGTACCGTTATGGTGATGACTGTCCAAAACAAGGGGAAGGAGACCCGCCTCAGCGTGGAGGGAGATGTTATGGTGATGACGGTCTAAAACAAGGGGAAGGAGACCCGCCTCCCCGTGGAGGGAGACCGCCGGCGATGAACAGAAGGCACCCAAAGCAATATGCAGCGTCGTGTGCTGCACCACATCTATCCTTTTTAGTACCGAGGGGGAGGCCGAGCCATAGACGAAGCAACCATAACGGATTTTGCTTAACATATAGGCCGAATAGAACCGTAGTAGGACATCCCAATCCGCGCCCCAAAGGACACCCGCCAAGCTCTTTATAATATCTAGCTGCTTCATACACGAGGAACGCAAATATTCTACATGATATTTCCAGGTTATAATAGGGCCATCGAGACGGAGGCCCAGAAAGGTATGCTGAGTGCGCAACAGAGCCCACGTACCCAAAAGGAGGACCTTTACCCGTAGGGAAGGGACCTTGCGCTGATGGGTGAAGCACATCAATGCATACTTCTGCGCATTTACGGCAAACCCCCAATCTGCAAACCACCTGAGCAGGCCATCCACCCCAGCCTGTAGGCACTATTGCGCCTCGAGCAGCGTAGGAGTTGTGCAGACCAAGGCTAGGTCATCCGCATAAACCAAAATGGACGTACCAGGGGGACGGGGGAGGTCGGATATTAGTATACTAAAGAGGAAGGACTGAGGCCCGAGCCCTGGAGAGCCCCACGGCGGACGGGACGCAGCGTGGACAGTGCCCCCTCAACCGAGACCGAGAAGGAACGACCCGACAGAGAACTGCGCACCCAAGACAACAGAACACCCGAGACACCCATGCCAGAGAGTTTGCATATGATCCCCTCATGGGATGCAGTCAAAAGCACCCTCCACATCCACAAAGAGGGCCAGCATGACCCCACGATGCCTGTAAGTGTCATGAACCAAGTGCTCCAACTACAGGAGGACGTCCAGCGTGCCCCGGCCAGGACGGAAGCCACACTGCTCCTCCAACATCGTACCCATAGACTCAGCCCACCACTGAAAACGAGCACAAACTAGCCGCTCCATGAGCTTACCCACATACTGAAGCAGCACAATGGTACCAGAGGGACTGGTGAGGTTCTTCCCGGGTTTAGGGAAAGGTAGGAGGATAGACTCCTTCCAAGCACCCGGGAAGACTCCACCCGCCCAGCTACGATTGAAGAGATCCAACAAGACAGCGGAAGAAGAGCGAGGGAGAGAGCAGAGGAATTCATAAGGGACCAGGTCAGGACCGGCAGCTTTACGGGGTGAAACAACCGAGAGGGCAGAGGAAAGCTCCTGAGATGTGAAAGGAAGAGACCAGGAGGGGAAGGAGCAGCCTCCGCCAGGCTGACAGCATCCACCAGGTTGGCAGAAGCAGGGAGAGGGACAGGAGTGCTAAGCAGCGAGGAAAAGAAAGGAACAAGGAAGTCGGCCTTGGAGAGATCAGACAGGAGAGCCATGCCATCCCGGCAAAGGGGAAAGGACAACGAAGAAGCATGACCCTTCATAGAGGACAGGAACCTCCACGTGCGCGAGGCAGAGGAAAAGGAGAGAGAAGAGACAAAGGACGACTAAGCCAAACAGTGCACGGCGACCAAGACACGGTTACACTCCGCGTCCAGACGCCGGTACCGAAGCTTGTTCGCCTCATAGAGACAGCGACGCCAGGCAGACCATGCCTGATGCCTGGCCTTCATTGCCCCACAACAAGCATCGGTGCACCAAGGTACTCGCAATGGGGCACCCCACGTCGGTCAGACAAAGAGAAAGCCTGGCGGCCGGCGGACACCAGCCACGAGGAGAAGGAACCCGCTGCCACCTCGAGGGGGAGACCCACCGCCGGGCAAGGGAAAGAGATGGCCTCCGCAAACACCGACTAGCCCCCTTCGAAGTAGTGATCAAGTTCAGCGAGAGAGACAGAGAGACAGGGATTATAAACCAACAGCACCGAGGACCATCCCCTCGCTAACTCAAGGCGAAGAGCCAAAACCTCCAGAACACCTTCCTGGAATGGCTGCAAGGGGAGAGGTTGACACGGGACGTCTTCACGGACCATGACAGCCAAACCACCCCCAACCCGCCTGGGATGGTCTGCACGAAGGAGGGAATAACCCCGGAGACGAAAACGAGTGGCAGGGGCAAACCACGTCTCACAAACCCCAACCACGATGGGTCGCAGCCCATCGAGGAAAACCTTGAAATCAAGGAGATTTCCGGAGCAACGATCGGGTATTCCAAAAAAACAAAGAGAGACCACGAGGAAGGGAGCCTATGAAGATACTGAGAGACTGAGAAACCGAGGCATGAACTGCTCGCAAAAATCCTGAGGGGAATCACCAGCGAGATAGGAGATAATGTCAATAAGCAAGCGGAGGAGAGCCTCCAAACAGACAGAGGGAGACGGGACCGAAACACCAGGAGGGGAGCAGGGGCGAGCAGAGGGAGGAAAGGAAGTGCGACAAAGGGGTGGACGATCCGGACGGCGTCGGGGGGGGGGGGACGTCTAATTCTGATGGGGCGGAATCGTTGGACAGCGCATCTGATACACTCGATTGATCCCGGGCAGCGGACTGGGACGGCGAGCAACACGGTCACGAAGCGGGGGGTGGGGGGCGACAAACAGCCTGCGAGTAGGACCACGGGAGGGAAGGTGACCGACAATGTCGCGACTGCACCACCACCGACTCTTCCTCATCGGGGGTGGCGAGGTTGGAGACCGGTTTGCGAGAGAGAGAGCCGGACGATTGGGAAGGGAATGGGAATTTAGCTGTGGCGGAGCCCGCTATGGGTTGGAGACGGATGGACCATGGACGGGCGCGGAGCCATGGCAATACGCCATGTGTGGCGGAGTGGTCTTGCCACTGGACTGGTAATCCAATGGACCCGGGTTCGAATCCCAATATGTCAATGGGAAGATATTATTGGGATGGAATTTGTGCTGTACCTAGTATCAGTGCATTACCACAGCACACCGAAATGCCAAAAAAATACCCTCATTATTCCCTGATTTAATAGCATTGTATGAATATTCCCATATTTAAAAATATGCTACAGGGGGGCAATGCCTAGTGAGTTACTTACTCAATAGGTGGCGTTCTGAGAGTGAGGGTCCGTGTGTGGGAAGTGAGATTGTGAGGCGCAGAGGCGAGGCGGCTTCAGAGATGGGATTGGTTCGAGCCGTGAAGCTTCGCATGTCTCCCTCCCTAGACTGGAGCAAGACCTCACAGGCCTCACCGTGTTCAGCGGTAGAGTATAAAGGCTATCAGCCTATGGACGAGAGGGAATAGTTGGATTATAAAAAAAAAAAAAAAAAAAACGACGATGGAAGAGGCGACGCTGCGGACCCCCTGGGGGTAGCCACCGACCGACGAAACCGGGCCGAACGCCCGTGCAGCTCACGGTTGACATTCAACACAGATGCCCCATCCTCACGAACCACGCGGTTTGGCTCCACTGCCCTACCATAAGTAAGGCAGGCACACGACAATACACGATGGTCGCCGAGGCACAGGTAGCAGAACGGGTCCAGCTCACACCGTACTCCCTCCTTGGAGCGGAACCGGTGACCCCACTACACATCGAGCACCTGACCGAGCTGCTGCAGGAGGCGGACCCATGACCGAACTGGTGGCAATCGTTATATCGAAGCATGGGGAAATGATAGACAGCGACGGGGTACGATACAGAGCAAAATCGCATACGGACTGGGAGCGGACCCTTAAACATGAGGCGGACCTTGAGGGATTTGGGGGGATCATCAGGGCCCGGGAAGCTAATGGGAAGGCAATGAGCCTCCAGCAGGCTACAGGGGGCCCCTGCCCCTGAGACCTCAAAGACCCGTAGGCCAGTCAGCAAGTCCTCCGAGGTAACATCCCGTTCCACAGGCCCAATAGTACCGTATGAAACTGAGGAGTCCTGCAGATCGCGGACCCGGCGACACCGGACTGCCTACTCACCCAGGGCCAACAGTGTCTCCATGGGGGGCGACACAAGGGGGACATCGGCCTCCCTAAGGCGCACCACCAAGGTCTTGCCACCACCCTTATACTCCACTATCCCCTGCCCATCCTTGCAATAGCGCCTGAAAGGAGAAGCATCCACGGCCCGGGAAACCTTAATAGAGTTACAAAACACGGTGGCACCAGATACAGCATTGACCAGAAAAGTAATAGTTGGAGGAGACTCACCTGAGGAGGGGGCCATAAGTGAAGCGTCAGAGACCTTGGACAGCTTCACCCCGCAAACCTTACCATCACCATCAGCCGGTGAAGGTTCCCTGGTCCGCTTCTCCCCGACCGTCGACGAGGAGTCCATTGGGGAAGCAGTAGTAGCCACCTCACCACTTTCCTTACTATTGGACATAGCCATACACATACCCACACAAAAGAAAAACTGAGAGGGAACAGGAGAGAGAGCAGGCACGTCCACACTCTCCGAGAACCACAACGCGAATCTGGTGGTGAGAGATGGACGCAATGCAATATTCGGGGCCAGACTGTATGCTTACACACTATACATGACCAGAGTAGACTGTAAGTTTTTTTTTTCCGGATAGGGCTAAATTGTCATGTCGCCATCTTGTTTGCTCAGCTCTTTCCAAGATCTATAGCAAAATATGTTGTTAATTAGGAATTATTGGCATTAATACGACACAGAGACACACTGTAGTAGATTCTTATTATTCCATTGCATATTGGAAAATTAGCTACTAATAGATTCAATTTACCATCAGGTGAAGAAAAAAAAAACTCGTCTATTAATAAATATCAGGCCGAAATCATGACCTCTTATAACTAAAAAAGGCAGGAGCAAATGGGCTGTAACTTTCCACCTAATTCCTGGTTGACTCATCCATGGTGGTGGAATTGTAACCTTGATTGTTCTAGCGATATCAGACTTATAAGAGGTCAAAGGTCGCGATTTCTGACCGAGGTCCAAAAGAATAGACTATAGTACATATGTTGATCGTAATTATTGAGAGCTAAGGATATCAATGCAGTACATCATATTCCGCTTGAAACATCAACATTATGTTTATGGTATATCGGTGTGCTTATGATGAAGTTATAGAGCTAAATGCAAAATATATAACTTAACTCTTAACCGACGGGGATGTTTGTAACTTCTACTACCTGCCAGGTGGGCTTATTTGCCATAAACGAATTTCATTCCATGCTCTTTTTCATGCATAAACAAGAGCCAGAGCGTAATACAATTATGTATCCGTGAAAGGGCGATAATAGAGCTTTCCAATGACACCTGAATCATCCTTGTACGACCACGGGTTATCCTGTAGCGATCGCGCAACACGAGGGGAAAAACCCTGAAATACGGTACTTTCCCGAGTTTTTTCATGGTCTCGCGAGGCCGTGGGTGTGGAATGTTGCAGAGGTAGTGTCAGTCGGTGCACTGGGTCCGTGCCGAACGGTCAAAGCCCGCCTATTGTCCTCCCAATGCGTGGACTCTCTCTCAGGGCCGATAATGTGCTCAACATCCCTTCCGACATATGTCGGGCACCGCAGGGGTGGCCATTATTCTCTCAGCCGACATATGTCGGGCCCCGTGGCTTGAGGGTTAACATTACAAACTAAACAAAATATGTTGCAAGATCCAAGATTATTCATACATAGTCAAACTCACAGACTGCCCCCATAAAATTTTCTTTCCTTTCACTTAAAAATGACGTTATTCAGTATGCAGTTGGGTCTGATATCCAGTATTCGATAAATGGATATAATATCGTATTCATGTACTTAACCTTTAACTGACTTGGTGGTGCAATGGTTAGTGCGTGTTGGGGTCAGGTGGAGGTCATGTTACCCATCTGGCGGTCTGGACGATGCATTTTGACAGTTTATCCTGGCCATATTTTATTAGATGATTATATACAGCTTAAGAAGGATCTGTGTTAATTAAATGGGTTAAGACTATCTCGATCAATCTTCTAAATTCCATATATCCTTCCTAATCTAAATAAATCAACAAATAATAGTCATACACAGAAAAAGAAAAGAGCGTCATCGATCCTCAGAGGGTTAAGGCAGGTCATAGTGGAGTATTCTTTTAGCTTGGGTTGTCACAGAATAAGGTGGTGTGAGAAAGTATAAACTTTGTGTGTGTGTGTGTGTGTGTTTATGACCGTCTTTGTATCTGTGTGAGTGTGTGTGTGTGTGTGTGTGTGTTGATGACCGTCTTTGTATCTGTGTGTGTGTGTTGATAACCGTCTTTGTATCTGTGTGTGTGTGTGTGTGTAGATGACCGTCTTTGTATCTGTGTGTGTGTGTGTGTGTAATGCATGTAATTTGTGTATGTGTATGAAGGAGACAAAAGGCAAAACTGCGTGCAACAAGTATTCCACCCTAAATTGTGCTTGTTTAGTGTAGTGAAATGGATAAGAGGAGGTGTTTGTGAGAGCTAGCTGGATTACTATTGTGTATGTGAGATACAAACAGCATCAGTGAGGGAAGACAGACAAATGACACAGGAGTTCCAGCAACTCCTTATCATATACCTATGAGGCCTCCCCTGGGTATTGCACTGCTCGATTGGTGTTAACAATTTTCCCAGCTTGATTATTTATGTGTGGAATTGCATTTCTATGTGTTCCTAAGACTTGTAGGTAAAGCCACACACCTCAGCAGCCCCCCCCCCCCCCTACACCACTCTACCCTCCGGACAAACCATTAAAGCATGACATTTATTACAAAACTTTGGTTCTCTCTTGGCAAGCCTTGGGTCCAGACAATACTTGGTTAAACTGCTACCACACACCATACTTTTGATGTTGCTCCTATATGTTCACCCACTCACTCACGCTTTTCATAGTAGCTGCTTGTAGTCTTTAAACTTAAATTACATAATTACTATGAAGAGCATTACTATTTAACCCTTAGGCGCACCCAGGATCCACACACTAATGCTGGGGTCACACATTCACGTATATGCTCCCGTATGCTCCCGTACGAAGGTTTATTGGTAGTTGGCAACCGAATACGTAAAACGTAAGGGCTTAGTACGCAAAACGTAAATTAAATTGTGTCTAGTCGTGGGGGTTGGTACGTATGGCGGGAGTAGCCACGCTGGTCGGGGAGGTGGTGGGTGCGGCCAAGGCCGCCCGGTATGTTTTGGATTTCAAATCAGATACGGGGCTCGCGCTCACGTATGTCAAAAGTCGGGAAATCCTACGTCTGACCGGGCGATCGGCTACGTCTGACGGGAGCAGCCCCGTAAGACGTAGCAGCTCGCCCGGTCAAACGTAAGCTGCTCCCGTCAATCGTAAAATATTCCCATCAAACGGGAAAGTTTACGTTAGTCCGGCCGCATCTGGCAGAACCGCCGCACTGCGGGTTGGCGGGAAGACGCGGCACCGTTGTACGGTGGGGACAACGGGATCAGCGGGGGACACTCCAGTCACACCTCTCACCACACAGGAGCAGCAACCAACAAGCCAACCCTGCCACCCTCTGCTCCCTGCCGAAAACAAATCGTAGCAGCGAAACGACTGCACCTATGGCTTTCATATTTTTACCACATGCACCTTACCCTTTAGGCTACCCACCACAAAAATCCCAAATCCCTCCTCCCACTCACTCGCTGACTGTCGGTCCCGTCAGAAGGAAAAAAAAGGAAAATCTGTGACGGCGAAACGACTGCACCAATCGGTTCCATATTTGTGTGACAAGTCCCTTACCCTTCTGCCTTCCCCCCACCACACCCCCAACCGCCTCCCACCACCCACTTCTAGCGTATCTATACGAAGAAAAGGAAAAAAAGGAAAATCCGTGGTGGCGAAACTACCTCACCAATCGGCTTCATATGTGTAACACAAGTCAATTACCCTTCTACCTTCCCCCAACCAACCCCAAAACCACCCTCCCACCCATACATTCCGATACCATAAAAGTCTCTGTAGTCTATAGTGTCTTTTCAGCTACTTTCGGGACCATCGGGGACCTGATTTCTGGCGAGGGGAGTGTTTTTTTTTACCATTATCCTTCCTTTCTCTCCCAACTTGATAGATTTAGCCCCCCCCAAAAAAAAAAAAACTCTGGCACTGGCAGAAGCACACCGTCAAAATTGGCTGGCACTCAGCGGGTTAAAGGTTACAAGGATGAATGGTCTTTCCTCTTAGGGAGTTCACAAAATTGAACTCCTCCAGGATGAATTCCGCGATGTTGTTCATGGTGCCGATGAAGGACTGGGAATGGGAATGGTGTGGCCATTCCTGCCCTTTTGTAGTTCCCAGATTCCAACCCCGACCTACGTGGTTGACAAAGACTGTCTTTGTCTGTGTTTGGACAGACGGGGTGTGCCTACGATTGTTCGGAAACGGTCCACGTAAGTCCTAAAAACTCCCAAGACTTACGGCCTCAGCTACGCAGGTCTTGTGGGGGCGTGGCCTGTGTTCCCGCAAATCGGGCAGCCCAGGCGGACTAACGGGGACATGCTTACGCAAGTCGCAAGCACGTACGTAGTTCCATACGACTACATTACGTCTGACGTAACACTGGCCCCGTCACGGTACGTCTGTCGGGAAGTGCAATAGTCGTGGTCTATACGGGCGTACACGGCCGGACTACGCCCGTCAGAACACAAAATTGGCGATTACGCTTGACGGGAGCTGTCGGGAGCGATATACGGGGATGTGTGACCCCAGCATAACAGGTCAACCGGCCAGCCCTGGCCGCGCGGGGGGGAGAGTTTGCGTGCCGTCACTGGCGCCTTGGGTCTGCCACGGCCTTCCCTGACCTGACCACTTGACTCACTGATAAAGCCTAAGTTCATTATACCCAGCACCTGCTCAGTATTACCGTACTCACTTTCCATGTTGAGCAAATTGTTTTGTTCAAAAGAGGCAATGATAGTGGTGATCATAGTGATAACAGTAGTGATGATGGTGATAGAAGTAGTTATAATGGTGACAGTAGTAAGTATTATGGTAGGGACAGTAGTAGTGGTGATGGTTACAGTATTAGTAGTTGTAGGTGCATCAACTCTACAGTTTAACAGATAAGGAACAATAATTGTCATGTTTACAGCAATAGACATAACATTACATGTGGCAGATTATTACATGTGTAGTGGTATTCTACTAAATACAGTAATACAATATACTATAAATGACATCGAAAACAACAGCAGTGCAGTGATAGTACGGTGCCAATCTTCACCACACTGCTACACATTCGCTGTCATTATCATCGCCGATACAGTAATATAACAAAATAACCATAGTAATTATCATCATGACAATAATATTAATAATAATAATAAAAATATTACACTATATATTATACAGTATATACAATACTAGGTTGTGTAGGAATTTATTATTAAGGAGATAAATATGCAAGTATATAACAAGAATGTGTGTGATTGCTGATGTCCCTCATCTCCTCAAACTAAGTAGAAATAATCTCCTAGATTCAGGATTTGTGATGAAGAATAGAGATATTATATCAGATGATTGCATTCGTGAAATGTCCATGATAACTAAATCTGAATATGGCTTAGCTTACAAACTTAGTGTAACTCACCTAAATGTTTAAGGACAACAAACTATAGGGAGTAAAGTATGCAATAATATATTTAGGAGAAAGAGGTCATTTAAACAGCACAAACTGGAAAGAATCTGCAAGCTTCATATTAACAACAGATGCATGGTTTCATGTGGTGAATTCTTCTATATCAAGCGATAGGAAAGCACTGTGCGTCTGGTCTGCATTTGGAAGAACAGCTAAGCAATTTGCGCAAAATGATCCACATTATGACCACAATAGATTTCAATTTCAGCCCACTACAGATTTCAGCAAAGAATAGTTTTGTCTTGCCTTTTCCTTATACGACTCTTTGAAATGCTTAAAGTTACTCATAACCTTGAATTTATCATGACAAGAAGGTTAAATCATAACACTTAACACATTATTATTATATATATATATATATATATATATATATATATATATATATATATATATATATATATATATATATATTGTTTGTATTTATATATTTATTCATATAATATTTTTTGGTTGTATAAGACATCCAGATGCTGTCAGTTTCAAACAAAGACTAAAGCAACTGATAGTGTATTGCTCAGCAATAAAAGGAACATCACTCAGGATCCCGAAAATGTATAATATTTCTTGGGTAAAACTGGTCATAGCAAAAACAAAACTAACTAACAACCGTGAGTTACGCCTAGAAAATTGTGCTTATCAGATCTGTTGTTCAATGATATAATATTTAGAAGTAGGTATTGAGTATGATTTTTTTTTAGATATATGTGAAAATAAAAAATAATACTGTACCAACACTCTCGTAGAGGAACAGTCTTTAGATTTTGTTGCTGGCTATATGGTAAGGAGATTTTTCCTTTTAAAGTATCACTTCTTAGACAACAAGATCAGAGGGCACATCGTAGACAGAAGTGGTTAACAGAGGTCAGCTGTATAATACCCACAAAGTATTTTGTTTGTCTTATTTGACCAATATACGAGAAATATGCAAAGTTGTCCATGGTGAATGGCTTCAAGATGAAGGGAAAAACTGTGAAAAAGTTCTTGCATCTGAAATTTAACTCACTTGAGCGACTTTACCTTTATTTGTTATCCAAAGTATTTTGTTTGTCTTATTTGACCAATATACGAGAAATATGCAAAGTTGTCCATGGTGAATGGCTTCAAGATGAAGGGAAAAACTGTGAAAAAGTTCTTGCATCTGAAATTAAACTCACTTGAGCGACTTTACCTTTATTTGTTATCCATTTTATTGCCAAAATATCGATCTTCTTTTAGGATAAGACACCTGAACGTCATTTCATACAAGGAACAAAAGGTCAATACATGTAAACATGCAAAGGAAGAAGATGAAAATCACTTAATAACTTAATCAATTATTGCCAGGAAAATTATAAATCACTTAAAAAAATTCAAGTTAATTAAATCCTCTCAACATGGATTCACTCAGGGACGATCTTGCCTAACAAATTTACTCAGTTTTTTCTCCGAGGTATATGAAGCGGTAGATAACGACAAGTCATATGATATAGTTCACTTAGACTTCAGTAAGGCCTTTGATATAGAGTTCCACATGAAAGGCTGGTAAGGAAGATAAAAGGACATGTTAGACTATGCTGTCCAATTTTGGTGCCCTTATTACATAATGGATGGATAAAAAACACCATCTGAGGAAGAGCACTTTATTGACAACGTTTCGCAGATAGCTTCATCAGGTAAAGTGCTCTTCCTCAGATGGTGTTTTTTATCCATTCTGTCTACTTTTCAAGTACCATACATAATGGATATCGACCCTTTAGAGGCAGTCCAAAGAAGAATGACGAAGATGATACATAATCTATTTGTTACTAATTTCACCACAACACCTCCAATTAAATTAATGAAAGCATATATGTGATCCACCAGGATTCGAACCCGGGTTATCACACACAGATTTTTAGACACCTTAACCATTATACCACCAAGACGGTTAAAGGTTAATGCACACGCCTACGACTTATGATCCATTCTCGAATACTGGATATTAATCTAATTATGTTCATATTCGCACTGCACTATGGTAGCCTAATCTTTTAAGTGAGAGGAACGAATACTCACAGCACAGATCATTTAGAACATAATATTAGAAACTTATCGTGAGGAGAGATTGAAAGCCTTAGGCTTGCACTCACTAGAAAGACGAAGATGTAGGGGAGACATGATAAAGGTATTTAAATGGATAAAAGGTATAAATAAGGGCGATATAGATGAGGTATTAAAGCTAGAGAACGGCGACATAACCCGCTCAAATGGTTTCAAGTAAGATACGTTTAGATTTAGGAAAGCATAGGAAAGCACTGGTTTGGGAATAGAGTTGTTAACATGTGGAATGGACTCCCAGAGCAGTGATTAGCTCAGGAACAGTTGAAAGCTTTAAGCTGAAGTTGGATTTGCATATGGATGATATGGGCTGGGTGTGAATGGGAGTAAGGTTTTAGGATACTGTAGAATTACATTGATAAACATGCAGTGCATCACTAAGTGGTCGTTCTTGCCTCTTTAACCCGTCCAGCCCCGGCTAGTTTTGTAATGTTTGTTCACCAGAACCCGGCCGGTTTTCAAAAAATTGTTTTATTGCAGAAACAATAGCGAATGGGTTAGGAATAAAGGAAAAACCACGAAAAACCGCTCAAAAAGCTTAAAGAATGGTCCTACAGAGCCCCCGAAAACGTATTTTACAAGAGTAAAAAATTGAAGGCAATTACCCCAAAAACACAGGTTATTGCGCGCTCACGCGCACGCACGTGGACTTTGAGAGTTCTCAACCATCGGCACAGTTGCGTGGGATACGTACACAGTTCCAATACAAATCTGAGCCCTCTTGAGTGGCTACACCTGAGGTTACGGTCGGCGCAATTAGGGTGACGCGCCAGGCGCGTCTCTGGGGCTGTGCGTTACATACATCGCCGACGCGTCAGGCGCGTCGCTGGGGCTGTACGGGTTATGGAATTCTACAATAGGGGACAACATGCTAATAATGACAACACAACCCCATCTAGGGTTAAATTGTAATTCATTTTGGATTAATCATATTAGTTTATTGTATGTAGGCTACCATCATGGAATTACTCACAGCATGTAGTAATTTAGATTTTTATGTACCAAAGTAGGCTATATTATATTCCAAAACATTGATATTTCCCCTTCTTAATTGTTACAAAATAGTATAATCATAGATATTTAAGTCACAAAGTTACACACAATATTACTAGTTGCATTTATTTTGTCAAAGAAAATTTTAACATTTTGCTCAACATCTAACGAAAAGGAGCTATAGACATAGCGAAAGGAGTGGGAGAGTGTGAGTGGTGAGCGAGCCCTGGGTGAAGGCGAGCGTGACGTCACTGAGTACCCCACTCCCGTTTTCCTTTTGCTGGCCGGCTGACCTGTTGTGTGTGGATCCTTGGCTCACCTACAGTATAGTTTCCAATCAAATTTTTTTCCCACTCCCTAAGCTCACTCAGAGCCAGTTTTGTGCCCGGCGATAATTTGTTTCTGTGACATTTTTATCCACCAAAAAATCCTTGTATTTGGATTAATGAGGTACCATCGGCTTCGTTATTGATTGAACTTGAAGATAAGCAAATAAAAACATAGAATAAATACAAAACAACCACATTGGGGCACTCCGAAATAAGAATTGTAAAACAAAATTGAAATACCTTATCTCCAACTCGCTACCTCAAAGTTTTGCCCGCAACATTTTTGATTTGCATACATATATGCAAGCGGAATTTAATGAGGATTCCACTGGTAACTTCAGAATTACTATAAACCAAATAGTTACTGAGATACACGAATAAACGTGAAAGTATCGAAAAACAGACTGAGCTGTACTCTGCTCACTTCCCAGCCAGCCGTGAGTAAACTGTTAAACTGAGGGGGTTGCCAATTGTACCCATTGAACTAGACTTAATACTTAATATCTATGCCAAATATAACGCGCGTCAGACGAAACTTAATTTTTTGCGAATATTTTTAAGTTTAATGACTGAACGAGTCATCGTGCGCTTAGGAAAAAAATACCTAATGACTCTGAACAAGTCATCGTGCGCCAAAGGGTTAAACTAAATTTATAAATAATAAATGAAGAGTAATAAACAAATACAAACTGTGGTCAATGTTTCTAATTACAACATTTATGCGTACAAATACATGCCTTCTACGTTAACCGAAAGTGCTTATCAATTTTGCTCTATAATATATTTGTTGGTAATGACTAATTACAAAACTAGCTATAATTTGATACTCCAATAGGGCGTTATTAACCCGGGAACGGCAAGAACACTCTTAAGATGTTTTGGTGGGCAAGGCGACGATCCTCTTTTTTTGTTTCTATATTCCAACTACTCCCTCTCGGGAATAGGCTGAGAGTCTGTATATTCCACCGCTCAACACGGTGAAGCCCGTGAGGTCTTGTTCCAGTCTGGGGAGTGAGACATGTGAAGCATCCATCATGGCTCGAAGCAGCTCCATCTCTGAAGCGGCTGGTTGCTTCGCTCAAGTGCTTCACCGTCTCACCCTCCAGACTCAGACCCTCACTCTCAGAATGCCACCTATTGAGCAGTGAACTCACTAGGCATTGTCCCCCTGTAACATATTTTTGAATATGGGAATATTCATACAGTGTTATTTAATCAGGGAACAATGAGGGTATTTTTTTGGCATTTCGGTGGGCTTTGTGGTAATGCACTGATACTAGGTACAGCACAAATTCAATCCCAATAATATCTTCCCATTGACATATCGGGATTTGAACCCGGGTCCATTGGATTACCAATCCAGTGGCATGACCACTCCACCACACCTCCTTAGGTAATGCCTAAACAAAACTTTTAAAATGCCCCAGTAGCACTTAAAATAAAATAATAGGTGATTAAGTGAGATAATTCCCCTCCATACCTCTATCACTCCTCCACATGTGTCAAAACCCCCTCCTTCACCCCCTTCAATTATCACCTATTTTTCCACTTATTCCCTTGTTTATCGGTTTATTTACCGTGCCAACATCTCCAATCCGGTTCTAAGGCATGGTCATGCGCCTACCGAGTGCGTGGTGTGAGAGAGAGAGACTCAGTCTGCCTCTAGGCTTGGGAGAGGGAGGGTGTACGTCGCGTCTGCCTCACATTTCATGAATTAACGGTCGGCAATAATTCGCGATTTTTACCCTCCACACACTATTCCCACTTGTTTTATTGCTGTTACATGTTAATATTTTCATATTAAAAGTAAAATAGGCGCATATGAATAAGTAATAACGATATTTATCGTAAAATGGCGATTTTAGGCGGGAATGAAGCCTATTATGGCCGCCCAGTAGTAAGGTGTTCACCCTCGCGCTTACCGGGTTAAGCTTCATAACCACTACAATAATTAACTCATTTAATCATCTAAATGTACAGAAAGGGATAGGCAGATGCAAATTTATTTATCAATGATAATGAATAATAACTAGTGAAGTAAAGTTATCATTTCCATCATTTGGGCCGTAAAATCCATTACATTATCATTTATATTATCTGAAAATTGTATTCGCGACTAATCATATAATTTGGAGCTCAATTAACTTCATTATATTCTGGCGACTGTTAAACAAGTTTATGCTGCTAAGTGAATAAAGAAGTGCATAAAGGTATCCTGAGGGGATTAGTTTGAATTTATTTCTGGTCAAAGAAATGTTAACTACTGTTTGGTTCAATTTTGAGATTATTTTGAATCGGGTTTACCAAGGCTGAATAACAGCATCTAAATCACAATATTACTTAATATGCAATTTCCATAGGTTATTTTGGGTCATAGGATTAACTGAACTATTGCCATTTATAGTCAGAAACAGTGTCAGTAAAAGTGACTTGTATGGTGAGTGATGATGGTGGGGTTATCGCCAACACGGGTAATATCAGAGCTGCCCCAGTGTCAAGGAGAGTTATGATAACGCCTTTGCAGTAGTCATCTCTTTGGCATTGTAATCGATAAATATATAGTGAATTCTTATCAGCTAACAGCTGATAAACGTGTACTGTATAGTTGGCCACATGCATTTGTCTATACTCTGCGATATTATATGTGGAAATATTGGAGGAGGAACTATAATATTAAATTAGGAATGTAGATCTTATACAGTAGTATTTCATATAATCAGTTAACACATAATCAATAAGGTCTGTTGAAAGCATTGAGAATACAATTATGGAGTAGCTGGTAAGGTATTAAAAACATTGAAGAGAATGTATAAGGGTGCAAAGGCAGCAGTGCATGTGAAGAATGAACAGGAGTTCTTTGATCTGAATGTTGGGTTAAGCGAGGGTGCATGATGTCCCTATGGTTGTTCAATATATACATGGATGGAGTCATGAAAAAAAAGAAAAAAGGAAGAGCAGTGGAAGTTGGTGTACCCCTGATAAAGGAATAATATAAGTTCTGATGAGTGATAATGAGTCAGAGATACAGGGTCTGGTGAATAAGTTTGAGACTGTGTGTCAGAAAAGGAACCTGAAGGTATATGCAGTAAAGAGTAAGATTATAGTCTTTGAAAGGAGTGGAGTCAGAGAGTGTGAGGTAAGGTTGAATGGTCAGGTTGTGGAGAATGTCATCTAATTCAAATAATTGGGCAGTGTGATGAGTAAAGATGGGAGTATGGAAGATGCAGTTCGGGATAGGGTACAGCAGAGGAAAAGGGTTGTAGGAATGCTGAAAGCTGTGACAAGAAATAGGGTGGTCAGCAAGGAAGTAAAAACATCATTGCATGATAGTGTGGTACTCCCAACAATGACGTGAGGGAGTGAAGCATGGACGTTGTTGGATAGGTACAAATCAAGAGTGTGAGGGGTGGATACGAATTACTTGAGAAGTGTATGTGGAGTTATATGGAGGGATAGACAGACACATGAGGAAAAAAGAGAGCAGTGTGTTATAGATGTGGATGTGCTGGTAAGTGTGAAAATGAACACCTTGGGATGATTCGGCCATGTGAAACGTATGGGAAGAGAGAGAATGACTAAGAGAGTGAACGAGAGTGAGGTGTAAGGACAGAGAGGGAGAGGCAGACTGAGAGTGAGGTGGAAGGATGGAGTTGAGAGTTATGAGAGAAAGCAGTGTTGGTTGGGAGGAGTGGGGCGATCCGTCAGCTGACAGGGACAGAGGTGCTTGGGGCCGATTCATTCGTGGCCACCCCTTCGGGAATCATGGCATCTGGCAATAGATAGAAAGATAGATAATAAACTGCTTTATAACCCCTTAATCTTATAAATCAATTATGCTATTTTTGCTTCCATACATAAATTCAAAGAGTAGATACAAATGTATATGACCAACTTTACCAGGCAATATGATTTATTCAACATAGGAAACACTGAACAACATTTGGTGAACATTAAATAAACAGTTAAAGAGGGGGTATATGATTTTTTCTAGACCTCCGTCTCCCTTATGTTTAGCCCCATTAGTTATGAGATTTTAGGATGTACGCCCCAATATTTTGGCAGTTGTAAAACCTTACACCCCATTTCTCTGCAATATTTAGACCTTTCGTGTCATTAAGGTGTCTATTTTAGGAGGAACCGGACTGTGGCCGGTACATTTTTCTATAAAAAAATGTAAACATTTGTCTCGAAGGGGTATCTGTAGAATGTTTTTGAAAGCTTGACGAAGATCTAGTGAGAAAGCTACATATATAATATATATATGAATAGATAGCTTAACATACTCCTGGTGCCGGCCTGGAGGGAGAGCTGGATGGGGCGAGTATATAAATGGATCATGACACAATATGATAGTATATTTGGGCTATCAGTAGACGGTTTTATACAGATTAGGAAGGGTTTGTGGAAGTCAGAGGGTTAATGGCAATAGTCTTTACCCTTTTAACTCCCACATATCCTTCTTAATGTGGTATAAAATTGCTTAATGATAGCCAGAATATACTGCCAAAACGCGTCAAGCCTCAAGGGGTTACTATGGATTTGGGGATCAATTTTATGGGAAGGATAGCGAGCCGAGGTATAGTAGCGGGTCCAAATAAAACATAGGCTGATAATGCGGGAAGAAAATGCAGCGTAGATTTGACAGCATACATAGCGAGATGATAATGATAGATAGATAGATAGATAGAGAGCGAGAGTGAGAGTAAGTGGACGAATGGTGAAAGTGAGTTAAGGGAGAGTATGCCTGTGTGTTGATAGTTTCGTCATGGTTAATACATTGATGGCTCGAACAGCGGCAACAGAACATAAATATTGTCTCAATTTAACCCCTTGAGGATTATGACGTATTTTGACACTTTTATCTGCCTATCATTAGACGATCTTATGCAACTGTGGAAGGCTCTTTAGGAATCAGAACGGTAAAAACTATCCCAATTAACCCTCTGACGTCCATATACCCTTCCTAATCTGAATACAATCATACAATAATAGCCAAAAAACAGAACAAATGTGTATCGGATCATCTAAGGGTTAAAACAACAAATATGTTGTAATAAAGATCACAATCATGTAGATAATGATATATACTGTATTAAAGGATGATACCATAGTGTATTCAAATATCATATACAGAAACTGAATATTTACTAGTTCAGAACCAGTTCCGTCCTTTTTATTTTATACTGGCTGCTTGTAGACGATTTTATTCAGCTTAAGAAGAGCCTCCAACAAATAACAGGCTTCGAACTATCTTAATTAGCTCTATATACAACCACAGATCCTTCTTAAGCTGCCAAAAATCGTCTAATTGTAGCTAGAATAAAATTAAAAATACGTCGACGGTACAGAAGGGGTTAACTGCAAGCCCATACTTGTGGGAGACATCTTATAGCCTATTTTCTTCAAGCTGATGGTAAATTGTCATGTTATCATCTAAATTATTCAGCTTTTACGAACAATTTGAAGAGTAATATGTTGTTAACTATGAACACTTGGTATTAATATTATGCAGAGACATAGGAGTTTCATATTTTTCCCTTAACCCCTTCACCACCATTACTTAATTTCATCATATTCTGGTTACCATTAGACGATTTTCTTTAGTTTTTAATCTACCTACAGTATATGACTTAGATATGTAAGCATACAATCTCAATAAACCTTCTTAGTCATACAGGTCCTTCCTAAGCTGTATAAAATCCTTTAATTTTATCCATAATCAAAGGTGTCCTGTTGCTGGAGGGGTTAACTATCGAGAAATCAGTTGATAAGGGATTTAAGGGGAGATTTCCACTTGAGGGATTTTTTTTTTTTTTTTTTTTTTTTTTTCTATATTCCAACTACTCCCTCTCGGGCATAGGCTGAGAGCCTGTACATTCCACCGCTCAACACGGTGAAGCCCGTGAGGTCTTGTTCCAGCCTGGGGAGTGAGACATGTGAAGCATCCATCATGGCTCAAAGCAGCTCCATCTCTGAAGCGGCTGGTTGCTTCGCTCAAGTGCTTCACCGTCTCACCCTCCAGACTCAGACCCTCACTCTCAGAACGCCACCTATTGAGCAGTGAACTCACTAGGCATTGTCCCCCTGTAACATATTTTGAATGTGGGAATATTCATACAGTGTTATTTAATCAGGGAACAATGAGGGTATTTTTTTGGCATTTCGGTGGGCTTTGTGGTAATGCACTGATACTAGGTACAGCACAAATTCAATCCCAATAATATCTTCCCATTGACATATCGGGATTTGAACCCGGGTCCATTGGATTACCAATCCAGTGGCATGACCACTCCACCACACCTCCCCTTACCCCTTTCTCCCTCTTGTTTAGCCGCATTGCTTTTTAGATTTTAAGATGTTCGCCCCATTAGTTTGGCAATTTTAAGAACTTTTGCTTCATTTATTTCAATTGTACAACCTTTCGTGCCATTTAGGTGTCATTTTTGTCTTGCGAGCGAAAGCGAGCCTGTAATGGGCCTTCGGTCGGGACATTTTTCTACCGACAAATGTACACATTTATATTGAAAGGGGGTCTAGAGGGTATAATTTTAAGCTTGATGGAGGTCCAGGGAACAAGCAAAAGATCTCCCCTTAATTTACCGTGAACTGAAATATAACCGACTATCGTGGTAGATTATGATTGGTGAGGGAAGAGGAGAAGGGAAACCTGTGTTTGTTGTTGAAGGTCGCTAGGACATTACTGGAGGCAACATGTTGTATAAAGATTTATTACAAAACAATTTTAATAACCCATATTTTAACTTCCCCATTTTATTTAAACATAAGACCTGGTAGACATTGTAATAGAAAACTAAATTAATTCAGTAAAAAGAAAAAACAGGTCTGATATTAACATGATTTTCAATCATTTGTATTCATTATATTGTATGTATATTTCGGAATTAAAACATTAAAAGATTCATTAAAAGGCCTACAAAACAAAAGTTTTGCTCCTTTTATACAAAATATTCTAAACAATAAATGTAATTTCACAAATAAATTTAAGAATATAGTCTTTGCTTTTATGGGATTTATTAGCGATAATTCTAAGAAATCCGATAACCATATTAAAGATATAGTTATATCCACTTTAAATTATTCCTCTAAACTTTTACACAAAATTAATGTTTATAGTCTTATTAATTCAAAGAAAGTTAAGACCATATTACCAGATGATTGTAAAGATTTCAAACCATTAATAGTATATTCATATGAACGACTTGTTGGGTCTATTATTTGTAATTATAATAAAGTTTTAGGAAATCTTTCAGATAATTATATTTTCAATAATAATAAATATGTATGTGAAAGAGTCATGGATATGCCAGCTAACAGACGTAATGCATTAATAAAGTACATTTATAGTCCGATAGGTCATATATTAACAGGTGATGTAGAACTAGTTAATACTTTTGCAAACGACAAATTAGAGGAGCTATGTCGCAAAGGGTTGAAATATAGAATAGGGAATAATAAAGTAACATGGGACAAAATTTTAAAATATATTGTTTTTTCAGTGAATAGATTAAACGAGAAATTGTTAAAACATTGTGCGCTGCGATGCGAGGGAGCTAGAAGCATGGTCTAAATTATTAATTAAGTTAATTAGAAATAAAATTATCTCGCTTAATAATACATTTAATCTTTCGGATTTTGTAGACTATAATTATAATAAGCTTATAGGTGATTTAATATATTTACATAAACATTTTGTAATCACTACAGTAGATAAAGCCAGCAATAATTATAGCTTCACATGTAAGAAATTTATCTTGTAAACATGAAAACAGAATTAGACATTAGAGGTAACATATTACATAAACATATTTGTGGTAATTCGGTTTATGAAATTCAAAATAATTTGAATATTGATAACTTAATCGATGAACATACCAAGAAAAATGTAACATTTGATATTACAATTTCTGATAAGAACAAGTGCATTGCAAAATTATACATGTTACCTAAATATCATAAAAGACATTACAAATACCGCTTATTGCAGGAGCAACATTTGCTACCACTAAAACTCTGTGTGAACAAGTCGTACATTGCTTAAAATACATTAAAAGTACTCATAAAATATATTGTAATATCATTAAGAGAAGAACTGGCATTAACTATTATTGGAGTGTTGACAATTCATTAGAAGTTATTGATAACATAAATACCATGCAGAAAGTTACCTCGGTACATAGCTTCGATTTTTCAACTTTGTATACCATTTTGCCTTTAGATTTAGTATATTCAGAACTTTGCTTACATGATTAGATTAATATCCAGTATTCGAGAATGGATAATAAGTCGTAGGCGTGTGCATAAACCTTTAACCGTCCTGGTGGTGTAATGGTTAAGGTGGCAAAAATATGTGTGTGATAAACCAGGTTCGAATACCGGTGGATCACATATACTTTAATTGATATCATTGGGGGTGTTTGGTGTTGTGGTGAAATTAATAAAATATAGATTATCAGTAGGTTCAGGGATATTTCGTAGCGAGGCCGGTCTATATGATCTGTGCCCCATGAATATTCCTTCCTTTCACTTAAACATTAGGCCTACCATAGCGCGGTTGGGAATATGAACATGATTAGATTAATATCCAGTATTCGAGAATGGATAATAAGTCGTAGGCGTGTGCATAAACCTTTAACCGTCCTGGTGGTATAATGGTTAAGGTGGCAAAAATCTGTGTGTGATAATCCAGGTTCGAATCCCGGTGGATCACATATATACTTTAATTGATTTCATTGGGGGTGTTTGGTGTTGTGGTGAAATTAATAAAATATAGATTATTATAGATTTGCACTTTGACAGATTCGTTAAGAATGGTAATTATTTCATAAATGTTTATTCATATTTTAATAATGCATCACTTAGCTCTACTTCCACTAGTTCAGTATATTTTGATAGTACTAAACTTAAAGAGCCCTTAAGTTCCTCCTTTTCAATGCTTATGTTAGATTCGGGCCTTACATTTTCAAACAAATATTAGGAATGCCTATGGGTGGAAATCTTCAATTGCAGATTTATTCTTGCTTGCTTTAGAATTTAAATATATAAAAGACTTAGTTGACAGTAGCAAGAAAAACTAAAATCCCTGAAAAATTAGCACTTGCTAAATTGTTAAGTAATAATAGTAGATACAATTATGATATTCTCGTTTGCAATTTTTAAATTTTAATCAAGTTGCAAAACTTATTTATCCTAATTCCATTCCCCTCACACAAGGTAACGTAAATGATGAAGTTGAAAATGTTCTTGATATAAATGTATAGATTGTTTATGAAGTGCATACTTAAAGTATATCACAAAGTTGATGATTTTAATTTTAACGTAATAAACTTTCCTTTCCCTAGTAGTAATATCAATAGTAAAATAACTTATAATTGTTTTTATTCCCAGTTAATAAGATTTTGTAAAATTTGCACTAAAGTAGATGACTTTTGGGCTAGAGCTAGGTTACTATACAGACTCTTAGTAGACAGAGGTTTTGAGACAAGTAATTTGTTACATAAATTTAATCTTTTTAGGTCAATTATTGTGACTGTATTTTAAAATTTGACATCAATAATTTTGATCAAGCATTTTCCACTTAAAGTTTCTTGTATAACCTCTGCTTACTTTGTGTCTGTTTGTATTTATTGTTTTTCTTTATCTATTATTATTGATAATTTTTTTTAAATAATTGTTCTTGTTAAAAGAGTACTCTTTGTTTAAATATGTTGTTTCTTCTTCATATTTTGCAATAATTTTTCTTTATTATATTATATCTATTCATTGTCGATAGTATCAATTGCTTGCTTTTCCGATTTCCTTAGTTTATTTGTACGATAAATGTAGGTTATTTGTAGGTTAGTTATTGATAGGGGTCACTTGAGGCATGTTATGCTTACAGATACCAACCCGATAGCACTATCGTTAGTGAGTACTATTTGTATTTTGTACTATTGTTAATGTCTTATCAGGTTGCAAATTTGATTTTAATAGAACATTTTGACACAATGTAGTTTCTTTATTCATGCAAAGTTTAGTACAAATTTACCAGAACGTCCCGGACTTCCCAAACTGACTGATTCCTTGAACGTGACGATAGTGCGTTGTTATGTGTGCAATTAGTTTGCTTAGGAAGCAGATTAACTTGCTCATGAGAACGAGTGACTTACATACATGAATTCACAAAGGAGTGACATCGATTACCGTACAGATCCTAAGTAATTGGTGAGGTGCAAACTATTTGTACAGGTAGCATACTACAATTTGTGATCAATTCTTGTCATAGCTGAAGTATAGAGGTTTGTTTTGTAACACAAATATATATTTTTTTTATGAATAAGTATTTGGAGTCATTGGGTATATTTGTGGTGATTTATTTATGTATCTATTTATACTGTACCATGGAATTATTTCCACTAATAATCAGATCGTCAAATACAAACTTAATAACAAGAGGATGAATGGAACACGAGATAATATATTTTACTCTTTGAGAGCGTTACTGTATATCATGGGCCTGGAAGTTGATGGAAGGGTTTAGGTCCTTGATGTGTAGAGCCTCAAGTATGGGAAGTCGGCGGTTGTCACTACAGGTGGCTAGAATTTCAGTGTTGGTTTCAAGGTCTTCTTTGGTGATGTGACAACCGCCGACTTCCCATACTTGAGGCTCTGTACATCAAGGACCTAAACCCTTCCATCAACATTCAGGCCCATGATCTACAGGCTCTACCAAGTGTAAGAAGATCCATGACCAATCCCTAACACAAGGGCCTAACATACAGACATAGGCTCCTTTTCCACGAAAATGTTTTTGTTATAATATACCAGTTAATTGCATAAAACTGATACACAAACTATGCCTTACACAGAGGGACTGGAGTTCTCGAAAGGGGGCTTTTGTCCTGGTCGCGATTAAGGAAGACGTCTGGGGTTCCCGAGCAGGACAACTTCTAGGTTTATATTCCCAGTATACCTGGGGGTATAAACTTGGGGGTCTCGGGGACTCTGATCACGTTCTTCCTGAGTTTAAGGTGGGCTAAATAATCCTCATGGGTTGATAGCCTCAAAAGTCCTATTTTAACTAACTAACTATATTTTAACTAACTAGCCTTACACAGAGAGACTGGAGTTCTTGAAAGGGGGCTTTGGTCCTGGTCGCGATTAAGAAAGACGTTTGGGGTTCCCAAGCAGGACAACCTCTGGTTTTATATTCCCAGTATACCTGGGGGTATAAACTTGGGGGTCTTGGGGACTCCAGCCACGTTCTTCCTCACTTTAACCAGGGAACGGCGAAAACGCTCTTAAAAGGTTTTGGTGGGCAAGGGCGAGGAACCTCTCAAGAGGTAAGGCCTAAGAAAAACCCTTTTAAAAGGCCCCAGTAGCACTTAAAACAAATGAAATGGTGCTTAAGTGAGATAATTCCCCTCCATACCTTCTATCACTCCTCCACATCTGTCCAAATCCCCTCCTTTCCCCCCTTCAACTATTCCCTGTTATTCCCTTATTCATTGGTATATTTTCATGTCAACATCTCCGAGCCGGTTCTATGGTGGTGTCATGTGACTAGCGAGTGTGTTGCATAAGGAAGAGTGTGTGTGAGTAAGTCAGTCAGGCTTCAGGCCTCACGAGGGTAGGATCTGCCTTGCTGTGCTCCACAATTCATGAATTGACCGGTTTGCGATAATTAGTTATTTTAACCATCCAAACACTATTCCCACTTGTTTTATTGTTGTTACATGTTACTATCTTCATATTAAACCCGGTAAGCGCGAGCTATGTGTAGTGAACACCACACTTCTGGGCGGCAATATTAGGCTCTATTCCTGCCTATAATCGTCATTTTACGATAAATATCGTTATTACTTATTCATATGCGCCTATTCTATCTTTACTATGAAGATAGTAACCTGTAACAACAATAAAACGAGTGGGAATATAATTTTTCTGGTCAAAATCTCGAATAAACATGGAGCGGCCCATTCATGAAATGTGGAGCACAGTGAGGCAACCCCTCCCCTCGCGAGCTCTGGAGCATGACTGAGAGTCCCACCCCACAGTCTACCTCTGCAACACACTCGCTAGGCACATAACCGCAGCCTGCAACCAGCTTGCTAATGTTAGCACGAAAGTATACCAATGAATTAGGGGAAAACAGGGAAAATAGGTGATAGTTGAATGGGGGGGGGGGGAAAGAGGGGATGCGGAGGAGTGATATGAGGTATGGAGGGGAAAACAAATATTTTAAGTGCTACTGGGGCCTTTTAACCCTTCCTACCCGGGTGTCCTATTAACCCTCCCGCATTCGGTAACTTAACCCTCTCACGTTCTTGACGCAATTTTGAGCCTATTAGGGATACATTAAAGCCTTTGTTACCATCAGGGGTATTTAGAAACCTTTAGTTTAGTTACTTCAACCTCTGCAGTTGTCTTTGAGTTAGCTGTGGGCAGAAAACTAATTTTGGAGAGGTAATTATAAGAGTGAGAGAACTCTATTTAGTATTGCTAATCTGGCAACCTCTGCGTCATATGGTCGTGAGAGGGTTAAATATGTAACTTATGGTAATACTGTATTTTAATCCACCAGAATGCTGTTTATTGTGATGTATCATATGTCAATGGAAAGAGGAATATTTATAGTACATGATAAAACAAAAACAAATGTAAATAAATCGAAATATGAAAGTGTAAATGAGTCCGGAATACAATGATTTCCCATGCAATTGTCTTCACACCGTCTTATCTCTAAATTGTGAGTGATGACCATATTTTGTTTTGCTCAAATAATAGTATTTTTTCTCCTCTTTCCAAATCTGAAAACAGAAATTGTTTATCTTCAATAGTTCTCAAGCAGTGACCGAAAAAACAAAATATATGATTTTGATTGATATGGTTTATAACTTTTTCGATTTATTTCGTTGTTACGAAGTGTATGGTCTTAAATTTAGGCTGTATGAATACGGCAAATAATGCTGATGAGTATAAAAAAAACTAGAAGTTCCTACGACAAATACTTTCTGCGCTATGAATATTTTAAATGAAGAGCCAAAATGCAAATATTTATGCTTCACCCATCTCTGTTCCGCCGACGCTAGCCGGGTTCCGAGCTGTACCCCACCTCGTCGTTGCGTTATTTGCTTAGATACATATATACAGTAACTGTATATATCACCGGAATCGGAAAATTGTGCTCTTTCTAATGGTGAAAACCAAAATAATATAGCGTAATTGGTTCGCGAGCTATGCGCAATTGTTTCCATGCATTGTTATTGTTATGTAAATATATGAGAATGTTTATACAGTTGTATATCTTTGCCACAATGTACAACACTTTTATATAAATATATATATATATATATATATATATATATATATATATATATATATATATATATATATATATATATATACAAGGTGTCAAACAACATATAATGAATGGTAACAAAAATATGTGTATGTGTGTGTGGGTATCTATATATACTGTTTATATATATATATATATATATATATATATATATATATATATATATATATATACAGTATACATACAAGGTGTCATAAATATATATATATATTTATGTGGTATATATATTGTTACGTATCTTGATCCTCAAGTGGTTAATTTGATGAATCTAGATAGCACAGAGATATATATTAAGGTATCAGTCAGCTGAAGGCAAAACGAAAGTAAAATCTAATAACATTATTTCCTGTTGTTGCTTCCTTTCCTTTTGGATCTTAGGACTTGGTATCCTTTATTGACTGATACTCTTTAATTATAGAAAAATACTGAAACTAATTAAAGTCATGTAGTATTTATAAAGAATTATTATTTAACCGAAGCTTAGTAGGCTATGGTTATGAACCGAATAAGTTATAGCTAAAGGACTATTAATTCTATAAAAAGTCTTGAAAGATAAATATTAAAGTAAGAATATTTCTGTCTCTTACCCTTTTTGAAATGAATAAACAGTTTTCTTATGTCCTTTTATTTATATTTAATGTAGTTAATATTCTTGGTTCTTGTCTTACGTTAATAGTATTATATTATTATTATCATCAGGATTAATATCAAAGTCACATAAAAAGTTAGATATATATTTAATAATTTATAAAATGTATTTCTTAATCACGTAACATTGAGGTTTGATTATGAGTAAATTAAGTTACAGGATCGCTTCATAGATTCGATTCAGGTCTCACTCAAATAATATGAAAAGCAAAATAATATTTTGAAGCTAAAAGAATTTTCTTCAGCTTAGGAAATCACTAGAAGTAACATTAAAACAGCCATGTTAGTCTAAGGCGATATTACTAATAAGAGACAATAGCATCACCGTACTAAGCACCGTTAAGCAATGTAAGCTTAATTAAAAGAAAATGAAAGAACTCGTAAGTATTAATATAAAACAATAGTATTACTTTCATCATAACCCAATTACTTAAAGAGTTGCTTTAGTCCACAAGTCAGTCAACTAAAATAGTTAAGTACATAATAGTAGCGTTAACATTAATTCCCAATCAAATAGTTAAGTACATAATAGTAGCGTTAACGTTAATTCCCAATCAAATAGTTAAGTACATGATAGTAGCGTTAACGTTAATTCCCAATCACATATCTCACTAACCAACATAACGTAAGTGTTTACACCGAACACACTTAACACACACTTATATAATCTGACTGACAGTCACAATCCCATTATAATACTTCACCCCGTCTTCCTCCAGCTGCAAGTTCACCTTCCCAACTCCAAATGAGACTGATTTGAATGCCCACTACTCGGGTCTTATATACTAAACAATGATGGTGTAGGAACGAATCAGGAGGCGGGTGATGGTGCGCGCCCCAATCACAGCTCCTCTAGTTGCGTAAGAGGTGCGTGGTCCAATGGAGTCTCCTGGCGTCGATCATACGTCATAGCGTCGGGTCATCGAAGTAGTTTGCAGGGTCCCCTATGATGCACGAAGGTGTGAAGGCTTGTTTGCTGGTATGCGGACGAGCTGGTTTCCCCCTCTGGTTCGCTCGCTGGTCTGCTTCGCCGCCTGGGTAGTTTGGCACTCCTTCAACTCTTAATTCTAACTCTAAATTAACATACAGGGCTCCGTATGTCAGACCTCCCCCCTGGAGTATAGTACATAATATTAAACATAATACATAAATAGATTTACCACCAAATTGGCAACAGCAAGATTATAATGAGGATATAATAAGGATATCACCCAAAGTAGGCAACGTCTCCAGGTACCACATCAGAACATAGCCGGAACGTAGCTGGAGCGCTATTCGAACTGCAAGGCATCTCACAGCTGAAGGCTTGACAGCGCACTACTAAAGCATGATATTTACCTCGCTACAAGGGAGAGCTAATTGCCAAAATCCTCTCATTAAATTAATCTTATTGCTGTAGGAGGCCAACCTGGTAAATGCAATCTTTGATCCGTGGCAGTGGGTAGGTATCGTTCTTTGTGACAGCATTAACTTGCCTATAGTCCATACATAACCTATGGCTCCCGTCTGGCTTTGGCACAAGCATGACCGGACTACTCCACTGGCTTAAGGCCCTTATGATCAGCTCGTTTGATAACAGATAGTCAAGCTCGACCTGCAGTATACTCCTGCGTTGTGGTGAGACACGGTAGGGGATAGTTTAATGGGAGTTGCATCCCCTACGTCGATGTCGTGCAAGGCCAAAGAAGTGAACCCTGGAGTATCACGGAACACACTGGGAGACTGAAATAAAACAGAGATTAGTTGGTTCGCTTGATCAGAGGGAAGATGACATAGTTTAGATGGTAATTCCCCCCAAGCTACTGAATTATACTGAAAGTTGGATAGGCTACATGACAAGTCAAAGTCTGCATGGATACCTTCAGGCTCTGGAACAGTCTGTTGCGGGTCAGTAAGAGAACTGAAGACTTTGTCCGCACCAGGCTGTCCACAGGTCCTGACATTCACTGCCACAGTGGGAGAATCTGGAGGAGAGGAATCAGGGGACCTATGGTAGGGTTTCAACATATTTATATGGAATACTTGCGTGGGCTTTCTCCTGTATGGGGTAGTTACTAGATAATCGGTAATGCTCACCGTCTGAATGATCTTATATGGGCCCCTGAACTTGGCAGATAAAGGTTGGCCAAAAAGGGGGAGCAGGACCAAAACCTCATCACCGGGCTGAAACTCCCTCTCACAGGCTTTTCTGTCATACCAGTTCTTCATGGAGCTTTTAGCCACTGTCAAGTTTTGAGCGGCAAAGTCACATGAGGATCTCAGCCGGGTTTTGAAATCTGAAACATACTTGAGGAGGTTTTGGTTCCCCTCCTGGCCAACTAGGCTATCCTGCAATAGTTGCAAAGGACCTCTTACCTGGTGACCGAAAACTAGCTCATTAGGGGAGAAACCCAGGGATTCAGTTGGAACCTCACGAGTAGCAAATAAAAGAAAAGGTACCCCCTTATCCCACTCAACTCCGGTCTCTGTACAATATTTACGCAACATTCCTTTTAATGTCTGATGATACTGTTCGAGAACCCCTGACTCTCTGGGTGGTAGGTGCTCGACTTAATATGCTCGATACCCAACTCCTTCAGGGACTGCTGAAAAATGTTAGAGGTAAAATTAGTTCCTTGATCACTTTGCACCTCATGGGGGAAACCCATTCTGGTGAAGAATTTGAGCAGTTCCTTGATGACAGTTGGAGCAGAGGTAGTCCTTAAGGGTATAGCCTCTGGGTAGCGAGTTGCCATGTCCATAATAGTTAATAAATAAATGCTACCTTGGGAAGTCTTAGGCAATGGGCCTACAATGTCCACTACCACCCGAGTAAAACGATTCTCGAAGACGGGCAAGGGCACCAGAGGATGTACAGGCACCTTCTGATTGGGTTTTCCTGTCATCTGGCAAGTGTGACACACTCTACAAAACTCCACTACATCTGCACGCATTCCTGGCCAGTGAAAGTGGGCTCTGATTCTGTCTAGAGTTTTTCTCACACCTAGGTGTCCTGCCAATGGTATACAATGTGCCATTTCCAAGATATCTCTAAGACAAGGTTTGGGGACTACTACTTGATGGACGTCCCAGGCCCCGTCATCGATTGGTCTGTGTGGCTGTCTCCATCTACGCCACAATACTCCTCCTTTGAGGTAGAAACATTCACCACCCTCCTTCTCACATTCCTCTTCACTCACGGCCCTGGCAGCTAACTCCTTGCATTCTCTATCATCTCTCTGTAGCTCTACCAGGCCACTAGGACAATTTGGAGGGGTTTCATGGTCATCATTAGGGTCAAGATGAGCCATAAAGGTGTCAGATAAATCCACCTCAGTCACATCATCAGGCACAGTTGGAGCGTCATTCACACTCTCATCATCCCTTTCATCAACTCTTACATTCGATACATTTCTGTCTGAGGGAACTGCTACTTGAGACATTGAACGTGTGACAGCACACACAGGGAAAACTGTTGGCATCTCCTTTTCGAGCTCACCGGTTAGTGGCTCGTTAACAGGGGAAAGTGACAAAATGGGGTCTGGTCGGACCTTCTCACCTGCTACATCATTCCCCAAAAGGAGTGTTACCCGGGCACAGGGATATCTTGGGACCTACACAAAGCTATGGTGGCCTCACCCTGTAGTAACTCACATTCAATTTCGCCTTTTACCAAGTATGCATAAAATTGGCCTCCAGCACCTCTCATTACAACTGGTTCGCCAGGTGGGCACTCAGTGTAAGGATTCACCATGAGGGTGCTAGTAGAACCTGTGTCTCTCAGAATGTTTACCTCATGAATACAACCATTTAATCTCACGTTGCCAGATGAAATAAAGGGACGGTAACTGTCCTGCACTGATGGTGAAATTATTATTGGCTTAACCCTAGTGGGTTGCACCACACATGCTACTACTCCCCTGTCTAGATGATTTACGTTAGCTGCTAGGTACTCCTTCTGTCGGGAGTGCTGTATTAAAGGAACTTTTGGTGCTAGGTACTCCTTCTGTCGGGAGTCCTGCATTAAGGGAACATATGGAGTTTGAGATACGGCGGCAACTGTCTTCCCCGATCTCTCTGTTCTCTCCTTGGCCCAGCACTGATAAGCTAGGTGGCCTCTACTGCCACAAAAAGTACATACTTTAGGGGATACGGGAACGTTCCCTCTTTGAGCATTACTATTACTTTGGGCCCCACCTCTGTTACCATTGCCCTGAGTCGCATTTTTAGTTGGGGGAACAATTCTATTTTGGCTAGCTGGGGAAGACGTTACAGGCTTGTGACTGGGTCTGTCAGATTTGTGATTGAGATACTTAAAATTAGAACTAGAATTATCATAGGGCTTCTTTCCACGAAATTTGTTGTTGAGCACGTATGTGTCAGCCATGTCAGCGGCGTCGGCAAGACAATCTACCTTTTTCCCCCTTAAATGATAGGCTACAGAAGAATCAATTTTCCATAGGAAATGTTCTAACAGGACCAATTCCTTCAGATCGTTGTAGCTTGTGACTTTCTTACTCTTGACCCAATGATTGAAAGTTTTAGTCATGGTCCTGGCAAATACCTTATGGGTTTTTTCTACTTTCTTCTGGTTTTTACGGAAAGATTGCCTGTAAGCCTCAGGCTGCAATTGATAGGTTTTTAGGATAGCTTCTTTGAGATTGTCATAATCCTGCCTAACCTCTGCTACTTTTGACAAATACGTGGCTCGAGCCTGCCCTGTCAAAACGCTTTGTAACATAAAAGGCCATTGATCTCTTGTCCACTTTATACCTCCTCAAACAAAACAAAGAAATCCTGCACATTAACCACAGTGAAAGGTGGAATGACACTGGTCATAGTCAATCCCAGAGGGGGAGCAATTAAGGGAGCATTTGTATTGACATTTAGTTGAGCCGTACAATATTGATATTCACATTGTTCGGTCGTTGCTCTGGCTTTTATGCTGGCTTCTTCGGCATTTGCTCTGGCTTGTTCGGCATTTATTCTGGCTAGTTCTATATTTAGTCTGGCTTGTTCGGTCGTTGCTCCGGATTTTATTCTGGCTAGCTCTAATATTTGATCACTGGTTAAACCAGGTGGCAATTGTTCATCAAGTTGGCTAGGTTTACTCGAGATCCCACCAACTGCTCCGTCACCCTCCCCGCCTTCTACAGGGAACAGGTGGGTTTTTATGGTCTGAGCCACCTCTACTTTGGACATGTTTGAGACAGTTAACTGGAGATGCGAGGCAAGCACTTTCAGTTCGGATTTTGACAGACAGTCAATATCAGGGGCTGTGGGGTCTGATTCTATGAAAACTCGAGCATCTTCGTCATTAATTAGATGAGGCATGATTAATATTTGATTTTTAAGTAGTGAAACGGTAATGAAACTGAGTGAAACTGTATGAAACAAATCCTGGCAAGGTCGCCACTCTTCTGTTACGTATCTTGATCCTCAAGTGGTTAATTTGATGAATCTAGATAGCACAGAGATATATTAAGGTATCAGTCAGCTGAAGGCAAAACGAAAGTAAAATCTAATAACATTATTTCCTGTTGTTGCTTCCTTTCCTTTTGGATCTTAGGACTTGGTATCCTTTATTGACTGATACTCTTTAATTATGGAAAAATACTGAAACTAATTAAAGTCATGTAGTATTTATAAAGAATTATTATTTAACCGAAGCTTAGTAGGCTGTGGTTATGAACCGAATAAGTTATAGCTAAAGAAGGACTATTAATTCTATAAAAAGTCTTGAAAGATAAATATTAAAGTAAGAATATTTCTGTCTCTTACCCTTTTTGAAATGAATAAATAGTTTTCTTATGTCCTTTTATTTATATTTAATGTAGTTATTATTTTTGGTTCTTGTCTTACATTAATAGTATTATATTGTTATTATCATCAGGATTAATATCAAAGTCACATAAAAAGTTAGATATATATTTAATAATTAGTTAAATGTATTTCTTAACCACGTAACATTGAGGTTTGATTATGAGTAAATTAAGTTACAGGAGCGCTTCATAGATTCGATTCAGGTCTCACTCAAATAATATGAAAAGCAAAATAATATTTTGAAGCTAAAATAATTTTCTTCACCTTAGGAAATCACTAGAAGTAACATTAAAACAGCCATGTTAGTCTAAGGCGATATTACTAATAAGAGACAATAGCATTACCGTACTAAGCACCGTTAAGCAATGTGTGACGCCTGCAGCTCAGCAGAACGCCACGTGGGCTCAGCCGCTCGATTGGCTACTCGCTAGCACTCGCCGGGGCAAGGTATTTGGCTACAGTCTATCTACAATGTTGTTCTTTCTTTCATAGTGTTCGTGTTGTTACAGACAGTCCCGTGGAGGTCTTTATTTTCGTCTGTGACAACGGGAAGCATTTTATATCATGAGTTGAACATAGGATGCATTGTATATAGTTAAGGAGAGAGAATAATATAGGCAGTGGGGTGGTAGTGTGTGCGTGCGTGTACATGTGCTGCCTCCCCCCTTGCTTTGTAGGCTCGCGCGCGTGCCGTCTCGCGCCTCTTGATTGGCTGGTGGTTCCTGGCGCCTTCTGCAGCCCTGCTGCCTGGTGACGTGGCAGCCTGTGATTGGCTGACCACCATGCCTTTGTGTGTGATCCTGGAGGGGTCCCGAGGAGTTCCATCCTCAGAGCTTTCCTGACTAGCATACCCTTCACATGTCCCTTGCCCACCCTGTCTCCCGACTTCTACCTATAGAGCACTTTCTCTCTCTCTCAACTTCTTACCTCTCATTCTTCTACTCTATTTAATATCATAACTTCCCTTTGGTTCTGCACGATTTCATATATCGGCCATCGTATTATATGCTGAAGCTCTCAGATAACACATGTTTAGTTAGGCATTTTGGAAGGGTTACCATTTTTTTCTGTAGAGGTTTGACACACTCACGGTGTCTCCCTTCCTGTATCTTGGTGGTCTGCTGGGGGATTTAATGCTAGACTGGGATAAGGCTACTGGTGTTGTGATTTCCGATGTGTACTAGATTTTGTTGAACCTGTACAATCGCAACGGAGACGTGGGAAGCCTAGGTGGTCTTTCTGACTGTGTACCTTGTGAGTTTAGCGCTGTGTTGCGAGTGAGGGCTTTTGCCTCTGCCAC
This sequence comes from Paralithodes platypus, assembly GCA_032716605.1. NCBI lineage: Eukaryota > Metazoa > Arthropoda > Malacostraca > Decapoda > Lithodidae > Paralithodes > Paralithodes platypus. The sequence continues at coordinate 54,208,154 of CM064497.1, read as the reverse complement.
CCAACACTGTGCTAACTCGTTTGCTTTGACTTTGAGAGGGTCGCTAGGAGAGAACCAGATACTAGCGATCTGGATCTCTCAAGAGAGCACCCCGTCAATTAACGTAATTTGGCCGCACAGCCTTAAGGACTTCGCTAGGCTACGAGCCGCTTGCTCAGCCATTGTTTCCTATCCTACTACATCCCAGCTAGACTTTATTCGCCTAGCAGACACCAGATTTAGATTATAAACTCTTTCTGTTATGTATGCATTATTATTCACGGCATTTATTAGTCTAGGTTGTTGTTGAGTTGCACAACCCTAGTAGGCTGTTTCGTTGATGAGGAAGTACTTCTTTTGCTGTTTGAGTTCCTACTATTGCGCAGTTATTATTCACGTGCCAGTTAACCCTATATGTCCTTACAATTGTCATATCCTGTTCCTGCTTTATACTACAGTTCAAAATCCGATACGATCATCTTACCCCAGCATCAGACTTTCTTCAGAAGATTCCTGCTCGATGCTTTGGGACTTTCGTTCACTTTCTTTAGTATAGGAGTGACAGTTCATTATTGTTTAGAGTAACTTTAAATATACCTTCTTCTAGTTTGCATTAAATCATTGCAGTGATTTAATTTAGATCTCTATCTTTTCCTAGTATACCTTATTACCGTAATTGTATGTTGTTGTGATCAGGCTGTATCAGAGATCATCAGCCTGTAGTAGTAGTGCACTTATACTGAGTTATAGGATACCCCGTTATCGCAGATTTAACTCTGGAGGGTATAGGTGTTTTTTTGGTGTGCCGGCATTATAAGTTCAGGGGTTGGATCTAGTGTTACCGTTGTGGCTGTGTGCTTTCCTAGTCCAATGATTAAGAGCCCTTGTTTTATACGAGCCCCGGTCGTAACAAATGTAAGCTTAATTAAAAGAAAATGAAAGAACTTGTAAGTATTAATATAAAACAATAGTATTACTTTCATCATAACCCAATTACTTAAAGAGTTGCTTTAGTCCACAAGTCAGTCAACTAAAATAGTTAAGTACATAATAGTAGCGTTAACGTTAATTCCCAATCAAATAGTTAAGTACATAATAGTAGCGTTAACGTTAATTTCCAATCAAATAGTTAAGTACATAATAGTAGCGTTAATGTTAATTCCCAATCACATATCTCACTAACCAACATAACGTAAGTGTTTACACCGAACGCACTTAACACACACTTATATAATCTGACTGACAGTCACAATCCCATTATAATACTTCACCCCGTCTTCCTCCATCTGCAAGTTCACCTTCCCAACTCCAAATGAGACTGATTTGAATGCCCACTACTCGGGCCTTATATACTAAACAATGATGGTGTAGGAACGAATCAGGAGGCGGGTGATGGTGCGCGCCCCAATCACAGCTCCTCTAGTTGCGTAAGAGGTGCGTGGTCCAATGGAGTCTCCTGGCGTCGATCATACGTCATAGCGTTGGGTCATCGAAGTAGTTTGCAGGGTCCCCTATGACGCACGCAGGTGTGAAGGCTTGTTTGCTGGTATGCGGACGAGCTGGTTTCCCCCTCGCTGGTTCCCTCGCTGGTCTGCTTCGCCGCCTGGGTAGTTTGGCACTCCTTCAACTCTTAATTCTAACTCTAAATTAACATACAGGGCTCCGTATGTCAGAATATATAAAATAAATAAAATAAAAATATAAATAAAATAAAATAAATAAAATAAAATAAATAACAACAGTAATAAATCAAGTAAATAAATATATAGATATAATAAAAAAAAATAATAATATAAATACTCTATTATGGGCCTTGGGCTTGCTCGGGACCTTGGGGCTGATCCGCTAGATACCCTGGGCAACAGGAATAAAAGAAAAACAAATATATATATATATATATATATATATATATATATATATATATACAGTGTATATATATATATATATATATATATATACTGTATATATATATATATATACATATATATATATATATATATATATATATATATATATATATATATATATATATATATATACATAAAATAAATGAAATAAAAATTTAAATAAAATTAAATAAATCAAATAAAATAAATTAATATATAAATAAAATAAAAATGTAATAATATTATAAATACTCGATTATGGGCCTTGGGCTTGCTCGGGACCTTGGGGCTGATCCGCTAGACACCCTGGGGAACAGGAATAAAACAAAATATATATATATATATATATATATATATAAATAAAATAAATAAAATAAAAAATATAATAATAATATAATTCTCGATTATGGGCCTTGGGCTTGCTCGGGACCTTGGGGCTGATCCGCTAGACACCCTGGGGAACAGGAATACAAAAAAAAAAATATATATATATATATATATATATATATATATATATATATATATATATATATAAAATAAATAAAATAACAAATATAAAAATAATATAAATTTTCGATTAGGGGCCTTGGGCTTGCTCGGGATTTTGGAGTTGATCCGCTAGACACCCTGGGGAACAGGAATAACAAAACAAATATATACGGTATATATATATATATATATACTGTATAAAATAAATAAAATAAACCAATATAATGAAATAAATAAAATCAAATAAATAAAAACAATAATAAATCAAATAAATAAATATTTAAATAAAATACAAAATATAATAATAATGTAAATACTCGATTATGGGCCATGTGCTTGCTCAGAACCTTGGGGCTGTTATATACTCTATATATATATATAATATATATATATATAATATATACTGTAATATAACTCAAATTCCATAGAGTACTTACCATACTTCCTGTAAGCATTCCTGTGACATCTTCGTGATTATAATGTATTTATTTCGTAGGCAGTATTTATTGATAAATATATTTGTCTTTCAAGCAAAAAATAGTGTAAAGTCATCAATGATACCTAGACAATACTGCATCAATACTCAAGGGGTTAACCAAGATTCACTACCCTCAGTCACCAAAAGTCACAAGTAACATCTTATATACATATATAGTTCGAATTATTCACTAAACACTTTCACTGGGTAGATGAAATAATCCATAATTGCCTGCCTATAGCTAGGCATGGTGGGCCAGATGGAGGGAGCCCAGAATTTAAAGGGCCGGGACCCTGCCTCACAGTCTGGGGGCCGGGAAACTACTGACTTAACAAAGGCCCGGGCTCCTCAGAGAGGGACGCTATGGGGTTGCTAGATACTTCCTTTTGTAACTTACTAATGCCTAACTTACCAGTCCAAATTGCGTCAAAATCGAGTCATAAACTTATTTTTGGCGAATATTTCTAACTTACAGGTGGCATTATGACGCGATTGCATCATACGAGCATTCTTGGAGGGGTGGCGTTATGACTCGATCGTGTCGTAAAAATGGGGAGGGTTAAAAGGCAAGCGCGGCAGATGGGCAGGAGCCCGGGTGTCATGTTAATAGGCAGCAAGCTTTCAAGCCTATTCAGCTTGGTCTGAGTACGACGCATGTAAACAAAGCCGATCGTTTCGTCACCGCACCTCCGAAAACAAGAAGGAGACGTCGGATCAATGTTATTGTTGTGACGTAAGACGAAATTAGTGTCTGAAAAGCTCCGATATTGTCAACATCGCGGCAAAATTCGCTCCACTGAAATCGTCATCACAACTGAACCAGTTGACTTACAGAGCTCTACTCAACGCCAGTCTACAGATTGAAAACTGCACTAAGTTTATAGATGCGTGGGAAATTTCTAGCAGTTAAAATAAAAAAAAATACGGTAGCCTAGGCCTAGAGGTTTTTTGGCCAGATTGCCCGGATACACCCTCCGTCCTTTGGAATACCAGCCCGGGCCCGGAGGGTTAAAATGTTTTTTGTAGGCCTTCCCTCCTAAGAACTTTCTCGCCGTTACCCATTAAAACCTCTTAACCTCTCCGCGGCGCACAGTTTTTTTTTTTACAGGGTCATACTGTGCGCATGTAAAACACTGTTTGGACACTTGATCCTCAGTGATTTGGAGGACAAGCAACCTAGAAGGGTCACTAGATCTGTTGTTGCTTGATTTCCTTTGTACTCCTTTGTACTCCTTTGTACATGTATGATGATTTTGGGACCCATTGCCAATTTCGATAAAAAGTACATCAGCGTGTAGGGAATGTTTGCGTGCATCGGCCCATATATATTTGACCCCCAAAAAATGTCTGGGGGGGGTGGGGGAACGGTCCGTAGTTGAAAAATGTGAAGCGAATGGCACCGCGCGGCTAGATTGTCATCGAGCGGCGAGATTTCCCTGCCGAATTTTCACGCGCCCAGGGGATATAACGAGAGGGAGGAGGGGGTTGGTTACCGCGTATTATCACGTATATCTCCTTTTTTTATCCCTTTTAGGCTATGTAGAGTACGTATACGTGTGTAGGCCACCCATATAACAATGAATATGCCTCATAGTGACCAAAAACTGTAATATATAAGGGAATTATCAAAGAATTTTTAGGCGGGAATGAAGATGGGTTGGAGGTTTGGCGGCAATTTATGAGATGAGAGAGTGGTTTGCGCTATAATATTACATATATCTCGTACTTAGAGCACTGTCATGCTATAATACAGACTTATACGTATGTAGACGTGCCATATATCAATATATATACCGCATATAGACCAATTCATGCGATATTTACGCACATAATCAATAAGTTTCTAGCAGACGGAAGCCTAAAAGGGTGGGTGGGGGTGGGTGGGTGGGAGGGAGGCAGGGAGTGAGTCGTGGAGAGAGTGAAAGCAGGGAGATCTAGCAGTAAACATATGCAGCTGTGTGATAATTGTGGAGGCGCCCCAGGCGTATGGATGTCTTGTGATTTTGAACCTTATGTCTAGGAGGTGTCTGGTGTTCGTTGCCACCAAGAGGTCTACAATAACATGAGTAAGGAATGGAGAGAGAGAGAAAGTGAGACATGCGTATGGTATGTCGTACGTATAAATGGACTTCAGAATTGCATTTTTATGCAAGCAGACATTGCATTTTAGACACATGTGAAGTACCACAGAAACATGTAGGCCATTGACTGTAAATAAAGTACTATATTATAGACCAGGAACGAGGGTGGTCAGTAAACATCGGCTTTACCTTTTTTGATAGAGAGCTAAATATAGACTGGTGTCGCCTTACACTTGCGAAATGGTAGATTGCCACCAGAAAACTTATATTTATTTATTTCCAAGTAATATGCAATCTAAATGTATATTCGAGACCTACTGCAAGTATTTGTATGACAGTCATGACTATGTATAATCCAATATACGCGTGTAAGGGCGTAGGCAAGACATAAGAATGATGGTTGAGCAATTTTCGACACCCACACAGTTATTATTCACTATTATTTACAATATTATACAATACAAATGTATTTGTGAAGAGTATTTTATGCATTATTGTATTTATACAAATTTTGTTCCCAGAGAGAGCTGCTGTGGCTGGAGGGAGCAGCAAGGGTCACCCAGTGACCGCTTGACCGTGTGATAATGACTGGAGTCACACTGAGAGGGGCAATTTTGCTGAGTGTTTGGGCAATTTTTGACAGAATAAAGTTATATAATTACTAATTCTTGACAGAGACAAACTTTTATAAACCTTGGCATGATATAATTGATAATCCCATCAATTTACAAATGTAAATTGGTGGGATAATTCATTTTTTTTTGTATATTGTCATTTCGATTGTAGACACAAAGTTTTGAGTGACATTTGGTATGAGCTCCTGTGGCATGGTTGGTAAGGTCGTGGACTGGAAAACTCAAAGTGTGGTAGGGTAGTGGGATCGAATCCAACAGGGGGTTATGGGGAAGGTTTTATACTGTTTAGAAAAATGTTGATACACTTTTTTTTTTTACAAGATCATGCCATTGTATTCAAACAATATGAAATATTCATAGAATATATCATATTGTAAGAATACAATGACATGACCTTGTTTTTTTTGTTTTTTATTGTTTTATTTTATTATCTTTAGGTTTGCCAGGATTTATTGAAACATATTTATTTTTGTACAATTCATTTGAGGTAAGAAAATATATACACATTACTTAGGCTATAACAAACATATATATTGATATACTAAAAAAATAAGACATATTACATGTAAATCTTTGAAACTTATGAACTAAATAATGAAACATACAATTATATAATGTAAAAGCTATATCACAGGGACATCTTTGGAACTTATACATTATATAATATATATGTTACATTATGAGGTAGCGTGATCAATTAGGTCAGGTCAGGTAAAGTAGGGCGCGAGTCCAGGGCAGGGCACGGGGCGAGTCCAGGGCAGGGCAGGGCAGGGGGCGACACTCGGTAGTTCTTGAAGGTGTGGTAGTCCCTGAAGCAGTCACCCAAGCAGAGTGCAACTTTGCACTCCGCGCACATTGAGGTGACTCTTTTGGTGACGTGGGGTTATCTCACACTGGAGCTGCAGACGTGGCACTGCACCTGCCTGTGACGAGTGCCAATCAGCTCGGTGTTGGTTGGGTAGTGTCTTTCGACACCCAGCTGGATTCTGTCAGGAACGTGATCCCCACGCCATGCCGTACGTCTGTGAGTGGTGGTGCCATACTTCTCCAGGAGTTGGTATGCCACGTTATACACGAACTCCAGGAATTTCAGCTTCTGGTTTGGGGACATCTCCCTCTTCACCAACCACAAGTTGTAGGCGTTGAACATCGTGATGTCAACTAGGTGGAGGAAAAGCTTGTGATACCACTTCACAGTCTTCCTCAGACACTCAACCCCTGACAGCTGACAGTCAGACTTGTCCACCATGCGCATGTTCTTGGTATAGTCCACTACCATGTCGGGCTTGTAGATGGTCTTCCTGGTTTTGTAGTGGATTTTGCCAGAGTCCATCTGGGCACCTGTGTGGACGGTGGAAAGCAGGTGGACGTCTCGTTTGTCCTTCCACTTCAGGGCTATCACTTTCCCACACTTTTCTAGCTGCTTGTATTTCTGCCCCTTTCGTCGCCTTCTTCGGACATGCCTCTCGCGGTGTTCCTGGGCCAGGTCGTCTGCAGAAGGTGTGTCACTGGAGGAGGCATCTGACAGAGGAATGACATTACCTGTGAACTTAGGCATAAACTTTCTTGTCTTTCTGACAGTCCCACATGACCCCGTTTGGTTGTCATGAAGAAACTGGCAGAGAGCAGGAGAAGTATACCAGTTGTCAATGTAGATGATGTGGCCTTTGCCCAGGTAAGGTGCCAACATTTTCCTGACGATGGCACCTGACATGCCCATGGGGTCACCGGCAGCAGCTTTCGGTATGTCAATGTCAGTGCCTGTATACACGATCATGTCAAGCACTATTCCAGTTTCGCAGTCACACAAAACGAAGAGCTTGATTCCGAACCTATGCCTTTTCAAGGGGATATACTGCTTGAAAACAAGACGTCCTTTGAAGAGCACGAGCGACTCATCAATCACCAAATTGAGGAAGGGGTAAAAGTATTTCCTATACCTCTCCAACAACATGGTGAACACATCCCGAACTGTCCATATCCTGTCAATCCTGTTAGGATTGTCGTTGTCTGCAAAGTGCATAAGTTTTAGCAGCAACAAAAATCTGTCACGAGTCATGAACTTATTGAAAGTTGGGGTGGCGATGAGAGGGTCGTGCTTCCAGTAGTGTTGCAACACATGCTTCTTGCAAAGAGGCATGAGGAACAACAAGGCAAAGAACGTCATGAATTATTCCACAGTCGTATGCACCCAGCCTCGTATTCTCGCTTTTGGAGAAATGACGTCCAATCTGCCAAACACCCACCTGTAGTAGGCGTTTGTTTGGGCAACGATGTAAGTCATTACCTCAAAATCGAAAAAAGCGAGGAAGAAGTCGCTTTCGTTTGCGTGCTCGTCACAGGGCCAGTCAGCAGTTGTACCTGACGTCCCAGGATTGAACTGGGGCACGTCAGGTACAAAATTGACCCCGTCAGACCACCCGAACGAAGGCATGCCAGGGATCGGAATGTCGTCTGCGTCTGCTTCTGCGTCTGAAATATCACTTCCATGGTCGCGATACAACACAGCATCATCATCACCCTCCTCTTCACTTGACAGACGCCCTTCCTCATTCTCGTTACCGACGTCGGACTCACTGCCACTGTCCACTCCCAAATCCCCCCACCCTTGGTCCCGTGCTAGGGCGTCGTCGTCGAAACCCGGGCTGCCAATGCCCTGCGAATCACCATCAAACAGCAGGGCGGCATACTTGGATGGTGTCAGAGTTTTTCGGGTCACTCTAGCACGTACGGGAGTCTTATGGACAGGGACAGAAGGGCCGGCAGGGGCGACGGCAGGGGCGGCAGTGGTGCGTGGTCTTGTGGCCCTGGAGGCAGGCAAGATGATGGTGGTGCCTGTCGCCCCTTTCCCTTTCTGTTTCCCTGTTCCTTGGGCAGGGGCGGCAGGGGCGGCAGGGGCAGCAGGGCCGGCAGGGACAGCAGTCGCTTTCCCTCTCCCTTTCCCCTTCCCCTTCCCCTTCCCTTTTCCTTGGGCAGGGGCAGCCGGGCCAGGGGCGGCTGGTGGTGGTGGTGGTGGTAGGGTCACTGTGGCAGGCGTACGGGTTCTTTTCCCAACGCCCGTGCCTTTGATTTTGCCTGCCCCCGCAGGTTCTGCAGCCCTAGGGCGGCCTCCTGCGTCGCTGGTACTTTTCCGTGCTTTGGGTGCTGGTGTTTCGTCCTCCGAGCTGTAGGGCGTGTCGTACTGGTAGCTAGGGTCTTTAGCAGCCACCCTCTGCCTTCCACGGCGGCTGACACCACCAGAAGGAGGGCTGGTTGTGTCATCAGGGAGCGAGCGTGAGGGACGTGTGGGCTCCATGACTAGTGCTTGGTTACTGGCGCGGTGGTGCTTGCACGAGTGCGGGGCGAGCGTGTGGCGGGGTGGTGTCGAGAGTTGTCATGTAGTATTATACCCACACCAATTTTTAGCCGCCTGCCTATAAACGCGCGGTTTTGGTACGCGTTCAAAAGCTCTGCTCTTAAGAGTCTTCCCGCAGTCCGCCGGGGGAACTCTTAAGAGTCTTCCCGCAGCTCCCGGGTTAAGAGTGTTCTCGCCGTTCCCGGGTTAACATAAAATAGGCGCATATGAATAAGTAATAACGATATTTATCGTAAAATTACGATTTTAGGTGGGAAGGGGGCCTAATATTGTCGCCTGGCGGTAGGGTGTGCACTACCAATAGCTCGCGCTTAACGGGTTAAGATGGATTAATAATCCCCATGGGTTGATAAAGTCCTATTTTAACTAACTAAGACTGTCACAATTCGCTGAAGAAGGCTCCAGTGGGCCCAAATTCCGGAATCTGAATAAACACCAACCAACGCAGAGAACACAACTAGAGAGACGATGTCACCAACCAAGGATGATGACGACCTATGGAGAGGTGATCCATAACCTTTCTGAAGAGGCAAAGAAAGCCATCAGAAGAAGAGAAAGCATAGCCAAGAAGCTCTGTAATGCACAACTTAGTATCTCATTCAACGATATATGCCTTAGGGAAAACCTACTGCCCATATGTACCGTAAATAAATAAATAAATATATATACTGTATATACTAAACCTAAGAGTGTTGTTTATCAACTCTGCGAAGCAGTAGTAGTGGGCGATACTCGTTTTTTTTTGGTAATCGCGATTACTGATTACTTTTGGCAAAAGTAATCGATTACATATCGATTACTATCCCAAAATTTCATATATTTTTGAAATATAGTTAACATTCATTAATTTTGCTATATAATGACATTGGATGGTATTATTATGGTAATTTGCACACTAAGTCTTATTTTCTCTTGCCCAATATAAAAATGTATTGGCTATTAGTAAAATAATTATAAAAATTATATTTTTATTTGATATTTTATATATAAGATGAATATTGTATAGTCATTCAGTGACTGATAGCCTACTAAACTAACTCTAACTAACCAAAAAGTATTGGTTGAGTTGGCACTGGTTGAGAGCTACTGGTTGAGAGGTCCAGTCACCGATAAAAACAAATATAAGACTGTCTAAGGTTGGCGAATCCGTAACTCTCCCTCTCAAATTCTCCCGGATCCGTAGTCAGTAGCACCGTGTATACATCTTTTGTATATGTAGAATTACGAAATGGTCGCGGTAGTATATCTGATAATATTTTCGTTTATTATATACACGATGTTATATTATCTATATAATAATTTTGATTGTCTGTCTGTCTGTCTGTGTGTTCTTTATAGGCGGCCGCAGTTTTTAAGCTAGAGCGTTCATACTTGGTATAAGGGGGTCCCTAGGCAGGTTTTAGTGAAAAAATAGAATTCCCCAGGGTGAAAGGGACGGAGAAAATGGGCGCGAAATCGGAAAAAGGGCCGTTTGGGGCAGAAGGAGGCCTCCGATCGAAAAGGTGTATGGAACGAAAGTTGTTCGTAGCCCCCCAAAATGGGGGTACTGATGAGGTTAGATCCAAAATCGGAGGTCATTTAGCGGCCGAAATCGAGGTCGCCGTTTAATGAGGCACAGGGAGGTCGAGGCGGGTGTGGTAGTAGTGATTGATGATGGTGATTATGGTAGTAGTAGTGGTGGTAGTAGTGATGGTGATTATGGTGATTACTCGGGCAACGCCGGGTACCCCTGATAGTATTTATATAAATGTAGGTATGCTCTATTGTTAGTAAAATGCTAGTAAATGTTTTGCATTTATTTTCGTGATTGCGGTAATATTTCGAAATTCCTAATTTAATTAATCAATAATCGATTACTGAAAAAAGTAATCGATTAGCAATGTTTTGGCCCAGTAATCGAAATAATCGGTTACTTGTAATCGATTACGCCCACCCCTACGAAGCAGAGTGGCATCGCGCACACAGATCCCGCCCGTATACTGTGCACCACCAGCCAGCCTGTCTGTCGTCGTCCGTCTGTCTGTCCGGAAACTCCTCCTAGACCGTTCGATGGATTTCCACCAAATTTCACAGGCATATCCATTTGGTCAATGCAAAGGTCAGTCAAAAAGACATTTTCAATTTTACTTAAAGGTCATGGTTAAAATTATGGTCAATATTTCATATTATTTGGTTTCTACTCATATGTTTTAATTTTCACTATAAATGTTGCTGGTAACACTGATATTATATTGACCAAATTTCAGAAAAATATTCCAAATGGTAAGTTCAAAGGTCGAGGTCAAAGGTCAAATTTTTTATTTTACCAGTTTTTCTTATACCAACTGTTAGATTCTCACTTGCCTTATCAGGTATATTCGGAATACCTAGGCCAAGGTCATGCACAACAAAATAAGAATCCATTTGAAAGGTCAAGGTCACAAGTCAAGGTCAAATATAAGGTCACTATCCTATTTTCTTTACCATTCATGCACATTTCCCAAATTTCACTTAGATAGTTGCCTTTAAGTGGAAAACGAAAATGTAAAATGTTCACACATATAAAGGTCAAGATAAAGGTCAAAGGTCAATGTCAACTATTAGTTTAACATCTCTGAAAGTAATTGATTAATCAAAGCGACTGATACCGAACGAATAGGCCTACTGTAGGAATGAGTGTATATAATGTACCTTCTGTTGTATGCTAATTATGTATTTATAATACTGGTATCTAAATAAAACAACGCTTTTATGATTAAATTGACATTTCAGTCAGTTACATATTTTTCTTTGAACAGGCCTGCCGGACTTGAGAAGCACCTCATTTTTTATAGAGGCTGTTGATTGGCTAATGGATAGGAGTATGATTAGTAAATCACGATATCTTCATTATTTCATATATATTTATACAATAATTTAATAACAAGCAATGTTAAGTATTGAGTGATGTTCTAGAGATATATCCGAACCCCCTGGTATATAATATGTCACATAAAATACACTAGTAATGTAAATATTATAAAGTGAATGAACACAGACAAAATTAAAAATATGAAGAAAACAAAAAACAGTAAGCGAGGAAGGGGACTGACTGCCGAGATAGCCGAGTTCTCTGGCCTATCAACCAACCAGGGGCTGATATCTTAACTTACCATTTCCGTAGTGACTTACCCTGGTGTTAAGGAAGCCACTGCATGTTTAACATAAGCATGGCTTGTGATTGGCTAAGGCGGGTGAGATGTAAGCCGAGACTCAGTCAGTCTACAAATCTCGCTTACTTGTTGGTTTTATCAACTTTTATATAGCTTGTGTTCACTTTATAATATCTATGTTATTAATGTGTTATATGTGATATATTTTAGCTCTCAGGGTTCGTATAACACATTAGATTATCATATTATCATTAAGATTGCTTACAATTTTAGAGTTCAATAATATATATGGAATAATGAAGATATCTCAACTTTATCAACACTCATCAATCAACAACCAATCAACATCTTCTGTATACAAAATTCTACTATTAGATTGATATGCAGGATTCGAAGTTGCATAATAAATCGTAGGCAGTGTCCACCATTCTTTAACTGTCTTCGTGGAGCGATGCATAAGGTGTTGATTTTCGGTGTGAGCATCCTGGATTCGAATCCACGGACTGCCACATGTGTTTGTAAATTTCATTAATCGATTTTAGGAGTATAGTTGGTTGTTGGAAGGAACATAATAATACAATGAAAAATATAAATTTATTTAATAAAATATATATCCATTAGAGTTATCTATTGCACACCATAATGTAGGAAACATTAATCTAAAACTATAATTGATGTTTTGAAATCACAACAAAGGATATATAGTAAGTATTAGCAATGTTCACATTTTACTATTATATTCGTGATAAATAAAATAATTTAGTGACATCTGGCAAGTGTATCCACAGATTGAACGCTCCTATTGTAGACATCAATTATATTTATCTTAATAATCATTACTATAATGGCATCAGAAGTAACTCCAGTAAGATATTTGCGAAAAAGTGTAAGAGATTGAACAACCTTTCATTTTGATATGCATAGTATTGCATTGGAAACAATAGTGTATTCCACAAGTTTGTATTTGTTCACTTCTTTTTCCAATACATAGGCCTAGGCCCTAGGGAGTATTCTTCTCAACAAAACCCTTAACGCCTGAACAATATAAATGACAATTGAACAGTCATGCATGAAGGTACAGTAATGTGAAAATCCAAGAGTGAATAGCGATAATAGAGAAGTTTGGCTGAATATCATAATAGTCATTCTTTTATTTACAAATAAGCCAATTTTGACAATCAATAAAGCAACAAAAATGAACGAATATATGAAAAATTACTAAAGTTATGATACCCAATCAGTATTCAGTAGACGTGACATCAGGGATGCTCGCGACCAATCAGAGTCAAGTATGCAGGGCTGTATATACAGTATATGGCTCCCCGGTCCAGCAGCCTCACAAGGAACTGGGGTTCTCGCAGAGAGGCTCCAGTCCTGACGTTATTCTTGACTTGCAGTGTGCTGGCATAATAATCCAATAGGGTTGATAGCCTCTGAAGTCCTATTTTAACTAAATTAAATAGCCTCACACAAGGGACTGGAGTTTTCAAAAGGGGGCTTCAGTCCTGGTCGCGATTAAGGAAGACGTCTGGGGTTCCCGAGCAGGACAATCTCTGGGTTTATATATCCAGTTTACCTGGGTGAATAAACTTGGGGGTTTCGGGGACTCCAGTTTCGTTCTTCCTGACTTTCAGGTGGGCTAAACCCTTAAAGATCGGGGCCCGACTTAAGTCCAAATCGAGAAAATTGGACTAAATGGCGGGGCCCGCCTTAAGTCCGTGGGCGTATTCCCACCCTAATTTAGGTGGAAAGCGAAACCTGGTGGTCAGGCGGTGTACTACAAGGTCCCACCCACACATCCCCACTGCGTGACCATGACTCAGTAACCCTCAAGCAGCCGTAATGGAAGGTCAAGATTTGCCCGTGTCCGATTCGGTGTTCGATTCTAGTGAGTTGCGCCACCCTTCTCATCACGCCCGGCTCACCGCCCAGGAACTAGATATCATGCTGAACTCTTCAGAACTTTCTAATAGGCTGTTGAATGAAACCATGGAAGGTCTGGGTGAGAGTTTTGATAGTGTGGATGACTCGGAAGATGAAAATATGCCGATCATAGGCTTTCACCCCTAGCATAATTTGCGTGTCGCAAATGTTGTGGTTGATGTTGCACAGACCGTTGAGCAAAATGGAGACGTTCCTGACGAAGAACATACTGGTGTGGGTGTTGGTAAGTACAATTTACAGTTTATAATTGCTTGAAAGTTTGATTGCAAGCATTTTATCACCTTACGAGCGGGTGGTGGAGTATATTTCACTGTGCCGCCCAGCGTTTTTGTTTATTACCATAAATAGGGTTGTTTCCGTGCTCTTTTTCATGCATAAACAAGACCCAGAGCGTAATACAAGTATGTATCCCTGAAAGGGCATAACTTGAGCTTTCCTATGACACCCGAACCATCCTTCTACGATCACTTGTTGTCTTGCAATGATCGATCGTGCAACCGAAGGGCAAAATCGCTAAAATACGGTAATTTCTTTATATAATTACGTATGTAGCTAGGGAGTGAGGGTGGATGTAAGTGGAGTACATCTCAGTTGGTCCACGGCGGCCGTGGCGAGCGGTCATGAGAAGATTGCGGTCTACAATATACCTTTTTATAATTGCATGTGACCTTGCAATTGCTTGAAAGTTTGATTGCAAGCATTTTATAGCGTATTATTTTCAGGCGTTCGGTAAATTTCTTACGGTAATACAAACATGGAAAGATTGAATATTTGTGCTTGGCATTATATGATTGTGGGGAACATATGCACCGTATATATTATATTATCATATATATGATACATATGTAAAATAGTTATATTATCACTACACTCTCTCTCTCTCTGTCTCTTCCTCTCTGGGTCTACCTATACATTTATAATTGCATGTGACCTTGAAATTGCTTGAGAGTTTGATTGCAAGCATTTTATAGCGTATTATTTGCAGGCGTTCTGTAAATTTCTCACGATAACCAGGGTGTACGGTACATTTCTCACGATAATACAAGCAACAACGAAGCTTGGCGAAGATTGTGGTCTACAATATACCTTTTTATAATTGCATGTGACCTTGTAATTGCTTGAAAGTTTGATTGCAATCATTTTATAGCGTATTATTTTCAGGAGTTCGGTAAATTTCTTACGGTAATACAAACAACGAAAGATTGAATATTTGTGCTTGGCATTATATGATTGTGGGGAACATATGTACCGTATATATTATTTTTTATACAGTATATGATACATATGTAAAAGTTATATTATCACGACACTCTCTCTCTCTCTCTCTGTCTCTTCGTCTCTGGGTCTACCTATACTGTACATTTATAATTGCATGTGACCTTGAAATTGCTTGAGAGTTTGATTGCAAGCATTTTATAGCGTATTATTTGCAGGCGTTCAGTAAATTTGTCACGATAACCAGGGTGTACGGTACATTTCTCACGATAATACAAGCAACAACGAAGCTTGGCGAAGATTGTGGTCTACAATATACCTTTTTATAATTGCATGTGATCTTGTAATTGCTTGAAAGTTTGATTGCAATCATTTTATAGCGTATTATTTTCAGGCGTTCGGTAAATTTCTTACGGTAATACAAACAGCGAAAGATTGAATATTTGTGCTTGGCATTATATGATTGTGGGAAACATAATATTATGTACCGTATATATTATTTTATCATATATATACAGTATTATGATGCATATGTAAAATAGTTATATTATCACGACACTCTCTCTCTCTCTCTGTCTCTTCCTCTCTGGGTCTACCTATACATTTATAATTGCATGTGACCTTGAAATTGCTTGAGAATTTGATTGCAAGCATTTTATAGCGTATTATTTGCAGGCGTTCGGTAAATTTCTCACGATAACCAGGGTGTACGGTACATTTCTCACGATAATACAAGCAACAACGAAGCTTGGCGAAAATTGTGGTCTACAATATACCTTTTTATAATTGCATGTGACCTTGTAATTGCTTGAGAGTTTGATTGCAAGCATTTTATAGCGTATTATTTTCAGGCGTTCGGTAAATTTCTTACGGTAATACAAACAAAGAAAGATTGAATATTTGTGCTTGGCATTATATGATTGTGGGGAACATATGCACCGTATATATTGTTATGTATCTTGATCCTCAAGTGGTTAACTTGATGAATCTAGATAGCACAGAGATATATATTAAGGTATCAGTCAGCTGAAGGCAAAACAAAAGTAAAATCTAATAAAATAATTTCCTGTTGTTGCTTCCTTTCCTTTCGGATCTTAGGACTTAGTATCCTTTATTGACTGATACTCTTTAATTAAGAAAAATACTGAAACTAATTAAAGTCATGTAGTATTTATAAAGAATTATTATTTAACCGAAGCTTAGTAGGCTATGGTTATGAACCGAATAAGTTATAGCTAAAGAAGGACTATTAATTTTATAAAAAGTCTTGAAAGATAAATATTAAAGTAAGAATATTTCTGTCTCTTACCCTTTTTGAAATGAATAGATAGTTTTATTATATGTCCTTTTATTTATATTTAATGTAATTATTCTTGGTTCTTGTCTTACGTTAATAGTATTATAGTATTATCATCATCAGGAGTAATATCAAAGTCACATAAAAAGTTAGATATATATTTAATAATTAGTTAAATGTATTTCTTAACCACGTAACATTGAGGTTTGATTATGAGTAAATAAAGTTACAGGATCGTTTCATAGATTCGATTCAGGTCTCACTCAAATAATATGAAAAGCAAAATATAATATTTTGAAGCAAAAGAATTTTCTTCAGCTTAGGAAATCACTAGAAGTAATATTAACACAGCCATGTTAGTCTAAGGCGATATTACTAATACGAGACAATAGCATCACCGTACTAAGCACCGTTAAGCAATGTAAGCTTAATTCAAAGAAAATGAAAGAACTCTTAAGTATTAATATAAAACAATAGTATTACTTTCATCATAACCCAATTACTTAAAGAGTTGCTTTAGTCCACAAGTTAGTCAACTAAAATAGTTAAGTACATAATAATAGCGTTAACGTTAAATCCCAATCAAATAGTTACGTACATAATAGTAGCGTTAACGTTAATTCGCAATCAAATAGTTAAACACATAATAGTAGCGTTCACGTTAATTCCCAATCACATATCTCACTAACCAACATAACGTAAGTGTTTACACCGAACACACTTAACACACATTTATATAATCTGACTGACAGTCACAATCCCATTATAATACTTCACCCCGTCTTCCTCCAGCTGCAAGTTCACCTTCCCCAACTCCAAATGAGACTGATTTGAATGCCCACAACTCGGGTCTTATATACCAAACAATGATGGTGTAGGAACGAATCAGGAGGCGGAGGTTGGTGCCTGCTCCAATCATAGCTCCTCGAGTCGCATAACAGGTGCCTTGTCCACTCACAGCTCCTGGCGTCGATCATACGTCATAGCATCGGTCATCGAGGTTGTTGCACGCAGGTGTGAAGGCTAGTTTGCTGGTATGGGGCGAGCTGGTTTGCCCACTCGCTCGTTCGCTCGCTAGTCTGCTTCACCGTTTGGGTAGTTTGGCTCCTTCAACTCTAATTCTAACCCTTAAATTAACATACAGGGCTCCGTATGTCAGAATATATATTATTTTATCATATATATGATACATATGTAAAATAGTTATATTATCACGACACTCTCTCTCTCTCTCTGTCTCTTCCTCTCTTGGTCTACCTATACATTTATAATTGCATGTGACCTTGAAATTGCTTGAGTTTGATTGCAAGCATTTTATAGCGTATTATTTGCAGGCGCTCGGTAAATTTCTCACGATAACCAGGGTGTACGGTACATTTCTCACGATAATACAAGCAACAACGAAGCTTGGCGAAGATTGTGGTCTACAATATACCTTTTTATAATTGCATGTGACCTTGTAATTGCTTGAAAGTTTGATTGCAAGCATTTTATAGCGTATTATTTTCAGGCGTTCGGTAAATTTCTCACGATAACCAGGGTGTACGGTATATTTCTCACGATAGACAGAGAGAGAGACAGAGTGCGCGAGAGAGGGAAAGCGAGCGAGCCAGAGAGAGAGAGAGCTACATAGAGCTACAGACCACACAGACCTCAAGGTCCTTACTAGGCAGTCTGGCCTTACAAACTATATATGTATATATGCATATATATATATATATATATATATATATATATATATATATATATATATATATATATATATATATATATATACACCGGTACATACATATACACACATACACACATACATACATATATATACAGTATATATATACATACTGTACAGTGCACACACATACACATACATAAAAAAAAAATGTTTTTGTTTTTTCATATCACCCCAGCCCTCTGCAGATAGAGGTCAAGCCTTCCCTTGAAAGCGTTTATTGTGTCGCTCTCCACCACTCTCGCTGGTAGTTTATTCCACTCTGTCGCCACACTGTAGGTGAAGAAACTCTTTGTGACATCTAGGTTTGCCTTTTTGGTTTTTAATTTCATTCCATTTCCGCGAGTTTGATTAGTATTGTTTAATGTGAATAGTGCATTTACATCGACTTAAAAGTCGAAACCTTTTAGTATCTTAAAGCACTCAATAAGCTGACCCCTCAACCTCCTCTTTTTTAATGAGAACAGGTTCAATCGTTTAGAGAGAGAGAGAGAGAGAGAGAGAGAGAGAGAGAGAGAGAGAGAGAGAGAGACAGACAGACAGACAGACAGGAGTGAGAGAGAGAGAGAGAGAGAGAGAGAGAGAGAATACAGAAATAAGGAGAAATAAGAGAAAAATAAGACCGATTACCGAAGGAATAGTAGACGCGCTGGAGGCCGAAGACAGGGCAAAGCGAACGCATCCGAACGCGCCTGGGAAATAGACCAAAAAGTACCTCCTCTTCCCACCCTCCACATTCGCTCATAACATCCATAATAGACTTATATGGGGAGACGATGAGTTGCTCTTTCCAAAAATGACCGTTTCGTTCGCATTGAAGCCATAGTAAAGGCGCTAGGGCGAGTGAAAGTGAGCGAATATTTCGGGATTATGCCCGCTGGGCGGCACGGTGTAAAATACCTTACCACCCGCTAAATAAGGGTTAATAATCCTCTTGGGTTGATAGCCTCTAAAGTCGTATTTTAACTAAAGCAGCCTCAGTTGCAGCCAGCCCTCCGGTGAGGGAATACATACAAAGGGGGGACTCGTGCCACGTAGTTGCCTGGGCCTGAGCCTTGAGGACGAGTGACAGGCCTACACTGCCGCCTGAGCCCAGACTAGTGCTACACAAATATTTTGACCAACTTTCATTATCTTACTTACTTTGTGTATATTCCTTATTTCGATTTTATGATTTTATCAGTATAATCTTAATATTTTCTCAACTTTAGGCTACCTACAGTATTTCCTGTTTAGAATGCATTTTCATGAATATTTCAACATATATTTTAGTGTCCTTGGAGTAGGCTAAATATACATCACTTGCCTTTAACTTTAAACTTTGTTTATGACTGTTGTTATGGCTGTTCCTGCATCTTCCAGGTGTGAGGTTAGCTAGGCTATTAATGGAAACACATTATAATCAGCCTAAGCTTTCTTCAATAAGTTAAACATAGGCTACATCGTGGGGTGTGAGGTTAACTAGGCTATTACTGGAAACAAATTATAATTAGCCTTAGCTTCCTTCAATAAGTTGAACATAGGCTACTGCGTGCCTTAGTTTGAAGGGTAGCCTATGAGTGTGCTTAGGGGTGTGAGGTTAACTAGGCTAGGCTATTACTGGAAACAAATTATAATTAGCCTTAGCTTCCTTCAATATGTTAAACATAGGCTACATTGTGCCTTAGTTTGCAGGGTAGCCTATGAGTCTGCTTAGGGGTGTGAGGTTAACTAGGCTATTAATGGAAACCCATTATAATTAGCCTAAGCTTCCTTCAATAAGTTAGTCATAGGATACATCGTGCCTTAGTTTGCAGGGTAGCCTATGAGTGTGCTTAGGGGTGTGAGGTTAACTAGGCTATTACTGGAAACAAATTATAATTAGCCTAAGATTCCTTCAATAAGTTAAACATAGCCTACATTGTGCCTTAGTTTGAAGGGTAGCCTAAGAATAGTGCCCAGGGTTTGTAGGTAGCCAATTACTGTTACTTGGGTTTCATAAATTACCTAATACTGTAGTGTACAGGCTTTGGTAGGTAACCTATTACTGTAGTGTTTTGTATTTAGTTTGAGCAAGATCATTTTTGTATCACTTGTTTTCTGTAAAAGTTTTAATTATAATGTAGCCTAGGTTCCTTTGATTTGTTAATGTTATTTAGCTGTTACATTATATAAGTTGGGTTGGTAGCCTGTCAATATTTTCAAATGATTTAAACCAATCCCTACTTGGAACTCAATTCTTTATACCATTAACATCCAAATTACGAGAAAACAGCAGGGGTATTTAAATGCATGCAATATTTTGTGATCAGTGCTAATCTTGACCGATTAAATATAGGCTACAATATACCCTTGCTTGTCACTTTACACTTCGAGTTTATTAGCCAACGTTCAGCATTGCCTGTCAATCCGTTCTTGATTATTAGTGAACTTGGATGATTGATCTTTAATTTTCTTAAAACCTGACAAGCGCTAAATAGACCTAGGGGCTAGGGTAGTTATTTGTGCATTTCTAGCCTTGGATTCTGACAGAATTCGTTATATTTACAATATAGAGCATTATATGTTTTCGGTATGCTTTTATTTTACATATATGATGTATATATGAACCTTCAAGAGTGCTAAAATAAATGGGAAAAGCATTTGGGTGGTGAAAAACGAAGATATTGGCCACCCGGTCATAATCTCAGGCGAGAGAGAGCCACAGGCAACCCTCCTCTCTCGCTGTCTGTGAGGTAACTGAGACGAGCAGGGCGGTGTGGGCCGGTGTCTGGGTGTTGCATAACGATCTTTTCTGCAACCCACTTGTGCTACATTATCGCGGGAGAGAAAAATAACCGATAAATGATGATAATAAGAGGAAAAATAGGTGATAATTGAGGAGGGGAGGGAGGGGGGAATAAGGTGGGGAAGGAGGGGAGGGGGGTGGGTGAGATTTACATGGATGAGTACTGGAGGGGAATTATCTCACCTAGAGACAAATTCCTTTGTTTTGATAGGCCCTTTTTTTTATGGAAGGCTTTTTTTATGGTCTTGCTTCCGTGAGGTCTATCGCGTTCCCTATAGGAAGCCTTCCGTGAGGCCTATAGCGCTTGCCGGGCAGCTTAAGGTTGAAGTAGCCTATTATTAATGTTCATATTTATTTTTTGGGAGTCTGTTCCACTTAAATTTGCTGTTTTTTTATTCCCTTTTTATAGATGATTGATGATTTATACAATAAATGGATTTCTGACCATTTTAAGATATATTCGTATTATATTTTGTTTTAGTCTTTGTGCCTTTATGAAATTGAATTAGTATTATTGGTTATCTGCAGTTACTTTAACCATGGATAGATAGCTTGATACCCAATGCGGACATGCATCAGTGAGCAAAACCGTTTTGGGGGGTTCTGCGCAACCACACAGGCTCATTTCCCGTGATTCAGAGTGGGACCACCCTTATTCATATTTGGCCATTGTTGCCACAGGATTATTTGTCTAAAGTCTTGTGTGTTTTTTTTGTTTTGTGTATGTGTGTAGCATCTATTACATACTGAATTCCTGATTCTTATGAAATTGGTCTTTCGAGATGATATTGACACTTGCATGTTGATTTTCGTGCCGGTCAATTTATATTCTTTGGGGAGATTGTAGGCACCAATCGAGCAGGGAAGTACCCAGGGGAAGCCACGTAGGCATATGATAAGGAGTTGCTGGAACCCCTGTTTCATTTGCCTGACTGCCCCTATTGTTTCAATGTGTGCCTCACCTTAACAGAGAGTGAACCAGCTAACCCTGACAACACACTCTCGCCTATTCATTTCACTACACGTAACGAGTACACCACACTTCTCTCCAATACACCTAAATTACCTCTAATGTGCCTTGAAATTGCCTTTCTGTTGTTCTTTCAACCTTGGGGTGGGGGAGATACTTGTTACAGACAGCTTTGCCTTTTGTCTTTCATGCACATAGACAAAAATAATGTAAGTACCCCAACAAATCTTTAAAAAATGGGGAGTGATTTCCGGGGTAACAAATAACTAACCTTTTCTTCTTTCTGTAACAGCTCTCCTCCAATATGGTCTAGAGGGGATTAACCTACAGTCCTACACACTTCAGAGCCTCATCCCTCTGAGCCCTCCAAGTGCCAGCCTCCTCCAGGAATCATAAGTATTTTTCTGTCTTATATGTCATTCGAAAAACTAACCTATTTATATATCACAATTCTAACTAAATAGCATTTTACATCCAATTTCCATTTTAGTTCCACATAGTATTAAGGAAACATTGAATTAAATTTAGTAGGATATAGAAAAAAGATCTGTATGATAGTTTTCGAGTAATTTCTTTTTAAAGCTGTGGTACCCCACTGAGTACCAAGATACTGTATATTTAAGGTAAAAATAAATGTTACCTACCCAGGATTGATATATTCGAGTATAATACCCATCATTATCATAATGCCAAAAACAAAACAAAAACACGTAAATCATCTTTAGGAAGAAAATCAGTTGATTCAAAGAGAAAAAAGGAAGAGAGAGAGAGAGAGAGAGAGAGAGAGAGAGAGAGAGAGAGAGAGAGAGAGAGAGAGAAAGTGAAGAGTACAGACAGGAGGAATAAGTTAAAGATGCACAAGCTAGAAAAACAGCTAGAGAAGATGCCACGAGGAGAGAAGCTGAGCATGTGTGGGACAGCTAAGCAAGAAGAGCAGCTAGAGAAGATGAAGAGCGGCGAAGAGGAGAGCAGGAGTATGAAAGAGAGGCTAAGAGAGCAGCTAGGGAAGATGAAAGTCAGAAAAGTAAAGAACAGGAAGCCAAGAGAACAGTGAAAGAAGATGAAAGTCAGAAAAGTAAAGAGCGGGAAGCCAAGAGACTAGTAAGAGAAGATGAAAGTAAAAAAAGTAAAGAACGGGATGCCAAGAGATTGATGAGAGAAGATGAACAACAGGGAAGTGAAGAACAAGAACGTGAAAGAATGGCAAAAAGAGCAGCTAGGGAAGATGAAAGTCAGAAAAAGAAAGAGCGGGAAGCCAAGAGACTAGTAAGAGAAGATGAAAGTCAGAAAAGGAAAGAGCTGAAAGCCAAGAGACTAGTAAGAGAAGATGAAAGTCAGAAAAGTAAAGAGCGGGAAGCCAAGAGACTAGTTAGAGAAGATGAAAGTCAGAAAAGTAAAGAATGGGATGCAAAGAGATTGATGAGAGAAGATGAACAACAGGGAAGTGAAGAACAAGAACGTGAAAGAATGGCAAAAAGAGCAGCTAGGGAAACACGGGAACGTGAGACAATTGCTAAGAGACAGGCTAGAGAAGATCAAAGACAACGATTAATAGAACTGGTAAGGGCAAGGGAAGTAATGGACACTCCGAAAAGCCTCACTGATATAAGAACTGAATTATTTCAACATTTGTCACTTAATGACTTTGAGTATAATGCTTTTGATGGTAACCCTCTGTTGGCTGCAGGTAAGACTATGTTTCAGGAATTGGTGAAAGTATCATAGCAATCTTGCATCAATTGTCATGAAAATTACATTTGCTTAGACTTTAATTCTAAACATCAAAAATGCAAGCGCTGCCAGAAGTCCAGCTCTCTTTAATGACATCAATGATCTCACTCCATCCCCTGCCCCAGAATGTTTACAGCGATTATCACCCATTGAAACGTCTGCAATTTCCCTGATTTGCCCTACTATTGCTGTTTACAAAATGGGGCCGTCATCATCATCCTCTAGAGGTCACACCATCAGTTTTTATCAAGATGTGACTGATTTGGCCAGTACATTGCCCCGTTTGCCCAAGGACCTACCTTGAATTGTCATCAAGAGTCCAAATGAACAGATAAAAGATAAAACATTCCAGGTAAATCGTGCCAACCTGATCGAAGCACTACAGTATTTCAAAGCCAATAGTGAGGACTACTACTATATAGACATATCTTTTGAAAATGCAGACCAATACTCTGAAGATGGGTACATTCAAAACATCCCACAAGTTGACCCTGCTGTTCTTAAAATTCCACCAGAGAATCCCAATGTCACCAATGAGGACTCGGTGTTTGAAGAAGCTTCCACTGTAGCGTTGCAAACACCAATTAAGAAATCTGTCCTTGAGAACATTCAGCAGGCTATGCATCCAAGTTCATCACACCAAAATGAAGACTCAAAGCCAGTAAGCATTCCATGGACAACAAGACAACCAAATCCAGCTTCAGAGTTTATATCAGGCTATTTCAGCAAAGCCTTCCCGGATCTTTATCCAGATGGTAAGGATGACATCACTAAGCCAAGGATCGGTAAAAATCCATCTAAGCAGAAGTACTTTAAACATCTGTTCCGCTTAAACCGGTCCTTTGTTAAACATCACTCTTTCACTTTTGTGGCCACTAGCATGTTAAGAAGACATGCTGTTCTTACCAGAGGGAATGTTTTTGCTAAGAAATGTGTTGATCTCTCTATGGCTGAGATGAGGAAAGCTGTTGATGAAGGCAATAATCGTTTAATAAACAAGCTATTATACTTTGCTGCTCCCCTTCCTGGAACTAGACAATACATGAGATACATGTCTGACCAGGCAGTTTCCATGGTCAAGTTTATTAGGATAAATAGTGAAGACCATGATATCTTCAACTTTTTTCAAACATTTTCTGCTGTAGACCTTCACTGGGATGATTTACACAGCCTTCTCCCAGGGTCAGACCAGTACCTTCATAAAACCATTGTGAACTCTTTCAATGACGTCCCAGAGGAAGATAGACATGACTGTATTAAGGCAACACAAGACCACCTGTTAAGATCAAAAGCCTTGAGAGATAATGCAGGCTTAGTTGACTGGTACTTTTATCATAGATTGCATGCCTTACTCAAATATGTTCTACCAAATATGTGGGTTGAAGACCATATTAGGAGATATGAAAGTCCAAGCAAGAGGTACGGTACATGCCCATCTTCTTCTGAGGGTGCGAGGTGGTCCATCTAATGATGACCTCAATAATGCCTACAAAGATATTTCAAAACTCCCTGGTAAAGCAGCCACTATTCAAGCACAAAATAATATAATAACATATTCCACTAAAATAATAGGAATATCAGCAGTCAATCCTAATCCCAGTCCAGCAGAGTGGCCTGCCTCCTATGGCAACAATATCCACAGGCCATTGACAAACATCTTGAGACAAAGGTTCCTAGACTTGCTCAGTTGCTCTTCTGTTAAAGAACGGTATGAGTGTCTTATCAACAGAGCCATGTTACACCATTGTAAGCTGGGGTACTGCTTAAAGCAAGGAACACAAGATTCAGATGGCAAACTACTCTTTCGCTTTGGTTTTCCAATGATTCCATTTGGTTTTGAAGAGTTTTCTCCTGATGGTACAAGTTTGGATAGCTTACACAGAACTGAGGTAGCCCCAATGGGTGCACAGTTTGTAGGATCACAACTTACATTTCTACGCATCCATCGTACTCTTTTGCACCATGTAGCCTACCAGAACTCCTTGCAATATGAGGTGCCAATGTAGAAGGTCAGCCTGTTCAGTCTTATGCTCAGGTCATCAGGTACCTTTTTAAATACATGATGAAAGATGAGCCAAACAGTTCCTCATTTTCTGCAGAGTGTAAGGCAGTTGTTGGTGGTGCTAAATATGAAGAACCAGTCCGCAAAGCTTTTCAGAAGATTCTTATGAAAACTGTAGGTGAACATGATCTTTCAAAGCAGGAGTGTCTTCACATTTGAATGGGTTGGAGTTTGCAGAGTTCAGCCGCACCTTTGTTTCAGTTAATTTCATTGGCACCCAGAGAGTACGAACTCCTACATCAGAGAATTATATAAGTCGGGCAACTGAGTGTAACTGGGTAAGTTTATACTGGAACCGAGAGTCGGGTCACCATTATCAACAGGCATTGCAGAGGTACCATGAGGGACTAGAGCAAACACATCCTGCTAAAATAAATCTTTATGAGTTTGCATCACAGTACACCAAATCTTGGAAACTCTCTGGTGAAGTGAAAGTCCCTCATATCACACCAAATTCCAATAACATCCCTAGAAAAAAAGGTAAACAAGAGTCAAGGTATGTTCTGTTTCTCAGGAGTATTTTATTAGTCTTCAAAGCAGGTACCACATTTAATGACATCAATATCATGACTAAAGAGTAGCTTGAAGTGGAAGTTTCAAACTTTAGTTCACTACCAGAATGCCCTAAAATTATCAGAGAAGAGTATCTGGAAAGTCAGTCTGGAGACGAGTCTGATGCCGAGGATGAAGATGAATGTGTAAATACTGAGCCTGAACTGTTAGTGGAACCTGAGTCTGTACATGAACCTATTTTGCAGGAAGGATGGATGGGAGCCCTCAGACCCATTCACACGGAGGAAGAGGTGTATTATGATGCCGAGCAGGATTAAGATGATGTACAGTTTCAAGTAGCAGCTAGTGATGTGGACTGGACTGAAGATACTAGGAAGTTAGAGCTAACTCCTGAAGACATGCGTCAGTTACCAAAGTGGCTAGAGGAGAATAAGAAGGCTTACACTACATCGAGACAAGATGAAGAAATGGGAGGACTTCCAGGTAAATTGAATGTCAAACAGTTTTGTGCCTTTGCCATTGTCCAAAATTTCATTTTACAAGCATTTGAGAAAGGACTTGAGAATATGTCCCAGCTCTTACATAATATATCTGGAGCAGCTGGCACAGGGAAGTCTCTCTGGCTTAATGCTGTGAAATGCTACGCCTCAACTGTGTTCAGTTCTGGTTTCATCACAGCAGCAGCTCCCTCTGGTACTGCTGCTTATCTCATTGGTGGTGAGACACTTTACAGGTTACTGTACCTGCCAGTTAGGAAGAGTAAGTTAGAGCCTCTTCAAGGTGACAGATTGCAAGAGCTTCAACAGAGATTCAAATATGTTGGCATTTTGGTGATCGATGAAAAGTCAATGATTGGGCAGGAAGTTTTCCACCAGGTTAGTCAGAGACTGCAGGAAGCTAGGCCACACACTTGTCAGTTGCCTTTTGGGAGGGTGTCCATTATTCTGCTTGATGACTGGAAACATCTACCGCCTGTCTGTGACTCCTCTCTCTACAATGACAAAGTTAAGAAACCAATAGATTACAATTTGTATCAGCTTTTTCAAGACACTATCATATTTGACAAGATTCAGCGGCAAGGAGATGAACAGAAGCCATTCAGGGAAGAACTTCAAGGCCTAGGTGATGGAAGTTTTAGTCTCGTGGACTGGAATAAGTGGCGGGCACGATCTATGGATTTATTACTACCTGATGAAAGGCATGACTTCTTGGAGAATGGTATCTATGCATGTGCTGTACAAAAGGATATGGTAGAACACAACATCCACAAAGTTAAGGGCAACGGTGAGCCAGTTGCTCCGATCTTTGCTGAGAACTCTCATTGTCGGGAATAGGGTAATGATCCCGACAGGTTTAGGTCCAATAGAACATTTGAATTTGGCGGTATCGTATCGCATTTACGATTTCGGCTGGTTCTTTGTGTATTGTAGTTTATTCTTAAGTTAGGTTAAATATTATCTGTAATGTATAAAT
Organism: Paralithodes platypus; assembly: GCA_032716605.1. NCBI lineage: Eukaryota > Metazoa > Arthropoda > Malacostraca > Decapoda > Lithodidae > Paralithodes > Paralithodes platypus. The sequence continues at coordinate 54,180,419 of CM064497.1, read as the reverse complement.
ATCTACATCAGTTCTTAGATGTATTATGAAACCAAGTTATGGGTTATAATTATTATGAGCCGGCAGCCATATGTAAATTCGCGAAGCGATCGGACGCCGGCCCTTTAGTCTCTCAATCAACACCATACAGCCAACATCTCCTCCCCCGGCTCTGACTCAACCCACAGTTCACCATGTGCTACAAATATTAATCTATAACAATATTAACAACAGTCCTACATCACCAGTCCTCACTCCTCTAAGCTAAGTTCATTGTATCCATATTGTATTATGTGAACATTACTACATGTCATGCAATTGAATTAGCCGCGTGTGGGGGACTGGATTACACCCATCGAATACCTCGTTGGTAATTATATTATAACTATTTGTTGGGATATTTCATGTACCAGTGATATGTAATTTAACCTCTCTATCTAAATTCCCGACAAATAATGGTCCTTCGTGCCCTAAAGCTTCCATACCGTAGTACCGTTTTGTTTGCTTCCTTGACGCTTGTGGGCTTACAATTGGCTGCCGCCTCGCGCGTTGTTGGCTGACTGCCATTTCCCTAGTTTAGACCCAGCTTCTTCCCTCGTGTTTTTTACCATTTAGGCACCGTCCCTATCTTTTTTTGGGCTTGTTTCCGGGTTTTTTTGGGGGTGTGATCCTTGGCGTTTTTTGGTGGGTTAGCTGGGCTGGAGATTGGGGTAGCGGTAGTTTCGTCGGGCACCATTTTGCGCACCTGGCTAGGCTAGGCTAAGCAGTCTAGGCCTGCAGGTGTCTGCGGTTGCTGTTCATTTCGCTTTGGTGGTGTGCCTGTGGTGTTCGTTGTGTTTTGTCATTGTGGGACTCATTATTAATTTTGCTGGTGGGGAGGGTTCTCATGTGACCTTTTATATTTCAATTTCATAATAGCCTAGGCCTAGTTGCTTAAAGTGGCGGTCATGAGTGTCGGTCATTGTTAATTCCTAAGCGATTGACAGTTAATAGTCAGACCTCATGATTGTAGCTTAACCAACTAGGCTTACCTATAAAGGGCTTACAATAATTAGTGCTTCACCTTACCCTTTCTTTTAATGGATTTAGTATTTAATTCTTTTGTCTAGTTAGATAATTTAATTTCGATAGTTTATATTAAGGGGGATGTAAGTATTATGTAATTCTTTTTGAGTAAATTTCTTAAGTAATGGGGGTTTGCCGCTGTTGATTCCTAAGCGATTAACGGTTTGTAGTCTGACCTCATTGTAGTTTAAGTTGCTTAAAATTAGACCTTAACGATGACAGATTTAAAGAAACTTAAGATTCTTAAGGTAGGGATGAAGGGAAGTTTAAATAGATGTTTAAGAGATCTTGATGAATTTTTAATAAGTGCCACGGCTGATCAAATAAAGGGTAAATTCGCTACTGTTACTAAATCGCTAGCTACTTATGATAGTTATGCTCAGCAGCTATATGGTTTATTGACAGTTACTGACGATGTGGAAGAAGAAATGTCGGCAGATCTTGAGTACTTTGAGAATGTTAATACAGCCTTAGCCAGACTATCTTCCACCCAAGAATCAACCTCTGTTAAGGATACCGGTACACCAAAGGCGACTGGTTTTAACCTGCCGAAGCTTACTTTGCCTACCTTTTCCGGGGATTCGGCTACCTGGACTGGATTTTGGGATATTTTTGAGTATTCCGTCCATCATAATAAAACACTCACATCCATCCAAAGGTTCACCTATCTCCGTGGTCAATTGAAAGGGGAGGCATTGAAGTTAGTCGATGGGTACAAGCTAGAAGCTACCAGCTACGAGTCTGCAGTGGAGTTGCTGAAGAGAACTTACGGGAGAGTGGAAGTCATCAAGACCGCGTTAATTACCAAGTTCTTCACGCTAGATCCTCCATCCTATGATGTGACGGCCCTAAAAGAGTACTATGCCTCCTTTGAGAGCCTCCTCCGATCTATGGAGACAATGACCATCACCAAGGAGGAGATATTTAGTGTGAATATCTTGAATAAAATACCCTCTCCCCTAAGGGAAATCTTAAGACGACAACTAAGCGACTCTCCACTAATCTTGGAAGCGTTGGTGCAGGTGTACCAGACTGAAGTCTTCAATATGGAGAGTACTGGACACTACCGACAATGGGAGATGTCGCCATCTACTGCAGCTTTCCCGGTACAGATTTCTCCTAAACAGAAAAGGCCAATATCAATAGGTTGTAAGTTGTGCAGTGTCCACGGTCATCTGTGGTATCAGTGTCCTAAGTATCCTAAGGCTACACAGAAGATTAGCAAGGCTAAATCGCTTAAGTTATGTACCACATTTGAAATATCTCAGAAGCAAGGGTTATAAACTGGCTGATGATCAACTCTCTGCTAACAATGGTATTATGCTACTGGTCGGAGCTGATTATTACTACGACCTGGTTCACCCTGGATATCGGCGGGTAGATAAGCTTATAATGCTCCCCACGATCCAAGGGTATGCCATTTCTGGATCCTATGCCACTTCCTCTAAAGACACACAGGTGGAGGTGGTTACGGTCCTCAAGGTAGCAGTAAGCCCCATAGATAAATATATTAGGCCAAATGTGCCTGATAATACATGTACTGATATAGATAAGCTATGGGACTTGGACAATATTGGAATTGACCCACATGAACTTGATCGTGAGTCCAAGCTAGCGTTAAGCTCGTATGAAGAAACTGTAACGTATGACTCTGGCAGAGGTCAGTATGTGGTAAGGCTCCCTTGGAATGATAACAAGAGTAAATTACCTACTAATTTCCATCTAGCACTTGGTAGGTTACGTGGCCTTCAGAAGCAGTTTGTCAAGGATCCCAGTTATTGCGAGACTTATGCGGCAGTTTTAGCCGAGCAGGTACAACGTGGATTTGTGGAGCGAGTAGGTCTCAGTGAATATGGGGATAACATCCATTACCTTGCTCACCATGGTATTAAAAAGGACAGTTCCACCACTCCTGTTCGTATTGTGTATGACTGCTCTGCTAAATCCAGTGATCGCTCCTATAGCCTGAATGATTGTCTGTACACGGGTCCGTCCCTGGTCTCTGAACTATCGCAAATTATGTTGCGCTTCAGATGTTATAAGTTTGCATGGGTCGCCGATATTGAGAAGGCCTTCCTGATGCTTCAACTCCATCGTGAAGACAGGGACTCGACAAGATTTTTATGGCCACGGGACCCAATGGATCTAGATTCAGAGTATCTGGTCTACAGGTTCAGAGTCGTCTTATTCGGGGCGACCTGTTCCCAGTTCCTTCTCAACGCTACTATCTTGCGTCATTTTGAGGAGGCTGGACTAGATCCTGACTTCAAGAATGAGATCAAGCAGGGGATCTATGTGGACAATCTTCAAGGCACCGGAGACAATGAAGATTTATTGCTCAAGAGATGCTGGGAGATCCGCGATATATTTGCCAAGGCTCATCTATACTTGAGAGAATGGGCCACTAATAGTGATCTTTTGAAAGGTCAATTTGCTTCTGACGGTGTAGCTACTGAGAATAGTGAGGTGAAGTTTTTAGGCCACAAATGGGACACTACCACAGATTGTATATCCTTCTGTCACACCCCATGCGGCAGTGAGCTTATGACCAAGCGAAACTGCTTAAGCTTGTCAGCGAGGTTGTTTGATCCCCTAGGTTTTTTGCTTCCTGTAACAATCCGTGCTCGTATGTTTTTACAGCAACTGTGGCGGCTAAAACTAGATTGGGACACGCCCCTCCCGATTGAGTTACAAGATACTTGGCGGTTGATTCGGTCGGACCTTTCCACATGTTGCAAGGTCCAACTTAATCGTCAAGTTATTAGTGGTCACCAGGTGGATCTACATGCCTTTTCTGATGCTAGTAATAGTGCGTACGGTACTGCCATATACATATGTAATGGTAGTGAAGCGACACTGGCTATAGCGAAGGCCAAAGTAGCCCCTATAAAGAAGATTACAGTTCCTAAATTAGAACTTACTGCATTGCTTCTGTCTGCTCGTCTAATAAAGTTTACACTGGATGCTTATACAGACATACTACAGATTAATAACGTCTATGTCTGGAGCGACAGTCAAATAGCGCTTTCATGGGTACACAGCCAGAAAGTGTTACCTGTTTATGTTTCTAATCACACTGATGAGATTCATGACTTAGTTCCTACAGCTACATTTCGCTATGTGAGCACCAGGGATAACCCCAGTGACATAATTTCCCTGGGGATCTCGGCGCAGCAGTTTATGTCGTCCTCTATTTGGTGGCATGGACCTCCATGGCTTACATCTCCAACTGAATGGCCTCAGGATTTCAGGGAATGCATGTCTGATCCTTCAAGTAGGCCCCAAGATGATGTGTTAAGTAGTTCGAATGTGAGTACTACACATCAGGATAACAAGTTGGTAGAGTGGGAACGTTACGGCAGCTATGATAAAGTAATACGGGTATTTGCATGGATATACCGTTTCATTAACAACATGAGAAGTCGGGCTCACAGGTCTTTCCATAGTGAAGATTCGAAGCATATCAGACTCCATGAATTGAGATCAGCAGAAGCAAAACTAATATGTTTAGTACAAAGGGAATCTTATCCTACTGAACATCAAATCCTGAGCAAGGAGTCAAAGGCCAAACCCTCAAACTTAATGAGGCAGCTAGGATTATATATGGAAGGAGGCATAATTAAGTGTAGAGGCAGGATACAAAAGGAGGACATTATTGATTCTGCGAAATATCCTGTCCTCCTTAGCTCCTCTCATTTGATTACCACCCTGTTGATTCGCCAATGCCATAGGACCTACCTACATTTTGGCGTAAATTATGTTCTGGCGTATATGCGACAACGTTGGTGGATCCCTAAGATGCGACAAGCAATTAAAGGGATCCACAATAGCTGTACTATCTGTAAAAAATTACAGGGTAAGCCTTACTCCCCAGTTGATCTACCTCCCTTGCCTGAGTTCAGGGTACAAAGGACTGAACCATTTCAGGTAACCGGGGTAGACTACACCGGAGCGATTCATGTTAGAGAATCGCCCGGTAATATCATAAAGGTATATGCCGTCCTATTCACATGTGCGGTAACCAGAGCGATTCATATTGAATTGATTGACGACCTATCCAGTGAGGGTTTTTTTGCATACTCTATGACGCTTTGCAGGCCGCAATGGTTTCCCTCAAATTATTATGAGCGATAATGCGACTTGTTTTGTCGGGGCCTCTAAATATCTCCAGAGTTTAACCCGTACAGCCCCGGCCGGTTTTATTATTTTTGTGCACCAGAACCCGGGCAATTTTCAATTTTTTTTTTTTTTTATAAATATATCAGAATGTGTTAGAAAATAATGATAGACATGAAGAAATGTGAAAAAAGTACTTACCTAGGCCATTTGGGGGTCCTGGGAGGTAGTGGGGGTCCCCAGCCTCAGAGGAGCCTTAGCGCCATTTCAAATCTCCCGCGCCAGCAGCCAGTTGCCAGCCGCCAGGCAGCATGACTTATTTCGCACCTCTCGGACATAAAGTGCGCTTCAGAGTTCATAGAATGTCTTTGTATATCACATAATGTAAATATAACTGAAGTTGTAGTGTGATAAGTGTCTTCATTCAAGTATTACAAGTGCGCACGAGTGTTAGCGTCCCCGTTGCCATGGTGATGGCGGCCATCTTGGGCGGCCATCTTTGCTCAGGACAATAACAAAACGCACGTACGAACACACGGCCATACAGCGGAGCGAGTGACCCACATTCCACAGCACCCTCCCTCTTTCTTTCTCTGTCTGGCTGTCACTTTCACTCAAGGTCACTCTGTCTCTCCTTTTCATTGAATTATTTGTACTTGTTCATTGTTTTACCTAAGATTATGAGGTGTATATACATTGTTTTACGCACTTATTGTCTCTTATTCTTATAATTATTTGCACACAGTTTTATAAGTTTAGAATTTACTTAGTGTTTTATATTGTTCGGTACTTTGCACTTGTAAATCATATATATATACACACTGTTTTATATTCACTTTTTGCGTCTTTTATATACACTGTTAGTATTACATTATAGCGTCTTTTATCGCAGTCTTTGAACACTTTGAACACTTAGAAGTGCTCGAGGGTGTGATACTCCCTGAAGCAGGTGGGAAAACACAGTCCCACATCACATTCTTCACACATCGTCCGGGTGTCTTGCCGTTTTGGTGTGCGTCTGCCTGTGTTGCGACACACATGACACCGTCTGCGTTGGTAGGGTTTTACTTCGTTGGGCGGGACAAAATCGCAAAAGTGGCGTTGTGTCAGTCTGGCGGGGCCTTCTGGTGCTTGAAAACGAGCTGCGGGACGTTGCTGGCGGCGTGGACCCTCCCTGAAGAAGAACAGAAGCTCCCGTGCAAGTTCGATGCAGTACGACTCCATCGTCTCAACTTCACCTGTTATTTCATGATATTGGATGTGGCAGTTGTAGAGGGTGAGGTCGAGTAGGTGGAAAAATAGTTTTTTATACCACCTCATCGTCTTCCTGGCACACTCGACCGACGATATGACAGAGTCTGACTTGTCAACCAGCCGCATGTTGATGTTGTAGTCAATGATTGCAACAGGTTTTTTGACCGCCTCACCTGTGGCTCTATCACGGCGTTTGGTGTCCTCTAAGCGGGGCAGGTGGATACTGGTGAGGATATTGACGTCACGATTGTCCATCCACGAGAGCATCAAGATATTATTTGCCTGGAGGTGGATGATGGAGCCCTTCTCCCACCTTTCGGGTAGCTCTGGCATGTATACACGATTCCTCCTGACGGTGCCACAGACGCCAGTGTTTCTGCTATACAGGAATTTGGCAAGGGAAGGGCTGGTGTACCAGTTGTCGAGGTACAAGATGTGTCCCCTGTCCAAATATCCCTCCAACATGGTGATGACAACGGCCCCAGATATCCCATATGTCCTCTCCTCCACCAGTTCAGTGACCTTGCCCATGTAAAGGATGATGTCCTGGATGTAACCGGTCTTGCAATCGCACATCACGAAAAGTTTCAGGCCATAACGGTGACGCTTGCTGGGGATGTACTGTCGGATGCTAATATTCCCCCTCCATAGCACCAGACTCTCATCAATGATTAGTTTTTGGTAAGGTTTGAAGGAGGCTGCAAACTTTGTTTTGAGGTATTCAAATATAGGTCTTATCCTCTCCATCGGGTCTTTGGTATTCCTGGGGCGTTCCTGGTTCCTGGTGTGGCTTGCCAGGCTATCAATAAAGTGCAGGTTTCCCATGATTGCCGTGAATCTATTCCTGCTCATGACTTTCCCAAAGAAGGGGGTTGCAATGAGGGGATCACATGACCAGTACTTCCTGAGAGACGTCTTCTTGGTAACCCCCATCAGGATGACCAGTGCCAGGAATGCGTAGAACTCATCGGAAGACAAATCCACCCATGAGAGACGTGCCGAGTTCCTCTTCTGCTCCTTCCCTGCCATAAAATAATAGTTGTACCAGTTCGTCTGGTCAACAATCAAGCCGACAAGGTTGGCAGTGAAGAACTGCAGAAAAACACCCAGTCTTGTGGTGTCAGGTCCACGATTGGGCATGGTAGGGCCGGCCTCAGCTGCCCCCAAAAAGTGGTATTGTCCTGGTAGATAGTTTTCCCCATCCACCCAATCCCACCTATCAGCGCCTTCGTCGTCGCTAGATGGGGCATCGGGCTCATCAGGGTCATCGTCAGGGGCACCGGGGCGGGTTGGGCAGGTGCGGGTGGAGCGTGGGCGGCGTGGGCGAGAGGTGGACCTGGGTCTGGAGCTAGACCTCGAACTTGATCGAGAGCTAGATCTAGAGCTCGATTCGTTGCTGGGGCGTCTTATTTGTTTGACCTTCTGCATTCGGCCGCGGGTGGCACGCCCGCGAGATATGACACGCCCACGTCGTTTGCTTGCAGGGCGTTGGGGCAGATCGGGGCGTTGTGGAGAGGCTGGTGATAAGGCAGTGGCGCAGGAGGGGCCTGGTTCAGGTGAGGGAGACATTCGTGGGGGGGTGTACGGGATGGAGCCTGAAGGTGATATTGGGGGGGAAGAATGGCGAGGCGGAGAGTCTGGTAGTAGTGGTGGTGGTGGTGATGGTGGTGGTGACTCATCCCCCCCCTCGTGCTCTGGGTCAGGAGGGAAGAGGGAGCGTTTTGGGTCACGTGACCGCCTTTGTCTCGCACCACGTTGTCCCATTTCTCCATCACCAGGTTGTTCGTCACTAGGTTTGTGACGACCATAGAACCTCCCCGGGGTATTTTTCTTGAGTGGGGAGATTATGGGAAGTTGGGGAGAAGGCAGGCGGGGTTGTGGGGGTACCTCCTCTTCACTCCCAGACTCGCCCCTTCTTCTCTTCAATCCCTTTCGTTCTTCCCCAGGTACACGCACGTAATTTTGAGGGTCAGCAGGTTCATCTGCAACAACAACCTCTTCCCCACTTTCTGAGGATTCAGTTGGGTCTTGGGGAAGTGGGCGGCGGGGAGGTGCACTTGCCCCTTGCAGTCTTTGTGACGGCCTACGCCGCCTGACAGGAATCTGAGCAAGCTCTTCCTCTAGCTCTCTTATTTCTGCTTGGGAGGGGGCATACTCGTCTCCAGACTCGTCCAATGCCGAGTCAGTGTCACTATCAGGGCTGTCAGTGTCGTACAGTATATCCATGACCTCCTCTGTACTGCAGGGGCGGGTAAGGCGGGCACTATAACGACGAGACATGGTGTTTCACTCGAGAGGGTGCGCGGTAAACTGACCATGAGGTGTGAGAAGGCGGGTGCCCTCTCCCGTCCCCGCGCGCGCACGCGTTTGGACAAAACGTTTTGGAAGTAGTCCGCCGGATCCCAAAGTAGTTCCCATATAAATCTAGAGCCATTCTGAGACTTACGACTGGAGCTATAAGGGTGACGCGTTAGGCGCGTCTCTGGGGCTGTGCGTTACATACATAGCCGACGCGTCAGACGCGTCGCTGGGGCTCCACGGGTTAATGGATGACCCGCAGGTTGTGGCTACCCTCACTGGAAAGGGTTGTCAGTGGAGATTTATACCAGCACGTGCACCATGGTTCGGGGCGATTTGGGAGAGAACTATCGGTATCGTCAAATCTGCCATGAAGAAGGTATTAGGAAGGGCACTGGTGACCAGACGGGAGTTGCAAACCATCTTAATAGAAATTGAGATGTCAGTCAACGACAGGCCCTTGACCTATACCTCGGCAGATGTTGATGACCTCTTACCCATTTCGCCTTCTATGCTAACACATGGACGAACCCTTAATACCTTTCCTAGATCGTCCGTCAATGACGAAGATCTGCATGACCCTACGTTCGGCCACACGTCGTCACTTCCAGTATGTAAACAAGGTGTCCGACGATCTATGGAAACGGTGGACCCAAGAATATTTGCTGTCTCTTCGCGAGCGTCACTCTCATAAGATCAAAGGGACGAATCAACGATGGCCTCGTATCGGGGATATCGTCCTGATTCATGATGAGCGTCCTAGGTTATTTTGGAAGCTTGGGAGGATTATCGATTTGTTCCAGGGCATTGATGGTCTTATAAGGGTTGCTAGAATACGAACTTCGACTGGGGTTACTACTCGCCAAGTCGTAAGGTTATATCCCTTGGAGCAGGATGTAGAACTGCCGGATGATCCTGGCGTCTCTACTGATACCCCTCCGCGGGAGAGCGCTGGTGACAGTGCTCCTCAAGGTGGGGCAGCTGATGATGAGAAGGATGTTCCTCCTCAGGCTTCAGGTGGCGCTCGTCCCAAAAGGAGGGCGGCTATGAGTTCCGTGGATCTTTGGAGATCAAAGATCAAACAACGTGATCTTTGACTTCGATGTCCTTTTTTTGTTCTCTGTATATAGCTCCTGTATATCATTTTTGGTGGCGGGCAATATGTCGGGAATAGGGTAATGATCCCGACAGGTTTAGGTCCAATAGGACATTTGAATTTGGCGGTATCGTATCGCTTGTACGATTTCGGCTGGTTCTTTGTGTATTGTAGTTTATTCTTAAGTTAGGTTAAATATTAACTGTAATGTATAAATATCTACATCAGCTCTAGATGTATTATGAAACCAAGTTATGGGTTATAATTATTATGAGCCGGCAGCCATATGTAATTTCGCGAAGCGATCGGACGCCGGCCCTTGAGTCTCTCAATAAACACGATACAGCCAACATCTCCCCCCTCCAGGCTCTGACTCAACCCACAGTTCACCATGTCCTACAACTACTAACAATAATAACAACAGTCCTACATCACCAGTCCTCTAAGCTAAGTTCATTGTATCGATATTGTATTATGTGAACATTACTACATGCCATGCAATTGAACTAGCCGTATGTGGGGGACTGGATTACACCCATCGACGACTATGTCGTTGGTAATTATATTATAACTATTTGTTGGGTTATTTCATGTACCAGTGATATGTAATTTAACCTCTCTATCTAAATTCCCGACAAATAATGGTCCTTCGTGCCCTTAGGCTTCCTTACCGTAGTACCGTTTTGTTTGCTTCCTTGACGCTTGTGGGCTTACAAATGGCTGCCGCCTCGCGCGTTGTTGGCCGACTGCCATTCCCTAGTTTACACCCAGCTTCTTTCCTCGTGTTTTTTACCATTTAGGCGCCGTCTCTATCTTTTTTGGGACTAGTTTCCAGGGTTTTTTGGGCGTGTGATCCTTGGCGTTTTTTTGGTGGGTTAGCTGGGCTGGAGTTTGGGGTAGGGGTAATTTCGTTGGGCACCGTTTCGCGCTCTTAGGCTAGGCTAGGCAGTCTAGGCCTGCAGGTGTCTGTGGTAGCTGTTCATTTCGCTTTGGTGGTGTGCCTGTGGTGTTCGTTGTGTTTTGTCATTGTGGGACTCATTATTAATTTTGCTGGTGGGGAGGGTTCTCATGTGACCTTTTATATTTCAATTTCATAATAGCCTAGGCCTAGTTGCTTAAAGTGGCGGTCATGAGTGTCGGTCTTTGTTAATTCCTAAGCGATTGACAGTTAATAGTCAGACCTCATGATTGTAGCTTAACCAACTAGGCTTACCTATAAAGGGCTTACAATAATTAGTGCTTCACCTTACCCTTTCTTTTAATGGATTTAGTATTTAATTCTTTTGTCTAGTTAGATAATTTCCTTTCGATAGTTTATATAAAGGGGGATGTAAGTATTATGTAATTCTTTTTGAGTAAATTTCTTAAGTAATGGGGGTTTGCCGCTGTTGATTCCTAAGCGATTAACGGTTTGTAGTCTGACCTCATTGTAGTTTAAGTTGCTTAAAATTAGACCTTAACAATGACAGATTTAAAGAAACTTAAGATTCTTAAGGGAGGGATGAAGGGAAGTTTAAATAGATGTTTAAGAGATCTTGATGAATTTTTAATAAGTGCCACGGCTGATCAAATAAAGGGTAAATTCGCTACTGTTACTAAATCGCTAGCTACTTATGATAGTTATGCTCAGCAGGTATATGGTTTATTGACAGTTACTGACGATGTGGAAGAAGAAATGTCGGCAGATCTTGAGTACTTTGAGAATGTTAATACAACCTTAGCCAGACTATCTTCCACCCAAGAATCAACCTCTGTTAAGGATACCGGTACACCAAAGGCGACTGGCTTTAACCTGCCGAAGCTTACTTTGCCTACCTTTTCCGGGGATTCGGCTACCTGGACTGGATTTTGGGATATTTTTGAGTGTTCCGTCCATCATAATAAAACACTCACATCCATCCAAAGGTTCACCTATCTCCGTGGTCAATTGAAAGGGGAGGCATTGAAGTTAGTCGATGGGTACAAGCTAGAAGCTACCAGCTACGAGTCTGCAGTGGAGTTGCTGAAGAGAACTTACGGGAGAGTGGAAGTCATCAAGACTGCGTTAATTACTAAGTTCTTCACGCTAGATCCTCCATCCTATGATGTGACGGCCCTAAAGGAGTACTATGCCTCCTTTGAGAGCCTCCTCCGATCTATGGTGACAATGGCCATCACCAAGGAAGAAATATTTAGTGTTAATATCTTGAATAAGATACCCTCTCCCCTAAGGGAAATCTTAAGACGACAACTAAGCGACTCTCCACTGGACTTGGAAGCGTTGGTGCAGGTGTACCAGACTGAAGTCTTCAATATGGAGAGTACTGGACACTACCGACAAGTGGAGATGTCGCCATCTACTGCAGCTTTCCCGGTACAGACTTCTCCTAAACAGAAAAGGCCAATACCATTAGGTTGCAAGTTGTGCAGTGTCCACGGTTATCTGTGGTACCACTGTCCTATGTATCCTAAGGCTACACAGAAGATTGGCCAGGCTAAATCGCTTAAGTTATGTACCAGCTGTCTGGCAAGAGACCACTTCAACAGTAATTGCACCAATTCCTACATCAAATCTTGTAAGTATTGCAAGGGGAAACATTGGTTTTCCCTTTGCACCCAGTCTGATCGGCACAACGGCAAAGAAAAGGGGAGAACCCCCAAAGAGTCACATGAGACAGGTAAGAGCGAGGGTGAAAAGTATCTGCCATGTCCATTGCTTCTCGAGAATGTCAATTGCTTCCTACTATGATGCTGCCAGTAGTGGGGAGTAATAATAATACTATAATGACGCGCACCTTACTTGACCAGTGCTCACAGAGGTCATTCGTTCTGCGGTCATCATTACCCCAGCTCAAGTGTACCAGCAAGGGTCAAGAGAATTTGCGTCTCCATGGTTTCACTGGTGAAATAGATTCCAGTGACTATGATATAGTGGAGATTTCATATGTTTGTAGAAAAAAGGTATGTCCCATCAAGGCTGTTGTGGTGGACACACTACCCAGTTTCTATATAGCATCAGAGATTCAACCACATTTGAAATATCTCAGAAGCAAGGGTTATAAACTGGCTGATGATCAACTCTCTGCTAACAATGGTATTATGCTACTGGTTGGAGCTGATTATTACTACGACCTGGTTCACCCTGGATATCGGCGGGTAGATAAGCTTATAATGCTCCCCACGATCCAAGGGTATGCCATTTCTGCATCCTATGCCTCTTCCTCTAAAGACACACAGGTGGAGGTGGTTACGGTCCTCAAGGTAGCAGTAAGCCCCATAGATAAATATATTCGGCCAAATGTGCCTGATAATACCTGTACTGATATAGATAAGCTATGGGACTTGGACAATATTGGAATTGACCCACATGAACTTGATCGTGAGTCCAAGCTAGCGTTAAGCTCGTATGAAGAAACTGTAACGTATGACTCTGGCAGAGGTCAGTATGTGGTAAGGCTCCCTTGGAATGATAACAAGAGTAAATTACCTACTAATTTCCATCTAGCACTTGGTAGGTTACGTGGCCTTCAGAAGCAGTTTGTCAAGGATCCAAGTTATTGCGAGACTTATGCGGCAGTTTTAGCCGAGCTAAACATTACATTATTTGTCGGGAATTTAGATAGAGAGGTTAAATTACATATCACTGGTACATGAAATAACCCAACAAATAGTTATAATATAATTACCAACGACATAGTCGTCGATGGGTGTAATCCAGTCCCCCACACACGGCTAGTTCAATTGCATGACATGTAGGAATGTTCACATAATACAATATCGATACAATGAACTTAGCTTAGAGGACTGGTGATGTAGGACTGTTGTTATTATTGTTAGTAGTTGTAGCACATGGTGAACTGTGGGTTGAGTCAGAGCCGGGAGGGGGGAGATGTTGGCTGTATGGTGTTGATTGAGAGACTAAAGGGCCGGCATCCGATCGCTTCGCGAAATTACATATGGCTGCCGACTCATAATAATTATAACCCATAACTTGGTTTCATAATACATCTAGAGCTGATGTAGATATTTATACATTACAGTTCATATTTAACCTAACTTAAGAATAAACTACAATACACAAAGAACCAGCCGAAATCGTACATGCGATACGATACCTGAGAGACTCAAGGGCCGGCGTCCGATCGCTTCGCGAAATTACATATGGCTGCCGGCTCATAATAATTATAACCCATAACTTGGTGTCATAATACATCTAGAGCTGATGTAGATATTTATACATTACAGTTAATATTTAACCTATACTTAAGAATAAACTACAATACACAAAGAACCAGCCGAAATCGTACAAGCGATACGATACCGCCAAATTCAAATGTCCTATTGGACCAAAACCTGTCGGGATCATTACCCTATTCCCGACATATTGCCCGCCACCAAAAATGATATACAGGAGCTATATACAGAGAAAAAAAAAAAAAAAGGACATCGAAGTCAAAGATCACCTTGTTTGATCTTAGATCTCCAAAGATCCACGGAATTCATAGCCGTCCTCCTTTTGGGACGAGCGCCACCTGAAGCCTGAGGAGGATCATCCTTCTCATCATCAGCTGCCCCACCTTGAGGAGCACTGTCACCAGCACTCTCCCGCGGAGGGGTATCAGTAGAGACGCCAGGATCATCCGGCAGTTCTACATCCTGCTCCAAGGGATATAACCTTACGACTTGGCGAGTAGTAACCCCCGTCGAAGTTCGTAAGGGAGTTGCAAAGGAGTCATCTGAGAGAGCTTGTGGCCTGTTAGGTAAAAATCATACTCAGCAGAAAAACAGTGTTCAGGCTCACATCAAATCTCTGGACCAAAGCTGGCCTCATTAACGGTGCTGTGGGAGTAGTCTATTCCATCATCTATGAAGACAAAGTAAAGCCTCCATCACTCCCCATTGCTATTATTGCTACATTCAGAGATTACATTGGCCCATCATATCTACCTAGCATTCCTAAATCAGGTCCCATCTGCCCAGTGAAGATAAATTGGATGACTAATAAAGTTCACTGTTCAAGAGTAATGCTTCCAATAATCCTAGGTTATGCTCTATCCATTCACAAACTCCAAGAATCAACTTGCTACAAGGTCATCCTCAACCCAGGAGAAAGGGCATTTGCCAGCGGTCTGCTTCTGGTCGGAGCAACTAGAACAAAAACTTACCAAGGCCTTGCGTTTCATCCTTTTCCCAACTTTGAGCGATTTGAGCAAGTCAGAAAGTCAAAATCCATGAGGCAAAGACTCAAAGAGGAGGGAAGATTGATAGATCTAGAGAAAGTAACATTATCAAAGTATCAAAATATCATGAATAGGTATGATAATTAAAGTATCTGATAGTGGAATTATTATATTTCTTGTAGCCTTATTGTAGGAACAAATTATCCAGTACTGTACATAATTAATATTAAATACTTTAGATATGTATTTACGGGACATGTTAACCTGATAGGCTATGTGTGTAGCTAGTGGAACCAGGCGATCTTTCTAAATAGTAAGGTACCGTACATATTTATAAGAATTTACTTGATAAATATTGAATGCTATTTGCAAGTACAGTAATGCGTACTGCCACATGTACCACAAACTATACACAACCTGGTTCATGCGTCCCTATGTTTTGCAAATTTATCAGAATTATATGCACTAGGCATTTATATTTATTTATTTTCAATGATCAATCAAAGTCTAATATAGTTCTTTGCTACTCTTTATTATATGGATTATGTTTTAATTTATATTGCATACTATTTACTAATGTAATTATTGCACATAAAGATGAAAAAGTACACATTTTATGTACTGTATATATTATATGAAAAATAACAGGATTCCTTTTATATATTTTCAGAAGTCGTTGGGGGTGAGGATTCTGACATATAATTAATTAATATAATGGACTGCATGCTGCCAGAATTATAATTTAGTAGCGTTTTAATTTAAGATGATTCAAAATGATGAATTTGTAAGAGACATTTATTTATTATATATTTTTAAAAGGAGAGGCGGTTGAGGATTCTGACATATGTTTAACTCTTTCACGCTTTTATGACGCAGAGGTTGCCAGATTAGAAATAAGAAATAGAGTTCTCTCACTCTTATAATTACCTTTCCAAAATTAGTTTTTTGCCCACAGCTAACTCAAAGACAACTGCAGAGGTTGAAGTAACTAAACTAAAGGTTTCTAAATACCCCTGATGGTAACAAAGGCTTTAAAGTATCCCCAATAGGCTCAACATCCCGTCATATGTCGGAGAGGGTTAATGTAAATAATGGAATGCATGCTGCCAGTATTCTATGTAAGGTCTACTTAACCTGGGAACGGCGAGGGGGGGGGTATTAACTCGATGCCCATGGGCGAGCATATAGGCTCCATTCAGGCCTATAATAGTCATTTTATGATAAATATCGTTATTACTTATTCATATGAGCCTATTTTACCTTCACTATGAAGATAGTAACCTGTAACAACAATACAACAAGTGAAAATATAATTTTTCTGGTCAATATCTGCGAATATACATGGAGCAGCCCATTCATGAATTATGGAGCAAATTGAGGCAACCCCTCCCTCCACGAGGCCTCAAGCCACACTGAGCCTACTCATTCACACTCGGTTGTGTAACACACTCGCTAGGCACGTAAGCACATCCTCCACACATTTTGCTAATGTTGGCACCAAAATATACCAACGAATTAGGGAATAACAGGGAAAATAGGTGATAATTGAAGGGGGAGGGGAAAGGGGGGCAGGAGGGGATGTGGAGGAGTGATATGAGGTATAGAGAAAAAAAACATTGTTTAGTGCTACTGGGGCCGTTTAAATGTTTTTTTTAGGCCTCCCTCTTATGAGCTTTGCCGCCCTCGCCCAATAAAACTTTGTATGAGCGTTGCCGCCGTTTATGGGTTAATGACGATTCAATATGATTACTTTTTACGAGATATTTATTTCACTGGGATTGTACATATGGGAAAGGGGAGGGGGGGTCCACCACGGTCCTAGGGCTTCCATCCACTAGGACAAAGTGGTGTGTAACCTTGACGAGGTGTGGTGGCTTGTTGCTACCATGCACTTGCTTAGATCTGATGGAAGCAGATCTCTTGCCTTTATGGGAGCTATAAGTGCATGGGTGGTAATAATTTGCAGCACTGTTAACCATAATACCGGTAATTTTATATAGGTTGTAAGAGGCAGGCTTTGTCTAATTTGATGAAACAAAACATAATAATATGTACCGGTAATACTGTATGTCAAAGGTAATAGGAACCAATCGCAGAGTTGGGTATGCCGCTTTGATTGTAGGGAAAACGGCACTTCTACTTTATTTATATTGTTAACAGGTAAATTGGGAATTTTATTATATTCCTTTAATCTCTGAATAATAGACGCCTAAACCGAATACAGTACTTTAGAAGTAACTGAAACTATAACAAAGTGGTAGTCATATTGAAGAGGTTTGTTGAAAATATGTTTTATTTCTCCTTTTACTAGAGGTGTATCTGAAACTTAAAGTAATATGTTGACGGTAACTATACAGTTTATATATATACAGTATATTTTTTTTTTTTTTTTTTTTTTTTCTATATTCCAACTAACTTCCTCTCGGGCATAGGCTGAGAGCCTTAACATTCACCGCTTTACAATGAACAGTGAAGCCCGTGAGGTCTTGTTCCAGTCTAGGAAGTGAGACATGTGGAGCACGTAGAGTACAACGAGCACCTGCCATCTTGCCTTCACATGAGGCACAGTGCTCACTCATGGCCCGAAACGACCCCATCTCTGAAGCCACCTCGTTCCCGTGCTTCACTGTCTCACCCCCCTACACTCGGACTCTCACACTTACACACACACAACGCCACCTGTTGAGCAGATAACTCACCAGGCATTGCACCCCTATAGCATATTTTGAATATGGGAATATTCATACAGTGCTATTTAATCAGGAAACAATGAGGGTATTTTATTGACGTTTCGGTGGGCTTGTGGTAATGCACTGATACTAGGTACAGCACAAATTCCATCCCAATAATATCTTCCCAGGATACATCGGGATTTGAACCCGGGACCTTTGGATTACCAGGCCAGTGGCAAGACCACTCCACCACACCTCCCCTAATATATATATATATATATATATATATATATATATATTGTTACGAATTCTCGTCAGAACTCATACAAAGTCTAAATAGACCTCGGACACAACAACGCGAATCTGACTACTTCAGAAGACAGGTAGGGTTAATATCCCAATTCATGTAAATCTACACTGCTATCACATGGAAGGAAATCATATTGATACACTGTCAATGGATTCATATCATATTATAATTCACTTCTGTCACTGTACAATAGCCTACTGTGAAGTAAATTATATAGGCACTCCTCAAGACGAAATGAGTTAGGCTAAGCAGACTTCTCAAAAATATCAGAAGTGAACTTGATTAACCCTTGTCTAGTGGGGGTTTTTGGGCTTATTTGGGCATATTCAGGCCCTCCTGCATGATAAATCAAGTATCTGCATGAAAAAAAAAAATATTTAGCAAAAAACTAGGCGCTAAAAGCTTCAAAATGAGACCAGAACGAGCTACGTAGCACTCGTGGTTCTCATACAGTGATACCAGTAACATGGGAGTTTAGCGTATAGCGGCATATTTTTCCCAGCTATGCTCACTACTGGCTACACTGCCGGCCTCTCGAGAACACAGGGAACATGAGTTAATGGGCGGCGGTAAGCCCTGGGAGTCGGCTGTCTGGCCCGCTGCGCTCCCGGCCATTTGCACTCGATTTTAACCCTTTAAAAGCCTTAATAATGCTCCTAACTTGCTGCAAATTGGAACCGGACTTAAGTCCGACCCCGATCTTTAAGGGTTAACTATCAAAGAAACACGTTGATAAATTACTCCTATAAAGTATCAAGACTCCTTACTTAAGCAGGCAATAATAAATACAGTGAATTTGATTGAGAATTAAAGGAACATTTTGACTCAAATGACTCATCAAATATCGGGTGCTTAATTAAGCCAATAAAATATAAATGTCCCACTGGGATGTAGTCAAAAACAATATGGGAAATATAAATGTCCCACTGGGATATAGTCAAAAACAATATGGGATATCTGTATGACAATGTCAGCCAAGGTGGTTCTTAATGTGCAAATAATAGGCTACCGAAAATCATTATTCATGCATTAAGCTATTTCACTGGAATGTTCAATCTGTAAGGGTGGCATTTATCACATAAATACCTCATATGAACATCCTAACTAATGCGCACATATAAAATATATAACCCAGTTCATCAGAGATACAATATATAATTATAACTTTGATCAAAAGGTCAATCAACACACATAAATATAAATCAATACAAGAGATCACTGCACAAATGTATATATTGAGAATAGCAAGGCTCCGTATCAACACACAAATACTCACACACACAATCGTGTCTGTAGTTCAAGATGCCAGGAGCAGCCCTCCTCTGCCATCAGCTGCCACCACTCGTCTCTGTATGAGGGACCGCGTACACACGCCTACAACCCCAGCAGTCTTCCTCAACCTGCCACACCTAGCCTTCGTCTTCCCCTTGTGGGTGCCGGCGAGGCAGTATATATACGGGCGGGGCCTTATGCTCACTGAGGGGCACTCCTCACATTCAAAATGTCCAAGATGACGAAACACAGTTATTGGTCCCATATATACATTAGAGGGTGAATATCCCAATCACAAGACCCTCACTCGATAGATAGACACCGCCCACACAATCTATTTCACAAGGCATCCTCGGACAATGCGAGGTATTCATATAAGCACAGAAATGGACACATTAACCCTTAAAGAGCAGCGCCCGGCTATCGAGTGCAAATGGCCGGTAGCGCAGCGGGCAACACGTCCGACTCCCACGGCCTACCGCTGCCCACTAACTCACCATCCCTGTGTTCTCGAGAGGCTGGCAGTGTAGCCAGTAGTGAGCCTGGGAAAAATATACCGCTATATGCTAAACTCCCATGTTACTGGTACCACTGTATGAGAACCACGAGTGCTACGTAGCTCGTTCTGGTCTCATGTTGAAGCTTTTAGCGCCTAGTTTTTTGCTGAATACATTTCTTTTCATGCAGATACTTGATTTATTATTCAGGAGGGCCTGAATATGCCCAAAATAGCCCAAAACCCCCCGCTAGACGAGGGTTAATAGTCTATGGGCTGATATAAAAAGATGATGCAATATCAGGCAGACATTCCACACTCCTTGTCTTTTACAGTAGTAGTGTCCCTATATAAATTTAATAATGTATTTAAAGAGATGTTTAGATCTCCAGTCAATCAACCTGACTACTCCTTTGTCAAAACTAATCTTCAATAATTGAATTGCGACCCCTTGCAACTAGTACTCACTTGAGGATGGCCAACATTTGGGAAGTAAACATTAGCAAGTATAGCAACAATGGTGAATAGGTGTGCTGTTTTCGGTTTCCAAGTGATCCATACCATTGTAACAAATGGGTGAAGTTTATACAAAGAACCAGAGTGTGGGAGGCATAGCCCAAAACAAGCTTCATATGCAAAGGACATTTTCGTGATGAATGCTTTGACAATAAAGTGCGGTGGAGTATGGATATGGCTAGATGCTTACTGCACCTATGGCTTTCATATTTCTACCACATGTACCTTACCCTTCTGGCTTCTTGCCACCACCAACACAACTCCCTCCCCCCACCCACTCGCTGACTATCGGTCGCCTCACCAAGTGGCGGCGAAATGACTGAACCAATCGGTTCCATATTTGTGTGACAAGTCCCCTACCCTTCTGTCTTCCCCCCACCACACCCCCACCTCCCTCCCACCACCCACTTCCAGCGTATCAATACGAAGAAAAGGAAAAAAAGGAAAATCCGTGGTGGCGAAACTACCTCACCAATCGGCTTCATATTTGTAACAGAGTCAATTACCCTTCTACCTTCCCCCCACCATCCCCCAAACCACCCTCCCACCTATATTTTCCGATACCATAAAAGTCACAGTGTTTACTCTGAAAATTTCAGCTATATTCGCGACCATAGGGGACCTGATTTCTGGCGAAAATGGACAAGGGGAGTGTTTTTTTTACCATTATCCTTCCTTTCTCACCCAACTTGATAGATTTAGCCAAAAACATAAAAATACAAAATACTCTGGCACTGGCGGTGACACAGCTTCACTAATTAGCTGGTGGGTTATACCTAAAAGCTGATGCCATACCCACAATTTACCCTGCAGTTACATGTGCTACAAGTTTTCCTACAGTGTCATCAGAGCAGAGACCAGCTGCAAGGAAGCGTCAAGTCCAAGAAGTGAGTGATAGTTTTTTGAGGTGGGGAAATTTCCCTGTAGGCTACATCTTTCCATAAAGTACTGTAGGCTACCGGGCATTAGCGAATTATGATATTTTAGATAGCCTAGCTAACTAGCTTAGTGACAGAAATAGAATTAGCCTAGGCTAGTAAGATCAGAAATTAAGGAAAATTTGCATGTAGGCCGGTAGGTCCTAGTCTAGGCCTAAGTGCTTGCCAATTTCAGGAGTCAGGAGAGTGGATAATATGGGCTAACTTAAGCCTAGCCCAAATTATACAGTCAGCGTCGATGGATATAGGCCTAACCTAGGCTAAATAAATGTATTGGCTGAAATTCAACTACTAGCAACTAGGCTTAACAAAAAAAAAAAAAAAAAACAGTGAGTGGTGCAAACATTGTTGGGAAGGATATGTAGTGACCAGGCGTACGGTCATCATGTTTACATAAGTCGATCGCCGCGGTTAAGTTCCCGTCTATTTTTACGGCGATTTTTTCTGTTATTTGCACCCTGTTGGCAATGTATATGATGATGACAATAAGTCATGGAGGCGTGAGGGGTGGCTTTCATTATTGTATCCAAATGCAGTCAAAATAGACGGGGACATGATCGCTAGCGTCCTCCGCGGCTCCGAGTAGTGTAAACAAGGCGGGCGGTAATCACAGCTGCTTCTCCCTCCTCTCCTGCTTCTGGATCTCGTCCTACTGGTTCATACATATAAGCCTGGACACCACCAATATTCATCACTTGAGGTTCTTCGCCATAATCACGGCTATCACCCTCAGTATTGGCAAACGAATCGGAACTACTGTCACTATCCTCCATTTCCACCTGTCAGAAGAGCTTGTTGTGTTGCTGGGCATACGTCATCAGAGCACTCCGAATCCAGAAAAGTGTCACCCATATCCTATTTTGGCCATTATATAAATAATTAAGCCATTGTAGCAGAAAATATTGCACCAAAAG
Source organism: Paralithodes platypus (assembly GCA_032716605.1). Classification (NCBI taxonomy): domain Eukaryota; kingdom Metazoa; phylum Arthropoda; class Malacostraca; order Decapoda; family Lithodidae; genus Paralithodes; species Paralithodes platypus. Next base: position 54,158,334 of record CM064497.1, on the reverse strand, counting down.
CTATAGTGCACACTGCCGGTAATGATTGTAGAGGAAAATAATAGCATGCACACCCACCTTTAAGGTACTTTAAACGATAATGGTCGGTGTAAACGACCAATTTATTGTCTGAGGGACTCACATAAGCATTATAAAATTGCAAGGCTAGTATCAGTGCAAGGAGTTCCTTTCAATTACTGAATAATTACTGCTGGGCCGAGTTGAACTTCTTACTGAAATAACTGACAGGTCTCTCTATTCCTTGACTGTCATTCTGCAAAAGTATGGCCCCAGTACCTATGTTACTCGCATCAATAGCTAGCTTAAAAGGTTTTTCAAAGTCAGGGGCAAGCAAAAGAGGTGAGGAAGACAGAGTGAGTTTAAGAAGCTTAAATGCTGCATCACACTCAGGAATCCAGGTGAACTTCTTTTCCTTCCTCATCAGGTCAGTCAAGGGTGCAACCACATCTGCAAAGTTCATTATAAACATGCGGTAGTAACCCGCCATACCTAGAATTCTCCTCACGTCCTTCCTATTCTTAGGAGGTTGCAGGTCACAGATGGCCCTTATCTTAGCCTCAGGAGGGGCCACAGTCCCTCGACCTACTACATAGCCTAAGTATTCTACTTGTGCGTGCACAAAGTTGCACTTACTCAGTTAGACTACTAAGTTAGCACGGCTTAAGGCCTTTAACAAACTCTCAAGTCTAGTCAGGTGATCTTGCCAGGTATCACTGTAAACAATTAAGTCATCTATATATGCCACACAACCTTCGAGACCCTTGGTTATCTCGTTCATTAGTCTTTGAAAAGTGGCGCTGGCATTCTTCATACCGAAAGGCATGACTCTACATTTATAAGTGTTCCCGAGAGTCACAAAGCATGAAGCCTCTTGTGCCCTCTCTGTCAGTGGTACTTTCCAAAAATCCTTTAATTAAGAGATCAAGCTTAGTTATGAATTTGGCTTTACCTACTGTATCAACACATTCATCCACACGAGGTAATGGATAAGTATCAGTTTTAGAGTTTTTGTTTAGAACCCTGTAGTCTATACAAAATCTCACTGACCCACCTGGTTTGTCTACTAGGGTGACTGGTGAGGACCACTCGCTGGTGCAGGACTCAATCATCTCCTGGCGCAGCATGTAGTCCTGCTCCTCCTTGATCAGCTCCGCCTTCTTGGGGTTCACACGGTAGGCCCTCTGCTTCACTGGTCGAGCTCCCTGCACATCCACGTCATGTTGTATTAGAGTAGTCCTTCCTGGGGAGCACCTGAACACCTCTCTGTGTCTCAGGAGCAACTCTCTAAGCTCATCACTTTCCTGTCTCGGTAGGTGCTTCAACTTCTCTGGGAGATCCTCCTCAAAACAGGTCTCGTTGCTCCACATAGTATCCAGGTGGTCAAGTTTTACATCATCATGTGGCTCCATTACTGCTGCTATTGGGGACTGGTTGTTGCACTCTTTTGTGGCCATGTCCATGATGCTTATAATGTACTCGTAACCACTGGTAGTCTTCGGTAGGGGTCCCACTATGTCGATTAATACTCTCTTGAAGGGCTCATCAAATCTCGGCATGGGAATGAGAGGTGCGTCCTTGATATCTTGATTTGGCTTTCCCACTCGTTGACAGATGTCGCAAGACCGACACCACTGAGCCACGTCCTTTCTAATGCCGGGCCACCAGAAGCATTTCAGTAGTCTGTCAAAAGTCTTGCGTACACCCAGGTGTGCAGCTAGTTTTCCGTCGTGGGCCATCCTTAGTAGCTCCTCTCGGTATGGCGAAGGTACCGCCACCTGCTCAACGGAGCGCCATGTCTCATCCTCCTTGTCACAGTCGTGGGGCGTGAAGTGACGCAGTAGCAGGCCATCACTAACACGGTAGCCGGAATCTGGGTCCTCCTCAGCTTCCGTCCAGAGAGGCTTCAAGTCTGGATCCTCACGCTGACACTGCCTGAGGGATGAATCTCGGAACACATGGGGGTGAGCATATGGGGTCCCCTGACCCTTGAATAATTCAGCTGGGCCATATGAATCCTCAGTCACACCCTCAGCATTCTTTACTGAGCCCTCGTTCTCTACATGGGACCTTTCAGACTCAGGTTGACTCTCACACGGCTTAACCTCCTGTTCCCTCATCTCCTGAGCCTTACGAACCTTGGCCCGTGTCACGGCACAAACAGGAAAGAGGTCGGGGATCTCACTCACCAGGTCGTTGGTTTCCACACAACTCACTGGGTAAGTCTAAACAATGGGAGAAATACACTTACTTCCCTCAAACAAGTCATTTCCCAAAAGTATGTCTGCTTCAGGAATGGGCAGAGTATCTAAGACAGCAACCTTGGCACTCCCCTGGTATCTTTCACACTCTAATCCTATGTCTACCAGAGGGGCAGATACTGTGCCGCCTATACCACACAGAATGGCGTACTGATCACTCTCGATCCCATCCTCAAACATACTGCGCGTCACTAGGGTACGAGACGCACCAGTGTCTCTCACAATTCTTACACGCCTCAGTTTATCTCCACTCTTCATGATATCTACAAGTCTGTTTTCTCTATATGGGTCCAGCACATTACCTAATTCATTCAACCTTTCATTGACTAAGGCAATGGATTTGAACTCACGCAAGTATGACTCCTTGCTTGAACCCATCTCCTTTTTTCGGAGGAAGCAATACTTGTCTATGTGGCCTGGTTTACCACAATAGTTACATTTAATCTGAGACTTATAGCTTTTATATGAATTGGAAGATTTATTACTTGATGTAGGCTGTTGCATCCCTTCAGATTTTTGGGATGTGTGAGTGACATTAGTGGGGTTCTTATCATAGTTTTTTACATTAGATTCTTTGGTAGGATTGCTTCCTCCCTTCTTAACTCTATGCTCAGGGCCTGCTACAGATATCTTGTGGGTTAATGAGTATTTGTCTGCTGTGATGGCTGCATTCTCAGGGTCAAAGATATTGTTATCAGCTAAATGAACTTTAATTTCCTTGGGAATTGTATATATATATACTCTCTTTAACAGTGGCATAGTCACGGCTCTGTTCATTTGTTAATGAAGTAAAAACCTCTAGTGCCCTGCCCTTTAACACGCTGTGCAGCAGCATGGTCAATTTGTCTTCTGGCCAAGCAAGATTTTCGGCCACCCTTTCAAAGGACAAAAAGTATCCCGTGGGATCATCCTCATTAAATGCTGGGACCATGGGTACATGTTTTGTTACATCAAAGGCAGGCCTACAGTTATCACGGGGCATATGATCATTAGGTGGAATACGCTCACGCTCCACTTGGACTCTCTCTCTCTCTATTTGGGTCCTATCTCTCTCACTTTCACACTCCATTTCTAACCTCATTCTCTCTCCTTGATCTTCGCATTGCATTCTCTCTCTTTCAACCTCAAGTTGCATTCTAGCTAGTTCGAGTTTCGTGGCATCACTCATAGAACTGCCACCAGAATGAGCACTAGAAATGCTCATGGCACTCCTTAGAGTTCTCGGACTTGTCGGACTTCTTGGGCTCCTCGGGCTTGTTGGGCCCCTAGGAACTCCCAGACTACTCTCTCTAGCGGGAGGCAAGTGAAGACTGAACCCACTAAAGTCTGGTGAAGCCGAAACGTACATTTTGATGAGGACCTTCGCTAGAATCTCTTCTTCAGAGTCCTCGGACTCTAACTCAACATTTATAAACCTAGCTAGAATACGTAACTCTCCATCAGTGAGAGCTCGGACCGACTCGGGTGAGTGTGTGAGCAGGAAAGCTCCTACACTATTTTCAGTAATAGTCGGCATGGTGGCGGAAAAGGCAAAAATACGTGGGCAGCAGAAACAACATCAGGCAGAGAACTAGCTTATTCAATCACACAACAAATGGCATGGCATGATAAATTGCAGGTGATCTCTTTAAAATAACATTCTAACCATGACTCGTGAATCATGAATCCTCCATATGATATAAGGTGTGATTTATACAAAATTGGGATCCTGGCATAAGGTTGCCAAAACAAAATGGGAATCCTCCGGTCACTATTTTGATATATCGACTGTTACGAATTCTCTTCAGAACTCATACAAAGTCTAAATAGACCTCGGACACAACAACGCGAATCTGACTACTTCAGAAGACAGGTAGGGTTAATATCCCAATTCATGTAAATCTACACTGCTATCACATGGAAGGAAATCATATTGATACACTGTCAATGGATTCATATCATATTATAATTCATTCTGTCACTGTACAATAGCCTACTGTGAAGTAAATTATATAGGCACTCCTCAAGACGAAATGAGTTAGGCTAAGCAGACTTCTCAAAAATATCAGAAGTGAAATTGATTAACTATCAAAGAAACACGTTGGTAAATTACTCCTATAAAGTATCAAAACTCCTCACTTAAGCAGGCAATAATAAATACAGTGAATTTGATTGAGAATTAAAGGAACATTTTGACTCAAATGACTCATCAAATATCTGGTGCTTAATTAAGCCAATCAAATATAAATGTCCCACTGGGATGTAGTAAAAAACAATGTGGGAAATATAAATGTCCCACTGGGATATAGTCAAAAACAATATGGGATATCTGTATGACAATGTCAGCCCAGGTGGTTCTTAATGTGCAAATAATAGGCTACCGAAAATCATTAATCATGCATTCTTTAACACCTTACGAGCGGCCTATGCGGTTTATTTATATGTAACGCCCAGCGGGGTGTTTTTAGCCAAAATAGGGCTGTTTACGTGATCATTTTCATGCCTAAATAAGACCCAGAACGTAAAGCAAGTACCTATCCCTGAAAGGGCATAAACAGAGCTTTCGAATGACACCATAACGATCCTTTAATGATGGATAGTTTTCTTGCAATAACCGTGCAACGCGAGTGCAAAAAGCATGTAATTAGCCACTTTCCCGATACAATTCCTTATATAGCGAGTGAGAGAGGGAGGAGGGAGCTGGGATTCGTGTCAGTATGTTCGCCGCGGTGGTCTGGAGCAGTCATACGCTCGCTACTCTCCTGCCACCACTTGTCTCTCTCTCTCAGCAACATTACGTGCTGAAATTGCCACTCGACCTATGTCGAGCGCCGCCACATAGTCCAGCTTTATTTAACTCGACTTATGTGGTGAGCCGCTAATTAAGGGTTAAGTAAGCTATTTCACTGGAATGTTAAATCTGTAGGGGTGGCATTTATCACACAAATACCCCGTATGAACATCGTAACTAATGCGCACATATAAAATATATAACCCAGTGTGGCAAACTATCAATGGAAGTTAAATATTACTAAGCTATAATGAATCAAATAAAATCAATCTAAATGAATACTTTATATCTAAATTGAATTCAATCTGAAACAAGCTAATTTATATCCAAAGGTCTCACATAATAAATGTATATAATTATAGGGTAAGGTTATAAGGGTTAATATTAGCCAGGAATTAACTCACCAATAGTTCCACGTGGCAATGAGGCAAGGGAGAACGTTTTACCCAATATGGCGGTGGACAATGGGGAACGAGACTTCGGTCCCAAGACACGAGTCAAGTTAAAGAAAGAATAAATGATTACATGGGAATGGACATGAATAATATGCTTATCTATCAGTCAGTCATGATGTAGATGAGAGCGTCGTGATGGTGTAGTTGTGTATTGCTGTATGTGTATTGTGATTAGAGGCACAAAAGCACGATCAACTGAGGGCGGAAAATTAGATGTTAACTGGTTGGTGTTCGTGAAGGCTCTGGCGTACCTCAAAAGCACACCTTGCTGCCTTGGCAAACCGCCAGGAGCCCAAATTATCGTACCGCATTTAGGTTGCTCTATACGATAAATTATATTAATATATACGATAAATTCATATATACTACATAAGACCATGGCAATATTGCTTAATAGCATATTAGGCCTTTTATAACTTAACCTATTTACAATCTTATAATATACGATCTACTCGTCCTACGTCGTGCTGTAGGAGAGATCGTGCCGTCACAGAGACATACAAGATCACAAAAGAGTCATATTCTATCGTATTTATACGATACACTCCCCCCACAAAAAAGACCTGAACCCCACCTTAAACCTAAAGTTGCCCAGAGGCTATCTTCTGACGCCACAAGTCGACAGCGCCAGCAGCAGCGCGTCTGGGACGCGTCCCGGTCCGAGAATGATCACCATCAGTATGAGGTGAGTCGTTCCATTGAGAATCCTCGGACCCAGCAATAACAGGTGGAGCCTCAGATTGCAATGCGGAATCGAGCTCCAAAGCATACAAACGTGCGATAGGACGAACAGTAGTTCCAGTGGCTGTCTTCAATAGCGCCACCCACTCTACAGAGTCTGCCCCCTTGTATACCTCCAATACGCGGCCTAATTTCCAGTATAAACGAACCCTATCTTCTTTAATTAAAACAACTTCGCCAACTGTAGGTGCCGTTGGTCTACCAGAGGGATTAACACTCCTTTCCCTCAATGCTAGCAGATATTCACTAATCCACCGTTTCCTAAAATCCTCGATTATCCTGGATATATAATGGTATCTCTTAGACACCGCTACCTCAGAGTACAACGAGGGATCCTCTAACTCTACTATGGACTGAAAATCAGATGGAAACACAGTCAATGGTTTTCCATATAGCAAGTGAGCTGGCGTTAATGGTAGTGGTTCTTGCAGGTCGGTGTACACATATGTAAGCGGGCGATCATTCACGACTGCCTCTATCTCTGTGAGGACTGTCGTCAACTCACTATTCTTTAATAGAGCACGTCCTACAACCGCTCTGAGTCCTGACTTTACTATGCCGACACATCGTTCCCACATTCCACCAAACCAAGGTGCCTTAACTGGAATGAACCTCCATTCGCACTTCTTCTCTCCCAAAAAAGTGATGATAGTAGGATCACTACTCATATCCTTTAGATATTTTGATGCTTGGACATAAGTGGGAGCATTGTCGCTAAGAATGAGTTGAGGGAATGAACGACGGGCACAAAACCGTCTGAACGCCAGCATAAATTCTTCGCTAGACATATCACATAGTTCTAGGTGTACCGCTCGAGACGTCGCACAGGTAAACAATATATAAACTTTCTCATGCTCCCTCGTCTTCAATGCCCCTGTGTAATCTAATCCTACCGCTTGGAAAGGTTCTACGTGCTTTACACGGCATTCAGGTAGAGGTGGAGCTGGTCCAGTTGCATATGGTTTACCCTTTAGTCTCTGGCATATTACACACTTTCTCACTACGCGTCGAGCTACTTGTCGAACTCTGGGTATCCACCATGTGAGACGTAAATTTGATATAATATGACATACCCCGTAGTGTTTTACATCCCTATGTGCACGTATGATCAATAGATCAGTAACGTGATGTCTTGTTGGCATAAGTATAGGTCGGTTTGTGCCGTCTGGTACACCCGACCACTTCAGGCGACCCTCACACCTGATGAGGCCATTGTCTAGGTGCAACCTTAGTTGACGCACTATATTAGGCATTAATGTCTTATTCGAGCTTTTCAAGGATTCTAATTCATTGGAAAAGGTTTCTATTTGAACCCAATTGATCAAAGTTACTTCAGCTGCTTTAAATTCACGAGCATCAATGTTGTGACCCCTGTTGCAGAGATGGCTCGTTACTTTAAGCTTGAGATTGGATACATATCGCAACACCCAAGCTACAACTCTGACTAGTTTATTATAGTCACCGAATCTTGCCCACCTTATGATAGGACCCGGTGGCTCATTTGGTTGGGCTGTAACTGCCACTGTTTCCAGTGGCAGAAGTCCCTCACCTACAGCATGCCATATCGTCCATTCACTTTAATGGAGCAGCCACTTTGGACCATGCCACCACAATTCGGACTTCATTAACTGGCTAGCCGTTATACCCCTAGTTATGAGATCACTAGGGTTTTCCTTTGTATTTACATAATGATAAGCAACATCTGGCAAAAGGGCTCTAATCTCATTTACCCTATTCCGCACATAAACTGGCAGAGACTTCTTGCTATGTATCCAGTTGAGTGCGACCTGACTATCGCACCATACATGAACGATTTCAATATTTAATTCGCTCTCGTATGCTGCGCGTACATGTTGCACCAGACGTGCTAATAGCAGCATGGCAGTCAATTCCATTTTAGGGATAGTTACCTGTTTAACCGGGGCTACCTTGGCCCGGGCTGTAACTAAATGTGCCCCAAATGAAGTAACAACATATATGGCTACCCCGTATGCCGTGGCGCTAGCATCGCAAAACGTGTGTAACGTAACGTCACCGAACGCCGCCACTTTACGAGGTATAGGTTTAGTACATAGGATGGCATATTCATTCAACAACAATGTCCCTTGGTCATTCAGGTCCTCGGGCAAACTGTCATCCCATCCTATTTTACGTCTCCAAACTTCCTGCATTAGAATCCTAGCTCTTATGGTAACAGGTAATGCTAGACCCAAAGGATCAAAAAATTGCGCAACTTTGCTCAACAGACTTCTTTTTGTGTGCGCTCCTGTCTGCTGAGCAAAAGACCTTGTTTGAAAAGTTAGTATGTCATGTTTAGGTTGCCAGATCATCCCCAAATTTCTGGACTTTTCCTGGTTAAGAGATGCCGTACCATCCACCTGTATTAAACTCTGAAGATCTTCACTATTAGTAACCCACTCGCGGAGAAATAGATGTGCATCCGCAAACAATCTGCGTGCTTGCCAGTATGCATACAACAAATCATCTTGACTATCGCTTGTACCCTGCAAATTGTCAATGTATAATCCGCGAGATAGTTTACTTGTGTCCTCATGAGTGTCAGCTAGATGTTTTCTGATTGTGGCATTTAACAAAAACTGCGAGCAAGTGGCCCCAAAGAGTACAACCCGAAAACGGTATATTATGATGGGACTTTCAGAGTCACTAATGCCGCCGAACCAAAGAAAGCGGGTAACATCTCTATCTTCCTCCTTTAGCTTGACCATCAAGAATGCTTTCTCGATGTCACTGGTATAGGCGTACTTTCCCAGCCTAAACCGCAATAGATGTTGGGACAGGTCCGACACCATGGACGGACCTGTCAACAGGCAATCATTTAGACTGGGTTGTTGTCCTTGGTGGGCAGAACAGTCATACACCACCCGTATTGGTGTGGTGACGCTGTCTTTCTTTACCCCATGATGGGCCAGATAGTGAACCCTACCCTTCTTACATGGTTCCTTGACATCGACTCTCTCTATAAAGCCCCTATCCTCATAACTCCGAAATACATCGTCATACGCCTGGCGCGTGCTCGGTTAGTTAGACAATTTCCGCTGCAATGCGCGCAAGCGACCTAATGCCAAACCATAGTTGGTAGGCAGGCTTATCTCACTGTTCTTCCACGGTAAACTAACTTTATATTGCTTGTCTGAGGCACAGTAGCACACAGACTCGTCAAACCTTTGTAGCGCAACTTCAGAGTCATAATCAGTCTCCATAGGATTAATGCCTATGTGATCCAATCTCCACAGTCGTTCCAGGTCGAACTCGGCAGACATCTTAGGGTCACTAGGTTGGGAATCCTCCCTTCCCAACTCCTCTGCCGTGGTTACATTGACTCTATATATCGAGACCGTGTCGACCAGGACCTTTGACTGTGTAGTATGCACCTTTCCGCTCATGCAGTATCCAAATTTAGTGGGGATTAAAATTACACCACACATCTTTTTAAATCCAGTATATACTACTTCAAAATAATGATCCACACCAAGTAGAACATGCACCTCACTCTGATTTCCCATGGGATCTGACAAGTTAACCCCCTTGCTACGTAATGCGTGTTCCACCTTCTTCACACCCACAGATACATATTCTGGTAGGGTGTCTACTACGATACAAGTCATAAAGTACCGGTTTTTACGATATAAATATGAAATCTCCGCTATCTCGTAGTCTTGTTTATCAGTAACCCCTGTGAAGTCCTGTAATCGAAGAGTCTCAGCCCCTACGATTCGGTGCTTCAGTCCCACTAGTACGGACCTCTTTATAAAGGAACGTTGAGATCCTTGATCTAGAAGTACCCGACAAACTTTGTTACTGTCATTACCTTCCATGGGAATCTGTATTGTGGGCAATATAGTGGTGTCTTGCGTGCTACCTAGTGCCACAGTTGTAGTACCCTCATTTTTGACGTCTTTGACTTTATCTGCTGTAGGACACAACTTATCAAAGTGATGTCCTTTGCAGTGGCGACAGGGCCTTAAATATGTAGCAGTACATTGTCCCTGCTTACCATGTTCTTTACTTAGACAACCTACACATAGCTTCAATCTTTTCGCCTGTGCTAGTTTTGTCTCATTTGTCGGGTATTTTACACAGAAACTCCATTTATGTTTGTTGTTACATAGCTTACATAGAATCTGAGCAAGTTTCTTATACACACCCTCTTTCTTTACTTTAGTCCCCACTGTCATGCTTACTGTTGCCCTCTTCTCAACATTCTCACTCCCTCCTGACTCATACATTCTCCCTATGTTCAACTGTAGATTATTGATCTCCTTACTGAACTGAGTTTTGAACTCCCCCAGCTCAAATGATCTTACCTTATCAAGTATTGCCATAGGAAGCTTCTGACGCAAGATAATGACTATCATTTCCTGCGTGGTAAGCTCTAGGGTATCTAGCGATCGAGTATGGCACTCCATATTTGCCCTGAAGTTTGTCAACTCATCAACCTTATACTGTGGTTCTGCGAGCCCCAACAAGGCAACGACATGGGCCATCTTCAACTGCTCTCTAGCCCCGTATGTGGACTCTAATAAGTGTACCGCTTCAAGATAACTACCACCCACTACTGCAAACCCCTCTATTAAATGTAAGGCCTCTCCTTCCATTTGTCCCTTCAGATAGTGAAACTTGCGGACATTATCCAAAGAGGATTCATAAACCGTAGACCGAAATACGTCCCAGAAAGCTAACCACTCGGTTAACTTGCCCCCAAATGTAGGAAGATTGAGCTTTGGGAGGTGTACAGTATGTTTTGGGTCAGCCCTTCTATGGGCCTCATTATCGCCTCCCTTCTTACTTGCGACAGCACGCTGTAATAGGCGCTTCGCTCTAAAGACAGGTTCGTCATAGAGGGCGCGATTATCACACTCTGCATCTATCTCTTCCTCCTCTATCATGTCAGCCACAATCACCTTACTCGGAGCCGTAATACGACCGTGGGTAGCCTGGACGTTATCTAATCTAGCCTCCAATTCCTCTAGATCAACTGTAGTGATGAAAGTGTTTAAGTCCACAATTAGCCTATTTATTACTCCCCGAAGTCCCGCCCTTTGATTTTTAGGGGCTTTGATCAGCACCCCACTAGACGGTGTCTCTTTACCGTTTTTATCCATTTTGCTTGCGAGCCTTATAGGCTATGTATCTAAATATTACGTTACAAAAACAACGGCCAAATAATAGGCTACTTAAGAGACGCCAACCGGCGGACTTCTATGTTATGGAGAAAAAATAGTACACTAAATAGCAATACCTACTAATGGATCATATTGAACAAGAAAAAATGTTAGGTCAGGTCATATGTCACAGGAAGTCTGAAACGGAAAAGAAAAATATTGGGGAAAGATGATGGGTGGGATGCAGAACTTGGGCAGGTGCAACGATGTGACCCTGCATTCCGGCTCTAACCATCGCTTGGCTAGCCTTGCCAGTTTATCATAGAGTTGTTCCTGCATCCTGTTATATGTCCCCTTGTTCATTGCCTTAAAATCCCTTACTGGTAGCTAATTCCCGGGTCTGGGCACCAATGTGGCAAACTATCAATGGAAGTTAAATATTACTAAGCTATAATGAATCAAATAAAATCAATCTAAATGAATACTCTATATCTAAATTGAATTCAATCTGAAACAAGCTAATTTATATCCAAAGGTCTCACATAATAAATGTATATATTTATAGGGTAAGGTTATAAGGGTTAATATTAGCCAGGAATTAACTCACCAATAGTTCCACGTGGCAATGAGGCAAGGGAGAACGTTTTACCCAATATGGCGGTGGACAATGGGGAACGAGACTTCGGTCCCAAGACACGAGTCAAGTTAAAGAAAGAATAAATGATTACATGGGAATGGACATGAATAATATGCTTATCTATCAGTCAGTCATGATGTCGATGAGAGCGTCGTGATGGTGTAGTTGTGTGTATTGCTGTATGTGTATTGTGATTAGAGGCACAAAAGCACGATCAACTGAGGGCGGAAAATTAGATGTTAACTGGTTGGTGTTCGTGAAGGCTCTGGCGTACCTCAAAAGCACACCTTGCTGCCTTGGCAAACCGCCAGGAGCCCAAATTATCGTACCGCATTTAGTATTGCTCTATACGATAAATTATATTAATATATATGATAAATTCATATATACTACATAAGACCATGGCAATATTGCTTAATAGCATATTAGGCCTTTTATAACATAACCTATTTACAATCTTATAATATACGATCTACTCGTCCTACGTCGTGCTGTAGGAGAGATCGTGCGTCACAGAGACATACAAGATCACAAAAGAGTCATATTCTATCGTATTTATACGATACCCAGTTCATCAGAGATACAATATATAATTATATCTTTGATCAAAAGGTCAATCAACACACATAAATATAAATCAATACAAGAGATCACTGCAAAAATGTATATATTGAGAATAGCAAGGCTCCGTATCAACACACAAATACTCACACACACAATCGTGTCTGTAGTTCAAGATGCCAGGAGTAGCCCTCCTCTGCCATCAGCTGTCACCACTCGTCTCTGTCTGAAGGACCGCGTACACACGCACAAACACACGCCTGCAACCCCAGCAGTCTTCCTCAACCTGCCACACCTAGCCCTCGTCTTCCCCTTGTGGGTGCCGGCGAGGCAGTATATATACGGGCGGGGCCTTATGCTCACTGAGGGGCACTCCTCACATTCAAAATGTCCAAGATGACGAAACACAGTTATTGGTCCAATATATACATTAGAGGGTGAATATCCCAATCACAAGACCCTCACTCGATAGATAGACAACGCCCACACAATTTATTTCACAAGGTATCCTCGGACAATGCGAGGTATTCATATAAGCACAGATAATATCACTTATCAAGTCTTGCAAACCCTCGACTTGATTATAGAGTTCTAAAATCATATATATTTTTTAATGATGTAAATATTCCCACTTCCCCTAGTATTGACATTCTCGGTGTAACATTAACTACTAACTTGAGCTGGACACATTATGTTAGAAGCATTGCTAAGAATGCCTCTAAAAAACTGGGACTCCTGTACAGAGTTCAAGAATTCTTCACTGACGAGCAGTTGGCCGTAATATATAAAAGTCATGTGCGTTCTCAGATGGATTACTGTTCACCTCTGTGGGGTGGAAGTGGAGTGGTTGCATTGAGGCAGTTGGACAAAATTAAAAATAAAGCTATTAGATTAATGAATAACCCTGCAATCACACAGGACCTTCCTACATTATCCATACGAAGAAATGTTGCATCCCTTGCATTATTCTACAGATATTTTCACAGCAATTGTTCCGAAGAACTTGCTTCAATTGTTCCGCCTCTCCACATCTTTCCCCGTAGAACTAGGGCAGCTGAGAGCGCCCTTGAATTTACACTTTCTCCTCCACAATGCAGAACTTCTGCTTAGCAAAATACATTTATCACCAGAACTACTACTCTTTGGAATTCACTTCCCTCGAATTGCTTTCCACAAACTTACAATCTACAACAGTTTAAATCCAGTTGTTACAAACAAATTATGAATGGAGGATGCCTTTAGGCACTGGACCTTTTTGTTTTATGTGTTTTTCCTTCCTCCGTTCATTGTCTCTTAAAAAAAAAAAAAAAAAAAAAATATATATATATATATATAATCTCATTTGCCCATCATAAAGTTTCTTAAATACATCATGCCACTTGTAAAATTACACTGATTGTAATCCTGGACACATTAATAGTCTATTGGCTGATATAAATAAGAAGATGCAATATCAGGCAGGAACCCTTCACTCTTAGAACCGTTAGTTGGGTCCTCTATAGGAAGACATTCCACACTCCTTGTCTTTTACAGTAGTAGTGTCCCTATATAAATTTAACTGTTTTTCAACATTTAAAAGCACATAGATGATATACTGCTCACATAAGTGATGTCCTGACGTCCTGGCGCTGGCCAAGGGGCCGGTATACCTTACAATATATATATATATATATATATATATATAGTCACTTCCAACTGAGCTTATAACCTGTGTTAGTTGTGTTATAATTCACATAGCCTTTGTTATTTGTGGGAGAGTCTTTTTCTTTTCTTTTTTCTCTCTCCCTTGTGCCTCGTGTTGGGGTGGTGACGTCATGATTGTATCATGTGATGCAACACTTTCGTAGTTGCTAAGAATGTAATTATTTTAGTTGTTTAACCCTGTTGGGATTGTTTTCAGTTTATCATGTTACCCAATGATGTCTTATGTTTAATTGATTATTTATGTATTGTTAATGAGAGCACAGGTGCCTAGTATAATTGTGTAGTCTAGCAATGTCTGGAGCTCTCCTGTTCTTTCCCACACTAGGCCGGGGGGCGGGACTCGGGAGGCCAGTACCTCACTCCAGTCAGAGACCTTGTAGTGACAACACGCACTGCTCTGTGTTTGTCAGGCTTGCTGTCTTATTTCCTTAACCCCTTCAGACTCATATGATGCAGAGGTTGCCAGATTAGCAATAATAAATAGAGTTCTCTCACTCTTATAATTACCTCTCCAAAATTAGTTTTCTGCCCACAGCTAACTCAAAGACAACTGCAGAGGTTGAAGTAACTAAACTAAAGGTTTCTAAATACCCCTGATGGTAACAAAGGCTTTAGAGTATCCCTAATAGGCTCAAAATTGTGTCATATGTCGGAGAGGGTTAATATGGCATATATTTCCTTTGTTCCTTATTGGATAGTAGCAGAGCAAGGCTGGAGTCATTTTGAGTATTAAAGTTTTGTTTTACTATTATTTGTTAGCATTTAAGAATAACAGCATTTATGTTAGATAGATTACTGCAGCTGTTTTCGCAATCTAGATATAAGCTTCACACTACTTCCATTTTTTTGTTTGTCCTTTATTCTACTGCATTGTGAATTAATATTGTATGTTTATATTATACATTATTGAGGTTGACATCCACAGGGGTTTGATAACTGGCTTGGTTTATGTCAGCATTTTAACAGTCAGCACCAACCTCCTGAGATGTCAACCATTGTGTCTCATGTGTTAGGCTATTGAATTGGACTTTTTCCCATGGTTTTTGTTTTGTATTATTTTCAGTTCCTGAGTGACTGGGCATGCTATGAATTGTTCTGGGAGTCTAGCAGTATTATGGTTTGGCATTTTTGCGCAGTTTAGAATAACCTTAGAAGTACTCTTGAAATACTACTAGTACTATTAACCCGAGTCGGATAGGCCCTGACTCTGAGACAGTAGATATTTTTGTCTCCTTTTATTATTGCTTTAATCGAGCAAAGAGGAAGATAACCCCTTTTCCTAGAGAACCTGCGTGTCTTGGTGTTTGAGTCCGCTATTAAGAGCGGGTCTGTTGCAGGGTTAGTGCAGTACGGTGAGCAGTGTTGGGTGCAGGACTACAGCATTGTCGTCTTTTTTCTACGGCGTTTCTCTTTGGACAGTGCTGTGGGCTAGGCTAGTGGAGCATCTGCTTTCCCCGAACCTCCCCTTGTAACAGTGGCGACCTCAGACCAGGATAGTGTGATAGTATAGAGTTCTTGGTGGTGTGAAGTTAATTATATTTAGATTGACCATTTTCTTGATTGTGTAGTAATTTGCTTGCAGTTGAAAGTCTACGGACATAATACTCTCATTTATTAACCCGTGTCTACAACTATTGCTAAGATGTCGTTAGCTGATTACATTCCTGTTCATATCATGGGGAAGGAGGATGTTTGTCAGTTTATTAGAACCCAACCTAGTCAAGAAGCGGTTGCTATACTCCATTCAGTTGACTCGTGCATCTGGCTTCTAACTGGTGTTTCTATCGAGGCTCATGATTGGCTATCTCATCACACTGGCCAAAATGAGTAGCAGAGCTGATAATATTTTATTATTATCTTTATTATTTTTTATTTATTCATTAAACTAGATATGTTTAGGTAATATTAATAGTAATAATATTAGGTAATGATTACTTAATATATTACAGTCTTATCCGAATCTAAAGAGCTATTAAATATCACATGAAACACAATAATAACGTACATATCATAAAGTAAACACAAGGGAAACAAAATTATAAAGGAGGGAGGTAAGCGAGAAGTGAAGACTGACTGGGGCTCGCTCACGCGTTTTAGCCAATCACAGACCAGTATTTGCTTGCCGGTTTCACATATTTAAAATAGGCATTGACGGCATTTCTTCCCTTGCTTGTGTTTACTGCATTATATCTACGATTGTATGTTCCATGTGGTATTTTATAGCTGGTATGTTTCGATTATCACTGTAGATTATCGCATCATGATATGAATTAAGTAACCTTTTCTTTATTATTCCATATATACTAATTGAACTAGATAAGTTTTAGTAATTCTAATGAACGTGATAGGTGGTATCAGAACCTTAACCCTTAAAAAGCGGCTCACCACATAAGTCGTTTTTAATAAAGCTGGACTATGTGGCGGCGCTCGACATAGGTCGAGTGGCAATTTCAGCACGTAATGTTGCTGAGAGAGAGAGACAAGTGGTGGCAGGAGACTAGCGAGCGTATGAATGCTCCAGACCACCGCGGCGAACCTACTGACACGAATCTCAGCTCCCTCCTCCCTCTCTCACTCGCTACATACTGAATTATATGGGGAAAGTACCGAATTACATGCTTTTTGCACTCGCGTTGCACGGTTATTGCAAGAAAACTATCCATCATACAAGGTTTGTTATGGTGTCATTCGAAAGCTCTGTTTATGCCCTTTCAGGGATAGATACTTGTTTTACGTTCTGGGTCTTATTTAGGCATGAAAATGATCACGTAAACAGCCCTATTTTGGCTAAAAACACCCCGCTGGGCGGTACATATAAATAAACCGCATAGGCCGCTAAAGAAGGGTTAAGAGCTATAAAATACCACATGGAACACATACAATCGTAGATATGATGCAGTAAACACAAGCAAGGGAGGAAATGCTGTCAGTGCCTATTTTAAATGTGTGATACCGGTAAGTAAATACCGGTCTGTGATTGGCTAAAATGCGTGAGCGAGCCCCAGTCAGTCTTCACCTCTCGCGCTCCCTCCTTTATCATTTTATTTCCCTTGTGTTTACTTTATGATCTATACGTTATTATTGTGTTTCATGTGATATTTAATAGCTCTTTAGAATCGGATGAGACTGTAATATATTAACCCTTAAAAAGCGGCTCACCACATAAGTCGTATTTAATAAAGCTGGACTATGTGGCGGCGCTCGACATAGGTCGAGTGGCAATTTCAGCACGTAATGTTGCTGAGAGAGAGAGACAAGTGGTGGCAGGAGACTAGCGAGCGTATGACTGCTCCAGACCACCGCGGCGAACCTACTGACACGAATCTCAGCTCCCTCCTCCCTCTCTCACTCGCTATATACGGAATTGTATCGGGAAAGTGGCTAATTACCTGCTTTTTGCACTCGCGTTGCACGGTTATTGCAAGAAAACTAGCCATCATAAAAGGATCGTTATGGTGTCATTCGAAAGCTCTGTTTATGCCCTTTCAGGGATAGATACTTGTTTTACGTTCTGGGTCTTATTTAGGCATGAAAATGATCACGTAAACAGCCCTATTTTGGCTAAAAACACCCCGCTGGGCGGTACATATAAATAAACCGCATAGGCCGCTAAAGAAGGGTTAAGAGCTATAAAATACCACATGGAACACATACAATCGTAGATATGATGCAGTAAACACAAGCAAGGGAGGAAATGCTGTCAGTGCCTATTTTAAATGTGTGATACCGGTAAGTAAATACCGGTCTGTGATTGACTAAAATGCGTGAGCGAGCCCCAGTCAGTCTTCACCTCTCGCGCTCCCTCCTTTATCATTTTATTTCCCTTGTGTTTACTTTATGATCTATACGTTATTATTGTGTTTCATGTGATATTTAATAGCTCTTTAGAATCGGATGAGACTGTAATATATTAACCCTTAAAAAGCGGCTCACCACATAAGTCGTATTTAATAAAGCTGGACTATGTGGCGGCGCTCGACATAGGTCGAGTGGCAATTTCAGCACGTAATGTTGCTGAGAGAGAGAGACAAGTGGTGGCAGGAGACTAGCGAGCATATGACTGCTCCAGACCACCGCGGCGAACCTACTGACACGAATCTCAGCTCCCTCCTCCCTCTCTCACTCGCTATATACGGAATTGTATCGGGAAAGTGGCTAATTACCTGCTTTTTGCACTCGCGTTGCACGGTTATTGCAAGAAAACTAGCCATCATAAAAGGATCGTTATGGTGTCATTCGAAAGCTCTGTTTATGCCCTTTCAGGGATAGATACTTGTTTTACGTTCTGGGTCTTATTTAGGCATGAAAATGATCATGTAAACAGCCCTATTTTGGCTAAAAACACCCCGCTGGGCGGTACATATAAATAAACCGCATAGGCCGCTAAAGAAGGGTTAAGTAATCATTAACCCGCAGAGTGCCAGACAATTATTGACCCTATGAATCTGCCAGTGCCAGAGGATTTTTTATTTTTATTTTTTTGGCTAAATCTATCAAGTTGGGTGAGAAAGGAAGGATAATGGTAAAAAAAACACTCCCCTTGTCCATTTTCGCCAGAAATCAGGTCCCTGATGGTCCCGAATGTAGCTGAAATTTTTAGAGTAAATCATCGACTTTTATGGTATCGGAACGTATAGGTAGGAGGGTGGTGGGAGGGTGGTTTGGGGGATGATGGGGGGAAGGTAGAAGCGTAATTGAATCTGTTACAAATATGAAGCCGATTGGTGAGGTAGTTTCGCCACCACGGATTTTTTGTTTTCCTTTTCTTTGTACGGATACGCTGGAAGTGGGTGGTGGGAGGCGGTTGGGGGTATGGTGGAGGGAAGGCAGAAGGGTAAGGGACTTGTCACACAAATATGGAACCGATTGGTGCAGTCGTTTCGCTGCCACAGATTTTCCTTTTTTTTCCTTGTGAGGCGACCGATAGTCTGCGAGTGGGTGGGGGGAGGGGGTTGTGTTGGTGGTGGCAAGAAGCCAGAAGGGTAAGGTACATGTGGTAGAAATATGAAAGCCATAGGTGCAGTCGTTTCGCTGCTACAATTTTTGTTTCGGCGAGTCCGTATATATACGGACCTGGCATTGGGCGTGACAAGACCCTAGTCCGTATATATACGGACCTGGCACTCGGCGGGTTAATATTACCTAAACATATCTATCTTAATGAATAAATAAAGAATAATAAAGATAATAATAAAATATTATCAGCTCTGCTACTCATTTTGGCCAGTGCGATCTATCTCTCTTATCTATTGCCTGACGCCGCAATCCCCGAAGGTGTGGTCACGAACGAACCGCCCCCATGCACCTCTGTCCCCAGTCAGTCGACGCCCCTCCTCCCAACCAGCACCGCCTTCATTCATATACTTCCTCACTCCATCCTTCCACCTCTCCTTCGGTGCACCTCTCCCTCTCTGTCCTTCCACCTCGCTCTCGTACACCCTCTTAGTCAATCTCTCACTTTCCAGTGTGATGAGATAGCCAATCATGAGCCTCGATAGAAACACCAGTTAGAAGCCAGATGCACGAGTCAACTGAATGGAGTATAGTAAGAATAGTGATGAATTAAGACGTGTGTTGGAGGCGTATAGCTGGAGGCACAGTGGTCTGTCTAAGGGAGAGTTAGTTATACAGCTTAGTGGTCCTCAGGATGAAGCTAGTACTCGTGTTGTGGAAGATGCTACCATCCAGCATGAGCCACATCGCCCTATCAGTCAGGTTAGCTATTATTCTACTGGGGCAACAACTCCAGAAGAGCTAGGTGATACTGTATTTAGGCAGTCTCCCACTATTACCACAGTGCCTGCCACCATGCCTCCACTGTCAGCATTTAACCCTATCAGTATGGCCCCTTCATTTACACAGGGCTATATTTATGCCCCTATGGCCAGTACATTTGTTTCAAGTTATGCTAGCAATCCCCAGTATCCTCCTTCTTCTCCCCATGTGTTGTGGGCCACACCCCAGCATTTCACTGCCACTCATACGGTGGGTGCTCAGCACAATGTTCCCCCTTACGCCCAGTTTCCTCCTATAACCCCGATAGGGTCGAAAAGGAGTCCAGAGGTTAGTCCAGCTAAAGAAATTAGAGATGGAAGAGAGGATTAAGTTGAGGGAGATGGAGATAGGCCGAGAGATAGAGAAGAGAATACAGGCCGATTAGGAGAAGACGAAGTTGGCAACTAGTGGACAAAGACGACAAGGGAATAATGCTGGGCATGCATCTAAGGAGGAGGCAGAAGAGGTGCTGTTGTCTCGACGGCTGAAACTCGTGCCGGCCTTCGATGACCTTAAGGTCACAGAGTGGTTCTTACGTTTTGAGAAGAAGGCCCATGAGTATCAGTGGCCGAGGCAACGCTGGGCAGTGTTGGGGTCCAATGTATTAAAAGGCAAGGCTCTTGATGCATACGATTGCCTAGAAGTGCAGGAGTTAGAGTATGATGTACTTAAGGAGTACAAAGGAAATCAAGCAACAACAGTTCTAGTGACCCTTCTAGGTTGCTTGTCCTCCAAAACACTGAGGATCAAGTGTCCAAACAGTGGTTTAGAGTGGGTAAGGGAACATTGGAAAGGGAATTACTGCCCTGGAACTAATGTCCGTGGCAGGATTAGGAAGTTAGTAGGGGACAGATGGGTTAGTAACTGAGGGGGGGATAAAATAAAGTTATTCATTTACAAACGCAGTCAGTCGCGGGTTTGATGCGAGATATTTGTCTAGGCGGAGTTTAAATGAATCAACGGTGATGCAGTCTATAACGTTTCGGGGAAGCCCATTCCACAAGTTGACAACTCGATTGAAGAAGAAATTCTTAGATTCGTGCGAGTTAAAAGATTTACCAATAATTTTGCAACCGTTTCCCCGCGTGTAATTAGATTGGTCGATAGTGAAGTACTTACTACAGTTCATATTGTCGATGCCTTTGATGATTTTGAACACTTGAATTAAGTCACCTCTTAATCTGCGCTGGGTTAAAGGAAATAGATTTAATTCTCTAAGACGCTCTTCGTATGGTTTGTTCTTTAGGCTAGGTATCATTTTGGTAACTCTACGTTGAACTCGTTCTAGCTTGTTTATATCTTTTTGGTAATAAGGGCACCAGGATTGAACGCAGTATTCCAGAAGAGGGCGGACTAATGAATTGTAAAGGGTTAGGATAACTTCTTTGGATTTATGCTCAAATGACCTGCCTATAAAGCCAATTATTTTGTTTGCCTTCTTAACAACTTCTGAACATTGTTGACTCGGTTTTAGGTTACTCGATATTGTTACTCCCAGATCGGTTTCTCTGTTTACATTCTTAAGCTGAGTGCCATTCATCGAATAGTTTGCTTTCTCATTTAGGTATCCGATATGTAGTACTTTACATTTATCCGCATTGAAACTCATTTGCCAAATTTGGGCCCAACATGACAATTTATCTAGATTGTGTTGCATATCGTCAACTTGTTCTTTTGAGAGCACGCTATTTGCAATTTTTGTATCGTCAGCAAATTTTGAGATTGTACAGGTGAGACCCTCATCTATGTCGTTGATGTAAATTTGAAAGAGAATTGGTCCTAGTACCGATCCCTGGGGTACCCCGCTACTTACATTGGTCCATTTTGATGCCTTACCGTTTATGACTACTCTTTGCTTTCTGTCTCTGAGCCAATTTTCTATCCATTTCAACACACCGTCTTGTATTCCATGCGCTTTTAGTTTTAGCAGTAAACGTTTGTGGGGAACTTTGTCAAAGGCCTTTTGAAAATCAAGGTATATAATATCTACAGCTTTACTCTCATCGTAGAGGTTGAGGATATCGTGGAAGAAGTCTAAGAGGTTTGTTAAACAGGAACGTTTTTTACGAAAGCCGTGTTGAGTATCTTTAAGTATGTTATTTTCCTCTAAGTGATTTACGAGTCTGTCTCGTATGACCGTTTCTAGCATTTTACATACAACTGAGGTTAAGCTAATTGGACGATAGTTACTGGGTAGGGATTTGCTGCCTTTTTTGAATATCGGTGTTACGTTGGCTAGCTTCCACTGATCGGGCATAGTTCCAGACTGCAAGGATTTATTGAATAGTAATGTCAGTGGTTTAGAGAGCTCATCCTTAGCTTCCTTTAGAACTCTAGGCGAGATTGTATCAGGTCCAGGCGTTTTATTTACCTTGAGTTTATCTAAACAATTCAATACTTCTCTCTCTGTAACGGTGATATTGCTTAGAACATCTGAATTATCAATCTGAATCGGCGATGGTGTAGGGATATCACTGAGGTCTTGTGTTGTAAAAACTGATGCAAAGAAGGTATTGAGGGCATTTCTCATTTGTTCTTCGTCTTTGGTGTATTCTCCATTTTCATCGACTAACGGTCCAACAGTTGAAGTAACGACTTTTTTCTTTCTGATATAACTATAGAATTCTTTCGGGTTTGTTTTACTTTGATTCGCAATATGTAACTCTAAGGTCTTTTTACTTTGCTTAATTAACTTTTTGGCTTTGCGTCGTAGCTCTACAAATTTCAGCCGTTCTTCGTCATTTTGTGAGGATTTTAATCTATCATTAGCAAATTTTTTAGCAAGCAGGCAGTTTGAAATATCTTTATTCCACCATTTGGGCTTATTATTATGGCCTGGACGCCGAGTTTTCGATGGTATGCAGTCTTGCACTGCTTTTAGGTAAGTGGCTTCGAATAACTTCCAAGATGTATTTATGTCGTTATTGTGAATTAAAAAGCTCCAGTCAGTTTCTTTAAACATAGCTCTAAGTTTATGGAAGTTTGCTTTCTTGAAATTAGGGACTTTTTCGATGCTACTATTTGGTTCGTTACTAGTAAACTTTAAAGTGAAAGTTATCGTACGATGGTCGCTGTTACTGAATTCATCACCAACATTCAAATTCTCTATTAATTCTTCTTTTGTTGCAAATACAATGTCAAGAACGTTATTACCACGGGTCGGCGTTCCAACAAATTGATAAAGCGAACTCTCTTGCAAGTTCGTATACAAGTCATGTCCGGAGTGTGAAGTAAGAGTATCGCCCCACTTGGTCACAGGTAAATTAAAGTCACCAAAAATTACGGTATCTTGCGAGTTACTTACATCTGCAATTTGTTCGTAAATATCTCGGTCAGTTTGCACTGATTGAGCTGGAGGTCTGTATATTAATGCAAGTATTATTTTGGTACCTTTATTATTCTTTATTAGCACAAAAGATGCGTCGACGTTCACAATTTGAGGTTTTGACAAGAGGGTAGGGTTAAGACTTTCTTTGATATAAAGTAAAACGCCACCTCCATTTCGATTTATTCGGCTTTTCTCAAACATTACATAACCGGGAAGTGAATACTCTGCTAAAAAGTCTCTATCTTCTGTATTGAGCCAAGATTCTGTTATGCCAATCACATCATAATTTTCTGTAAACACTAGCGCCTCTAAATCTGAAAATTTATTGCGTATGCTACGAGCGTTTGCATAGAAAACCTTTAAATTTGTTATTTTAGAACTCACGGAACGCTCTTTAATAATATTTTTGGTTCTTGTCGGATCTACATTTATGTTCATGGCTGTCCTCGGTCCTCGCTGTCTTCGGTCCTTATCGCTGGTGGTCCTCGGTTGCCTCTGTTTTTTTCTTGGCGTTGGATGATTTATGTCACTGCTGCTTCTTCTCGGATGGCGTTTTTTGATCCATGGCTGCGGACTGCTTCGTGTAGGAGACGACCCATGCGTGCTGAACCCACAGGGTTTAGATGAGTGCCATCCTTGCGGAACAGAGTAGGCTGGTTGTAGAAGTTGTCCCAGAGGTTGATGAATTCAACTTCTTCCCTCAGACACAAATGTTTTAGTCGGCTATTTGTGCTGAAAGCCTTGTCGTAGAATTTGTCAGGTGCGTCAATCTTGGGGAGAATGCCTGAGATGATGATATTCCTTGACTTGTTTTTGTAGTGCTGGATCATCTTGCGATATTTCTCCATCAACTCTTCGGATCTGGTGCGCATGACGTCATTTGAACCAGCATGGATGACAAAAAGGGTATTTTCATTTGCATCCTTTGTGGTATCTTCGAAGGCTTCCACAATGTCGTCCAGTCCAGCTCCTGGGATGCAAAATCTTTTTCGTTGATTTGGGACTCTGTCGCAGAACTCTTCGACCTGTCCTCGTAGGATGGAATCCCTGTGTTAAAAGCCTACGTGCTTCTTCCTGAAGCTTGCAGACTAGCGTTCAGGGGGGCTCGCATGTAGAGTGTGCCAGGTACCTGCGCGATACTCTAGCTAAGTGGTTGCACTCAGAAAGAGCTAATACTTTTGAGGCGGTGTGTGTGGTTTGGTTGATGGAGCACTTTACCAGCATAGTTGAAAGGGACATAGGGGCAAAATTAAAAGAAAAGCTGTTTAAATCATTAAGGGAAGCAGCAGTTTGGGCTGATGACTTTGCACTAGCCCAGCGTGGCAGTTGTATGGAGAGCGTTTATGGTGAGAGGAGAGACCGACCTGTGCACCAAGCAGCCACAGTATCCGCTCGCTCATCATCACCCAAAGTTACCACAAATAAGACACAACATTAGACCAAGGCTGACAACCTGTGAGCTTCTACGGAAGTGAGGTGTTACTTTTGCAAACAAGTAGGTCATATAAAACCTCAGTGTGCTAAATGGAAGGTTACCCAGGAACCCAAGGCTGTCCAGTTGGTGGCGACACTAGGGGAGGTGCCTGTGAAAGGCGAGCCAGGTACAGGTGAGTCTGGGGGGCAGTGTAGGCCAGCGCGAAGCAGGGTTGCAAGCACTCTGCCGCCCCAGATGGTATCACCACCTGAGCATAAACAGACTTCCCCTGATTGGTGTCGGCCATTTGGATCAGTACGGATCGGTGAGCAGACGTACCCTCTCAAGGTAAGGGGAGGTGTGGTGGAGTGGTCATGCCACTGGATTGGTAATCCAATGGACCCGGGTTCAAATCCCGATATGTCAATGGGAAGATATTATTGGGATTGAATTTGTGCTGTACCTAGTATCAGTGCATTATCACAAAGCCCACCGAAATGCCAAAAAAATACCCTCATTTTTCCCTGATCAATAGGTGGCGTTCTGAGAGTGAGGGTCTGAGTCTGGAGGGTGAGACGGTGAAGCACTTGAGCGAAGCAACCAGCCGCTTCAGAGATGGAGCTGCTTCGAGCCATGATGGATGCTTCACATGTCTCACTCCCCAAGCTGGAACAAGACCTCGCAGGCTTCACCATGTTGAGGGGTGAAATGTACAGGCTCTCAGCCTATGCCCGAGAGGGAGTAGTTGGAATATAGAAAAGAAAAAAAAAAAAAAGTGCTTAGGGATACTCGTGCGCAGCAATCCATGTGTCGCAACGTGACAGGGAGACCTATTAGCACGGGAGAGTTTGTAATATGCAGGGGAATCAACAGTGAGCCATGCTGTGATTTAGTCCCGGTGACCCTAGAGTGCCCACTTTTGACCGCCAAGGGTTAGGTGGCCATGGTCGACACTCTGCCAGTAGAGGGGGTGGACTTGTTGCTCGGGACTGACTTGGCTGAGGATGTAATTTTCCCGCCTCCTATAGTCGTCGCTGAGGCTGCTTTTGAGCCCCTGCTGGTGCTGGTTTTCAAGAAGATAACATGGACTTTATCTACCCTGTTGGTGCAGTGGCACAAGTGGCACAACAGGGGGATGATTTAGTGGATGCGGGGGCCGACAGCCATGAGTGTGGGCCATCCCATGATGCACTACTAGATGACACTGGCTCTGAGGCAGCTGTGGGCTTGGCTGACCCCAGTGAGGCTACCGAGACTAGTAGAGGTGACCTAGCGCTGGACGAGGAGTCTAACAAGTACCATAGAGCCGCCGACTCAATCTTCTGATATTTCTTGTGTTCTTTACACCAACCAACTTTACTTCTAAACTCGATTAATGAAATCAACAAATCTATGTGGCAGTCCGGGGATTCGAACCCAGGACGCTTACACCAAAAAAAAATTTTTTTTCGAGAGGTCAGAGGCCTTATTGGAGATACCTAGAGACAAACTGAGCAAGTTGCAGCAAGAGGACCCGAGTCTGGGCCTACTGTTTAAGAAGGTTGGCACGACTGGTGGGTCAAAATATGTTAAGAGGTCAGAGGTAACTGCCTTATTGGAGATACCTAGAGACAAAGTGAGCAAGTTGCAGCAAGGGGACCCGAGTCTGGGCCTCCTGTTTAAGAAGGTTGGCACGACTGGTGGGAAGAACGGTCCAAGGAAGTATATTGTAAAAGGGACGTTGTTGTATCGGCAGTGGACGCCAGATACAGACTCAGGCTTGGGGGAGGAGCAGTTGGTGGTGCCTGCCCAGTTCAGGGAGGAGCTGGTTAGGCTAACGCATGAGGCACCACTGGCGGGTCATTTAGGGGTACGTAAGACTACTGATAGGCTACGTTTTCATTTTTGGTGACCTAATATGCATGCATCGGTGGGTACTTTTTTTTTTTTTTTTTTTTTTTTTTTTTTTTTATCATGTCCTATTGGTAAGGTAGTTGGAAAACCCCTCCAAAAAATACCCGTGCCACCTTTGATCCCTATACCTATACCACCATTTACTCGTGTCATAGTTGACATGGTCGGTCCCTTACCACCCACCAGTTCGGGATATAAATACTTGCATACTTTAATGATACTACCACTAGATACCTGGAGGCTATTCCGGTTAGTAGCATGAATGCGAAGATTAAAGACCATTATGACAAACAGGCTAAATCTAGGGCGTTCAAGGTTGGCGACGAGGCTTTGGCACGGTTGTCAGTTCAGGGTCGACCCATGGCTGCTAAGTTTTGTGGTCAGTACCAGGTCATTTAGCAGATTGGTGAGGTTGACTATGTAATAGATACACCCGACCGTCGCATAGCCTCCCAATGCTGCCGTATTAAAATGCTAAAGCCCTACCATAGACCGACTACATCTTGCCGTGGCGCTGATGGTGATGCTGCGCAGGCAGGTGTAGCCGCAAGGAATGCGGGGATGCGCATGTTTAGTATCGGAGGGGAAGCCGTTGTATTTAAGAATTATGAGAGTAATTACACAGGTGGTACAGATTGTCCCTCTCATGACCTGGCTGTATTTGGGACGGAGGAGGAGAAGAAGGTTGACTATTTAGAAGCTGCGGTCCCGGCTGGGTTGTGGGAGGGCAATGGGTATGTTACTCTTCGAGACAAGTTGCAACCTCTTGTTCCTAAGCGTCAAGCGGACTTGTCTACTGTGGCAGTACTCCCGCATGTTTGGTGATTCTCCAGGTCTGACATGCTGGGCAGTTTATCAGTGTCAGGTGGTGTTTTGTTGCCGGAACACAGTCTGGATGTGTGGCATGTTAAAGGCACTGATAATGTTATGGCTGATTGTTTGTCACGGTCAGTCAGTTTTGGTGTAGCCTCCTACTTTGGTTTGAGTAGCATGTTTACGTCTGGTGCTTGTTGGTTTCCGTATGTAGCCCAGCGTAGTGTCGTAAAGTAGGAGTTGCTGTGTTTCTGTTTAGAAGAAATGTTTTAAATACAAAAATATAAAAACTGTAAAAATACTAGAAAAAAAGAATGTAGTTGTGTATGTCTTGTAGTGTTATTGAAGTATAGGCAGTCTGTTGTTTCAAGATGCACCAACAGACTCCCCCTGGGTGTGAGGGTGTCACTTCCAACTGAGCTTTTAACCTGTGTTAGTTAAAGTTATAATTCACATAGTCTTTGTTATTTGTAGGAGAGTATTGCTTTCTTTCTCTCTCCCTCGTGTTGGGGTGGTGACGTCATGATTGCACCATGTGATGCAACACTTTCGTAGTTGCTAAGAATGTAATTATTTTAGTTGTATAACCCTGTTGGGATTGTTTTCAGTTTATCATAAGTTACCCAATGATGTCTTATGTTAAATTGATTATTTCTGTATTGTTAATGAGAGCACAGGTGCCTAGTATAATAGCGTAGTCTAGCAATGTCTGGAGCTCTCCTGTTCTATCCCACACTAGGCCCGGGAGGCCAGTACCTCAATCCAGTCAGAGACCTTGTAGTGACAACACGCACTGTTCCGTGTTTGTAAGGCTTGCTTTCTTGTTTCCCTTAATACCACATATATTTCCTTTGTTCCATATTGGATAGTAGTAGAGCAAGGCTGGAGTCATTTTGAGCATTAAAGTTTTGTCTTACTATTATTAGTTAGCATTTAAGAATTTTCTGCATTTATGTTAGATTACTGCAGCCGTTTTGGCAATCTAGATATAAGCTTCACACTACTTCTTCCATTTCTTTTCCAATATTCTACTGCATTGTGAATTATTATTTTATGTTTATATTATACATTATTGAGGTTGACATCTACAGGGGTTTGATGAGTGGCTTGTTTAAGGTCAGCGTTTTAACAGCCAGCACCAACCTCCTGAGATGTCAACCTTTGTGTCTCATGTGTTAGGCTATTTCATTGGACTTTTTCCATGGTTTTTGTTTCGTATTATTCTCAGTTCCTGAGTGACTGGGCATGCTATGAATTGTTCTGGGAGTCTAGCAGTATTATGGTTTGGCATGTTTGTGCAGTTTAGAATAACCTTAGAAGTACTCTTGAAATACTACTAGCACTATCAACCCGAGTCGGATAGGCCCCGACTCTGAGACAGTAGATATTTTTGTGTCTCCTTTTATTACTGCTAAGGGGAGGCTCCACCTTTGTTGACCCTAAAAGCATCAGTTTCCAGTTATTTTTTTTGTATGCTAAAATCCTTCCTATAGTGTAGGAAAGTGAATGTGAAGAGTAGAAAACACTATCTGACATCTTCAACATACCCTCCCCCCCCCCCCCAAACCGTATATAGCAACCCTGTAACTTTTATTGTATTATTATAGGCTATAATCCTTCCTACAGTGTAGGAAAGTGAAAGGGAAGAGGAAAAAATCGACATCTGACATACCCCCCTCCCCCAACCCCCTTCCCATGTACTCACCAACACAACAACAGTATCCATTTATTTATATTGTTTAGGCTATAATCGTCCCTATATGGTACTAAAACAAAGGTGTAGGACAAATACACCCATCTGACATCTCCACTCCCCCACACGTGCTTATCTGTCAACCTGACCCCGCACAGCCAGGGGCATCATCATCACCACAGCCGACCTTCACCACCCCTCAACCTGGCCCCTCACAGCCAAGTACATCACAGCAAACCAAATTGCACAGCCCAGCAATGCTGAAAAGAGATCTTAGAAAGAACATTGTTGCCTTTGAAGATAAAGTTAGACCTTCTTATATCTTAGTAAATAAGAAAACGTTCCTAAAGAAATATGATGACTCCTGCAAGCAATGTGGCAAAATAGGAATAACAAATCCCGGCATGACAACACGATATGGAGGAGCATACAAAATATCCACAGACTGCCAAAATTGCACCAAAAAAAAACAAGCAAATGGACTTCAACCCGGTGTTTACCCACTGGAATCTTTGACGTCAATAGGAAATTAGTTGAATTTGGGCTCAGCAACTGTGGTTATAAGACACTCCAAGATTTTCAACTTATAATGGAAACAAAGCTGATGACTGAGAGCAGATTATATGCAATTGCAAAGAAAACAGAAGAGGAAGGTATCGAGGAGTGTGAGCAGTTGTTGGCTCGAGCAAGACAGGTGATCCACTCTCAAATTGAAATGCAAAATCCAGAGGCACCTGAGGTGAAAAACATTTCGGTCACGTGTGATGGTACCTGGGCACAACGAGGATTTGTGTCCATGTATGGAGTGGTGATTGTCATACACCTTGAAACTGGCCTTGCTGTGGACTATGAAGTGCTCTCAAAATACTGTGCATTCTGTGAGCAACAAAAGAACGATGAAGGTGATTGGTATAGCTCACATGAAGCACTATGCAATACAAATTTTAAAGGTAGCTCTGAAACTGAAGGATGGATGAGGCTGTGGAAAAGGTCTGTACAAAAGTGCAACTTCAGATATACAACAGTAATTTCAGATGGAGACTCGAAGGCCCACAGTGCTGTGGAAAAGGATAAGGTGTATGGCGAAGACATCAAGATCAACAAGGAAGAGTGTATCAACCCTGTGGCAAAGAGGGTGGGAAAACTACTGAGAGATTACGCCGACGAACAACGCAAGAAAGGGACAGGAGTTGGTGGAGCAAAAAAAGGATCCCTGAAGCAGTCAGTGATGGGGAAATTGCAATTATAAATAATCAGGGAGACACGGAGGCCATGCGCCGTGCAATATATGCAACATTGCATCACTGTGCCTCCACTGATGACAACCCAACACATCATCTGTGTCTTGAAGGCAGCCAGTCCTGGTGCTTCTACCAACGTCTGAAAGCAGAAGGCAAAGCTGTGGATGGACCAGAGGGGCGGCACGAGGAACAGATACACCACCCAATAAGAGAAAGTATAAAGAATTACCTGCTGGTAAGGTACGAGAGATTGGCGAGCGACGAGCTGCTGAAGACTTGTACAGGCCTCACTCAGAACGCCAACGAGTGCCTAAATAGTGTGATCTGGTCCAAAGCCTCCAAAACTGTGGTTTATCATGCCACACGACTCCACTACCTGGTTTCCAAGGGCATAACACAGCTCAATTTGGGCCAGACTCATTCTATAACATCTGATGTGGGGTCAATCGGAAAAGATGTGGCAGTGAAGATCGAGAAGAAGAGAACAAAAGAGATGGAAGGACAACTGGCGAAGAAAGATGAAAGAAGAACCAAGAGAGCCAAAGTCCTGGCAGAGGAAGCGAAGAAGAGAGCGGAAGAAGGAAAGACATATGAGGCAGGAGGATGGTAAATAAACCGGGTAGAAATAAGTGGATAGGAAAGGGAAGGTGCACACCCCTGGCTTATCAAATAAACTCCTTTCTGTTACGCCACTTATTTCCAGGACCCCCAGGGGTGAGGCTAGTAAAACTAGTCGGTAAAGGCCAAAAAAAAAAAATATATATATATATATAATATATATACATATATATTATATGCATATATATATAAATATATATGTAATATAGATATAGATTGTGACGCCTACCAGCGTTGGCAGAATCGCTTCCCGGTAGCCACTAGCGCTCGCCAGGGCAGTGAAATGGGCTACAGTTATCAGAGAATGTTGTTCTTTCTCTCATAGTGTTCGTGTTGTTACAGACACTTCCGTGGTGGTCTTTATTTTTGTCTGTGACAACGGGAAGCATTTTATATCATGAGTAGAACATAAGATACATTGTAGTTAACTCCCCCAGACATATATGACGCGATCGCGTCATATGGACTAGTGAACCAAAAACTCATATGACGCGATCGCGTCATTTGGACTTATCTCTATAACTCTCCAATAAGTTTATGACGCGATTTTGCGTCATATGAGCTCAGTAAGTCCGATAAGTTACCATACGATAAAACCGTTGGTAGCAACCTCATTCACCTCCGATAATTCTAACGGCCGCAGTGTTTTTGTGAGTGTAGTGCGGGGCAGTGGCAATGATTCCGGGGCTCCCGCCTCCTCGGACTTATTGGAACATAATATGTCGGAGGGAGTTAAGTTGAGAGAGAAAGAGCGAGCGAGCAGCGTGGGGGCAGTGAGTGTTGATTTCCTCCTCCCTCCCGGAGGAGTTGCTCGCCCGCGTGGTCTTTCTCTCGGTTTTGATTGGCTGGTGGTTCCTGGCGCCTTCTGGAGGCCTGCTGCCTTGTGACGTATTGGCCTGTGATTGGCCGACCACCATGCCTTTGTGTGATCCTGAGGTTCCCGTGGAGCTACCTTCCTCAGAGCTTGCCTGACCAGCATACCCTTCACATATCCCTTGCTACCTGTCCCCGACTTCTACCTAGAGAACACTTTCTCTCTCTTAACTTCTTACCTCTCATTCTTTCAATCTATTTAATATCATAACTCCCATTTGGTTCTGCACGATTTCATATATCGGCCATCGTATTATATGCTGAAGCTCTCAGATATTTCATGTTTAGTTAGGAATTTTGGAGGGGTTACCATTTTGTCCGTAGAGGTTCGACACACTCACGGTGTCTCCCTACCTTTTTCTTGGTTGTCTGCTGGGCTATTTAATGCTAGACTGGGGTGAGGCTATTGTTGTTGTGATTTCCGATGTGTACCAGGTTTTGCTGAACCTGTACAATCGCAACGGAGATGTGGGAAGCCTAGGTGGTCTTTCTGACTGTGTACCTTGTCAGTTTAGCACTGTGTTGCGAGTGAGGGCTTTTGCCTCTGCCACCCAACACTTTGCTAACTCGTTTTGCTTTGACTTTGAGAGGGTCGCCAGGAGAGAACCAGATACTAGCGATCTGGATCTCTCAAGAGAGCACCCCTTCAATTAACGTAATTTGGCCGTACAGTCTTAAGGACCTCGCTAGGCTACGAGCCGCTTGCTCAGCCATTGTTTCCTTGCCTACTACATCCCAGCTAGACTTTATTCGCCTAGCAGACACCCGATTAAGATTATAAACTCTTTATGTTATGTATGCAGCATTTTTATTCACGTTGATTGTAAGCTTTGGTTGTTGTTGAGTTGCACAACCCGAGCAGGCTTTTACGTTGCCTGAGGAAGTACTTCTTTTGTTGTTGGAGATAATACTATTGCGCATTTATTATTATTCCCGTGCCAGTTAACACTTTATGTCCATTCACTTGTCATATCTTGTTCCTGCTTTATATAACAGTTCAAAATCCGATTCGATCATCTTAAGGGGACCGACCGGTTAATTTAGGCTTAAAAAAACTTGAAATCCTGAAAATACCAATAGGTGTTTACTCAACAAGGGTCAACATCCCTTCATAAGCCAGTGAAATGTTATTAGTGAAAACCCATTGGAAATCTTTTTTTGTTTTGTTTTCCAAACTTTTCCTGTAATTCTAAAAACGTTATATAGCAAATTTGAAATTAACATGCTCAGTAACTACTGGTCGTACGAGGAGCATACCTATGTAAATCGAAAGAGCGTAAGCTACTCTACAACCTCCAATACGCTTTATCTTCTACTTTGCCATGTTCCCGCGTAAAATATTGTAAATCTAAAAAACAAAAGTAAAAATGTTCACCTAATGACCTTAGACTTTCACCTGTTTTCTCAGAACCTATATTGCCGCACTATCGGATGTTATTCTACAGTTATTATTGGACCTATAGGAATGATGTATATACCATTGGAAAGGTAATTAAAAACACTAAAAGGCCTATAAAGCCAATTTACTCTAGTAATTTAATTTTTTTCACAATATGTCGTCAAAGTTGTAATTTTCTATAAATATATTCGCCTGGATCCGTAATCACCTAAATCGAACAAATACACAAAATATATAAAATATTTTTTATAGAAACTACCAATACACCTTTTGTGAGTTGTTTGATCACATAAAATATGTGATATGGGGATTTCTGTAGGAGTTTATCATTTTCTGCAGTGCAATGATTTTCAATGTTTTTTTACATAAATTGCAAGAAAAAAGCAAAAATAAAATAAAATATATATATTTTTGTTTTATCTAGTTTTATGGTCATATACACCTGTGCCAAATTTCATTTAAATCGAAAGTAAGACCTGGAAGTTTGTAATTAACCGGTCGGTCCCCTTAAGCAGCATCAGACTTTCTTCAGAAGATTCCTGCTCGATGCTTTAGGACTTTCATTCACTTACTTTAATATGACAGTTTATTATTGTTTAGAGTAACTTTAATTTTACCTTCTTCTTGTTTGCATTAAATAATTTCAGTGATTTAATTAAGCTCTCTATCCTTTTCCTTGTATACATTATTAACGTAATTGTATGTTGTTGTGATCAGGCTGTATCAGAGATCATCAGCCTGTAGTAGTAGTGCATTTATACCAAGTTATAGGATACCCCGTTATCGCAGATTTAACTCTCGAGGGTATAGGTGTTTTTGTGCGCCGGCATTATAAGTTCGAGGGTTGGATCTAGTGTTACCGTTGTGGCTGTGTGCCTTTCTAGTCCAATGATTAAGAGCCCTTGTTTTATACGAGTCCCGGTCGTAACAAGATATACATATGTATATATGTATATATGTATGTACTATAGTGGCAAGCATCAAATTTCCACAGCTGACACCTATACTCCCTCTAGAGCCCTTCAGGATACCTTAGGGACTTACATAATATCGTAATAATAAATAATAAATAATAAAATATTTTATACAAAATATTATAGTTACCCATTTAATTCCGTTTTCGTAGACGTGGCGCGTCAGGTTACACCCGAAATCCATAATATGGCGGTAACTAAAATATTTCAACCGGACTCTCAAAAAATGTGCTCAAACTTTGATTGTTTATTTCTGAGAGATAATCTGAGATATGGTTTATCTACATCTAAAATACTAATATCTGCTGATTATTACTCTATATTGCTCATACTTTGCAGACATGTTCCATAGACCTCTACGCAAGTTTCTATTGAGGGAATTTGTGTTTACATATATATATATATATTTTTCAGCAAATATTTGTTGGTCATTATACAGGGCCCTTTTCCCATACACATACTTAGACAAGTATTTTCACAGCCTGTATGCAGAATTTGGGAAAACTGCTCAATGAAGTTGTAGGTGATATAGTTAGGCTACTGTACCACTAAAACTGGGGATTTCTATGTGAAAAATTTAGAAGTTCTATAATTTAGAGTCGCGAACACTGAATTTCGCGGCTACGCGCGCGCGCAAATAGGATTATGAAAATTGCACCATATATTCCTTAAACCATTGGGATCAAATACATATATGTGTTTAAACAATCCTGGGTATACAGCTGGGATTAGCCTACAAAAGTGGAGCCTTCCCTTATTATTAGAGCAAAGAGGAAGATAACCCCTTTTCCTGGAGAACCTGCGTGTCTTGGTGTTTGAGTCAGATATTAAGAGTGTGTATGTTGCAGGGTTAGTGCAGTACGGTGAGCAGTGTTGTGTGCAGGACAACAGCATTGTCGTCTTTTTGCTACAGCGTTTCTCTTTGGACAGTGCTGTGGGCTAGGCTATTGGATCATCTGCTTTCCCCGAACCTCCCCTCGTAACAATATATATATATATATTAACAAAAATATATATATATATATATATATATTTATATATATATATATATATGCTGGATCCTCCCGAGGGAAAGGTAAGTCTGTGTCCCGAGAAGGTAAGTCTGTGTCGATTGTGGGCGACTCCATGGTGAGACATTTAGTTAGGGCTACCCGCACTAAACTTAGGAAGGTTGTGTGTCTGCCTGGCCATGGAGTTGGCACATCTTGGAAGATAGTGGAGATAACCCCATTATCTGTCTCAGTGCCGGGAGTAACGATGTTGGTAAGGGTAGAAGTGAGGAACTGCTGCAGCAGTATCGGGATGTGTTAGATAAGGTTAGGATGAAGGGAGGGATCCCTGTAGTACATTGTATCCTACCAAGAAGAGGAGTTCCCAAGGAATGGACATCCAGGGCGATTGGTGTCAATTGCCGTTTGAAGAAATATTGCAAAGAAAAAGCAATACCATTCATTGATAACTGGGATAGTTTCTATGGGAGAGATGGGATGTACGCAAGGGATGGGGTTCATCTTTCACGGTTAGGGGTTTCTACATTAGCTAGTTCTTTAGATAGGGTGGTTGTGGGGTTTTGAACAGAAATATTGAGAGTGTAAATGAGAGGTTAAATGGAAATTTTTTAGCGTCAGGCGAAAGCGATAAGGATATTCAGTCTCATGCTAAAAATTATGACTATATTGCAAATGATAGTAGTGATGGTGCAACGGAAGATGGAAATGTCGTTAGAAATAAAGGTAAATTAGGTATAAAGAAAATAAGTAAATTGAGAGTATATTACACAAACTGTAGGAGTATATGTAACAAAATGAACGAACTTAGAGCCCTTGTTAGCAAAGAAAATATAGACATAATAGCGCTAACTGAAACGTGGATTAATACAGAAACCAGGCATTTTTTAGCAGAATTTGATATACCAGGATATAGTTTGTTTAAATATGACCGAACAAGTAAGAGGGGTGGCGGTATAGCAGTGTTTGTCAGGAGTACATTAAAAAGCTGTATTAAATCAGGTATTAGACTAAATAACGATAATGAAAGTGTTTGGGTAGAGGTTAACGAAGGTATTGAGACCATAGTTATTGGAGTTATGTATAGACCGTCAAATATGAGTAGAAATGACGGAACATCATTATGGGAGGAAATTAAAATGGCATCAAGATTTAGCAATGTGTGCATTATGGGGATTTTAATTTTCCGAATATAGATTGGCAGCATCAAATAGGAGACTCTGATTCTGAGGAGTTTATAGAGGTAGTACAAGATACTTTTTTATTTCAATTCATAGATACGCCGACTAGAGGTAATAATATTCTCGATTTAGTTTTCAGTAACAATGAACATATGGTAAATAATGTAGAGATAGGGGACCACCTAGGAAATAGTGACCACAATTCTGTGTATTTTAATATACAATGGAAAGTTAATACCAGAGAGAATACAACATTAATACCTGACTTCAGAAAAGCCAATTATGGTGGGTTAAGAAGAGCCCTATTAGCTGACCCTATGGTCAAAAAATTAAGTCGATCCAGGTGTCCAAATGAGTGTACCCCTTCTCAGGCACCTGTCATCTCAAGTCAGGAAGAGACGTCAACCTTGGTAGATACATACAATAATTGTATCGAGTCAGTATTCAATGCACAAAATAAATACATCCCCAAAAGAAAATTTAGATCAACACAGAACCAACCCAAATGGATGAATAATAGACTATTAGATCTTCTAGGACAAAAGAGAGGAATATATAGAACAATTAGGAAAGGCGAAATTCACCTACTTGCTTACTATCAGAATCTATCAAGACAGGTAAAAAAGGATATTAGGAAAGAAAAAAGAAATTATGAAATTAAGGTTGCCAATGACTCAAAAAATAATCCTAAAGCTTTTTACCAACTATATAAATCCAAGGTTAGAGATGTAATTGGTCCCCTTAAAACTTCGATAGGAGAAATGACAGAAATGATTTAGAAATGTGCAGTACATTAAATAGTCAATTTCTTTCCGTTTTCACTAATGAAAATTTGGCACAGTTTCCAGAAGTCCGTAAGGTATATAGCGATAGTATAGAAAATAGGTTAAGTACGATTACTATAAGTAGAAATGATGTGCTTAAGGAAATTGACAGACTGAAACCTCATAAATCGCCTGGTCCTGATGAGGTATATGCTAGAGTATTAAAAGAATGTAGGGATGAGTTAAGTTACCCATTAACATTTTTATTTAACAAGTCATTGGAGACAGGTATAGTTCCAGAAGCTTGGAAGCTTGCAAACGTAGTTCCGATCTTAAAAAAAGGTGACAAATCAATAGCATCCAATGACCGTCCCATTAGTCTTACATCAATCATAGGAAAGCTACTAGAGTCAATTATTGCTAGTAAAATTAGAAACCACTTAGATACATTTAATTTAATCAATTCTTCTCAGCATGGATTCACTCAGGGACGTTCTTGCCTTACTAATTTGCTTAGTTTTTTCTCAGAGGTATATGAAGCAGTAGATAATGACAAGTCATATGATATAATATATTTAGATTTCAGTAAAGCTTTCGACAGAGTCCCCCATGAGAGATTGATGAGAAAGGTTGAGGCGCATGGAATAGGAGGGGCGTTGTTGGGATGGATTAGGTCATGGCTAATTGGTAGGAAGCAGAGAGTCAGCATAAATGGTACGAAGTCAGAATGGGGAGCAGTCAAAAGTGGTGTCCCCCAGGGATCTGTATTAGGTCCTCTGTTGTTTGTTATATACATAAATGACCTTGATTTAGGTATAACTAGTAGGATAAGTAAATTTGCAGACGATACCAAAATGGGGAGAACAATTGATTCAGATAGAGATATAGAGTGCCTCCAAAGGGATCTAGATACCTTACACGAATGGTCAGTAAATTGGCAGATGAAGTTTAACATTGACAAATGCAAGGTATTAAAGATAGGGAAGATGCATACAAAATTAATGTTAAATATAAACTAGCTAATATGGAATTAGAAAACTCGAATTGTGAGAAAGATCTAGGTGTGTTTGTTAGCAATGATTTGAAGCCTAGATAACAGTGTATAAGCGTTCGAAACAAGGCAAACAGGATTCTCGGGTTCATCTCTAGGAGTGTGAGTAACAGAACTGCTGATGTTATCTTAAAACTTTACTTGTCATTAGTGAGACCCCATATGGATTATGCTGTTCAATTTTGGTGTCCTTATTACAGAATGGATATAGATTCATTGGAGAGAGTACAACGTAGAATGACAAAAATGATCCATAATATTAGAAATCTTCCGTATAAAGAAAGGTTGAAGAAATTAGGCTTACATTCGTTAGAGAGACGCAGAGTTAGAGGGGATATGATAGAGGTGTTCAAGTGGGTTAGTGGGATTAACAAAGGGGACATGACAAATGTACTAAAGCTCAGTGATAGCGAAAGAACTCGTACCAATGGTTTCAAATTAGATAAATTTCGTTTCAGAAAAGATATAGGCAAATATTGGTTTGGTAACAGAGTTGTAGATGGGTGGAATGGACTACCAAGTGCTATAGTGGGATTAAAAACGATAGGGAGCTTTAAGATAAAATTGGATAAGCATATGGACGAGAAGGGTTGGGTGTGAAGGGGGATCAGCAGGGTTGGGCCAATCAGCGCTCTGCAGACCCCGTAATCCTGCGTTAAATCTCTAACCGTTTTGGTAAGATGATCCTCAGGGTATTAGTGTTCAGCCTATAATTGGGCTTTGTTATTGGGGTTGTGTGGGACAGGGATCTGCCTTGCTTAGGCCAATCGGCTTTCTGCAGACTCCCATTTTCTTATGTTCTTATGTTCTTATATATATATACCGGTATATATATATTATATATAGACAGGCTGTAAGAAAGTAATTAGGTATATATACATTTATATTGATAGGCCTAGTAAGAAAGTGTGATTTAGTCGAGGGGTTATTCTGTTAAGCTTTTCTTTATATTCCTATAAGGTGATATTGAACATAAGATAACTTATACCAGTAGGCTACTCACTTGTTCCATGTTGCGTCTCTCTCTCTCTCTCTCTCTCTCTCTCTCTCTCTCTCTCTCTCTCTCTCTCTCTCTCTCTCTCTCTCTCTCTCTCATACAAATATATATCCACAAAGGAATGTGAAAAACAACAGAAAAGCTGCTAATTTTTAAGAAAACTTAGAGGTAGAAGTAACTTAGTTGATTTGGGTATAATTGCGTGAATTTTTCCAAACTAATATTGAAAGATGATACAGTCTCGCAATGAATATTAGGACTAGCCAGCCAGTTAAATAGTTAACAATATTATAATGAATCTTTTGATTCTTGGAGGTCCTTCGGAAGTCGAGTATGAAAATATTGTAGTAGCATTAACAAAATAAAAGAATTGTCGTCTGATTAGCCGTATAACGGTTGAACTTTATAAATTATGTTCAACTAAATAAGTTATCCTTTGTAAGGATGGAACCGAGACGCCATTTAATATTAAATGTGTTGGATGTTTATGTTTCATATATTATGTGTAACATACTACAAAACATGCATTTAAACTTAGAAGATGTCTTTTTAATGAAACCCAAGTAATACAAGCATAACACACCGACATTATCATCACCATAATAAAACCGCGCTAGTTGCATCCCTACACTGGATGGAGTTTATCAAGGATATGTTATCCCCTTCCATTCTCTGGAATCCTGAGGGTGTAAAGGTGGAGCAGGGATGAGCTAGGTTTGGAAGAAGGTATTCTAAATTTGACGAAAGCTATTATATGTTTGGGGTGCAATTATTGTGAATAATTAAGAATAGGTATATATAAGCTTGCAAATTGAATAATTGCTCCCCATTTTACCAAAGGATTTCTTTTTGAATAATAATACATGCTGCTATTGTTTATAAACACAAATATGGCAGGTAGAGCTAATGATATAATGAACTCTTAATACGGTGATCTAAGTCATGGTTGTGGTTGGAGTAACACTGACCTGTTATTAGTCTATTGAGCGCCCTACCATCAGCGATAAGTTTTCCATACCATTTGAGAGAGAGAGAGAGAGAGAGAGAGAGAGAGAGAGAGAGAGAGAGAGAGAGAGAGAGAGAGAAATAATTAACACGGGGAATCTTAAAACGTGTACCGATATAATCACTTGATTTGAGTGCTCAAAGTAACGTAATTCATAATAAGATAACCCCTCGAGTAATACGCATTTCCTAATTATCGGTCACTGTTTATTAAGATTTTAAGCTCTGGCAAACTACATCTACATTTATGTGTTCCCAGTTATCGCCAGCATGTGACATTTAGTTTCAAAAGGATCACTCTTAACAAGAGTATTATAATACTCCAACCCAAGAGTGAAACGCTATTCTGTGACGCCTGCAGCTCAGCAGAACGCCACGTGGGCTCAGCCACTCGCTTGGCCACTCGCTAACACTCGCCAGGGCAATGTATTTGGCTACAGTCTATCTACAATGTTGTACTTTCTTTCTTGTGAATCGTCATGTCACAGGCAGTATAGAAGTGGGCTTTGTTTTCGCCTGTGACAAGGGATTATATTTTATATCATGAGTTGAACATAAGATGCATTGTAGTGAAGGAAGGAGAGAGAGCAAGCGTGCAGTGAGAAGGTAGTTTTTCCTCCTCCCTCCTCCCTCGAGGAGTCCCTCGCTCGCGTGATCCTTCTCTCGGTTTTGATTGGCTGGTGGTTCCTGGCGCCTTCTGCAGGCCTGCTGCCGGGTGACGTAGCGGCCTGTGATTGGCTGACCACCATGCCTTTGTGTGGGATCCTGGAGGGGTCCAGTCCGTCCAGAGGAGCTATTCTCCTCAGAGCTTTCCTGACTAGCATACCCTTCACATGTCCCTTGCCCCCCTGTCTCCCGACTTCTACCTATAAAACACTTTCTCTCTCTCAACTTCTTACCTCTCATTCTTCTACTCTATTTAATATCATAACTTCCCTTTGGTTCTGCACGATTTCATATATCGGCCATCGTATTATATGCTGAAGCTCTCAGATAACACATGTTTAGTTAGGCATTTTGGAAGGGTTACCATTTTTGTCTGTAGAGGTTCGACACACTCCCGGTGTCTCCCTTCCTGTATCTTGGTGGTCTGCTGGGGGATTTAATGCTAGACTGGGATAAGGCTACTGGTGTTGTGATTTCCGATGTGTACTAGGTTTTGTTGAACCTGTACAATCGCAACGGAGACGTGGGAAACCTAGGTGGTCTTTCTGACTGTGTACCTTGTGAGTTTAGCATTGTGTTGCGAGTGAGGGCTTTTGCCTCTGCCACCCAACACTGTGCTAACTCGGTTTGCTTTGACTTTGAGAGGGTCGCCAGGAGAGAACCAGATACTAGCGATCTGGATCTCTCAAGAGAGCACCCCATCAATTAATGTAATTTGGCAGCACAACCTTAAGGACTTCGCTAGGCTACGAGCCGCTTGCTCAGCCATTGTTTCCTATCCTACTACATCCCAGCTAGACTTTATTCGCCTAGCAGACACCAGATTTAGATTATAAACTCTTTCTGATATGTATGCATTATTATTCACGGCATTTATTAGTCTAGGTTGTTGTTGAGTTGCACAACCCTAGTAGGCTGTTTCGTTGATGAGGAAGTACTTCTTTTGCTGTTTGAGTTCCTACTATTGCGCAGTTATTATTATTCCCGTGCCATTTTTTTTTTTTTTTTTTTTTAAAGAGACAATGAACGGAGGAAGGAAAAACACAGATAAAACAAAAAGGTCCATGTGCCTAAAGGCATCCTCCATTCATAAAATGTTTGTAACAACTGGATTTAAACATTTGTAGATTGTAAGTTTGTGGAAAGCAATTCGAGGGAAGTGAATTCCAAAGAGTAGTAGCTCTGGGGATAAATGAATTCTGATAAGCAGAAGTTCTGCATTGTGGAGGAGAAAGTGTAAATTCATGGGCACTCTCAGCTGCCCTAGTTCTACGGGGAAAGATGTGGAGAGGCGGCACAATTGAAGCAAGTTCCTCGGAACAATTGCTGTGAAAATATCAGTAGAATAATGCAAGGGATGCAACGTTTCTTCGTATGGATAATGTAGGAAGGTCCTGTGTGATTGCAGGGTTATTGATTAATCTAATAGCTTTATTTTGAATTTTGTCCAACTGCCTCAATGCAACCACTCCACTTCCACCCCACAGAGGTGAACAGTAATCCATCTGAGAACGCACATGACTTTTATATATCACGGCCAACTGCTCGTCAGTGAAGAATTCTCGAACTCTGTACAGGAGTCCCAGTTTTTTAGAGGCATTCTTAGCAATGCTTCTAACATAATGTGTCCAGCTCAAGTTGGTAGTTAATGTTACACCGAGAATGTCAAT
Source organism: Paralithodes platypus (assembly GCA_032716605.1). Classification (NCBI taxonomy): domain Eukaryota; kingdom Metazoa; phylum Arthropoda; class Malacostraca; order Decapoda; family Lithodidae; genus Paralithodes; species Paralithodes platypus. Next base: position 54,115,723 of record CM064497.1, on the reverse strand, counting down.
ACTAGGGGAAGTGGGAATTTTTACATCATTAAAAAATATATGGGAGTCAGTGAGATTCTGTCGGTTAGAAAATTGAATGTATTTGGTTTTCTGTGCATTAAAGGAAACTAGATTCTTTTGTCCCCATCCATTAATTCTAGAAAGGTCCTGGTTCAGAGAAATTGCAGTGTTTATTTTTGAATTTATGAGATCGGGTTGGGTGAAAGAATTGGTAAATGTGAAGGAACTGTGGAGTGTTGAGTCATCTCCGTAGGAATGTATTGGATTATGAGTGGTAGATATGAGATCATTGATATGAATGAGGAACAGAATTGGGGCCAAAACTGATCCCTGGGGAACACCAGCATTTATTGAGTGAAATTGAGAATAAAGGCCATCTACCATTACACATATTTTTCTGTTATGAAGATAAGAAGAAATTAGTGGAACTAATGATGCAAGGCCGTAGTGTGACATCTTCGACAATAAGGATTGATGCCAGACTCTATCAAATGCCTTTGATATATCCAGTGCTATTGTATGTGTTTCACCATGTTGGTTTGTAGCTTGCTTGATTTGATGTGTAAGAAGGCAAAGCATGTCTGCAGTTGATCGACATCGTCTAAAACCATATTGCCTATCACTGATTAATTTATTATTCTCAAGATGCTTAATTATGTGATTATTTAATATAATTTCAAAGACTTTACCAAGAGTGGAAGTTATAGCTATTGGTCTGTAGTTTGATGGATCTGAAGAGGCACCTTTTTTAGGAACTGGATGGATGTTTGCTTCTTTCCAGGGTACTGGGAAGCATGAGGTATGAGTACACAGACGGAAATTTTTTGCCAATACAGGAGCGAGCACCAAGGAGCAATTCTTAAGTACTATTGGAGGAATTTCATCTGGACCAGGAGCCTTATCTACTGAGAGATTCTGAAAAATAGTTTTGACATGTCTGGTGTGGATCTTAAGTGAGGGAATTTCAGGCGAATTAAAATTAAGTACAGGGACATCTTGATTTATTTCATCTAAGGTTGAGTTGGTGGAGAAAATATCCGCAAGAAGGTTAGCTTTACCTCGTGGGTCACTTACAAGATTGCCAGTCGGAGATTTTAATGGTGGAATGGATGAAGCAGTAGTGAAGTTGGATTTAAATGAGTTAAGAGTAGACCAAAATATTTTGTTATCATTTGGATTATTTAGAAGTTTATTTGCCTGCTTGTGGAGAAAGTTTGATTTAGTTAGGTTTAATACAGTTTTGGCATGATTTCTGATGTTTCTAAAGTAATTAAAGGCTTCATGAGTTTTTGATCTTGTGTATGCATTGTAGGCTATTGCTTTTTGTTCAGTTACTCTAGCACAATTATGGTCAAACCATTTAGGTGAATTAGATCTTTTACTGTACTTTTGATGAGGAATAAAAGTTTCCATTCCAATTTTTACAAAATCTTGTATGTGGCTCAAGGTGGAGTGTGCATCATTAGAAAAGAAAGAGGTCCAGGGAATATCAATAAAGAAACCTTGAAGACCCTCCCAGTCTGCCCTATCGTAATGAACCTATTAACCCTATATGTCCTTATAATTGTCATATCCTGTTCCTGCTTTATACTACAGTTCAAAATCCGATACGATCATCTTACCCCCAGAAGATTCCTGCTCGATGCTTTGGGACTTTCGTTCACTTTCTTTAGTATAGGAGTGACAGTTCATTATTGTTTAGAGTAACTTTAAATATACCTTCTTCTAGTTTGCATTAAATCATTGCAGTGATTTAATTAAGATCTCTATCTTTTCCTAGTATACCTTATTACCGTAATTGTATGTTGTTGTGATCAGGCTGTATCAGAGATCATCAGCCTGTAGTAGTAGTGCACTTATACTGAGTTATAGGATACCCCGTTATCGCAGATTTAACTATGGAGGGTATAGGTGTTTTTGTGCGCCGGCATTATAAGTTCAGGGGTTGGATCTAGTGTTACCATTGTGGCTGTGTGCTTTCCTAGTCCAATGATTAAGAGGCCCTTGTTTTATACGAGCCCCGGTCGTAACAATTCCCAGACTTTCTTCTATTCAACTGCTGAGCTCTGGAACTCGCTCCCAGAATCAGTCATTCCCTTTTTCTATGACTTAAATTGCTTCAAACTCTGTGTGTCCAGGCATTTTAGCTCGAACGTCCCTTGATTTTGGCCCTGTCATTCTTTCAAATCTGGGGGAGGCTCTCGCTGCAGGCAGTTATGCCTTTTGTCTCCCTCATTCACATAGAAAAAAAAAAATAACCCTCTTTAGACCAGACACCTTACACCGATTTGTGACTTTAGCCGCTCCAGCTCCAACGACATACTGCTCTATGATTGGCTGACACACTCAACACTGCTAAACTCACAGCAACAAGCAGACTCCTCAAGGTGCCACCCATCCAACTAGTGTCCAGATCCTCTAGACCAATCAGAGAGAGGCTGACTTCCCACAATCGGTCACCCAACCAACAACTGTCCAGACCTACCAGGAAGATTCCCAACTAAAGCTAGCCCTTCTTGGGGCAACACAAATAGACAATACCAGCAAATCATTTTTAAATCACCTATCACCAAATAAACATCCCATCATTCATCTCATCCAATAATTCCGCCTATTCCACCTCTACCAAATAAGTTAGAATACCAGTATCTGCTGTTAGGCCTAGAGTCCCTACCAAAGTACCCAACCCGAACCCTGCGGCTTGCTCAAGGGGGCCTCCCTCTTAGAAGAGGTGGAGAGGGGAAATGGTAAGGGTGGCAAACCACTCAAAATAGGATTAGCTGCCCTTTTGGGGAGTCCGATCGGTATCCTAAGGCACCGTCTCTTATGTTTTAGAACGGGGAGACGTACTGCCTTGGCCAGGCCCGACGGATAGGTAGGAAGCAGATACTGGACATGGTAGTCAAATATGCCTAGGCTAATAATAAAGCACTGTAGCCCTGATGTCAGGGGTACAAAATTGAAGCTGTTGGAAATACTAACAAACAAGATCAAAATTACCTCAATAATTGCAGCAGATGAAGGCCTAGTCATCACTACTCCCACAGACAATGACCTAGACCTAATACTCACCAACGAGACCATAGGCAAACTGACAGAAGCTGGTTTCACTCCAATCATCCTAATAGACATCAGATCTAAAAGGAGCATAATATGCCATAACATAGATGATGTTGCCTTCGAAAACACCCCAACAGACATCAAAGCATAAAAAAAAAAAAAAAAAAAAAAAAAAAAAAATGGGCAAAAATTGCACAGGTCATAAAATTCGAAAACAAACCAAATGGCAGAAAATCAAACACCATCAAGATTGAGTTTGAGGAAACGAACATGGCAGAAAAGGTACTAGATGGCTTTTTCCGTTTCTACATATCAGTCCCCAGCAATCAAATCAGGAAAGAAAGATTCATCCTAATTCTTACATGCACAAAATGTTATGCTGTGGAAGATCACCTTCGTAGCGAATGCCCCAAACAAGACGGATACCAAATCTGCTCAGAGTGTGGATCAAAGGATCACACATGGAAACAATCCCAAACTGATGAAAATAAATGTGTCAACTGTAGAGGCAACCACAGGACAATGGCCATGAAATGCCCAATAAGAAAAGCAGCCATGAAAGAGAAAGAACAGAAAATAATTGAAGAAGAGAAGCAAAAGAAAACCAACACCTATGGAAGTATTGTAGAAAACGGAAATCCCACTCAAATCAAAGCCATAAATATCACCTTCAGCACCACCAACAATGACAACAATAATAGTCCATGAGCCAAGACCCGAAAATGCATCCACGGGTATCATTTGGGTGGGCAAATTCTAGTTGTGATTTTTGACTTGCTAGACATCTCTACTTCACAGTTTGGTATGATAACCATTGCGGACTGGTAGCTTAGTGGTAGTTATCATGCGTTGAATATGTGAACCTTAGAGTGGAAATCCGAGGATCGCGTATAGTGCATTTTTGATATTTTGGGGCTTGGCGACTACTCAGGGTGCCTAAATCATTCTAATGTACATTTTTCTTTGTATTCATATCCATAGTATAAAAATAATAATTGATTCACCTTAGGAATATGATATTTATGTCTCCGAATTTGATGAAAATCAGATACTTATGAAAGAAAGTCTGTGGTAAACTATCAATGGAAGTTAAATATTACTAAGCTATAATGAATCAAATAAGTCAATCTAAATGAAAACTACTCCATATCTAAATTGAATTCAATCTGAAACAAGCTAATTTATATCCAAAGGTCTCGCATAATAAATTTATATATAGGGTAAGGTTATAAGGGTTAATATTACCTTACCTTTGGATACCTTTGGATGTGTTCGCCGCTCTTCTAGCGGCACCAAGGAGCGCGACGCCCCTCGTTATGGGTGGTGATTTGGTGCAGTAGACTGTTTGAAGCGACAGCTCACTCCCTTGCGAGGATGGGCTCGTCTGGCACTTTTTGCAGTTCGACATCTAGGGCTCTCTTGAAGTTGTCTAACGAGATGTCCCTCATGTCTCTTACTCGCCATGGGAGTTTGTTGAAGAGACGTGGGCCTCTGTGTGATAACCAGCCCTCTCGCAGAGAGCCCATAGCACCCCTGTTATTCATCCGGGGGATTTCGCATTCCCAGCCTCTCCTATCACTGAATTTCATGACTATCGGAGTATGTAGGTTTGGTACTAAACCCTCTGCGATTTTCCACGTGTATATTATTAGGTAACGTTCTCTTCTACGTTCTAGTGAGTACAGATTCAGTGCTCTTAAACGCTCCCAATAGTGTAGATGTTTTATCGAACTTATATGCGAAGTGAAATTTCTTTGTACACTCTCTACGTCATTTATTTCACCTGCTTTGTATGGGGATGTTAATACGCTACAGTATTCAAGCCGCGGTAGCAGTAGAGATTTGAAGAGCGTTATCATAGGCAATTCACCGCGTGTTTTAAAAGTACGCAGAATCCAACCCGTTAGACGTTTCGCAGCCGCCACTTTGACCTGGTTATGTACTTTGAAACCCATATTTTCAGACATTAATACCCCAAGGTCTTTCACACTGTCTTTCCGTTCTATTATGTGGTTAGATTCTGTTAAGTAATTTGTAATTACTTTAACACCATTATTATCTCCGTACCGTATTAATTGGAATTTTTCCTCATTGAATTGCATGTTGTTTTCCCTGGTCCACTGGAACACTACATTCATGTCTTCCTGCAGTCGGCCCGTGTCCTCTTGTGTGTTTACTATCTTGCTTAATTTTGTGTCATCAGCAAAAGACGACACCGTACTGTGTCTGGTGTTGGTATCTATGTCGCAAATTAGTATGAGGAACAGAAGGGGCGCTAGCACTGTTCCTTGGGGCACTGAGCTTTTGACATCCGAAGGCTCAGAAGTGACTTGGTTTACTGCTACCGATTGTTTTCGGTTTACGAGGAAATTGTATATCCACCGTCCGATTTTCCCAGTTATACCTTTTGCTTTCAGTTTGTGGGCTATTATACCATGGTCACATTTATCAAATGCCTTAGCAAAATCGGTGTAAATGACATCCACGTTTTTCTTTTCTTCTAGCGCTTTAAGAATTTTGTCATAGTGTTCCAAAAGTTGTGAGAGACATGATCTTCCCGCTCTGAACCCATGTTGACCGGTGTTGTGTAGTTCATTTGTCTCCATGAATGTTGACATTTTGCTTCGCAGGACTCGCTCGAAAACTTTAATGATGTGAGAGGTTAGAGCTACCGGGCGGTATTTTTTTGGTAGTGCTTTACTCCCTCCTTTATGCAGTGGGGCAATTATTGCGTTTTTCAAGCTATCTGGTATGTCACCAGTGTCTAGACTCCTTCTCCACATTATAGCCAGGAGTTTTGAGAGGTTTTCCTTACATTTTTTCATTAGGATCGAATTCCATGAGTCCGGGCCTGGTGCCGAGTGGGATGGCATGTTGGAAATGGCCTCTTCTATGTCTTTTTTGACTGAAATCAATATCCAGCATCTGAGGGGTTTTCGTGGGGGAGGTTTCCATGAAAAATATATTTTGGTCTCTGATGACTTTTGTTTCATCAGGCTCACTGAATGCCATTCCATACTGCTTGCTTAAGAGTTCGCTCATTTGTTTTTTGTCCCCTGTGAAAGAGCCGTCCCCTTTGCTCAGTGGGCCGATGTTTGATGTTGTTTTAGCCTTTTGTTTGGCGTATGAAAAGAAATATTTGGAATTTTCCTTTATACCTGCAATAGCTTTCCTCTCCTCTTCCATATGTTGTAGTTCATATGATATTCTTAGCCTTTGTTCAATTTCCACAATTTCTCTATCTATTTCGATCTTTTGCCTATCCTGTAGATTTTGATGTGTGCATCTTTGTGTGAGTAATTTTCTTCTTCTGTACAGCCTCCTCCTTTCCCGATCTTGTTTGCTTCTTCGTTTTGTTTGTCTTGCAGGTATATGGTGGCTACAGATTTGGGTCATGGTTTCTGTTATTAAGACGAGACATTCTGCTGGTGTCAGGTTATCCATTAAATCTTCCCAGTCTATTTCCTCCATTTCTTGATTTACCTCTTCCCATCTAATGTTTTTGTTATTGAAGTTAAATTTACTGAAGGGGCCGGTTTTTGTTCTCGATTCTGAGGTTGTCTGTACACTTTCTAAGGTTGTTTTGATCTCAATTAATTTATGATCTGAGTATGTTGTGTCCGATATGTTAATGCTGTGTACTAGAGAGTCGTTGTTAGTGAAGACCAGGTCTAAGATATTGTTTTCCCGTGTGGGTTCAGCAATATGTTGGGTAAGACTAAAAAAATCACAAAGTTCAAAAAGCTCTCTCGTATTAGTATTTGCTTCTCCGGTGTTATTTGCCACTAACTGGTTTTCTAGTTGTCTCCATTTAATGTTTGGTAGGTTAAAGTCTCCTAGCCATATGATATTTGGTGTTGGGTTCCCCAGGGTTTCCACTTCTGATTTTATTTTGTTGAGCTGGGTTTTGAATTCTTCTCGGGATGAGTCTGGAGGCCTGTATGTAACAATAACTGCTAAATTTAGGGATTCTATTTTAACTCCAAGTATTTCCACCACTTCATTACTGTTATTTAGGAATTCAGTACATATCAGTGAGTCATGTATGTACAAGGCTACACCTCCATGTGATCTATGCGTTCTGTCCGCCCTATGTAGGTTGTAACCAGGAATCCATACCTCACTATCTTCCTGATCTTTAATGTGAGTTTCTGTGAGAGCCGCAAATATAGCGTTTCCTTCTTCTAGCAGGCCCCTAATAAATGGTACTTTGTTCGTGGTTCTATTGTTTAGGCCTTGGATATTTGCAAACAAGATTGGGGAGGGATTGTTTGGAGTACTATGTGTACCTAATAGTCTTCGGGATGTATTGGCCACTCTTGGGAGGCCAGGAGGTGCTCGAGGTGTTCTATGTGCTCTTCCATCTCCCTCAGTCTCTTCATCTTCATCTGCCCTTTCCCTCCTTGCCTTTTTCCTCTGTCTCGTCCTCGCATAGCTAGAGAGTTTTGTGGGCTACCATTCGTGTTAGGTCTAGCATATCTCCAAGTCCCTTTAATATGAAAAGCTGGGCATTTCATATTGTAGCAGGTCTTGTTCTCAAGTGATGTCTTGCAAAGGGATGGGTGGTGGTATTTGCAGGTTTCACCAAATCTACATTTTCCATGACTGGTTATGTTGTTGCAAATTTTGGGATGAGCAAATCTACATGCATTCCCATTATATTCGCCCTTTTGACCAAAGTAGCACCTTCTTTCCAGATAATATCTGCACACTGGTGTAGACAACCCCCGTAGGTGTGGCTGGGGCTGCAAGGGGTTATGTGGTGAGCTAAGTGTGGTTGTGGGTGATAGTGGGCTTGGTGTATGGGTGGGTGAGGCCTGCAGGGGGGTGGAGTTACGGGTGGAGTTACGGGTTGGTTGTAGGTGGGCAGGTGGCAGTGGTGAGGGGGGAGACGATGTGGAAGGGGAGCCTGATATGGGGGATTGTTGCATCCTATGTTCATCCTGCAAATGTATTTGATCAACAGCAGTAGGGTGGTCAATGGCCATAGATGGGATTAATGTGGGTGTTTTCTGGGTCTGGGGAGGTGTGGGAGGCAATGTGGGCATTTTCATGGGAAGGTGTGCGTGTGTGGGTTGTGATATTAGTATGGGCCCTGAGGCCCCAATAGTTCCCCATTGTCTGTGAAAGGGAGCTATGTCTTGGCTATATTTCAGTCTATCTTGTACTTCTGTATTTTCTACAGTCTGTATGACTTGCCATGTGATATCGAAACAACTATCGCAGAAATGGAGGTTCTTCCCTCTTGTATTGTACTCCTCATTTATTGGTGTCAATCCTATGCAAATCCAGTGGTATGGTTGCTTGCATATCCGACATGCAGTGCCATTATGCATGTGTATACTCATCTTACAACTCGTACAGTTGTCTCTAGTAAAAAAAAAAAAAATAAAAAATCCCACCCGCCCTTACATGGGGGAGAGAGAGAGAGAGAGAGGGGGGGGGGGGCTTGGAGGACAAGGTGTTTGTTACGCGGTTTGTGGGGAGTGTGGGGGGGGGGGGGGGCGGAGTGCCACTCGTTTACACTCGTTATGTTTAAACTTTAAGTAACTTTAAGTAACACTTTCAATAATTATCTTATGAAACAGAATTCTCGCTGCCCTAACCACTTTTCCCGTTTTTGGTCGACTGTTTAACGAAATATACGGCACTCTAGGAAAATAATTCTTATATATAATATAATCTTAATTTTCATATTTTACCTATCAACTTGATTCAACACTGCTCAGGTTCGAATTTTCACCACATTTGGTTGCGTGGGAGATCTTTCTCTCCAATAACGTCACTACTAACCTGCGATATTAGCCAGGAATTAACTCACCAATAGTTCCACGTGGCAATGAGGCAAGGGAGAACGTTTTACCCAATATGGCGGTGGACACGAGTCAAGTTAAAGAAAGAATAAATGATTACATGGGAATGGACGTGAATATTATGCTTATCTGTCAGTCAGTCATGGCGTGGATGAGAGCGTCGTGATGGTGTGGCTGTGTGTATTGCTGTATGTGTATTGTGATTAGAGGCACAAAAGCACGATCAACTGAGGGCGGATAATTAGATGTTAACTGGTTGGTGTTCGTGAAGGCTCTGGTGAAGGCTCTGGAGTGCCACTCGTTTACACTCGTTATGTTTAAACTTTAAGTAACTTTAAGTAACACTTTCAATAATTATCTTATGAAACAGAATTCTCGCTGCCCTAACCACTTTTCCCGTTTTTGGTCGACTGTTTAACGAAATATACGGCACTCTAGGAAAATAATTCTTATATATAATATAATCTTAATTTTCATATTTTACCTATCAACTTGATTCAACACTGCTCAGGTTCGAATTTTCACCACATTTGGTTGCGTGGGAGATCTTTCTCTCCAATAACGTCACTACTAACCTGCGATATTAGCCAGGAATTAACTCACCAATAGTTCCACGTGGCAATGAGGCAAGGGAGAACGTTTTACCCAATATGGCGGTGGACAATGGGGAACGAGACTTCGGTCCCGAGACACGAGTCAAGTTAAAGAAAGAATAAATGATTACATGGGAATGGACGTGAATACTATGCTTATCTGTCAGTCAGTCATGGCGTGGATGAGAGCGTCGTGATGGTGTAGCTGTGTGTATTGCTGTATGTGTATTGTGATTAGAGGCACAAAAGCACGATCAACTGAGGGCGGATAATTAGATGTTACCTGGTTGGTGTTCGTGAAGGCTCTGGTGTTCCTCGAAGGCACACCTTGCTGCCTTGGCAAAACGCCAGGAGCCCAAATTATCGTACCGCATCTAGGTTGCTCTATACGATAAATTATATTAATATATACGATAAATTTATATATACTACATAAGACCATGGCAATATTGCTTAATAGCATATTAGGCCTTTTATAACTTAACTTATTTACAATCTTATAATATACGATCTACTAGTCCTACGTCGTGCTGTAGGAGCGATCGTGACGTCACAGACACACAAGATCACAAAAGAGTCATAGCCTATCGTCTTTACGATACACTCCCCCCACAAAAAAGACCTGAACCCCACCTTAAACCTAAAGTTGCCCAGAGCCTATCTTGTGACGCCACAAGTCGACGGCGCCAGCAGCAGCGCGTCTGGGACGCGTCCCGGTCCGAGAATGATCACCATCAGGAAGAGGTGAGTCGTTCCTTTGAGAATCCTCGGACCCAGCAATAACAGGTGGAGCATCAGATTGCAATGCCGAATCGAGCTCCAAAGCGTACAAACGTGCGATAGGACGAACAGTAGTTCCAGTGGCTGTCTTCAATAGCGCCACCCGCTCTACAGAGTCTGCCCCCTTGTATACCTCCAACACGCGGCCTAATTTCCAGTATAAACGAGGACTATCTTCTTTAATTAAAACAACTTCACCCACAGTAGGTGCCGTTGGTTTACCAGAGGGAGTAACACTCCTTTCCCTCAATGCTAGCAGATATTCACTAATCCACCGTTTCCTAAAATCCTCGATTATCCTGGATATATACTGGTATCTCTTAGACACCGCTACCTCAGAGTACAACGAGGGATCCTCTAACTCTACTATGGACTGAAAATCAGATGGAAACGCAGTCAATGGTTTTCCATATAGCAAGTGAGCTGGCATTAATGGTAGTGGTTCCTGCAGGTCGGTGTACACATGTAAGCGGGCGATCATTCACGACTGCCTCTATCTCTGTGAGGACTGTCGTCAACTCACTCTTCTTTAATAGAGCACGTCCTACAACCGCTCTGAGTCCTGACTTTACTATGCCGACACATCGTTCCCGCATTCCACCAAACCAAGGTGCCTTAACTGGAATGAACCTCCATTCGCACTTCTTCTCTCCCAAAAAAGTGATGATAGTAGGATCACTACTCATATCCTTTAGATATTTTGATGCTTGGACATAAGTGGGAGCATTGTCGCTAAGAATGAGTTGAGGGTATGAACGATGGGCACAAAACCGTCTAAACGCCAGCATAAATTCTTCGCTAGACATATTATCACATAGTTCTAGGTGTACCGCTCGAGACGTTGCACAGGTAAACAATAATATATAAACCTTCTCATGCTCCCTCGTCTTCAATGCCCCTGTGTAATCTAATCCTACCGGTTGGAAAGGTTCTACGTGCTTTACATGGCATTCAGGTAGAGGTGGAGCTGGTCCAGTTGCATATAGTTTACCTTTTAGTCTCTGGCATATTACACACTTTCTTACTACGCGTCGAGCTACTTGTCGAACTCTGGGTATCCACCATGTGAGACGTAAATTTGATATAATATGACATACCCCGTAGTGTTTTACTTCCCTATGTGCACGTATGATCAATAGATCAGTAACGTGATGTCTTGTTGGCATAAGTATAGGGCGGTTTGTGCCGTCTGGTACACCCGACCACTTCAGGCGACCCTCACACCTGATGAGGCCATTGTCTAGGTGCAACCTTAGTTGACACACTATATTAGGCATTAATGTCTTATTCGAGCTTTTCAAGGATTCTAATTCATTGGAAAAGGTTTCTCCTTGAACCCATTTGATCAAAGTTACTTCAGCTGCTTTAAATTCACGAGCATCAATGTTGTGACCCCTGTTGCAGAGTTGGCCCGTTACTTTCAGCTTGAGATTGGATACATATCGCAATACCCAAGCTACAACTCTGACTAGTTTATTATAGTCACTGAATCTTGCCCACTCTATGATTAGACCCGGTGGCTCATTTGGTTGGGCTGTAACTGCCACTGTTTCCAGTGGCAGAAGTCCCTCACCAACAGCATGCCAAATCGTCCATTCACTTTCATGGAGCAGCCACTTTGGACCATGCCACCACAATTCGGACTTCACTAGCTGGCTAGCCGTTATACCCCTAGTTATGAGATCACTAGGGTTTTCTTTTGTATTTACATAATGATAAGCAACGTCTGGTAAAAGGGCTCTAATCTCATCTACCCTATTCCGCACATAAACTGGCAGAGACTTCTTGCTATGTGCCCAGTTGAGTGCGACCTGACTATCGCACCAAACGGGAACGATTTCAATATTTAATTCGCTCTCGTATGCTGCGCGTACATGTTGCACCAGACGTGCTAATAGCAGCATGGCAGTCAATTCCATTTTAGGAATAGTTACCTTTTTAACCGGGGCTACCTTGGCCCGGGCTGTAACTAAATGTGCCCCAAATGAAGTAACGACATATATGGCTACCCCGTATGCCGTGGCGCTAGCATCACAAAACGTGTGTAACGTAACGTCACTGAACGCCGCCACTTTACGAGGTATAGGTTTAGTACATAGGATGGCATACTCATTCAACAACAATGTCCCTTGGTCATTCAGGTCCTCGGGCAAACTGTCATCTCATCCTATTTTACGTCTCCAAACTTCCTGCATTAGAATCCTAGCTCTTATGGTAACGGGTAATGCTAGACCCAAAGGATAAATTTTTTTCGCAACATTGCTCAACAGACTTCTTTTGGTGTGCGCTCTTGTCTGCTGAGCAAAAGACCTTTTTTGAAAAGTTAGTATGTCATGTTTAGGTTGCCAGATCATCCCCAAATTTCTGGACTTTTCCTGGTTAAGAGATGCTATACCGTCCACCTGTATCAAACTCTGAAGATCTTCACTATTAGTAACCCACTCGCGGAGATATAGATGTGCATCCGCAAACAATCTGCGTGCTTGCCAGTATGTATATAATAAATCATCCTGACTTTTTTTTTTTGTTTTTTTTTTTCTATATTCCAACTTACTTCCTCTCGGGCATAGGCTGAGAGCCTTAACATTCACCGCTTTACAATGAACAGTGAAGCCCGTGAGGTCTTGTTCCAGTCTAGGGAGTGAGACATGTGAAGCACGTAGAGTACAACGAGCACCTGCCATCTTGCCTTCACATGAGGCACGGTGCTCACTCATGGCCCGAAACGACCCCATCTCTGAAGCGTTCCCGTGCTTCACTGTCTCACCACCTACACTCGGACTCTCACACTTACACACACAACGCCACCTGTTGAGCAGATAACTCACCAGGCATTGCACCCCTATAGCATATTTTGAATATGGGAATATTCATACAGTGCTATTTAATCAGGGAACAATGAGGGTATTTTGTTGACGTTTCGGTGGGCTTGTGGTAATGCACTGATACTAGGTACAGTACAAATTCCATCCCAATAATATCTTCCCATTGATACATCGGGATTTGAACCCGGGACCTTTGGATTACCAGGCCAGTGGCAAGACCACTCCACCACACCTCCCCTATATCTATCGCTAGAACCCTGCAAATTGTCAATATATAATCCGCGATAGTTTACTTGTGTCCTCATGAGTGTCAGCTATATGTTTTCTGATTGTGGAATTTAACAAAAACTGTGAGCACGTGGCCCCAAAGAGTACAACCCGAAAACGGTATATTATGATTGGATTTTCAGAGTCGCTAATGTCGCCGAACCAAAGAAAGCGGGTAACATCTCTATCTTCCTCCTTTAGCTTGACCATCAAGAATGCTTTCTCGATGTCACTGGTATAGGCGTACTTCCCCAGCCTAAACCGCAATAGATGTTGGGACAGGTCCGACACCATGGATGGACCTGTCAACAGGCAGTCATTTAGATTGGGTTGTTGACCTTGGTAGGCAGAACAGTCATACACCACCCGTATTGGTGTGGTGACGCTGTCTTTCCTTACCCCATGATGAGCCAGATAGTGAACCCTACCCTTCTTAATCGGTTCCTTGACATCGACTCTCTCGATAAAGCCCCTATCTTCATAACTCCGAAATACATCGTCATACGCCTGGCGCGTGCTCGGTTCGTTAGACAATTTACGCTGTAATGCACGCAAGCGACCTAATGCCAAACCATAGTTGGTAGGCAGGCTTATCTCAGTGTTCTTCCAGGGTAAACTAACTTTATATTGCTTGTCTGAGGCACAGTAGCACACAGACTCGTCAAACATTTGTAGCGCAACTTCCGAGTCATAATCAGTCTCCATAGGATTAATGCCTATGTGATCCAATCTCCACAGTCGTTCCAGGTCGAACTCGGCAGCCATCTTAGGGTCATTAGGTTGGGAATCCTCCCTTCCCAACTCCTCTGCCGCGGTTACATTGACTCTATATATCGAGACCGTGTCGACCAGGACCTTTGACTGTGTAGTATGCACCTTTCCGCTCATGCAATATCCAAATTTAGTGGGGATTAAAATTACACCACACATCTTTTTAAATCCAGGTTATCTATCTATCTATCCTATTGCCTGACGGCCGTGATCCCCGATAGGCGTGGCCTACGAACGAACCGCCCCATGCACCTCTGTCCCCAGTCAGTCGACGCCCCTCCCCCCAACCAGCACCGCCTTCGTTCCTGTAGTTCCTCACTCCATCCTTCCACCTCATATTCGGTCTACCTCTCCCCCTCTGTCCCTCCACCTCGCTCTCGTACACTCTCTTAGTCATTCTCTCGCTTTCCATACGTTCCATATGGCCGAACCATCTCAAGTTGTTCCTTTTCACACTTTCCAGCACATCTACCTCCACACCACACCTCCTTCTTACTTCCTCATTAGTCTGTCTATCCCTCCATGTAACTCCGCACGCACTCCTAAGTAATTCATTTCCACTGATATCACTCTTGGTCTGAGTCTCTCAACCAACGTCCATGCTTCACTTCCGTAAGTCAGTGTCGGGATTACCACACTGTCATGCAAGGACTTCTTCACCTCCATACTGACCACCCTATTTCTTGTTACTGCTTTTAGCGTTCCTACAACCCTCTTCCCCTGTTGTACCCTCTCCCGCACCTCTTCATCCATAGTCCCATCTTTACTCAACACACTGCCCAGATACTTAAAAGAGTTGACGATCTCCATAGCCTGACCGTTCAGCTTCACCTCACACTCTGTGACTTCACCCCTTTCGAAGACCATAACCTTGCTCTTCCCTGTATTTACCTTCAAATTCCGTTTTTCGCACACTGTTCCAAACTCATTTACCAGACCCTGCAACTCCCATTCATTATCACTCATCAGAACTGTATCATCCGCAAACAGCAGTATAGGTAGCTTCCACTCAATTCCCTCCCTTTTCAGCGATACACCAACATCCACTGCTCTTGATAGTATTTCTTTCATAACTCCATCCATATATACAGTAAACAACCACAGGGACATCACACACCCCTGTTTCAAACCAACATTCAGGTCAAAGAACTCGCTCTGCTCACTCTCCACACGTACTGCCGCCCTTTGCACCCTCATACTGCTCTTCACTGCTTTAGGCAACTTGCCCTCTACTCCGTATATTCTAAGTACTTTCCACAAACCTTCTCTATCCACTCTGTCATAGGCCTTCTCCAAGTCCATAAAGGCAACATACACCTTTTGTTTCTTCTCCAGATACTTCTCCACAACACAATTCAGGGTAAAAATCTGATCTACACATCCTCTTCCCTTCCTAAAACCTCCCTGCTCGTCGCCTATCCATTTCTCCGTTCTCACTCTCACTCTCTCAATCACTACCCTACTGTATACCTTCCCTACTACGCTTAGAAGACATATTCCTCGGTGGTTAACACACACTCCTCTTTCCCCTTTGCCCTTATATAGGGGAACTATTATGCCAGTCTTCTAGTCATCGGGTGCACTCCCCTTCTCCCATGCTAGTTTGCACATTTTCCATACCCATTCTATCACTATCTCACCACCATACCTCAACATTTCCCCACACACTCCATCTGTTCCTGGTGCTTTCCCCAACTTCACTCTTGTCCATGGCTTCCCACACTTCTGACACTCCTGATCCCCACCTCCTCCTCCACTACTTCTCTTCTTCTCCCTCCCATACCATATCCAGCTATGTTTGCTGGCTCTTCATTCCTTTCATTTAGCAACTCACTGAAGTACTCCCTCCATCTTTCGACTCTCTCTTGCTTCTCGGCTAGCATTCTCCCATTCTTATCTTTCACACCCTTACTGTTTCCCTTGCTACCTTCCCTAACTTTCTTGACTTCTTTCCAGAACAGTTTCTTACTCTCCCTCCATTTTACACTCAGATTCCTTCCAAATTCCTCATCTACTCTTCTCTTACTTTCCTTCACTACTCTCTTCATCACCCTCTTACTCTCCACGTACCTCGCTCGTTTCTGTCTCTCGGAATCTTCATTCCCTCTACTACCCAACCACTCTCTATATGCTTTCTTTCTTTTCTTCCACAGGCTATTCTTACCTCTTCTGTCCACCATGCTGTACCTTTCACTCCCCTCCCTCTTCTCCTCACTCCACACACCTCCTCACATGCTGCACAGATCTCATCCTTAAAACACCTTGCTCATCTCCTCCACTTCCTCCATAACTTCCAGGGCGAACCCACTAGTCGTCTTTCCACTGCTCTCCTGTACTCCTCCCTGCCTTCCTCCTCCTGCAAACCTCTCCACCCTCCTCACCATTCCACCCTCCTCTCGCCTCCCTCCCGCTCTCCTCACCCACTTCTTTTGTATCCTAACCTTAGCTACCACTACATAATGATCAGACAGACCCCCTCCAATACCCCTATACACCCTAGCATCCATCACAGATTTCTTCATTCGTTCATCCACACATACATAATCAATCAATGACTTTCGTTCCACCACTGTCTTATCCTTCATCGTCAACATCCGTTTCCACGTGTACCTGTGGATCATTCTGTGTCGGAAGAAGGTGTTGGCTATCCACAGCCTCCTCCCCACACATACGTCCACAAGTGCACTACCATTCCCATTCACCTCTGATGGTACCCCCCACCCTCCCACCACTCCCTCAACTTTCCTATCCCCCACCTTACCATTCATATCCCCAATCAGAAATATTCTTTCGTTCTTGTCAAACTTCTCCAGGCACGCCTCCACATTCATCCAGAACTCCTCTTTCTTTCTTTCAAGTATATCCTCTGTCGGGGCATACACACATACAATCACCCACGTTTGTATTCCTACTTTCATTCTCACCCACACAATCCTTGAACCCACAGACCCATACTCTCTTACACATTCCTTCCATTTGCTACTTACAAACAAACATGCACCTTCTCTCGCTGTTCCTTCACTCACTCCAGCACACACACCCATTCCACACTCCCACTCTCTCACATCTGAACCTTTCCATTTGGTCTCTGTCATTCCACATACATCCAGCCTAACATTCACTAACACTTCCAGAACCTCTCTCTCTTTTGTGCCATCATTCATGCCACTAACATTCCACGTAGCCATTCTCAGAATGTCCGAAGGCATGTCCTTAGTCGGTCGTGGTTCGTCAACGTTGGTTCCGTCCGCATCCGAGGCTGTTCATTCGTTTTTCTTTGCTTAGATATTTTTTCCGGGTGGGGGTCGCAAGCCCACCGACCCAACCTCTTTAGTCGCCTCTTACGACACGCAGAAGGCACGTGGGGCATATTCTATTCCCTAACCCCCAGGGGGTTACATGACTACATCATAATAATGATCCACACCAAGTAAACATGCACCTCACTCTTATTTCCCATGGGATCTGACAAGTTAACCCCCTTGCTACGTAATGCGTGTTCCACCTTCTTCACTCCTACAGATACATATTCTGGTAGGGTGTCTACTACGATACAAGTCATAAAGTACCGGGTTTTACGGTAGAAATATGAAATCTCCGCTATCTCGTAGTCTTGTTTATCAGTAACCCCTGTGAAGCCCTGTAATCGAAGAGTCTCAGCCCCTACGATTCGGTGCTTCAGTCCCACTAGTACGGACCTCTTTATAAAGGAACGTTGAGACCCTTGATCTAGAAGTACCCGACAAACTTTGTTACTGTCATTACCTTCCATGGGAATCTGTATTGTGGGCAATATAGTGGTGTCTTGCGTGCTACCTAGTGTCACAGTTGTATTACCCTCTGTTTTGACGTCTTTGACTTTATCTGCTGTAGGACACAACTTATCAAAGTGATGTCCATTGCAGTGGCGTCAGGGCCTTAAGTATGTAGCAGTACATTGTCCCTGCTTACCATGTTCCTTACTTAGACAACCTACATATAGCTTCAATCTTTTCGCCTGTGCTAGTTTTGTCTCATTTGTTGGGTATTTTATGCAGAAACTCCATTTATGTTTGTTATTACATAGCTTACACAGAATTTGAGCAGTTTTCTTATACGTACCCTCTTTCTTTTCTTTAGTCCCCACTGTCATGCTTACTGTTCCCCTCTTCTCCACATTCTCACTCCCTCCCGACACATACATTCTCCCTTTGTTCAACTGTAGATTATTGATTTCCTTACTGAACTGAGTTTGAACTCCCCCAGGTCAAACGATCTAACCTTGTCAAGTATTGGCCATAGGAAGCTTTTGACGCAAGATAATGACTATCATTTCCTGTGTGGTAAGCCCTAGGGTGTCTAGCGATCGAGTATGGCACTCCATATTTGCCCTAAAATTTGTTAACTCCTCAACCTTATACTGTGGTTCTGCGAGCCTTAACAAGGCAACGACATGGGTCATCTTCAACTGCTCTTGATCCCTGTATGTGGACTTTAATAATTGTACTGCCTCAAGATAACTACCACCCACTACCGCAAAACCCTCTATTAAATGTAAGGCCTCTCCTTCCATTTGTCCCTTCAGATAGTGAAACTTGCGGACATTATCCAAAGAGGATTCATGAACTGTAGACCGAAATACGTCCCAAAAAGCTAACCACTCAGTCAACTTGCCCCCAAATGTAGGAAGATTGAGCTTTGGGAGGTGTACAGTATGTTTTGGGTCAGCCCTTCTATGGGCCTCATTATCGCCTCCCTTCTTACTTACGACAGCACGCTGTAATATGTACTTCGCTCTAAAGACAGGTTCGTCATAGAGGCGCGCAATTATCACACTCTGTAACTATCTCTTCCTCCTCTGTCATGTCTGCCACAATCACCTCACTCAGAGCCATAATACGACCGTGGGTAGCCTGGACGTTTTCTAATCTAGCTTCCAATTCCTCTAGATCATCAGTAGTGATGAAAGTGTTGACGTCCACAATTAGCCTATTTAATACTCCCCGAAGTCCCGCCCTTTGATTTCTAGAGGCCTTGATCAGCACCCCACTAGACGGTGTCTCTTTATTGTCTTTATTCATTCTGCATGTATGCCTATAGGCTATGTATCCAAATGTTTACAAAAACAACGGCAAAATAATAGTCTAGTTAAGAGACGCCGACCGGCGGACTTCTATTTTATGGAGAAAATATAGTACACAAAATAGCAATACCTACTAAAGGATCATATTGAACAAGAAAAATGTTAGGTCAGGTCATATGTCACAAGAAGTCTGAAATGGAAAAGAAAATTTAAATTGGGGAAAGATGATGGGTGGGATGCAGGACTTAGGCAGGCGCAATGATATCACCCCGGCGTCCCTCTCTAGCCAACGCTTCGTTAGCCCTACAATCTTATCATACAGGACTTGATTGGTATCTAAATCGAGGTGGACACCATCCTGGTCGAGGTCCCGGGTGCTGAGAGTAAGTGAAACAAAGCGGTGCCTCGTCTCTACTAGCCGACACCTCAGGGCGCAGTTAACAGAGTTCTTAATGGCTTGATACTCTTCCGCTGACAAACCTCGGACCCTAGTCCAGCTCTCAATTGCCACAATCTTGCAGCTCCCCCCGGACTCAAGCTCCAAATCCAGCGCCACCTCTTTGATGGCGTTAGCTAGCTCGCGGGGCACGGTACCGGGGCGTATATCATTGCCGCCCAAGAACAAAAAGATCATATGCGGCATATACCGAACCACCTGCCCCCACTGTGGGGAGGCTCTCAGGGTGTCAACGGTGGCTCCAGGTACCCCGAAGTAGGACAACTTGAATGTCCTATCCCCCTCCGACGCCCGATACGACTCAGCTCCTCCGTCGGCTGCCCTTAGCCTAGTGGCATATGAATGCCCTATTATGGCAATTCTCTGAGGTACCGGCGCCCGAGGTACAGGAAGATAGCCAAGCCCCACCCCTCCGGGGTCCTTGCTTCTGCATCCCTGGGCTAATCCCTTGCTCATTGCCTAAAAAAATCCCTTACTGGTAGCTAAATCCCGGGTCTGGGCACCATTGTGGTAAACTATCAATGGAAGTTAAATATTACTAAGCTATAATGAATAAAATAAAATCAATCTAAATGAAAACTACTCCATATCTAAATTGAATTCAATCTGAAACAAGCTAATTTATATCCAAAGGTCTCGCATAATAAATTTATATATAGGGTAAGGTTATAAGGGTTAATATTAGCCAGGAATTAACTCACCAATAGTTCCACATGGCAATGAGGCAAGGGAGAACATTTTACCCAATATGGCGGTGGACAATGGGGAACGAGACTTCGGTCCCGAGACACGAGTCAAGTTAAAGAAAGAATAAATTATTACATGGGAATAGACATGATTATTATGCTTATCTGTCAGTCAGTCATGGCGTCGATGAGAGCGTCGTGATGGTGTAGCTGTTTGTATTGCTGACAGTGTATTGTGATTAGAGGCTCAAAGGCGCGATCAACTGAAGGCGGGAAAATAGATGTTAACTGGTTGGTGTTCGTGAAGGCTCTAGTCTTCCTCAAAGGCACACCTTGCTGCCTTCGCAAAACGCCAGGAGCCCAAATTATCGTACCGCATCTAGGTTGCTCTATATGATAAATTATATTAATATATACGATAAATTCATATATACTACATAAGACCATGGCAATATTGCTTAATAGCATATTAGGCCTTTTATAACTTAACTTATTTACAATCTTATAATATACGATCTACTCGTCCTACGTCGTGCTGCAGGAGCGATCGTGACGTCACAGAGACATACGGGATCACAAAGAGTCATAGCCTATCGTATTTACGATAGGATGTGTAGATCAGATTTTTACCCTGAATTGTGTTGTGGAGAAGCAACAAAAGGTGTATGTTGCCTTTATGGACTTTGAGAAGGCCTATGACAGAGTGGATAGAGAAGGTATGTGGAAAGTACTTAGAATATAAGGAGTAGATGGAAAGTTGCTGAAAGCAGTGAAGAGCATGTATGAGGGTGCAAAGGCGGCAGTACGTGTGGAGAATGAGCAGAGCGAGTTCTTTGACCTGAATGTTGGGTTGAAACATGGGTGTGTGATGTCCCTGTGGTTGTTTAAAGTATATATGGATGGAGACTTGAAAGAAATACTAGGAAGAGCAGTGGATGTTGGTGTATCGCTGAAAAGGGAGGGAATTGAGTGGAAGTGCTTATACTGCTGTTTGCGGATGATACAGTTCTGATGAGCGATAATGAATGGGAGTTGCAGGGTCTGGTAAATGAGTTTGGAACTGTGTGCGAAAAACGGAATTTGAAGGTAAATGCGGGGAAGAGCAAGGTTATGGTCTTCGAAAGGGGTGAAGTCACAGAGTGTGAGGTGAAGTTGAACGGTCTGGCTACGGAGATCGTCAGCTCTTTTAAGTATCTGGGCAGTGTGTTGAGTAAAGATGGGAC
>CM064497.1:53773975-54094086 GCA_032716605.1 Paralithodes platypus | reverse complement strand
GACATTAGCTATTAAGCGGTGTGGTGGAGTGGTATTGCACTGGCCTGGTAATCCAAAGGTCCCGGGTTCAAATCCGATGTATCAATGGGAAGATATTATTGGGATGGAATTTGTGCTGTACCTAGTATCAGTGCATTACCACAAGCCCACCGAAACGTCAATAAAATACCCTCATTGTTCCCTGATTAAATAGCACTGTATGAATATTCCCATATTCAAAATATGCTATAGGGGTGCTGGCGTTGTGTGTGTGTAAGTGTGAGAGTCCGAGTGTATGGAGTGAGACAGTGAAGCACGGGAACGAGGTGGCTTCAGAGATGGGGTCGTTTCGGGCCATGAGTGAGCACCGTGCCTCATGTGAAGGCAAGATGGCAGGTGCTCGTTGTACTCTACGTGCTTCACATGTCTCACTCCCTAGACTGGAACAAGACCTCACGGGCTTCACTGTTCATTGTAAAGCGGTGAATGTTTAGGCTCTCAGCCTATGCCCGAGAGGAAGTAAGTTGGAATATAGAAAAAAAAAAAAAAAAAAAAAAAAAAGCCTACTTAATACTCCCCGAAGTCCCGCCCTTTGATTTTTAGGGGCCTTGATCAGCACCCCACTAGACGGTGTCTCTTTATTGTCCTTATTCATTTTGCATGTGAGCCTATAGGCTATGTATCTAAATGTTACGTTACAAAGACAACGGCCAAATAATAGTCTAATTAAGAGACGGCGACCGGCAGACTTCTATGTTATGGAGAAAAAATAGTACACTAAATAGCAATACCTACTAATGGATCATATTGAACAAGAAAAAATGCTAGGTCAGGTCATATGTCACAGGAAGTCTGAAACGGAAAAGAAAATTACTGGGGAAAGATGATTGGTGGGATGCAGGACTTAGGCAGGCGCAACGATACAACCCCGGCGTCCCTCTCTAGCCAACGCTTCGTTAGCCCTACAATCTTATCATACAGGACTTGATTGGTGTCTAAATCGAGGTGGACACCATCCTGGTCGAGGTCCTGGATGCTGAGAGTGAGTGATACAAAGCGGTGCCTCGTCTCTACTAACCGACACCACAGGGCGCGGTTAAGAGAGTTTTTAATGGCTTAGTATTCCGCCGCTGACAACCCTCGGACTCTCGTCCGGCTCTCAATTGCCACAATCCTACAGCTCCCCCCGGACTCACACTCCAGATCCAGCGCCACCTCTTTGATAGCGTCAGCTAACTCGCGGGGTACTGTACCGGGGCGTATATCATTGCCGCCCCCCCAAAAAAAGATCATATGCGGCCTAAACCGAACCACCTGCCCCCACTGTGGGGAGGCTCTGGGGAGGCTCTCAGGGTGTCAACGGTTGCTCCCGGTACCCCGAAGTAGGACAGCTTGAATGTCCTATCCCCCTCCGACGCCCGATATGACTCAGTTCCTCCGTCGGCTGCCCTTAGCCTAGTGGCATATGAATGCCCTACTATGGCTATTCGCTGAGGTACCGGCGCCCGAGGTACAGGAAGATAGCCAAGCCCCACCCCTCCGGGTTCCTTGCTCCTGCATCCCTGGGCTAATCCCTTGCTCATTGCCTAAGAAAATCCCCTACTGGTAGCTACATCCCGGGTCTGGGCACCAATGTGGTAAACTATCAATGGAAGTTAAATATTACTAAGCTATAATGAATCAAATAAATAAATCTAAATGAAAACTACTCCATATCTAATCTAAATTGAATTCAATCTGAAACAAGCTAATTTATATCCAAAGGTCTCACATAATAAATTTATATATAGGGTAAGGTTATAAGGGTTAATATTAGCCAGGAATTAACTCACCAATAGTTCCACGTGGCAATGAGGCAAGGGAGAACGTTTTACCCAATATGGCGGTGGACAATGGGGAACGAGACTTCGGTCCCGAGACACGAGTCAAGTTAAAGAAAGAATAAATGATTACATGGGAATGGATGTGAATATTATGCTTATCTGTCAGTCAGTCATGGCATCGATGAGAGCGTCGTGATGGTGTAGCTGTGTGTATTGCTGTATGTGTATTGTGATTAGAGGCACAAAAGCACGATCAACTGAGGGCGGAAAATTAGATGTTAACTGGTTGGTGTTCGTGAAGGCTCTGGTGTTCCTCGAAGGCACACCTTGCTGCCTTGGCAAAATGCCAGGAGCCCAAATTATCGTACCGCATCTAGGTTGCTCTATACGATAAATTATATTAATATATACGATAAATTCATATATACTACATAAGACAATGGCAATATTGCTTAATAGCATATTATGCCTTTTATAACTTAACTTATTTACAATCTTATAATATACGATCTACTCGTCCTACATCGTGCTGTAGGAGCGATCGTGACGTCACAGAGACACACGAGATCACAAAAGAGTCATAGCCTATTGTATTTACGATAAAGTCTTTTATTTTTCTGGCAAGAACAAAACATGTGATGTAAATACAATCAAAATTAAATAATGAGCTTCTTTCTTAAGTCACAGATAATTTGAAGCACAAATTATCAGTCTTTCAAGTGTGAGGGATCCCTCCTTAAGATCAGTCCACCATTTTAGTTGTCTGATTCAGAGTCAGTCAGGTATGCCTCAGAGTGTCAATGTCAATGTCCTCGTCTTGGGGATGATTGGCACATGTCTGCAACTTGCACATGTTTGTACATTTCAATCCATTGCTCATGCACTGGCATTCCGGTAGATTGCATCCACGATTGCATCCACGATTGCACTTGCAGGACAGCAGCTGCTGCACTGCATCAGGGGCTGGAGATTCCCGCATCCATTCCACGGTGAGCTGGCCATCGTCATTTTTGTCCCAGCCATGCTCGACTGGGCTTGGGACTTGTGGATGTTACTGAAGACTGCCTCTCCAGATGCCAGCCTGATAGTTGGCATGCATAGCATGCATGAAAAGGCAGTCCTTGCATGGTGGCATCTGGCTAGACTCAAGCTCCCCACGCCTTGCACAGAAAAGTTGATGGCGGGCGGTATTGATGTCCTCTGTTGTCGTGGATGTTGTGTACAGTTTACATGTGAATGCTTGCAGCTTCTTGAATAGGTCCGTTGATAGTTCCCAACACTGTCCCAGCTCACGAAACACTTCTTGCCAATGCTCTGATCTCATGAGCTTTAACGCTCCAAGCTTCCCACGACCTGCGAAGGCACTCACCGTGTCACATCCTGTGTATGCGTGCATGCCAATCAGAGCAGTACAAGGCCTGGCGTAGCTTGGTGATGTCAAGATACCTAACCCGGTTCTTCGTTCCGCATTTCTGGAACAAGGGACAGGAGATATCAGCGGAGAATGCCAGGCATAGCACCAACACATCGGTCTCATCAGATGTTATTACTACAGCACTGTAGCCTTCCTCGGCAGCATGAGCTGCATGCAAAATTTGTCTTGTGTCAGCCTCTTCTTGGTTCGACTGCAGGCCTGCAACCACTGCCCACTGGTTCTTCGTGATGCACAAGCAGCTTTCCTCACTGGTAACATAGAGTTTCTTGTCATTCAGTTTGTCCCTCAGCTTGGGTGTCTTCCACTCGCCCACCAGGAACCTTATGAGGTTGGCCTTGTTAGCCGAGCTGCTGAGAAACTTTCTCCATTGCTGTATCCGGTGACCTGGTGCAATGTTTCGAAACTGTATTCTTGTGGCGCACCCCCTTGTTCACTCTCTCTGCATTTTTTATCAAGTCCTCCCGATATACATCAAAGACAACATCGATTCTCTCGCTCCTGGCTCCTTCATGTAGGATTTAAATCAGTGCTGATTCTGCAAGTTGAGAGAATGTCTGGTCATTGCCCTTCATCTTCTGAACCAGACTCATCCCATCAATGATTGTAGCAGACAGCATAGGGATATTCTCCACTGGTAAGACCTGCTTCTCTAGCTCCCTGGCCAGAGCAGCTTTGTTTGTCTTTCTCAGCGTCCCGTCTCCATTGGCGATTGGCCATGGCAATGGCCCTAGTGGGTGGGAAAGGACATCACTCATCTGGAGATGGCGGCTCTTTGCCACCAGAACCATGTGGGCGAAGAGCTTCCTGTCAGCCTGCAGAATGACCTTGTTTCGGTTGCTTGTCGACGGCTTCTTTCGGATATCTGAAAATGTCTTCAGCCTCTTCTTAGTCATTTTGTCATGGAACTGGGTCTTTTGTGTTTCGTCTTCAAGCCAGTTCCGCTTGAATGCCTTGTATGCTTCCGCACCAATTTTGTGGGCATCAAGAAGGTCCCTTGCTACATCTGGAGGAGACAAGGTACCTGTCGAAATGCTGACAAACTCAGTTTAATTTGGGTCAAGAGGATTTGTCCAGTCATCTTCAAGAAGCTTCTCAATGGACTATACATCTGCTTCATCCCTGGTAATTCTAGGAATCAGCAGGTCTGGGTGGCTAAGGTGAGACATCCCGCATCCCACCATCCTTCTGAGCTGTTTGAGGTACATGCTGCGGTACTCAGAAGTTAGGTAGTACCTCTCCACAGCAGCCCGTTTCAGGCTGAGGCCCTTTGTGCCTCCTGCTGTCTGGGTATCTCGATTGACAGTTTCCTCAATAGTTTGATCCACCGGGATCCTGCCGAAGGGACTCTGGCTGCCAAGCTGGACGCTGAAGCCACCCTGCATGAACTGTTGGTGCACTTCTGGGTGATCAATGGACAGACGTGACATTGTGGCATAGTATTATGGGAGGAAGCGTGCATAATTCAGCTTGTCATATGCAAAGCACCATGGGATCATGGCGCGGATTGATGTGAGGTGGAGCAGCCAATCCCCCTCTCTTGCTGCACAAAGCAAGCCCAGCATGATCTCAGCCATGTTGAGGTAAGACACCCAGAAAGCTGTCAGAGGGTGGCCATTTCTGAGGGAGCCAAGGTACTCTTGGAACAGCTGGAGGATGCGAGTGAGAGATATATAATCCATGAGCTCTGTGAAGGAGGCCTGGGACACCTCGTTATGGAAAGTGGAAATGCTCCTGAGGGCTTCTTCCAGATGATGAGCCTCTACTCCGTGGTTGACTTGGATCCAAGGCAGAAACCCCTTCCAAGCTAGCCTCATCATCGCCTCATACAACGATCTTGTGAAGTCTGACAGCACGGTTGTACTTGCGCCCTTCCACCACAGCAGTGATGGATCTTTCTGCAATCACGCCAGACTCCACACACAAGTCCCTCAGGCCAGCATCCTGAAACCTCTTCCCGATAGTTGATAGAAGGTTGCAAATGGTATGGAATGCCCCCATTCTCAATTAGCCTTGGCGTAGAGGGCTTGGTCGATGACGCAGACAATCTCCTTCAGTTCCAGGGTATCCATGATGTTTACAGTTTGGGTCAGGACTTCATTGACGGTCGACATCTCGGTCGCTGGGGCATTAATAGTAGGCAGGTAGCTCACAGTGTCCTTCACCACATGCGTGTCATTGCGGATGAGAATGTTGAATCCAGTCCAACTGCTGATGGTTTGGTCTTCTTCGGGGTTTAACAATCGAGTAAGTTTTGTTGTTTTGCTAGACGCCATCATTCCCGAGAAGGGGTGGCCATGAACAGTAGGCGTTTGTCACGAATCGCTAGGTCAAGTTGCCCAGGCTTGACATCTACCAATAAAATTTTGACAGTGAGGCCTTGATCCGCCGACCATTTGATCAGCAGCCGATGCTCTACTGACTATGTCACGGCTCGTGAAATTTCATGGACCCCCTAAAAAAGAAAAAAGGTTCGTAGTGGTGGTTCTACTCGTCGACAGGCTGCAGTAGATCCAGGACTTCCCTGATGTTTCCTTGTGTCGAGTAAGCAGCCAGATCAAGTTCTTGACCCTGGCATCCTGGACCTGTTTGTCTGCATCCACATCTAGAGTGGCAGTGGATGAAGGCCCCACTCTCCGACCAGTGCTGTACATGGGGAGTGATGCTGGTGGTGGGGAAATGCTCCTCTTCTTGGACTTTTTTATTGTCTTGGCTTCAGCTTGTGGCATTGGTCCGATGATTATTGGCTGCACACCAATGCCGTTGACTCGATGCGATGTCTCCTCTCCACTAGTTGTCTCCTCCAAGCGGTGTATGTTGTCCCAGGCTAGAGTGGTGAAGACTCCCTGGTAGATGTTGCTTGGTAATGCCACGCCCATCTGGGATCGCTCCAGCTTTTGGAGGCACAGTGCGGTATCAATTTCCTCAACCTGTGTGTATGAAACAACATGGCCCAGTCGATTCAGGGTACGAAATTACGAATAAGTTCTGTGTTCCCAGTCAGAGACTTTACCGCAAAGGGCAGCATGATGTGCTTTGGTGGTTTGGTATTGCCACCAGTGACGGTAAACACTAAATCACTGCCTAGGGAGGTAGTGAGACGTTCAACTCTTTCAGATGGCTGAGGATAGTCAGTCTTCCCTGTCAGCAAGGTTTGCAGAAACTTGATGACAGATTGTGGGATGATATCTTTGTCCTGTTTCACATCAGGTGGCCACGTTTGGTTGACTTCATTCTGTTTTATTTCATTCCTCAGAAGTATAGCAGCTTTGGCAACCAATGCAACTGATTGAGCTCTCATAGCATCCAACTCAACCTGCAGAGCATGTGTTCTCTTCACAAGGTCACTCTTCGAGAGACTGTTAGTGCACACTTAGTGCATACTAGAAGTTTTCCGTTGTCATCAGGGCAGATGTGGATAGATTCTCCCAGCTCTTTTTCTATCTTGCGACGTAGATTTTTCCTAGACGAATTGGTGACTATACTGATGCCATGACAGGACATTGATTCCTGTTACGACCGGGGCTCGTATAAAACAAGGGCTCTTAATCATTGGACTAGGAAAGCACACAGCCACAACGGTAACACTAGATCCAACCCCTGAACTTATAATGCCGGCGCACAAAAACACCTATACCCTCCAGAGTTAAATCTGCGATAATGGGGTATCCTATAACTCAGTATAAGTGCACTACTACTACAGGCTGATGATCTCTGATACAGCCTGATCACAACAACATACAATTACGTTAATAAGGTATACTAGGAAAAGATAGAAATCTTAATTAAACCACTGCAATGATTTAATGCAAACTAGAAGAAGGTATATTTAAAGTTACTCTAAACTATTATCTGTGTTTATTTTTTGTTTTATGTTGTTTTTGTGTTTTCCCTGTTCTTGCTCTGTCTTGAGTCGGCTACCCCCAAAATGGGGATTGGGCCTGAGCATATAGATAGATAGATAGACTCTAAACAATAATGAACTGTCACTCCTATACTAAAGAAAGTGAACGAAAGTCCCAAAGCATCGAGCAGGAATCTTCTGAAGAAAGTCGGATGGTGGGGTAAGATGATCGTATCGGATTTTGAACTGTAGTATAAAGCAGGAACAGGATATGACAATTATTGTAAGGACATAATTATAGGGTTAACTGGCACGGGAATAATAATAACTGCGCAATAGTAGGAACTCAAACAGCAAAAGAAGTACTTCCTCATCAACGAAACAGCCTACTAGGGTTGTGCAACTCAACAACAACCTAGACTAATAAATGCCGTGAATAATAATGCCCTGCTTTTACGTTAATTGACGGGGCGCTCTCTTGAGAGATCCAGATCGCTAGTATCTGGTTCTCTCCTGGCGACCCTCTCAAAGTCAAAGCAAACGAGTTAGCACAGTGTTGGGTGGCAGAGGCAAAAGCCCTCACTCACAACACAGTGCTAAACTCTCAAGGTACACAGTCAGAAAGACCACCTAGGCTTCCCACGTCTCCGTTGCGATTGTACAGGTTCAACAAAACCTAGTACACATCGGAAATCACAAAACCAGTAGCCTTATCCCAGTCTAGCATTAAATCCCCCAGCAGACCACCAAGATACGGGAAGGGAGACACCGTGAGTGTGTCGAACCTCTACAGACAAAAATGGTAACCCTTCCAAAATGCCTAACTAAACATGTGTTATCTGAGAGCTTCAGCATATAATACGATGGCCGATATATGAAATCGTGCAGAACCAAAGGGAAGTTATGATATTAAATAGAGTAGAAGAATGAGAGGTAAGAAGTTGAGAGAGAGAGAAAGTGCTCTATAGGTAGAAGTCGGGAGACAAGGGGGCAAGGGACATGTGAAGGGTATGCTAGTCAGGAAAGCTCTGAGGAAGGAACTCCTCGGGACCCCTCCAGGATCACACACAAAGGCATGGTGGTCAGCCAATCACAGGCCGCTACGTCACCAGGCAGCAGGCCTGCAGAAGGCGCCAGGAACCACCAGCCAATCAAGGGCGTGGGAAAAGCGCGCGAGCGGGAAATTCCTCCGAGCTAGGGAGAGGCAACACACATACGCACGCACACACTACCACCCCACTGCCTATATTATTCTCTCTCCTTAACTATATACAATGCATCCTATGTTCAACTCATGATATAAAATGCTTCCCGTTGTCACAGACGAAAATAAAGACCTCCACGGGACTGTCTGTAACAACACGAACACTATGAAAGAAAGAAGAACATTATAGATAGACTGTAGCCAAATACCTTGCCCCGGCGAGTGCTAGCGAGTGGCCAAGCGAGCGGCTGAGCCTACGTGGCGTTCTGCTGAACTGCAGGCGTCACACCCCACACAAGATATTAGACGCTCAACCATGAGCTCTACATCTGACAAGCAGAACCCCGATAAGACTCGCCACCCCTAATCACTTCGCAACAAAGAAGGCAAAGCTCAGTTCTCATCAAAAACAATTATAACCCCTCTCAACACAATAGCTCAATTCATACTGCTATGCTCCTAGAGCGAGCTTCTACTAGCCCAGCCTTCTGAGAGAAGCACAGGTTCGACTCAGAACTTTAGCTATAACATACTTAAAAAATTTAACTATTAAAGAAAGTTTTTATAGAATTTTAATTTTTAATATGTTTTTGGCGGCTGCACTTACAGGGGCAAGCCAATTTTACTCAACTCTCAACACACACTGACTGAACGGCGAGGGTTCTCCTGCAACCAAACCCTCCCGTGACAAACAATCAGCCAAAACATTATCAGTGCCCTTAGCATGCCACACATCCAACTTGTGTTCAGGCAGCACAACAACACCTGACACTGATAAACTGTCCAGTTCATCACAAGACTGGCACTTCTCTTCGCTCGTTCCGGCAACGGGGCCTGCCAATAACCTTTCACTAGTTCTACCTTCGTGATAGGTGATGCAGCCCCGAGGCGGTCTATGGTGTTGTCAACTCTCGATAAGGTATAGGCGTCTGTCAGGGATAATGCACACACACTCTCGCAATCAACACACTCACTGATCTTGCCACTTAACACAGGTTGCAAAGTTACAGGCAACGACCACTCACGACATTCCTTATCCCTCCGACCCTTGGGCAATGGATAGGTGTCTGTCAGGGATAATGCACACACACTGATCTTGCCACTTAACTCCGGTTGCAAACTCACTGGCAACGACCACTCACAATATCCTTTATCCCTCAGACCCTTTTTCCACATGTCGTCTAGCTCTCTTTTCACAACAGGCTTTTTATCAGGATTTATACGGTAGGGAATTAAACTGAGCCTCGCACTGTCTTCAGCCTCCATGTCGGATTCTACCCCGTACATCAGGCATGGAGAAGCAACAAACATGCGGATGCACTGCCACAGCCTAGTAAACAACTTATCTCGCAGAACAACAATCCTAGTGCCCTCCCACAACCCAGCCGAGACCGCAGCTTCTAACCTGTAGTCTCCCTCCTTCTCCACCTTCGTCCCTAGAACAGCCAGGTCATGAGAGGGACAATCAGTACCACCTGTGCAGTAGGCTGCTCAGGTGGTTGCCTCACAGACTCCTCCAACAGGTTCACATGACATGTTTCCCTGTCCTCGTGTTTGATCTCGACAACACCATTACCTTACGTCTGAACTTCCGGATCCTCCAACTGCAGTTTACAAATATCTGAGGGAACCAACCTGTCTAAATGCTTCCGAAGCAACCCAAGTCCTCCCCCAATATCAAACTGAGCAACCCATTTTTCTCTCTGTGTGTAACGTTGCTGCCTCGGAGTCTCTTCCTGCCCTACCTCCTCACTAGCTGTGACAGGTCCTGGGGCCTCTCCAGACTCCAACAATGGTGCCAATACTGAGTCGCCAAGAAGCGCTGCTGGTACTAAACTCTCCAAACTTTTACCAACATTAGCCGTCTTCTTCCGACCGTTCCTCCATTGATCAGAAGACTGAAGAATAGGCTGTGACACTTTGGATACAAGAGATCTAGTAACATCGCATGCCATAGGTTGTACTTGACACTTCTCTACCCACTCCTGTTCCTCCCTACTCACGTCGGCCGGCTTCTCGGCAACGACTAAGGGTGAAACCTCAGAAGTAGGCACCGCAAAGTCGTTGCCAAGAAGGAGGTCGACGCCCCCAACAGGCAAGTTCTCCACAATTCCCACATCCAACTCTCGTGTCACACCATCTACCTCCAGTTCCATCCTGACCAACGGGTATGACCTGCTAGCATTGATATCTTGCACCACAACCACCCGTGCCGCGTTTATTGGTCTACCAGTAAAGTTCTTTAACAAAGTCTGAGAGGCACCCGTGTCTATCAACAGCTCAACTCCATGCTTCTTACCAGCCCACTTCACGCAGCCACGCCCTCGATGGTCGCAAAAGACATCGCGGACAGGGTTCGAGCCTTCCGGATTCTTCTCCACTGGCTGTGTCCCAGCCGCTGACGTTATACCCCGGGCAAACTCAGACGACTTCGGGGAGACCCCAATGTTGCGAGCCAAAGACACAACTGCATTAGGTAGCTTGCTTGGACAGGCTCTTGCAAAATGCCCCTTCTCATGACAATGAAAACACTCTAACATCCCCTTGGGCTTCCCATGAGGTGGGGAAGGGCCCGGACCCTTGCTAAACGGGACGGTACTAGGTTTATAGTCAGTTTTGGTGTCGTTGCTCTTGTTCTTAGTGTAATTATGTGTATCAGTGTTTCGGGGAGGGGGAGGGTTACGCTCCTTATTGCCTGCATCACTTCTCTGTGAAAGACCGCACCCACGAATCAAAGATAACCGAAGGTCAGCCATCTCAGCTGCCTCCTGAAGAGTTCTTGGGTTTTTCTCTTTTATATTCAACGTCAGATCGCCGCCCGTACACTTGAACAATTATTCTAGAAGCATCAGCTGTTTCAACTCCTCAAACGTCAATGCCTTCTCAGAACGCAGCCAGTTTCTAAATGCATCAGACTGATCCCGGGCATGCTCAAGAAAGGTGCACTCACGACTCTTCGTTACACCCCGGAACTTCAATCTGTACGTCTCTGGTTGTAACTCATATGCCCGCAGGACAGCCTCCTTCAATACCTCATAATCGATGCACGACTCCAAAGGCAACGCATCATATGCCTTGAGTCCTTTGCCAACCAACCTAGAGGAAACAAGGGCTGCCCACTTAACCTCGGGCCATTGGTGCTCCCGGAACTTCTTCTCAAAACGCATAAAAAATTCAGTGACACCCGACTCGTCAAATACAGGGACTAACTTGAGCAGGTGCGATAAAGACTGATCAAGACCACGATTCCCAGAACCGAGACGCTGCCCTGTTGACTCCACCCTAGACTTCTCAAGATCTATGTCTGCACAGTACTTCGTAGCCTCAATCCTGAGCTCAGCCTCTCTCTGCTTAAGCTCAGCCTCATGCCTTCGTTGCTCAAGCTCACTCTCATATCTGGCCCTTCTTTCCTCAGCCTGAATCTTAGCCATCTCAAATTCCCGCTGCTGCTTAGCCATCTCAAGCTGGAAGAGCATATCTGGAGTCAAACCTTGAGGAGGAAGAGATGCAACAATTGGAGACTCACCCAAGTGCAAACCACGCTGCCAGTGACTATCGGCCTGCGGGAACGTACCCGGCTCCGGAGCCCGAGGGGGCGCCATGCTAGGAGTCGAGTGGAATGGGGGCTGGGCCGAAGGTGCCCCAGCACCCATTCCACCCGAAGCCCCACGCACCCCGCCGAGCACACAGGCCACCATGTCACCTCTCGACATGCTGGTGCCCACATGCCCCATGACCGTGGCCAAACACTGGAGACCATACTGATCAATTCCCGACACCCGGTCAACAGTAATAGGTATCTCCAGAAACTTATTTGCATCCTCCTCACTAGTTATAACTCTAATGCCTTCGGACAAACCCCGCTGCTGCACATCAGAGTCTGTTTCCCGTACTGTGTCCTCACTGTACACTGATCCGTCGTCCGACATAGTGTCCACCGAAAATTCTCAACGTTTATAAAAAAAAAGAGAAGTACCTAAACTCTTATGTAGCACTATTCACTCAAAAATGCTTGAAGACTCTTTTTTATACTACTTGCCAAAAAAAAAATCCACGTGTCCACTATATTCCTTTAAACAAAAAAACAAATGACCACAACACTCCTGCAATATTTCTCTAAGTTCACAAAATCCTAAGCAAGGTCGCCATTTGTTACGACCGGGACTCGTGTAAAACAAGGGATCTTAATCATTGGACTAGAAAGGCACACAGCCACAACGGTAACACTAGATCCAACCCTCGAACTTATAATGCCGGCGCACAAAAACACCTATACCCTCCAGAGTTAAATCTGCGATAACGGGGTATCCTATAACTCGGTATAAATGCACTACTACTACAGGCTGATGATCTCTGATACAACCTGATCACAACAACATACAATTACGTTAATAAGGTATAAAGGAAAAGGGTAGAGAGCTTAATTAAATCACTGAAATTATTTAATGCAAACAAGAAGAAGGTATAATTAAAGTTACTCTAAACAATAATAAACTGTCACTCCTATATTAAATAAGGTGAACGAAAGTCCTAAAACATCGAGCAGGAATCTTCTGAAGAAAGTCTGATGCTGCTTAAGATGATCGAATCGGATTTTGAACTGTTATATAAAGCAGGAACAAGATATGACAAGTGTATGGACATACAGTGTTAACTGGCACGGGAATAATAATAAATGTGCAATAAGTATTATCTCCAACAACAAAAGAAGTACTTACCAGGCAACGCAAAAGCCTACTCGGGTTGTGCAACTCAACAACAACCAAGGCTTACAATCAAAGTGAATACAAATGCTGCATACATAACATAAAGAGTTTATAATCTTAATCGGGTGTCTGCTAGGCGAATAAAGTCTAGCTGGGATGTAGTAGGCTAGGAAACAATGGCTGAGCAAGCGGCTCGTAGCCTAGTGAGGTCCTTAAGACTGTACGGCCAAATTACGTTAATTGACGGGGTGCTCTCTTGAGAGATCCAGATCGCTAGTATCTGGTTCTCTCCTGGCGCCCCTCTCAAAGTCAAAGTAAAACGAGTTAGCACAGTGTTGGGTGGCAGAGGCAAAAGCCCTCACTCGCAACACAGTGCTAAACTCACAAGGTACACAGTCAGAAAGACCACCTAGGCTTCCCATGTATCCATTGCAATTGTACAGGTTCAGCAAAACCCGGTACACATCGGAAATCACAACAACAATAGCCTCACCTCAGTCTAGCATTAAATAGCCCAGCAGACAACCAAGAAAAAGGTAGGGAGACACCGTGAGTGTGTCGAACCTCTACAGACAAAATGGTAGCCCCTCCAAAATGCCTAACTAAACATGTAATATCTGAGAGCTTCAGCATATAATACGATGGCCGATATATGAAATCGTGCAGAACCAAAGGGGAGTTATGATATTAAATAGATTGAAAGAATGAGAGGTAAGAAGTTGAGAGAGAGAGAAAGTGTTCTATAGGTAGAAGTCGGGGACAGGTAGCAAGGGATATGTGAAGGGTATGCTGGTCAGGCAAGCTCTGAGGAAGGTAGCTCCTCGGGACCCTCAGGATCACACAAAGGCATGGTGGTCGGCCAATCACAGGCCGATACGTCACAAGGCAGCAGGCCTCCAGAAGTCGCCAGGAACCACCAGCCAATCAAGGGGCGTGATAAAGCACGCGCGCGAGCCTCCGAGTGAGGGAGGCAAGACATGCATACGCACACACACACTACCACCCCACTGCCTACTGTACTTTCTCACTCACACTCTCTAGCTGTATCATTCAGTCTTATACATTAAACTTATAACTGATGATATAAAATATAATCCCTTGTCACAGGCGAAAACAAAGACCACTTCTATACTGCCTGTGACATGACGATTCACAAGAAAGAAAGTACAACATTGTAGATAGACTGTAGCCAAATGCATTGCCCTGGCGAGTGTTAGCGAGTGGCTGAGCCTACGTGGCGTTCTGCCAAGCTGCAGGCGTCACATTAGCTTTACTAAATTTGAAAGAAAGAGAGATAGAGAGGGAGAGAGAGAGAAAGGGGGGTGTTCGCCGAAAACCTTACATATAATTCGATTGATTCATACCTATACAATAGTATACATTTACCATTGACCCCTGAAAGGTTCATACCGATGTACTGATGGTTTAGTACTGTATCATACTCTAATATAGCTGCCAAACTAACCCCCGTGAAGTTGTATTTCATTTGCATCTTTGTAATGGCTCAGTCTGGGTACGTTAACAAGCTTGAGACAACGAGGACCGTCTGTGTCAATTCCACCATGAGTCTCTCCCATCAATGAACACACAAAGTAAACCAACCAAGTATTTTGAAATATTTCTTTTCATATAATTATTAAATACTAATATCACTACTTATTAGAACCGTATACAAGAACAAAACATTTGCTCAATCATATTCACCTCAAATCTCTCTGCTTCCAGACAGTTCGGGATTCATTAAGTGTAAACAGCCAATTTGCCAATAAATGCTATGAATTATGCCGAGAATGTGTCCAGTGAGTCGGCCATGTGACTTCATTACGCTAACACAACAGTCATCCTGTTAACGGAGCTATCTACCCAATCATTAGCCATTTTGTTTTCCTAATGGGCCATAATGTAAAACTACTGTATATAAACGGGACACGAAATACCCTCGGGCAAGGTTTTCGAAAAGAGGCTCCAGGCTTGAAAATATTACTTGACATAAACAGGCTTAATAATCCTGAAGGGTTGATAACCAATATATATGCCCTATTTTAATTAACTACCCCTCGGGTACTCTTACGTTCATTTATCAATTAGGGAGGGTCTTATGTTAAAGTTCCCTTGCCCCCAACACACGTTCACCCATACATTAGGGAAGGACTTATTCATGTTGTCACCTACCCTTAACACCTTGCCATAAGACTACTCTATTTGATCAGGTATCTTGTTTTGTAACCAAGTTAAGGGCCCCCCTTAACTTGGTTACACAACAAGATACCTATGTAGCTATGCTATGTTGCAATATGGGTTGAAACATAGCAAATTGCGTTAAACACTCCCTGAGTAATGGCAAGACGTAGGGTATCTACTCCACATACTACAATTGAAAGCTTCATGCATATTCAAGATTATTCTCTTGAGATAAGTTTCAAGATAATTTGAATTCACACCTGTTAAGAATAATTACTGAATAACTATATAACGCCCATTTATTAACTACAAGAGTTATAATATTGAATTGAACAATAATTTTTGTACTACAATATCACTATGTATAACAGTTTTGTGAATAACCAAATAATCTCATTATACCTTATAATATTTAATTACACAAGTGTGTATTTCTACCCCTCATACCTGGTATATCCATATCATTATACAGTTAACCCTACTAGTAACAGTAGTAATTAGCAGCTTCAGGTTAGGTTTTGTTTAGTTCATATGTTTAACCCTTAACTGGCGGCGCGCAACATAAGTCGAGTGAAAGAAATTTGGACTATGTGGCGGCTCACAACATAAGTCGTGTGCCATTTTCAGCACGTAATGTTGCCGAGAGAGAGAGACAAGTGGTGGCAGCAGAGTAGCGAGCGTGTGACTGCTCCAGACCACCGCAGTGGACCAACTGACATGAATCCCACCCTCCTCCACCCTCT
This sequence comes from Paralithodes platypus, assembly GCA_032716605.1. Taxonomy (NCBI): domain Eukaryota; kingdom Metazoa; phylum Arthropoda; class Malacostraca; order Decapoda; family Lithodidae; genus Paralithodes; species Paralithodes platypus. Next base: position 54,078,174 of record CM064497.1, on the reverse strand, counting down.
CACACTCGCTACACAGTGAATTGTTTAGGGAAAGTACCGAATTACATGGTTTTTGCACTCGTGTTGCACGATTGTTGCAAGAAAACTAGCGGCCGTACAAGGATCGTTGGGGTGTCGTTGGAAAGCTCTGTTTATGCCCTTTCAGGGATAGATACTTGTTTTACGCTCTGTGTCTTATTTAGGCATGAAAATGATCACGTAAGCAACCCTATTTTGGGTAAAAACACCCCGCTGGTGGCTACATATTATTTACCGCATAGGCCGCTCGTTAGGTGTTAATGTGCAGGAGATGGTGGTCGAGAGATGTGTGAAATACTTCATTCCTTCATTAGGTGTTCAGAATAAATCTAATCGGTGAGGTCCTAGAAGTAGTTCCTAGCTGGGTGAGAGGGAGAGAAGGGAGGGTGGGTATAGTTCTGGGGTTGGAGAGAAAATGGGAGGGTTTCGGTGGGGGTATGGGAACAACAGGAGAGGAGGTGGAGGGGATACCTCTCCACCATGCAGTGCTACTAACAGGGAAAATGAAACTTTATTAATCCTGACGACTGTACATAAATGTTGTAACAGGATAAATTAGAGGCTACATAATATAGGTCTTGCCATTACGTCAAATTTGTGATTACTATACAGTACTGTGGAGTGCACTAATGAAAGAGAAGTGCAATGCCGTAGATTTGTGTTCACTTAGTTCTGGATAGCATAAACAGATGTCGTTATTTTGTGGTGGCATTTGGCAACCTTTAGGATCACAATTTTATTAGTATATTAGATAGGTTACCCATCTCCTGGTAAGTATATAATATCTGATCAATAGAGGAGCAGAACAAATACCGGTAGTTATGCTTATAATAATAAGAGTGGTGATGAAGTGATAAGATATGGCACTGTAAATGCTGTCAAAAGAAATGTATTAGGGCATGCATAATCCCGAATGACATTGCCGTATTAGTTACTATAAGAGAGGAATAACAAAATCAAGTTCGTAATTTTAAAATATGTTGAATGCTAAATATTATACTGAGAGACAAGCTCTGACAACTAAATATTCACAAACAAATACACACACATAACCGAGTATAGATAAAACCAAAAATACAGAAAACGAATATGAGGACACATTTCAGGACATTCTCTCTCTCATTGTTAGACCCCATCTTGAATATGGCGTTCAGTTCGGGTCTCCGTATCTCAAAGGAGGACATTAAAAAAATCGAATTTGTGCAGCGTAGAACAACTAACCTAATTCCCTCTCTGACAAAAACATGCCATATTATGAAAGATTAAAAACAAAAACAATGTTCTTGCTAAAGAAAAGGAGGTTGCGAGGCCAATTTATTGAGTGTGTTAATATACTCAACACTCAAGCCCGACTTATGTCGGCCGAGAGAATAATGGCCACCCCTGCGGTGCCCGACATATGTCGAAAGGGATTTTGAACACATTATCGGCTCCGAGAGAGAGTCCACGCGTTGGGAGGACGATAGGCGGGCTCTGACCGTTCGGCACGGCCGTAGTTCCGCGACTGAGCTACCCACTGCAACATTCCACACTCACGGCCTCGCGAGACCAGGAAAAAACTCGGGAAAGTACCGTATTTTAGGGTTTTTCACCTCTCGTTGCGCGATTGCTACAGGATAACTCGTGGTCATACAAGGATGATTCAGGTGTCATTGGAAAGCTCTATTATCACCCTTTCACGGATACATAATTGTATTACGCTCTGGCTCTTGTTTATGCATGAAAAAGAGCATGGAATGAAGCTCGTTTAGGGTAAATATGCCCGCCTGGCAGGTAGTAGAAGTTACAATCATCCCCGTCGGTTAAGAGTTTAAGGATTTGACAGAGTAGATATCAGTGCAATGTTCACGACTAATAACGATGCTGCAACCCGAGGTAACTGAATTAAATTAATTAGGAAAGAGGCATCCTTAGATGCGACACAAAATGTTTTCACATACAGTGTGGCTAAAAAGTTCAGTACTTTATCAAGGGAGGTGGTCGACAGTAATTCAATTAATACGTTTAAGGGGACCAACCGGTTAATAACAAACTTCCAGGTCTTACTTTCAATTTAAATGAAATTTGGCATAGGTGTATATGACCATAAAACTAGATAAACAAAAAAAATTTTTTGCTTTTTTCTTACAATTTAGGTAAAAAAAAAATTGAAAATCATAGCACTGCAGAAAATGATAAACTCCTACAGAAATCCCCATAGCACATGTTTTATGTGATCAAACAACTCACAAAAGGTGTATCTGTAGTTTCTATAAAAAACATTTTATATATTTTGTGTATTTGTTCGATTTAGGTGATTACGGATTCAGGCGAATATATTTATAGAAAATTACAACTTTGACGACATATTGTGAATTTTTTTTTTTACTAGAGTAAATTGGCTTTATAGGCCTTTTAGTGTTTTTAATTACCTTTCCAATGGTATATACACCATTCCTATAGGTCCAATAATAACTAGAATAACATCCGATAGTGTGGCAATATAGGTTCTGAGAAAAACAGGTGAAAGTCTAAGGTAATTAGGTGAACATTTTTACTTTTGTTTTTTAGATTTACAATATTTTACGCAGGAACATGGCAAAGTAGAAGATAAAGCGTATGGGAGGTTGTAGAGTAGCTTACGCTCTTTCAATTTATATAGGTATGCTCCTCGTACGACCAGTAGTTACTGAGCATGTTAATTTCAAAGTTCGCTATATAACGTTTTTAGAATTACAGGAAAAGTTTGGAAAACATAAAAAAAAACGATTTCCAATGTGTTTTCACTAATAACATTTCACTGGCGTATGAAGGGATGTTGACTCTTGTTGAGTAAACACCTATTGGTATTTTCCGGATTTCGAGGTTTTTAAGCCTAAATTAACCGGTCGGTCCCCGGAAAGACTGGACGATCTTCTGATGGAGATTGGATAAATATGAATTAATCAGTAGGCATGTGTAATTTCCTTTTTAAACTAATTTCTTTCTATACTCTATAAAACACTTTTCTTGTGGGCAATTCCTGACCCAGAAAGTTACACTTCATCCTATTTTCCGGTGCGGCATTTTAGCTGTAGGGTGGGAAGAAAGCCTTGTACTTTACTGTACTATTATTCCACTATAAACTGTCCCTGTCTAGTAGTATTAAGGCTGGGCAACCTAGTTGGCACCGCAAGGTCTGTGTGGTCTGTGTGGTCTGAGTAGCTTTGTAAATTTCTGTAACTCTCACTCACTAATGACAAATACATTGGACAACGCCCTTTGAACTGTATTTATCGTATAACATTGAACAACGTTAGCGAAACGGTATATTTATTTACGGCTAGGGTATCAATATAATTAAATGAAAGAAAGTGGTTTAGGTGATTAACAACACGCCTACTTCATAACGTGATATACTATGAGTCGGACAGTGGAAAGGAGGGAGGAAAGATGGGGTGGAAGTTACGAGGTGGAGTGAGGGAGGGGGGTTTGGGAGGTGTGTCTGCCGCGGCCATAATACGAATTCACAGGACTTGTGCGGCAAACTGTACATACTCCGGCACATACCCCATAGCTGGGGGTGGCCGACTTGAGACAGAGCTCGAACAGAACAACACAATATAATATATATTATAAATTCACACACATCTAGGTCGTCCAGGAGAAGACCCAGAGACCATGGTTTATTTGGGGTCCCCAGTAAAAGATTCCCAGGGCCCAGATCTCCCGGAGATGTTCCGCCCTTGGCAGGCAGACACAGCGAAGTTAAACCACAATGACCGCCCACACCACTTCTAGGCACAGCCCTTCATATATACCGGCTCCCGTGGCCGGATGACATGACAGAATATTATCTAATCCAACTAGCGCCCGACCCTCACTCCCTTGGACCGCGTTTTCACTCATCTATTCACAATCATTCTCCATTCATTCCTATTCATCACCACTTATCTTGCCTGTTCTAGAGTCATCTCTCAACGCTTTGAACACACCATCTCTCCATCTCATCTGAGGTATACCTCTGAATCTATGTCCCCTTGTTTCTGACTCATATATTCTCTTTGTATGCTTTTCATCTCCCATTCGTTCAACATGTCCATACCAGCATAGCACCCTTCTTTCCACTATGGCCAATAGGGGTTCCTGTTGACACACTCTCCTATGTATCTCTTAATTTCTCAGTCTGTATCTACGCGTCACTCCACACATATTCCTCAAGCAGATCATCTCCATCACATCCAACATTCTTTTATCTTGGATATTCTGACCCCATGTCTCTGCTCCATATATCACTGATGGTACAACTATCCCTTAATATATTGCACTTTTAGCTCTCATTTCTAGATTTCTCACCTTCCACATACTTCCCATTGCTCCATTCCCACACCTGCATCCCTGCTTAATACTCCGCATAGATATTTAAAACCTTCCACTTGTTCGTACCGTACGTGCTTGTGTGATGCCAGGATAAATTAATAATAGATATGTACAGTTGGTCAAAGTTCCAGCTGACTCACCCTCGCTCTGGGGCTCGCAAAATTATCTGGCAATACTGGTATAGGAAGGTGTGTCTTACAAAGATTGGGATTGGTAGATCTGATTTCGGCTATATCATTGTTAGAACATATTATACTAAACAAGGGAAAGTAAGCCCAACTCAAATAAAAATGCATACATCGCTATGTATGATCCCGAACATTCACCCAAAGTTCGTAGATTTGCTTAATTATTCAAGTTATTATATCCACTCATTGGCAACTACACCAGTATTGCCAGCTATTTCTGCGAGCCCCAGAGCGAGGGTGGGTCAGCTGGAACTTTGACCAACTGTACATACAGTCAGAGAACATTTAACCTTTCCATGGAGTGGCATTATGTTACACGTGAGTGTAAGTGACTCGGTCACGGATTAGTTTGATATTACACACTAAGTAACTATTTTTCACTTTATGTCTACATTTATATTGAGTTAAACATGTTATTCTTTACAACTGTTGACTTCTATATCAAATTTTAAGACTCATGAGTTATCTAACCACTTAAAAAGCATAACAGAAATTAATATACTTTAAAAAAAAGCTAAAGGCATAAATGTATGAGTTGCAGTACAAATAGGCTACAAGTAAGTATAACTATAAGTATAATAGTATAGGCCTATCTCTGATGGAGTCTATCTATTGCCAGACGCCTTACTCCCCTTAACCCTTAACCCGGCAACTGCGGGGAGACTCTTAAGAGTTCCCCCGGCGGACTGTGGGGAGACTCTTAAGAGTCAGAAAGAAAAAAAAATCAAATTTTGACATCGAAAAAAAAATAAAAATAAAAACAAATAATTGGCCCCTGGGCCATGCAAAATCTCAGTCCTCTACCTCCCCTCCTTCCCCACTTTCCTCCTCTCCTTCAGTTATCACCTATTTTCCCTGTTATTCCCTTATTCTGAGGTATATTTTCGTGCTAACATTAGAAATCCGGTTACAGGGTGTGGTCATCACTGATAGCAAGCGAATGCAAGAGAGAGAGAGAGAGTATCGATCGACTGTGTCTCAGTGGCCTTGGGGGAAATTGGCGGGAAAGCAGCTTGCCTCACCCATACATTAAACAACTCGCGGGCTATATCTCCGATTTTGACCATCCAAACTCTGTTTTCACTTGTTTTATTGTTGTTTCAGATTAATACCTTTATAATCAACCCCTAATAGGCGCATATGGATAAGTATTAATGCTATTAATGGTACAATGAATATTTTAGTGACGGAAACACCTCAAATATGTCAGCACAGGGGGACGTTTCCAATTACCCCCATGCGCACTTGTTAGGTTAACTGGCGGCGCCCAGCATATGTCGAGTGAAATAAATATGGACTATGTGGCGGGTCTGAGAGAGAGCGGAGCGGTGGGAGGAGCATAGATTACCTCCTGACCGCTTGCCATGGCCGCCGTGGACCTACTGAGCTTTACTCCACTTACATCCACCCTCTCTCCCTCGCTACATACGTAATTATATAAAGAAATTGCTGTATTTTACCGTTTTTGCCCTTCGGTTGCACGATCGTTGCAAGACAACCAGTGATCGTAGAAGGATGGTTCGGGTGTCATTGGAAGCTCAATTTACACTCTTTCAGGGATACATACTTGTATTACGCTCTGGGTCTTTTTTATGCATGAAAAAGAGCACGGAAACAACCCCATTTATGGTAAACCAACCCCCCCCCGCTGGGCGGTACGGTCAAATATACCCTCCCGCCCGCTAAATAAGGGTTAATGAGGGTGGCCATTCACAGAACGCTCTGATTAGAGTTAATGTATTGTATAATGAATAACATGATTTATATCTCACTTGTATTAATACTACTATAAATTAGACGTTAGGATATCCCATGATATATAATATTTATGTTAATATTATTCCACAAATTTCATTAAATGTCCATTGATATGCTATTCATATAAGTACCTACCTGGTATATATTTATGCCATAGGCCTAAACGTGTTTTTGCATAAAACTTTGCTTGATACATTCATGTCTGCTTAGGAGCCTTGTGGCTGAGCAGACTAGGCCATATTATTATAATTTATAAAAATAACTATTGTTTTTATATCTTGTATGCATGCATTATACTGACCATAAACTTTAATATAATTCCTTACAACTCCTGGGCCAGCCCGATAAGTCTCATTTTGTGACTCAATGGTCAGGTTATGTGTGAATGTATATACTCAGGCACTACGTATTACAAAAAAAAAAAAAAAACATCAAATAAAATCCACGAGTGTGAATGTATATACTCGAGCACTACGTATTACAAAAAAAAAAAAAAACATCAAATAAAATCCACGACTCTGAAAGACGGAGTTCGACTATATTTCTTGATCAACTATTAGCTGGTAAAATGACAAATAATTGTATATATACAATCACAGACTACAGTAGATCTGGACTGGACACGATAATGAAACTTTGCAGTAAGGGACCCAAAATCAGAGAATGAACCCCCAAGTACGAACCTCGAAACTGCGAAAATATCAAATTTTCGCGGTTTCATAAAAATTTTGCGGTTTCGAGGTACGAACTTGGGGGTTTGTTTTCCAATTTTGGGCCCCTTACTGCAAACTTCCATTTTTGTGTCCAGTCCAGATCTACTGTAGTTTATGATACAATACATAAACAGATAATGAAAATATCTTAATTTACCTAACACATTTCATCCGAGCAACCAATCATATGTGATGTGTGACGCCTACCAGCGTTGGCAGAATCGCCTCCCGTTAGCCACTAGCGCTCGCCAGGGCAGTGAAATGGGCTACAGTTATCAGAGAATGTTGTTCTTTCTTTCATAGTACTTGCATTGTTACAGACAGTCCAGTGGTGGTCTTTATTTTCGTCTGTGACAAAGGGAAGTATTTTATATTATGAATAGAATATAACATGCATTGTATATAGTTAAGGAGAGAGAACAATATAGGCAGTGGGGTGGTAGTGTGTGCGTGCGTATACATGTGCTGCCTCCCCCGCTCGTAGGCTCGCGCGCGTGCCTTCTCACGCCTCTTGATTGGCTGGTGGTTCTTGGCGCGTCATAGAGGCCTGCTGCCTTGTGACGTATCGGACTGTGATTGGCCGACCACCATGCCTTTGTGGGATCCTGGGGGTCCCGAGGAGCTGCCCTCCTCAGGATAGGCTTGGCGTGCATGCTTCTAACATCCCTTTGCATACTCTCTCCCAATCACCCTCTTTACCACTGTCTCTTTCTCTGATCTTCTTCCTTTACATTGCTCCTCACCTTTATTCAATTACTTATCCCCTTGGGTTCTGCATACGGTTTCCATAGCCGGCCCATTGTATTGCATGCGCCGTCCTCCGAGATATTTACAAGTATTTAGAATAGGGTTGAGGGTTCTTAGTTAGTAGAGGTTAAGAAATCGGTGTGTGTCTCCATTATTGATTTAGTGCTCTGCTGGGTTATTTAATGCTAGACTGGGATAAGGCTTCTGTTGTCGTTGTCAGCGATGTGTGTATGGTTTGCTTATACCTACACGACTTCGACGGTTTCTGTGGTAGCCTAGGTTGTCCTTTTGGTTGTGCCTTTTGCGAGTGCAGCATCGTGTTGGAAGAGGGCATTTGCCTACTACCTTAGAACACAGTGCTGCCTCTTTGCATGACTTTAGAGGGATCGCCAGGGAAGAACCAGATACTTGAGATCTGGATCTACCAAGAGAGCATCCCCATCATTAACGTAACTTTAATCATACCGCCTTAAGGACAATGCTAGGCTATGAGCCAGTCTTGCTCAGCCACAGTTTCCTAACCTTGATATCCCAGCTAGACTTTATTCGCCGAGCAGACACTAGTTAGGGCATGAGCTCTTTATGATATGTATGCATTATTATTCACGGCATTTATTAGTCTAGGTTTGTTGTTGAGTTGCACAACCATAGTAGACTGCTTCGTTGGTGAGGAAGTACTTCTTTTAGTGTCGAGCATTACTGCCGTTGCGCATTTATAATATTCTCGTGTCAGTTAACATTGTATGTCCTACCTTTTTGTGTATTCAGTCTACACGTGTGGTGTCCTGCCTCCTGCCATTATATAATTATTATGTTCCTTCCAACAACCAACATCTTATGAGCATCAGACTTTCTTCAGAAGTTTCCAGGTCTATGCTGTAGGACTATACTTCACTTTCTTTCAGATAGGAGTGAAGAGTTTATTGTTGTTTAGAGTAACTGTATTGAAGCATCTTTTTATTGTATTAACCCTTCTTTGGCGGCGCGCATCATATGTCGAGTGAAAGAAATTTGGACTATGTGGCGGATCACAACATAAGTCGTGTGGCATTTTCAGCACGTAATGTTGCTGAGAGAGAGAGAGACAAGTGGTGGCAGGAGAGTAGCGAGCGTATGACTGCTCCAGACCACCGCGGTGGACCAACTGACATGAATCCCACCCTCCTCCACCCTCTCACACTCGCTACATAGTGAATTGTGTGGGGAAAGTACCGAATTACATGGTTTTTGCACTCGTGTTGCGCGGTTGTTGCAAGAAAACTAGCGGTCATACAAGGATCGTTGTGATGTCATTGGAAAGCTCTGTTAATGCCCTTTCAGGGATAGATACTTGTTTTATGCTCTGGGTCTTATTTAGGCATGTAAATGATCACGTAAACAGCCCTATTTTGGGTAAAAACACCCCGCTGGTGGCTACATATTAGTTACCGCCTAGGCCGCTCGTTAGGTGTTAAATCTTGTTGCAGTGATTTAATTGATCTTTCCATAGCTTCCCTTTTATGCATTTTAACGTAACTTGCATCCTGTTTGTTATCAGGCTATACCAGTGTGGGTTAGCCTGAAGTAGAGTACATTTATGCCCAGTTAAGGATACCCCGTTATTGCAGATTAGCTGGAGGGTATAGGTGTTTTTGTTAGCCGGCATATAAGTTCAAGGGTTTGGATCTAGCGTACCATTGTTGCATAGTGCCATATTACTAGTCCAATCATTAAGTGCCCTTGTTTTATTCGTAGCCCCGGTCGTAACAAATGGCGACCTTGCCTAGTATCTTATCTTATGAGCAAGTCATCATAACAAATGGCGACCTTGCCTAGTATCTTATTTTAGTAGAAACCAGGATACATTTGTTGATTATTGCAGTAATAACAAATAGTGCACTTGCCTGGTATCTAAGGAAGAATTGCAGGATTGTTGGACATTTGTTTTTTGAGGAATATTTTGGACACACGGAATTTTTTTTGGCAACGTAGTATAGCACTTGAGTTGTCTTCGAGCATTTTATATTTTTGAGTGAATAGTGCTACATGAGAGTTTAGGTACCAGTACTTCTTTTTTTTTTTATAAACGTTGAGAATTTTCGGTGGACACTATGTCGAACGACGGATCTATGTACGGGGCGGACACAGTACAGGAAACAGACTCTGAGGTGCAGCAGCGGGGTTTGTTAGAAGGCATTAGAGTAATAACTAGTGAGGAGGATGCAAGGAAATTTCTGGAGATGCCTATTACTGTTAACCGGGTGTCGGGGATTGATCGGTATGATCTCCAGTGTTTGGCCACGGTCATGGGGCATGTGGGCAATAGCAGCATATCGAGAGGTGACCTGGTGGCCTGTGTGCTCGGCGGGGTGCGTGGGGCATCGGGTGGAGCGGGAGCTGGGGCACCTTCGGCCCAGCCCCCATTCCACTCGACACCTACCATGGCGGCCCTCGGGCTCCGGAGCCGGGTACGTTCCCGCAGGCCGATAGTCACTGGCAGCGTGGTTTGTCACGGGGTGGGTCTCCAATTGTTGCATCTCCTCCTCCTCAAGGTTTAACTCCAGATATGATCTTCCAGCTTGAGATGGCTAAGATGAAGCAGCAGTTTGAGATGGCTAGGATTCAGGCTGAGGAGAGAAAGACCATGTACTGTGCAAACAGAGATCTTGAGAAGTCTAGGGTGGAGTCGACAGGGCAGCGTCTCGGTTCTGGGAATCGAGGTCTTGATCAGTCTTTATCGCACCTTCTTAAGTTAGTCCCTTCATTTGACGAGTCGGGTGTCACCGAATTTTTCATGCGTTTTGAGAAGAAGTGCCGGGAGCACCAATGGCCCAAGGTTAAGTGGGCAGCCCTTGTTTCCTCTAGATTGGTTGGCAAAGGACTCAAGGCATATGATGCATTGCCCTTGGAGTCTTACATCGATTATGAGGTACTGAAGGAAGCTGTTCTGCGGGCATACGAGTTACAACCAGAGACATATAGGTTGAAGTTCCGGGGTGTTACGAAGGGTCGTGAGTGCACTTTTCTAGAACATGCCCGGGAACTGTCTGATGCATTGAGAAATTGGCTGAGGTCAGAGAAGGTGACAACATTCGAGGAGCTTGAGCAGTTAGTCCTTCTAGAGCAATTTTTCAAGTGCACAGGCGGCGACCTGACTTTGAACCTCAAAGAGAAAAACCCTAAAACTCTACAGGAGGCAGCTGAGATGGCTGACCGTAGGCTATCGCTGATTCGTGGGTGCGGGTCTGCACAACGGAACGATGCAGGTAACAAGGGGCGCAACACTCCACCCCCCCCCCCCCCCCCCCCCGAGTCAGTAATGCACCATATAACAATAACAACAAGAGCAATGATATTAAGTCTGACCATAAACCTAATACCGTCCCGTTTAAGAAGGGTCCGGGCCCTTCCCCACCTCAAGGGAAGCCCATGGGGGAGTTAGAGTGTTTTCATTGTCACGAGAAGGGGCATTTTGCACGATCCTGTCCTAGCAAGCTACCTACAGCAGTCGTGTCTTTGGCTCACAACATTGGAGTATCTTTGAAGTCGTCTGCGTTTGCCCGGGGTAAATGGTCAGAGGCTGGAGCACAGCCAGTGAAGAAGTGTCCGGAAGGCTTGACACCTGTCCGGTATACTTTTTGTGACCATAGAGGGCGAGGCTGCGTGAGTTGGGCTGGTTGCAAGCATGGAGTAGAATTTTTGCATCATACGGGTGCTTCCTTGACATTGATGAAAAACTTTACAGGCAAACCTATAAACGCGCCACGGGTAGTTGTGGTGCAGGGTATCAATGCTACAAAGTCATACCCGTTGGTCCGAATGAAGCTGGAGGTAGAAGGTGTGACACGAGAGTTGGATGTCGGAATCGTGGAGAAACTGCCAGTAGAGGGCGTCGACCTTCTTCTCGGCAATGACTTTGCGGTGCCTACTTCTGAAGTTCCACCCTTAGTCGTTGCCGAGAAGGCGGCCGACGTGAGTAGAGATGGGCAGGAGTTGGTCGAGAGGTGTCAACCACAGCAGAGGGCGTGTGTTGTCACCCGTTCTAGTGCATCTCAAGTGTCACAGCCTATTCCTCAGTCTCTAGACCAGCGGAGGAACGGTCGGAAGGAGCAAGATAAAGTTGGGAGTTTTGTGAGTTTTGCTCCAGCGGCTCTCCTTAGCGGCTTAGTACTTGACCCAGAGGTGAGCTCCGGAGTGGCCCCAGAACCTGTCACCCCTAGTGACATGGTTGGGCGTGATGGCACTCCACGACTTAGTAGTTCACAGGTGGAGGAGAGTTGTGGGAACGGGGCTATCGAACACGGGAACGGGGAAACATGTCATGTGAACCTGTTGGAGGAGTCTGTGAGGCAACCACCTGAGCAGCCTACTGTCCCTGCGTTGGTCTGCAGTGGCCAAGGAGGAGAAGGAGAAGGGGGCAGTAGGGCACAGGTGGAGGAGAGTTGGGATTGTCCTGTCTCGGCGGAGCAGTGGCCGGGGGACACGAGTCTGGTGGCTGTGGAAGCGCTAGAGCACCTGCCTGAGCAGCAGTGTGCAGCACTCCAGCACCAGCTCGGTTTATACCCCACTGGTCGTGCCGAGCACCCGAGCCTCACAACTCAGGCGGTGCAAGATGTTCCGCGGGCAGGTCACTTGAATGGTTATAGACCGTTAGCCTCGTTGTTTAAGTGGTTCAAGGTGGGCGACGAGGCTTTGGCATGGTTGCCAGGTCAAGGTCGACCCATGGCTGCCAAGGGTGGTGGTCAGAAGGAGGACATTGAGGAGATTGGTGAGGGTGGATGTGCCCGGTCGTCGCATAGCCTCCCAATGCTGCTCTAGTCGAATGCAACAGCCCTACCATAGACCGACTGTATCTGGCCATGTCGCTAAAAGCGGTGATGCTGCGCAGGCAGATGTAGTCGCAAGGAATGCGGGGGTGCGCATGTACGGTATCGGCGGGGAAGCCTTAGCAATAATGAACTATGGGAGTGACTGCACAGGTGGTACTGATTGTCCCTCTCATGACCTGGCTGTTCTAGGGACGAAGGTGGAGAAGGAGGGAGACTACAGGTTAGAAGCTGCGGTCTCGGCTGGGTTGTGGGAGGGCACTAGGCATGTTGTTTTGCGAGATAAGTTGTTTACTAGGCTGTGGCAGTGCATCCGCATGTTTGTTGCTTCTCCAGGCCTGATGTACGGGGTAGAATCCGCATGGAGGCTGGAGACAGTGCAAGGTTTAAGTTAATTCCCTACTGTATAAATCCTGCTCAACAGCCTGTCGTGAAAACAGAGCTAGACGACATGTGGAAAAAGGGTCTGAGGGATAAAAGATATCGTGAGTGGTCGTTGCCAGTGAGTTTGCAACCGGAGTTGAGTGGCAAGATCCGTGTGTATGGTGATTGCAAGAGTGTGGAAGCATTATCCCTGACAGATACCTATCCACTACCCAAGGGTCTGAGAGATAAGGGATATCGTGAGTGGTCGTTGCCAGTGAGTTTGCAACCTGAGTTAAGTGGCAATATCCGTGTGTATGGTGATTGCAAGAGTGTGGAAGCATTATCCCCCCAAACATAATAGTATAATTCTAGCCTGTTATGCTCCCTGAGCGAGCTTCACAGAGCCCAGCCTACTAAGTGAAAGACAGGTTCAACTTAGGACTTTAGCTATAACATTGACAACTTACAATTAACTATCAAAAAGAAAGTTTTTATATGATTTTTTTTTATTTAATTTTAATGTTGTTTTTTGACGGCTGCTCTACAGGGGCAAGCCTGATTTTTCACCACTCTCAACACACACTGACTGAAAGGCGAGGGTTCTCCTGCAAACAAACCCTCCCGTGACAAACAATCAGCCAAAACATTATCAGTGCCCTTAGCATGCCACACATCCAACTTGTGTTCCGGCAGCAAAACAACACCTGGCACTGATAAACTGCCCAGTTCATCAAAAGACTGACTCTTCTCTTCGCTCTTTCCAGCAACGGGGCCTGCCAATAACCTTTCACTAGTTCTACCTTCGTGACGAGCGAGGCAGCGGGGCGGTCTATGGTATCGTCAACACTAGGTAATGGATAGGCGTCTGTCGGGGGGTTATAAGATTTTATTTATGCTAAAATTTTGTTTTATTTATGATTGAGCTTTGCACTTCATTTCTGGTGGAGTGGCTGATTGGGGCGGATATTGTCGGCATTCTGCCTTGTCAGATATGGTGCTCGCCTAATGTTGAGCGTCCCATATCTTGGGCGGGGTGTGACGCCTACCAGCGTTGGCAGAATCGCTTCCCGTTAGCCACTAGCGCTCGCCAGGGCAGTGAAATGGGCTACAGTTATCAGAGAATGTTGTTCTTTCTTTCATAGTACTTGCATTGTTACACACAGTCCAGTGGTGGTCTTTATTTTCGTCTGTGACAACGGGAAGTATTTTATATTATGAATAGAATATGACATGCATTGTATATAGTTAAGGAGAGAGAACAATATAGGCAGTGGGATGGTAGTGTGTGCGTGCGTATACATGTGCTGCCTCCCCCGCTCGTAGGCTCGCGCGCGTGCCTTCTCACGCCTCTTGATTGGCTGGTGGTTCTTGGCGCGTCATAGAGGCCTGCTGCCTTGTGACGTATCGGACTGTGATTGGCCGACCACCATGCCTTTGTGGGATCCTGGGGCTCCCGAGGAGCTGCCCTCCTCAGGACAGGCTTGGCGTGCATGCTTCTAACATCCCTTTGCATACTCTTTCCCGATCACCCTCTTTACCACTGTCTCTTTCTCTGATCTTCTTCCTTTCCATTGCTCCTCACCTTTATTCAATTACTTATCCCCTTGGGTTCTGCATACGGTTTCCATAGCCGGCCCATTGTATTGCATGTGCCGTCCTCAGAGATATTTACATGTATTTAGAATAGGTTTGAGGGTTCTTAGTTAGTAGAGGTTAAGAACTCGGTGTGTGTCTCCATTATTGATTTAGTGCTCTGCTGGGTTATTTAATGCTAGACTGGGATAAGGCTTCTGTTGTCGTTGTCAGCGATGTGTGTATGGTTTGCTTATACCTACACGACTTCGACGGTTTCTGTGGTAGCCTAGGTTGTCCTTTTGGTTGTGCCTTTTGCGAGTGCAGCATCGTGTTGGAAGAGGGCATTTGCCTACTACCTTAGAACACAGTGCTGCCTCTTTGCTTGACTTTAGAGGGATCGCCAGGGTAGAACCAGATACTTGAGTTCTGGATCTACCAAGAGAGCATCCCCGTCATTAACGTAACTTTAATCATACCGCCTTTAGGACAACGCTAGGCTATGAGCCAGTCTTGCTCAGCCACAGTTTCCTAACCTTGATATCCCAGCTAGACTTTATTCGCCGAGCAGACGAATGAGGGCATGAGCTCTTTATGATATGTATGCATTATTATTTACGGCATTTATTAGTCTAGGTTTGTTGTTGAGTTGCACAACCATAGTAGACTGCTTCGTTGGTGAGGAAGTACTTCTTTTAGTGTCGAGCATTACTGCCGTTGCGCATTTATAATATTCTCGTGTCAGTTAACATTGTATGTCCTACTTTTTTGTGTATTCAGTCTACACGTGTGGTGTCCTGCCTCCTGCCATTATATAATTTAAGATACGAGCATCTTATGAGCATCAGACTTTCTTCAGAAGTTTCCAGGTCTATGCTGTAGGACTATACTTCACTTTCTTTCAGATAGGAGTGAAGATTTTATTGTTGTTTAGAGTAACTGTATTGAAGCATCTTTTTATTGTATTAAATCTTGCAGTGATTTAATTGATCTTTACATAGCTTCCCTTTTATGCATTTTAACGTAACTTGCATCCTGTTTGTTATCAGGCTATACCAGTGTGGGTTAGCCTGAAGTAGAGTACATTTATGCCCAGTTAAGGATACCCCGTTATCGCAGATTAACTCTGGAGGGTATAGGTGTTTTTGTTCGCCGGCATATAAGTTCAAGGGTTTGGATCTAGTGTACCGTTGTTGCATAGTGCCATATTACTAGTCCAATCATTAAGTTCCCTTGTTTTATTCGTAGCCCCGGTCGTAACAGATGCCTTTGATGTTAGTTCACTTTGTTCAATACTGTGATTGTTTGTATTTTGAAATTAAACTATGCAATACTCCATATTTGTATTTCAATTTGTTCATGCATTTGATGGACATTTATTAAGTCTCCCAACTGTTGATAAGACTGTCCGTATATCTGAAAGCCTCAGTGTTCTACCCGAGGTAATATGGGGTTTGAAATCCTGTTCTAACAACTTTCTTTCCTTCAAGGAAAAGAAAGCTCTACCTTATCCATGGCAATTATGACTGCTGCTTGTAGGTTATTGTATCTCTATTGAGTTAGAGATGGACTGTTGAGAGCGAGTGACATGCTAACCTAGATCCTCATTCTCAACATGACTGATTTGTTCAAACACGTCTTCATCTTCTTCAGAGTACCGGTACTCCTTTTCAGGCTGTTGATTATTTTATAATGTGACTGTGTATCGAAGAACACCTTCTAATACAGTAGATGTATGGATACTATCATGTACTTTTGTTTCCTCCTAATAGCTTTTTTCTGCTGTTGACAGTCTATGGCACAAATGCCGTGAAACTGGTTCTTCGTACTTTTCCAAATATCTGTGGACTTTCCTAGTGGCTATCTTTCTAAAAACGAGCTGAAACTCTATTTGACTAGGCCCAAACACTCTGTATCCTTTTGTTGACATCATCTTATGTCCCTCCTTTACCACTCCAGGTAATGCAACATAAATTGGTGTTACTGTCACAGTTTTTAAGTATATTTGTCCTGATATACGGGTGGATGGGACTTGTTAGCCTTGGTCGGCAACCCATCTAGGGGATACAACCTTATACAAATCTGGGTGGATGGGAATCGTCAGCCTTGGTCGGCAACCTGTCTAGGGGAGTAAACCTGGTACAAATCCGATGGACTAGCCGAACACCACTGTAGAAAAACAGTGCTTAAAAAGATACACAGAAGGCCTCAGAGTTGGACAGATTCTAAACTGAGTGGACAATCCTGTAAGTCCTTCAGTAAACTGGCTTGGGTTGTCCCTCTTACAGGGAATAGGTCCGCTTGGGGGCATTCTGTGTATGGCCACCCTCATTAAGGGGAGTAAGACGTCCGGCAATAGTCAGTCAGTCAGTCATAAGTTTTATTTCATAAATGATACATTGTACTATTGTGGACATAAGTCCTGCAACACCTGCCTGAGAGGGATCCGCGAATTGTGTTGGTAACATTGATACCCCCCCCCCCACTCCATCCCCACTATACCACCCTCTCTCAGTCAAGCCCTCCCTTCCCACTCTACTTCTTTCGTTCTTGTTCACGTCTATAAGCCGTTCTGTATTTATCTCTCTCTCATCGAATCATTGTATTTTTATGTATGTTTTCCAAATCTTCCTAAAATTATATATCATACCATTACATACTTCATATATATTGGATATTTGCCAATGTATACAAACCTAACAGAATATAAAGTTTGACAATCCATTCGAATATGGAAGTTTATTAACAATATATGTTATTTAAGTCAAATACAACTGAGACTTTAATTTACTTTTGCATTATCATATTTCAATTCAGTTATAATTATCTAAGCCTGTATATCCCACTGTTTGGAGTAAGCATGTATTTCACTGTCAAACTGTATATACTATTGAATGAAATAATTGACACACACATACAATGGGTTCCTATATTAATTTCATTGAATATTAAAATGTATAAGTATATGGATACGTGTGTATTTTCAATACTCGCCTGTCAACCCACCTCCCCCTTAACTATGGTAGTTCACACTAATCTATTCATATTTCGTAACTAGTCAACGCAAACACACGGCCACACACTTTAATGTAACATTACACATTACACAAACTTGCATGTTATTTTCTTACTTGAGGAGAATTGGCGTCTTTCAATTGCCTCAGCGAGCGCTGCTCCCTCCGAGATTAACCCCTTCCGTATCAGGGTTGTGTTTTGTTTTATTATAGCTATATTTACACAATGTTGTGCAGATAAGGAAGGATCTGTGGTATTTAGAAGAATTAATTGAGCTATTATGAAGCCTTTTAATTGTTACATTTCTGTCCTTAATTGAATAAAAACTTATAAATTTAGCTATAATCCATTCACTCGAACCATACATCTGGCTCCTAATTGGTGTTTGTATCGACGTTCATGATTTTCCATCTTATCAATACCGTAGCTCACTGGCCCAGAAAAGTCGCAGAACTGATAATGTTATTATTAATATTATTAACTTTATTATTCTATATTCATTCATTATACTAGACACGTTTTAATAATGTTAATGATTACTTAACTATCTACAGTGATATCCCAATCTTAAGAGTCATGATATATTACATTAATACACATTTATCACATATATAGCATACAGTATACACAAGCGAAATAAAGAAATTATAAACCCAAAAAGTACGGTAAGTAAGAGATGAATATTGACTGACTTGGCCCACGTGTCTTAAACCCAATCACAGGCCCTGCTTCACTTATTATTCACAATAATAATAAGATAGACAGGGATGGCATTTCATATCTTGCTTGTGTTTACGGTATTATATCTGCGTTATTTATGTTTTTTCTGTAATAGTTCTTTGCTCTTAAGGTTTGGATATCACTCTAGATTATCACATTATTTGAATTAATTACACTTATCTTTATTATTCTATATTTGTTCATTAAACTAGATAAGTCTTAGTAATTATAATTATAATGCTAATGTGATAAGTTATATCCAAACCTTTAGAGCTATAAAATATCACATAGAACACATATAGTATATAACGTAGATATCATACAGTAAACACAAACAAGGGAACATATGCTGTGACTGCCTATTTAAATGTGTAAATGTGTGGTAGACGTATTAAGTGTTCAATACAGAGCTAAAATGTTTCGAGTTTGAATATTGCCTCCGACAGGAGGAGGATATTCTTTGGTTTACCTTGCAACACCATTTACCCCTTGAGAATTATGACTCATTTTGATAGTTTATTGTGGCCGTTTTTCGACGATTTTATACAGCGTAAGAAGAACCTTTGGGATGTAGGATAAACTATAATTTGTTAACAGTGATTAAATTATAGAAATATTTCTATATCTATATTAATCACGATTGAAATAGCTCAAATGATGCAGGACAAGCTATCACATGTATTATTATGATAGTTACAGACACAAATACTTATAATAAATTGACAAGTAGAATCTTTGTCATCTTTATATTCCTTCATTTACTACCATTTCACCCACACCTTTGTTTTCACTAACACCATCACCTCCATTAGTTATAATGGTGACACAAGGTTACATTGTTTCTGTTGTAACTTTTCATACATTACTTCCAATTATGTGTTTTAATTAAGTGCACGTCCGTAATTTGTTAACAAATAACCTATAACCCAAACAATATCTACATTGCATCATATTATTGTAATAATCAATTTTGAAACACACTGCCTGGGGAATTTAGTATATGATGAAACCACAACAAACACTTCGGCTTAGGACTCTCTAAAACGTGTTTGTTTTCTCTCTCTCTCTCTTGAGTACCGTAAATAAAGCCCAGAGCGAAGAAGTTATTTTATATATTTCATACAATTATTTTATTTGAATTTTATTTTTCTGATTATTTTGTTATCTTGGTATACAACAGAAAAAAGGTTCGGCCCTACATGGACACTCTTCACGTATAAGCTATATACGAACACGTGAACATTGTGTATATCTATCTACTGTATATCAATTAATTGCACGTGGAAGAAAGAAAATGTTACCGGTATTTCATAATATGTAACCAACCCTTGCATTTACTTTTCACAGCATGAATTTGAGAAATATTGGATTGAAAAATATATTCAGCAAATTGATGGTGTATACAGCTAATAGCTACAAACAAGATCAATATAATAATGTTTAGGACAAAAATAGTGTACAAATAAATGCCACCGTATATAAATAAGGCTATAGCAATAGTGCTCTCAGTTTAATGACGTGTTGCATAGGGAACCAAAAACTTTACCGGTAATCTTATTGTTGGACAAGACGATAATCAAACGCAAATATTTCCGCTGCGTGTTTAACAATACCTCTACCACTGCAGTGTAAATCTAATCTATTTGGAGGACAGCCTAATTTTATTATCATTAAAATAAATGGGCCTAATAATTCAATGTTTTATTGTATGATCTGTTTGACCCAATAGCAATTTTGTTGAAACACCTATTAAATAATTGGACATTACATATTTAACGTAATAAAGGGACAACAATAATCTTATATACATTAGGTGAATTCCCACTGTTTCAGTATTTACAAGATTCCTTATCCATTACATTTATATCCTACTGCATGAATCATTAGGTTGTTAGTTTTTGTATTAGTTTCTTTGGTTGGTGTTGTATTATAATGGTATGGGCAGGAATCTCCCCAACAATTAACGCTAACTCATTCAGTACCGGTGATATTGTTTTCATCATAATATTATTCTGGCAAATATTAGACGATTGTATTAAGCTAAAGAAGGGCGTCTACTACTTGAAATGCTACATACTATCGCAAATAACACCATAGCTACCAAAGACCCCTTCTTATCTACATATAATAGTCTGAATATAGTAATAGTTAAATATATATGAGATGTCCTCGGTACCAAAAGGGCTACTAAAATGTATATTTATGGCCTAATACTGTATTGAGAATACACACGTAACCATATATGTTTAACTTTTAATATTCAATGCATTGAATCAAGGTACTCATTTTATGAGTGGGTCAATTATTGTGTTTAATAGTATTGTATTTATACAGTAACACACATAAATACATGCCTACTCCAGATATTGGGATATATGGGCTTAATTAATCATAACTAAATTGAACTATGAGAATGTAAAAGTATAATAAAGTCTCAATTGTATCTGACTTAGATAACATTATATCGTTAATATGCTTACATATTCGAATGGATCATAACACCTTATATTGAGCTAGGTTTATAATAATTGGCAAATATCAACATGAGCTACGTAACCTATTGTTATTTTAACGATATGTTATTTCATTTTAGGAAGATTTGGAAAGCATGCATAAACATCGTGAGAAATTTACCGAACGCCTGAAAATAATACGCTATAAAATGCTTGCAATCAAACTCTCAAGCAATTTTAAGGTCACATGCAATTATAAATGTATAGGTAGACCCAGAGAGAGAGAGAGAGAGAGAGAGATTGTCGTGATAATATAACTAATTTACATATGTATCATATATATGATAAAATAATATATACGGTACATATGTTCCCCACAATCATATAATGCCAAGCACAAATATTCAATCTTTCATTGTTTGTATTACCGTAAGAAATTTACCGAACGCCTGAAAATAATATGCTATAAAACTATTGCAATCAAACTTTCAAGCAATTACAAGGTCACATGCAATTATAAAAAGGTATATTGTAGACCACAATCTTCGCCAAGCTTTGTTGTTGCTTGTACTAGTAACGAACCAAATAGTAGCATCGAAAAAGTCCCTAATTTCAAGAAAGCAAACTTCCATAAACTTAGAGCTATGTTTAAAGAAACTGACTGGAGCTTTTTAATTCACAATAACGACATAAATACATCTTGGAAGTTATTCAAAGCCACTTACCTAAAAGCAGTGCAAGACTGCATACCATCGAAAATACGGCGTCCAGGCCATAATAATAAGCCCAAATGGTGGAATAAAGATATTTCAAACTGCCTGCTTGCTAAAAAAAATTGCTAATGATAGATTAAAATCCTCACAAAATGACGAAGAACGGCTGAAATTTGTAGAGCTACGACGCAAAGCCAAAAAGTTAATTAAGCAAAGTAAAAAGACCTTAGAGTTACATATTGCGAATCAAAGTAAAACAAACCCGAAAGAATTCTATAGTTATATCAGAAAGAAAAAAGTAGTTACTTCAACTGTTGGACCGTTAGTCGATGAAAATGGAGAATACACCAAAGACGAAGTACAAATGAGTAATGCCCTCAATACCTTCTTTGCATCAGTTTTTACAACAGAAGACCTCAGTGATATCCCTACACCATCGCCGATTCAGATTGATAATTCAGATGTTCTAAGCAATATCACCGTTACAGAGAGAGAAGTATTGAATTGTTTAGATAAACTCAAGGTAAATAAAACGCCAGGACCTGATACAATCTCGCCTAGAGTTCTAAAGGAAGCTAAGGATGAGCTCTCCAAACCACTTACATTACTATTCAATAAATCCTTGCAGTCTGGAACTATGCCCGATCAGTGGAAGCTAGCCAACGTAACACCGATATTCAAAAAAGGCAGCAAATCCCTACCCAGTAACTATCGTCCAATTAGCTTCACCTCAGTTGTATGTAAAATGCTAGAAACGGTCATACGAGACAGACTCGTAAATCACTTAGAGGAAAATAACATACTTAAAGATACTCAACACGGCTTTCGTAAAAAACGTTCCTGTTTAACAAACCTCTTAGACTTCTTCCACGATATCCTCAACCTCTACGATGAGAGTAAAGCTGTAGATATTATATACCTTGATTTTCAAAAGGCCTTTGACAAAGTTCCCCACAAACGTTTACTGCTAAAACTAAAAGCACATGGAATACAAGACGGTGTGTTGAAATGGATAGAAAATTGGCTCAGCGACAGAAAGCAAAGAGTAGTCATAAACGGTAAGGCATCTAAATTGGACCAATGTAAGTAGTGGGGTACCCCAGGGATCGGTACTAGGACCAATTCTCTTTCTAATTTAGATCAACGACATAGATGAGGGTCTCACCTGTACAATCTCAAAATTTGCTGACGATACAAAAATTGCAAATAGCGTACTCTCAAAAGAACAAGTTGACGATATGCAACACAATCTAGATAAATTGTCATGTTGGGCCCAAATTTGGCAAATGAGTTTCAATGCGGATAAATGTAAAGTACTACATATCGGATACCTAAATGAGAAAGCAAACTATTTGATGAATGGCACTCGGCTTAAGAATGTAAACAGAGAAACCGATCTGGGAGTAACAATATCGAGTAACCTAAAACCGAGTCAACAATGTTCAGAAGTTGTTAAGAAGGCAAACAAAATAATTGGCTTTATAGGCAGGTCATTTGAGCATAAATCCAAAGAAGTTATCCTAACCCTTTACAATTCCTTAGTCTGCCCTCTTCTGGAATACTGCGTTCAATCCTGGTGCCCTTATTACCAAAAAGATATAAACAAGCTAGAACGAGTTCAACATAGAGTTACCAAAATGATACCTAGCCTAAAGAACAAACCATACGAAGAGCGTCTTAGAGAATTAAATCTATTTCCTTTAACCCAGCGCAGATTAAGAGGTGACTTAATTCAAGTGTTCAAAATCATCAAAGGCATCGACAATATGAACTGTAGTAAGTACTTCACTATCGACCAATCTAATTACACGCGGGGAAACGGTTGCAAAATTATTGGTAAATCTTTTAACTCACACGAATCTAAGAATTTCTTCTTCAATCGAGTTGTCAACTTGTGGAATGGGCTTCCCCGAAACGTTATAGACTGCATCACCGTTGATTCATTTAAACTCCGCCTAGACAAATATCTCGCATCAAACCCTCGACTGACTGCGTTTGTAAATGAATAACTTTATTTTATCCCCCCCTCAGTTACTAACCCATCTGTCCCCTACTAACTTCCTAATCCTGCAACGGACATTAGTTCCAGGGCAGTAATTCCCTTTCCAATGTTCCCTTACCCACTCTAAACCACTGTTTGGACACTTGATCCTCAGTGTTTTGGAGGACAAGCAACCTAGAAGGGTCACTAGATCTGTTGTTGCTTGATTTCCTTTGTACTCCTTTGTATTATCGTGAGAAATGTACCGTACACCCTGGTTATCGTGTGTACCGTACACCCTGGTTATCGTGAGAAATTTACCGAACACCTGAAAATAATACGCTATAAAATGCTTGCAATCAAACTTTCAAGCAATTACAAGGTCACATGCAATTATAAAAAGGTATATTGTAGACCACAATCTTCACCAAGCTTCGTTGTTGCTTGTATTATCGTCAGAAATGTACCGTACACCCTGGTTATCGTGAGAAATTTACCGAACGCCTGAAAATAATACGCTATAAAATGCTTGCAATCAAACGCTCAAGCAATTTCAAGGTCACATGCAATTATAAATGTATAGGTAGACCCAGAGAGGAAGAGACAGAGAGAGAGAGAGAGTCGTGATAATATAACTATTTTACATATGTATCATATATATGATAAAATAATATATACGGTACATATGTTCCCCACAATCATATAATGCCAAGCACAAATATTCAATCTTTCGTTGTTTGTATTACCGTAAGAAATTTACCGAACGCCTGAAAATAATACGCTATAAAATGCTTGCAATCAAACTTTCAAGCAATTACAAGGTCACATGCAATTATAAAAAGATATATTGTAGACCACAATCTTCGCCAAGCTTCGTTGTTGCTTGTATTATCGTGAGAAATGTACCGTACACCCTGGTTATCGTGAGAAATTTATCGAACGCCTGAAAATAATACGCTATAAAAAAGCTTGCAATCAAACTTTCAAGCAATTACAAGGTCACATGCAATTATAAAAAGTTATATTGTAGACCACAATCTTCGCCAAGCTTCGTTGTTGCTTGTATTATCGTAAGAAATGTACCGTATACCCTGGTTATCGTGAGAAATTTACCGAACGCCTGAAATAATACGCTATAACTCCTCATGGGTTACCTCATGACCGCTCGCCACGGCCGCCATGGCCAACTGAGATGTACTCCACTTACATCCACCCTCACTCCCTCGCTACATACGTAATTATATAAAGAAATTACCGTATTTTAGCGATTTTGCCCTTCAGTTGCACGATCGTTGCAAGACAACCAGTGATCGTAGAAGGATGGTTCTGGTGTCATTGGAAAGCTCAATTTATGCCTTTTCAGTGATACATACTTGTATTATGCTCTGGGTCTTGTTTATGCATGAAAAAGAGCACGGAAACATCCTCATTTATGGTAATAAAAAAAAACGCTGGGCGGCACAGTGAAATATACACCACCACCCGCTCATAAGGTGATAAAATGTTTGCAATCAAACTTTAAATGTAAATTGTACTTACCAATACCCACGCCAGTATGTTCTTCCTCAGGAACGTTTCCATTTTGCTCAACGGTCTGTGCCACATCAACCACAACATTTGCGACACGCAAATTATGCTTGGGGTGAAAGCCTATGATCGGCATATTTTCGTCTTCCGAGTCATCCACACTATCAAATCTCACACCTAGACCTTCCATGGTTTCATTCAACAGCCTATTAGAAAGTTCTGAAGAGTTCAGCATGATATCTAGTTCCTGGGCGGTGAGCCGGGCGTGATGAGTAGGGTGGCGCGATGCACTAGGGGTGGCGGCCACCGAATCGGACACGGGCCAATCTTGACCTTCCATTACGGCTGCTTGAGGGTTACTGAGTCATGGTCACGCAGTGGGGATGTGTGGGTGGGACCTTGTAGTACACAGCCTGGCCACCAGGTTTCGCTTTCCACCTAAATTAGGGCGGGAATACGCCCACGGACTTAAGGCGGGCCCCGCCATTTAGTCCAATTTTCTCGATTCGGATTTAAGTCGGGCCCTGATCTTTAAGGGTTGATATTAAGTTCTGAAATCCAAAATCATTCAATGGCGGCCTATCCACATCCTTTACAATATAATATTTTTTTCAAAAATTAATGTAAACCCTTTCAATGTATGCACATAGTTTCAATAGTATCTTATGCAAACATCTAATTTTGATCCAATTGATAAAATGCTTAAAAATAATGTGTCCACCTCTCTCAGGAATCGTCCCCCGGCTTGGTGTAGAGAGCCGATTTTACAACATAGCCACCAGCACAAATCGTTGTCTAGCAAACCTCTGCAGGAAGGAAAACGTGGGATTCGTCGACACCTGGGACAATTTCTACTACGATGACTATTTGTTTTGGGACGATGGAGTTCATCTGAACCAGGTGGGAGCAGCACGTTTTGGGCGTCTTCTCAACGATGCGGTGAAGGATTTTCGGAGAAGAAATCGACTCAGCACAGGACAACCAGGAAGGAGGACCGAAGACAGCGAGGGCGACAACCTGCGAAGGAATTAAATGCTAATCTGTCAAGAACCGCGAATTTGGATAAAGCTCCACCAACACGACCCAAATTCAAAACCGCCAGGGATAACGACCGAGGACCGATGTCAGCCATGAATGTAAATGTAGACCCGATCAGAACCAAAAATTTGATTAAAGAACGTTCTGTGAGTTCTAAAACCGCAACTTTAAAGGTTTTCTATGCAAACGTTCGTAGCATACGCAATAAATTTTCAGATTTAGAGGAACTAGTGTTTACTGAAAATTATGATGTGATTGGTATAACAGAATCTTGGCTCAATACAGTAGATAGAGACTTTTTAGCAGAGTATTCACTTCCCGGTTATGTAATGTTTGAGAAAAGCCGAATAAATAAAAATGGAGGTGGCGTTTTATTTTATATCAAAGAAAGTCTTAACCCGACCCTCTTGTCAAAACCTCAAATTGTGAACGTCGACACATCTTTTGTGCTAATAAAGAATAATAAAGGTACAAAACTAATACTTGCATTAATATACAGACCTCCAGCTCAATCAGTGCAAACTGACCGAGAAATTTATGAACAAATTGCAGATGTAAGTAACTCACAAGATACCGTATTTTTTGGCGACTTTAATTTACCTGTGACCAAGTTGGGCGATACTCTTACTTCACACTCCGGACATGACTTGTATACGAACTTGCAAGAGAGTTCGCTTTATCAATTTGTTCGAACACCGACCCGTGGTAATAACGTTCTTGACATTGTACTTGCAACAAAAGAAGAATTAATAGAGAATTTGAATGATGGTGATGAATTCAGTAACAGCGACCATCGTACGATAACTTTCACTTTAAACTTTACTAGTAACGAACCAAATAGTAGCATCGAAAAAGTCCCTAATTTCAAGAAAGCAAACTTTCATAAACTTAGAGATATGTTTAAAGAAACTGACTGGAGCTTTTTAATTAACAATAACGACATAAATACATCTTGGAAGTTATTCGAAACCACTTACCTAAAAGCAGTGCAAGACTGCATACCATCGAAAATACGGCGTCCAGGCCATAATAATAAGCCCAAATGGTGGAATAAAGATATTTCAAACTGCCTGCTTGCTAAAAAATTGGCTAATGATAGATTAAAATCCTCACAAAATTACGAAGAACGGGTGAAATTTGTAGAGCTACGACGCAAAGCCAAAAAGTTAATTAAGCAAAGTAAAAAGACCCTAGAGTTACATATTGCGAATCAAAGTAAAACAAACCCGAAAGAATTCTATAGTTATATCAGAAAGAAAAAAGTAGTTACTTCAACTGTTGGACCGTTAGTCGATGAAAATGGAGAATACACCAAAGACGAAGTACAAATGAGTAATGCCCTCAATACCTTCTTTGCATCAGTTTTTACAACAGAAGACCTCAGTGATATCCCTACACCATCGCCGATTCAGATTGATAATTCAGATGTTCTAAGCAATATCACCGTTACAGAGAGAGAAGTATTGAATTGTTTAGATAAACTCAAGGTAAATAAAACGCCTGGACCTGATACAATCTCACCTAGAGTTCTAAAGGAAGCTAAGGATGAGCTCTCCAAACCACTGACATTACTATTCAATAAATCCTTGCAGTCTGGAACTATGCCTGATCAGTGGAAGATAGCCAACGTAACACCGATATTCAAAAAAGGCAGCAAATCCCTACCCAGTAACTATCGTCCAATTAGCTTAACCTCAGTTGTATGTAAAATGCTAGAAACGGTCATAAGAGACAGACTCGTAAATCACTTAGAGGAAAATAACATACTTAACCCTTAAAAAGCGGCTCACCACATAAGTCGTTTTTAATAAAGCTGGACTATGTGGCGGCGCTCGACATAGGTCGAGTGGCAATTTCAGCACGTAATGTTGCTGAGAGAGAGAGACAAGTGGTGGCAGGAGACTAGCGAGCGTATGACTGCTCCAGACCACCGCGGCGAACCTACTGACACAAATCTCAGCTCCCTCCTCCCTCTCTCACTCGCTATATACGGAATTGTATCGGGAAAGTGGCTAATTACCTGCTTTTTGCACTCGTGTTGCACGGTTATTGCAAGAAAACTAGCCATCATAAAAGGATCGTTATGGTGTCATTCGAAAGCTCTGTTTATGCCCTTTCAGGGATAGATACTTTTTTTACGTTCTGGGTCTTATTTAGGCATGAAAATGATCACGTAAACAGCCCTATTTTGGCTAAAAACACCCCGCTGGGCGGTACATATAAATAAACCGCATAGGCCGCTAAAGAAGGGTTAAAGATACTCAACACTGCTTTCGTAAAAAACGTTCCTGTTTAACAAACCTCTTAGACTTCTTCCACGATATCCTCAACCTCTACGATGAGAGTAAAGCTGTAGATATTATATACCTTGATTTTCAAAAGGCCTTTGACAAAGTTCCCCACAAACGTTTACAGCTAAAACTAAAAGCGCATGGAATACAAGACGGTGTGTTGAAATGGATAGAAAATTGGCTCAGCGACAGAAAGCAAAGAGTAGTCATAAACGGTAAGGCATCTAAATGGACCAATGTAAGTAGCGGGGTACCCCAGGGATCGGTACTAGGACCAATTATCTTTCTAATTTACATCAACGATATAGATGAGGGTCTCACCTGTACAATCTCAAAATTTGCTGACGATACAAAAATTGCAAATAGCGTACTCTCAAAAGATCAAGTTGACGATATGCAACACAATCTAGATAAATTGTCACATTGGGCCCAAATTTGGCAAATGAGTTTCAATGCGGATAAATGTAAAGTACTACATATCGGATACCTAAATGAGAAAGCAAACTATTCGATGAATGGCACTCAGCTTAAGAATGTAAACAGAGAAACCGATCTGGGAGTAACAGTATCGAGTAACCTAAAACCGAGTCAACAATGTTCAGAAGTTGTTAAGAAGGCAAAACAAATAATTGGCTTTATAGGCAGATCATTTGAGCATAAATCCAAAGACGTAAACCTAACCCTTTACAATTCCTTAGTCCGCCCTCTTCTGGAATACTGCGTTCAATGCTGGTGCCCTTATTACCAAAAAGACATAAACAAGCTAGAACGAGTTCAACGTAGAGTTACCAAAATGATACCTAGCCTAAAGAACAAACCATACGAAGAGCGTCTTAGAGAATTAAATCTATTTCCTTTAACCCAGCGCAGATTAAGAGGTGACTTAATTCAAGTGTTCAAAATCATCAAAGGCATCGACAATATGAACTGTAGTAAGTACTTCACTATCGACCAATCTAATTACACGCGGGGAAACGGTTGCAAAATTATTGGTAAATCTTTTAACTCACACGAATCTAAGAATTTCTTCTTCAATCGAGTTGTCAACTTGTGGAATGGGCTTCCCCGAGACGTTATAGACTGCAGCACCATTGATTAATTTAAATTCCGCCTATACAAATATCTCGCATCAAACCCGCGACAGACTGCGTTTGTAAATGAATAACTTTATTTTATCCTCCCCTCAGTTACTAACCCATATGTCCCCTACTAACTTCCTAGTCCTGCCACGTTAGTGGCAGGGCAGTAGTTCGCTTTCCAATGTTCCCTTACCCACTCTAAACCACTGTTTGGACACTTGATCCTCAGTGTTTTGGAGGACAAGCAGCCTAGAAGGGTCACTAGACCTGTTGTTGCTTGATTTCCTTTGTACTCCTTTGTACAGTACATGCAACGTGATTACTCTCCCAGTATCTCATATTTAACATTGTCTTTATTGGTTTATGGTAACCAACACCAAATTGTTTCATTGGTACATAGCATTTCTTATTGTTAGACCATAACTCAGACCCATACAAATTCAAACAAAAAGATTGAAATACATAAAGTAGCACATTTGTATTCGCGTTACTAAACTTCCTCAGGATACAATTAAATTCATTATAGAACTTGTTTCTGCATCGTATTATATCAAAATCATTATTTAAATTGCAATCAATAATATTTCCAAGATATATATAATCAGTTACCAAATTTTATTTATATAATTTAAAATCATATTCGGGCTTTCTGACTTGTCATCCTTGCATTTAAAGAACATACACACTGATTTAGTCAAATTAATGGATAGATAATTTTGTCTTATTTCACATTATAGAATATTTAATAAGTATTGCAAGCTCTTAGCAGAGGGAGCCATTACAACTATGTCATCCGCATAGGCAATTATATTACTAGATTGTAAACCAAGTCTACAACCCTGTTTACATGATGTTAATTCAATTAACATATTATTTAAATAAATTGAAAATAGAAGTGGCGATAATACCCCTCCCTGCCTTACTCCATTTTTAATTTTCCATTCCTGCGATAAAGTTTCCCTATATTTTACAACTACATGTTGATGTCTACAAAAAAACAAAAAAACACACACACATATTTACAATATAATTAGGGATTCCTTGCCTTAAAAGACTATCTACAAGCTTAAAATGATGAACTTTATCAAATGCTTTTGTAAGATCAATAACACATGAATATACGTTTGATCCTTCATTGTTATATGTCAAAATGGTTTCCTTCAACATCATGCATGCGGTAGAAGAATACTTTTCTCTGAAACCATGCTGATTGTCATTTAAATTTTCATATTTTATAATTTTTAATTGTAGACAATATTCAAATAATTTAAGCAAAACTGGAGATAATATTATTGACCTATAATTATCAATTTATGAAATATCATTTGTCGATCCTTAACCAAGAGCAATATTACACCTGAGCTCATTTTATAAGGAACATAGCCATGCACGATACAAGATGAGAACAGTTTTGCAATTACACCTATCATATCATTTGAGCAATATTTAAGATGATTTGAATGGACATTGTCCAGGCCAATGCCACATTTCAGGTTCGATATTGCTGCCAACACATCTGCAGCATTGATCTTGCCATATATTTCACCTTTTCGTACAGTGGTCTCTAAATATTCATGTCTAAAATCACAATAACTCTGGCACTTACTGTCATCAAATATAGTTTTAAACTTACTCAAGAACTTTTCCACAATACGGCTAGCATCACTATCTCCCTCAATGTTCATACTAAGTAGAACTATTATTCTTTACTTTCCAAAATAATGTGTAATTGTTGTTGCACATTGTTTGCTAATCTATCTTTCCTGATCTGTGCCTCGTTACGTTTTACTAATCTCAAAACATTCTTAAAATCCTTCCTAGCCTTTTTAATTTCTTCTAACTCTATACCAGACCTTGGACACCCCATGCGCTTCCATGTTAAAATGTTTACTCTTGCTGTTTTATAGAAACCTTTAACATTATCATTCCACCCAGGTATAATCTTATATCTTCGTACTGGTTCATTCTTAAATTGAGATGATGACACCAATAATACACTTCTAACCTATTATAAATACTGTTTAATTCATTTATATGTTGAGCACCATTACACCTGTAAGTACTACAATCAAAACTACTAAATCCTGCTATATTTAATTTGTCAAGGCAATTATTTACATCTAACTTATATTTCTGTACATTGTCTAAGCTTAAACAATGATTCCAGTTGACACACTCTGATGGGCCATTCTTTTTAACTGATGTATAGTCACTATATATTATATTGTCGGTTAATTTAAATGCTAAAGGAAAGTGATCTTAGAGAGCAAGGTCATATCTTATAACAATATCTTCTATATTATCTTTTACACTTTCACTCGCTGCGACATGGTCAAGCCAACTAGTAGTGTTTTTGGCAGGACATAAATACGTAAAAGAATTACTTTAAATGTTTAAAAGATCAGCAAGAATCAACCTTTTGTTATTAAGTAAACAAGACATATCCGTCCAAAATCTACCCTTAGTTGGGTTAGCATTATAATCACCTGCAGTCGATACTTTATTATATTTGTGTTCAGATATTAAATTATCAAGAATTGCCAGCGAATTTCTATATTCATCTAAGGAATCTGCAGTCTGCTTATCACATGGCATATACACATTAACTAGTAAAATATGTACAGCTTCATTCCTTATTAAAATTCATAATATGCTGTCATTACCGTAAACAGGATCAATTAAATTACCTAAAGATTTGTTCCATAAAATTGCAACCCCTTTTGAAGTACGTCCTTCTAATATACCTTCATTACTTCTATCTTCAACACATACTATACCATCAAATGAATCGTTTATTGTTTTTAAAAATTGAACATCTTGCTTCAGTAACATTATTTTCTGTAATAAAATAATGTCATATTCATTAGTCAATACCCTAACTGTCTCGATATTATTTCTTATTGAGTTGCAATTATATGATACTATTTTAACCATTATGTTGTGACTTAGAACTATAATACTTCCGTACAGTTACAATTGTTGGCCAACACTCTGGATGTAACAATTCATCTGTTTCATTTAGTGCTACACTTACTCTGAAAGACTTCCATTCTCTTTCATATTTTGATTCAAGTTCCAAACAGTTTACATTCTCAACATTAAGTTCACTTTGAACATAATTAATAATATTTAGGGTACTGCTGTTTGAATCAACATTGCCTATGTATATATCAGCTGTTCTTTGCGTTCCTTTAAATTTAGAATAATTGACATTCTTGGTGCCTCGTACACCTGCAGGTCTCTTCCACTGCTGCTGTTGTTCACCTTCTCTCTGATCAGTAGGGGTCACGTGTCCATGCTAACGCCGCCGATTCTGTACAGCTATGAATCCATCATTACCCATTGTGTCCTGTCTCGTTCTCTCTCGTCCAGTGTTATAGCCTGTGGACACATTTGATCTGATCGACTGCTGTCTCATAGCTTTTATCCGTGTCTGCGGAGCCTGTTGCAAGATATGTTATTGTGTTACCATCCCTAGTAGATGGTTTATTCTTCAGCTGCTGTTCCTCGCCGTTTGAAGTGTCAACGATATCACCACCTTCACACAGTACCCGACTGTAACTAGGTAGCTGAAG
Organism: Paralithodes platypus; assembly: GCA_032716605.1. Classification (NCBI taxonomy): domain Eukaryota; kingdom Metazoa; phylum Arthropoda; class Malacostraca; order Decapoda; family Lithodidae; genus Paralithodes; species Paralithodes platypus. The sequence goes on along the minus strand of CM064497.1, from coordinate 54,045,277 downwards.
GGGCGATATAACAGCGCCTGACTCAAGACTTTCATGTCGAGGGCTTAGAGGAAGAGCAGAGGGTTCACCCGTAATTTTCAGTATTTCCACCTCCTTCTCGAAAGGCATTACATTATCTTGAGCACCACATATTGTGTCATTGCTAAGTAATTTGTCAAGATTTTCAACTATGAAACTATCTCTTCTTAAGTCACTAGCTCTTCCTCTTTGTTACATTTCTTTTAGTCTACCAGTTCTTCCTTAATGACAATACCATCTTCTAATACACTGATAATATCAAATCGGTCACCCTTCAAAGAGTTAACCCCTCTTCTCAACTCACAAATGTTATCATTTAAGTTTTTAATATAACCTCCAATAAGGTCAAAACCATATGAAGGTGGAAACCCATCATATTTAGCACTGACAAATGTTGCTAGTTTCTTATTTTCATTTTCACATTTTTCAAGCATGTCTAAAATGTCAATGGAATTCTCTAGTTTTGTTTTCAGACCTGCGCCATACAATCTTTTGATTTGCCTTATTATATATAATTTCCTTTGCATTCTTAATGTAATTTTCATCATAAAATAAGATGCAAGCATTAACCATTTCATCTTGGAACCATCTCTTGGAACACCTTGCTGAAGCTACATAGGCCAAAAAAGCATTCTCAATATATTCACATTCATCCATGGTTGATTGAGTCTTTAATTATCACTTTTACTAAAATCCTCCAGCATTATATGAAGAGTCAGCAAGTTCATCAGTTAAGTTGAAGTTTGGGTAGTTCATAACGCCTTTCTATCAGCCATTCCTCTTCGCCATTTATTGTGACCACCGCCGCTGTACTGGCTATGTGTGGGACTGGCGGGAAACACAGCAGGGCAGCCAACACACAGCAACTTATGGCCTCACCTCATTTACCACCGCCGCTTGGATAGATATCTAGATAAGCTTGGTAATACTCAAACAGTTCCTTAGACACAGCTAAGTGAGCAGGACCGTGCTCCACTGAGCCCTTGTGCCTTGCAACTTTGAGTATATAATTTACTTTATCTTCAAGGCATATTTCAAGTGCTCCTCAAACTCATTACTAGTCATGTTGCTTAATGTACAAGGCCTGAAACAGTTCTGCAGCACTGTAATTAGCATGATAACAATTCTTATCTTCGAGTGATTTGGACAGTCCAAGTTACATTTGTAATTTTTGAATTCTTCAATAAAAATCTTAAGTTATGAGACACAAACGCTTTCATCAAAAGTCTTTATGTCCGCTGTTGTCATAGATTTTTTGTTGTTTTTTTACTAAGTTGACCTTTTGTAACTGCTTTGATCCAATTTATGTAGGCACTCAATAAAAAACATATATTTTTAAGGAATTTGTCTTTCTGTTCACATCTTTTAAAGTATTTTAAAAACTGAATGAAAACATTAAGGTATGTTTGAGCACTTGACTGCTCATGAGATGTTACATTACTCCATTAGCCACACTTCAATGCTTACTACTGCGAAATCTTCTGGAACAGGCTGTATTCTCTATCCCAATAGCATCTAACATCTGTCTCAACTTCTGCGCTTTCTGTTTTGCTACCAATTCACTTGACCATCCGCCCCCTAAGGTGAGCAAATGGCGGTCAAATGTAGAAGCTATCATTTCAGGGAATTTAGAGTATATCTTTCCTTTACTGCTTGATTGATCTATATTTATGACATCTGATCTTTTTCTTATTACTGTTGATAAAATGGATCACTTACACTTATGTGATGTTTTCTACGTAAATGCAGATAACGTCTTGAATGGGGTGGTAGGTGTCTGCATTCTACTACTGGACAGTAACGTAGTTTAGCTTTCTTGCATTTCCGTCTTGACTTTTGCCAATAGAAATATCTTCTAATGTTGTCTTTACCAATTTTGTGAGTGTGAAGATGTTTGGATATGTATTTGACACATGTACCACAAACTGGAGTATTAGTTTATGACCAACCTGATACGGGCCCCATCGATGATTATCAGTGTTATATCACTTTCATGAACGATACTTTGTTGGTGTACATGTAATTACCGTCGCAAATCCACTATAAGTGAAATACGAGAAACTTGGATTGTTCACCCATAAACAGGGAACGTGAGCTGGGTTTAGACCGTCGCGGACCCATAACCAGGGAACGTGAGCGGGGTTTAAACCGTTTAGACTTGACTTTAACTTTAGGGGACAAAGCCAGTCTAGAAATCCGGGATGGGACCCATCATGGGGGGTAGGATAAATAAAAGTGGTGCGGTAGCGTTTTTATCCCCGTTCGGCGACCGGTTCTCCGGATGCGGGCGCTTTAGGAAACGTTAGGGTTTGGGCCTGTCCAAAACTTGCATATTTGAGACCTTTTTTCGCCCGTTTCCCATTTTCTCGGGAAAACAGGACGTTGCCATCGCGAAGGGCCATAACTCTATTTTCTGGGGCTGCCATTACCTCTATTACAAATGGCCAAACGAGCTCCCAGTCGGAGTCTATGAGACGTGTCATGCCCCTACTGGACCTTTTTTTCAGGATTTTTCATATCTTTGGAAACATTTTAAAAGGGCCAAAAACCACTCTAAACTTTAGAATTTCTCCCTAATTTTCAGATATGTTGTCAATTACCCTCTATTATACGACCTCCGACAGTTTGGTCGGCCTCGTCCGCCCACGAATGGGACGACGAACCATGTGCCCGTAATTGAGCGCCCCCGAAGATTGGGGAACAAATCGAGCTCGCCCCTGTAACACAGCCAATTTTCGCACCAGGGAGCCGAAACTTCGACGGTATTACTGCTGGGATGAGAGAAATCGAATGGTGAAATAAAAATCAATAATTTCCCAAGAGTAAGTCAGTGACGCCCAAGTGCTCACTTTTAAAAAGCTGCAATTGGGAACCTATGAGCATACCAGTCCGAGCCTTCTCCTTTGTTTGAAGTGATAGAAGCACCAAATTGTGTGCAACCGTCTCCTCTCGGATAGCCGATGAAGGTGCACCCCCTCATTTGATGATAGTCCTATAAATTCTGCCCTAAAAATATTCCCCAAAATTGATTTTCCTGTCCGATTTGTTTTTGTCCAATCTGACTTGCTCCCCAATAATCTCATATTTTGGGATCTAATTCGAAAAATATTGGACCAATTGACAAGAAAATGCCAAATTTGGAATCAGCAATTAAAGATACATAGCTACACAGGTGTGTGTGTTTTGCCCATGGATGATAAACAAAACAAAGTATTGTTGGGGCTGGACAGCCATCATCCTGCGATTAAGGATCTTTCCAGTCCCCCTAACCTAACCTCACGCTTTCTGGATGTTCATGATTGACTGCTTGTAAAACATTGAATTCTTCACAGATGGATCAGTTTTTAAAGGTGAACTACAGGGATGAACGAAAAAACGAAGATTAATGCAGGATCATAACTTGGCGTGAATATACTGTAATATGTATATGGGCAATATCGATATAATTCCATTAAACTCCAGAACAAAATACTAATATATATAGTCGTTGGTGACGAATTGGCATTTTCAGCCAGCTGGAGTGACTCCATTGTGCAGAGAAGCCGTTTATAAACAAGATATGCGGTCCTGAACAGTGAGGTCTGTTTTTCGTAATTAATACCTTTTCAATTCAATACTCAAGCTCTGCAAAAGATCGACTAACGTCCTGATGATGTGGTGCACATCAAGAACTAATCCCAGCTCGCCAGCAATAAACATACATACAGTGTTTATGCATGTTTAGCCTGGTCCAGAGTTTCGGGAGCTCGGTTCTAAGGCCTATTTCGTAATGATAATATAGTTTTCTGTTCAATTTATTTATCGTGGTCCCTTGACCAGACAGTGGTGAAGCCAAATGTTGAGCTGTAAACATGCATACAAATTATAAGTTTCTCATATAAAAAAAACACAGATTCACCCATTTCCCATGTCGAGAGTTCCCACCATTGAACAAAATTACGTCATGGTAAACACGCCAGTTCGCGCCACATAAAATAACTTAGATAAACTATATTTCTATATTGTTAAAACAAATTGATGAAAGTTCTTCAGTATCATGTACAGTCGGTCACCTTTCCGACTGGGCCACCTAATGGTAATTTCGCTGGGTCTTTCGCTCTGATATTACTAAGATATTACTGAACTATCCAACTCTAGCTCTTCCCAAGCTTTCTAGGATCTAGTCTAAAACCTCTCCAACAATTTTTCTTCCTTGTCTTTCCCTCCCCTTTTCCACTCTGATGGCACAACCATCACTTCTTCCTTTGACAAAGCTGAACTATTCGCTCAAACGTTCGCTAAAAACTCCACCTTGGATGATTCCGGTGCTATTCATCCCTCTCCACCCCCCTCTCTCCTACTTATGCCTAATATCCTAATCTCTTCTAAAGATGTACTTTCTACCCTCTCTGGGCTTAGTACATAGAAGGTGTATGGTCTGAATGGTGTTCCTCCTGTTGTGCTCAAAAACTTTCCTTCCGTGCTGACTCCCTGCCTAGGCAAACTCTTTCGTCTCTTTTCTAACGTCTTCCCTTCTTGCTGAAAGTTTTCTCTCATTCAACCTGTCCCAAAGCAGGGTGACTATTCTCAACCCTCCAACTATCGTCCAATTGCTCTCATCTCTTGTGTCTCTAAAGTTTTTGAAACTATTCTTACTTCCAAATTTATCTTCTCATAATCTACTTTTAGATTGCCAGTATAGCTTCCTTAAGGGTCGCTCTATTGGAGATCTAATTTCATATCTTACTAACTCCTGGTCATCCTCCTTTCGGGACTTCGGTGAGACCTTTTCTATTGCGCTAGACATATCGAAGGCCTTCAATATAAGAGTTATAGAGTTATAAGAGTTTCTACCGTATTTCGTCATTATTATGTAATTCACTTCCATTCTCTCGTATATTATTCGTGTATTTCTATGTAATATTCCCTACTATCAATATGTCCTTTTCCTTTATCCGTATAACGTTTATCCTTTAGAACCTAAATTACATAATTGTGTTAATAGTTCTACTCAGTCTTTCTTAACTCCTTTCGTACCGGCGACGTCTTTTTATTTTCTTCTAGCTACTATTAGACGATATTTTTCAGCTTAAAAAGGGCCTCTACCAATTAAGCGGCTTTGAACTATCTCAATTAACCCTTTATTCTACCACAGATCCTTCTTAAGCTGCACAAAATCATCTGAATATAGCTAGAATAAAATTAAAAAGACGTTGCGGTACAGAAGGGGTTAAACCTATCCTACGATTACCTTATCTCAGAGAACCTAATATGTTTACAATAGGAGTACTCGGCTAAATTATACGAGGTTAAGGGGAGATGGGGCTTTTTTCTGTTCCCCCTTCTTTCTCAAGTTAGCCCCATTAGTTTTCTGTTCGTGTCATTTAGGTGTCGATTTTTTCCTGGCAAGCGATAGCAAGCTTGTAGTTTTAGAGGAACTGGCCTTCAGTCGGAACATATTTCTAAAGAAAAATTTACAAATTTATCTTGAAGGAGGGTCTTGGGGGGAGTGATATTTTAAGCTTGATGGTGGTCTAGGGAGGAAACTAATATTATAAAATGATACATAAATGAACAAATAAAAATGAACCAAAGTTATGCTAGGTTGTTGTTGTTGTTGTTGTTGTTACACAGGCTGTCTGACCGAGCAGCCCCAAGGTTCCGAGCAAGGGCAAATCCATAAGCGAGTGCCCCAACAGAACCCTCCCTGCTTACCACTAAGAAAGCCCAGGTGACTGAAGCCGCTCCCAGGCGAGGAGCTGAGGAGGGCGTGGAAATGCCCGGGACACCAAAGCCCCACCCAAGGCCCTGTGCCCCTCACCAATTATAAAGGGAAAGTTGAGGGGCAGAGCAAAATGTGATGCTTTGGCTCCCATAAACTAGAGTGGCACTTGGTAGAGCGCATATACCTTCGCCTACACTGGCTGGTTCTTTACCATTAATATTATAGACCTAACTTTTCTTCAGAGTTCTGATTCTGGGTTATAGGATGTGATCATGATCACTTCCTAAATGGAAGTCGGTTCAAAAATTTGTGAGATATCTTGTTTACAGACAAACAGACAAACAAACGGAGACGAAAACATAAATTTCAGGTCAGGACGATACAAATGGCCAATTATTCTAACAATTGATGCTTTCTTTCAGGTAGCAGTACATAGGAACAGTCAGCTACACATTCATGGACCCCCATAAAAGAGAGAGAGAGAGAGAGAGAGAGAGAGAGAGAGAGAGAGAGAGAGAGAGAGAGAGAGAGAGAGAGAAAGAATCACTTGGTCGAATTTTACACTCGTTTGTTTTTCTGTTAAATCTCAACCGATATTCACGAAAGTTGCTGGGCAGATAGGATCCGATGGGAGGGTGTGAGGATGAGTTGTTACGGTGCTTTTAATCATAATGTTTTATAGCTACCACCCACTCTTCCATGTTAATTAGTAGTTTTTATTATATGTACTCACTAGGTTATTCTAAACATATGGAAATATAAGCGTATTATATCGTAATGACAGTGAAGCAATATTCACATGAGCACAGTAGTTGATTAACCTTTGATTCTACCGCCCTCCCCCCCCCCCCTCTCTCTCTCTCTCTCCCTCTCTCTCTCTCACTAATTACCCGTAGATATCACTATCAGTAAATGCTACATAAGAGTGTGTTAAGTGTATGACGCCTGCAGCTTAGCAGAACGCCACGTGGGCTCAGCCGCTCGCTTAGCCACTCGCTAACACTCGCCAGGGCAGTGAATTTGGCTACAGTCTATCTACAATGTTGTACTTTCTTTCTTGTGAATCGTCATGTCACAGGCAGTACAGAAGTGATCTTTATTTTCGCCTGTGACAATGCATTATATTTTATATAATCAGTTATAAGTTTAATATATAAGACTGAATGATACAGCTAGAGAGTGTGAGTGAGTAAGTGCAGGAGGCAGAGTGTGTGCGCGCAGTGTTACACGTTGTCTCGGTGACGTCATGCCACGGCAGGGCCCTCTGAGTGGCTGGCCGCCTTGCAGCCCTCCTGCCGCGGCAGGAGGTAGTCCCCCCGCACTCCCTGTTGTCTTTGTGCCTTCCTTGCTCAGAGCTTGCCTGACCAGCATACCCTTCACATATCCCTTGCCACCTGTCCCCGACTTCTACCTATAGAATACTTTCTCTCTCTCTCAACTTCTTACCTCTCATTCTTCCAATCTATTTAATATCATAACTCCCCTTTGGTTCTGCACGTTTTCATATATCGGCCATCGTATTATATGCTGAAGCTCTCAGATATTCCATGTTTAGTTAGACATTTTGGAGGGGTTAACATTTTGTCTGTAGAGGTTCGACACACTCACGGTGTCTCCCTACCTTTTGCTTGGTTGTCTGCTGGGCTATTTAATGCTAGACTGGGGTGAGGCTATTGTTGTTGTGATTTCCGATGTGTACCAGGTGTTGTTGAACCTGTACAATCGCAACGGATACGTGGGAAGCCTTGGTTGTCTTTCTGACTGTGTACCTTGTGAGTTTAGCACTGTGTTGCGAGTGAGGGCTTTTGCCTCTGCCACCCAACACTGTGCTAACTCGTTTTGCTTTGACTTTGAGAGGGTCGCCAGGAGAGAACCAGATACTAGCGATCTGGATCTCTCAAGAGAGCACCCCGTCAATTAACGTAATTTGGCCGTACAGTCTTAAGGACCTCGCTAGGCTACGAGCCGCTTGCTCAGCCATTGTTTCCAAGCCCAGCTAGACTTTCCCAGCTAGACTTTATTCGCCTAGCAGACACCCGATTAAGATTATAAACTCTTCAAGTTATGTATGCAGCATTTTTATTCACGTTGATAGCAAGCCTTGGTTGTTGTTGAGTTGCACAACCTGAGCAGGCTTTTGCGTTGCCTGAGGAAGTACTTCTTTTGTTGTTGGAGATAATACTATTGCGCATTTATTATTATTCTTGTGCCAGTTAACACTGTATGTCCATACACTTGTCATATCTTGTTCCTGCTTTATATAACAGTTCAAAATCCGATTCGATCATCTTAAGCAGCATCAGACTTTCTTCAGAAGATTCCTGCTCGATGCTTTAGGACTTTCGTTCACTTTCTTTAATATAGGAGTGACAGTTTATTATTGTTTAGAGTAACTTTAATTATACCCTCTTCTTGTTTGCATTACATCATTTCAGTGATTTAATTAAGCTCTCTATCCTTTTCCTTGTATACCTTATTAACGTAATTGTATGTCGTTGTGTTCAGGCTGTATCAGAGATCATTAGCCTGTAGTAGTAGTGCATTATTATACCGAGTTATAGGATACCCCGTTATTGCAGATTTAACTCTGGAGGGTATAGGTGTTTTTGTGCGCCGGCATTATAAGTTCGAGGGTTGGATCTAGTGTTACCGTTGTGGCTGTGTGCCTTTCTAGTCCAATGATTAAGAACCCTTGTTTTATACGAGTCCCGGTCGTAACAAGTGTGACATTACTAATATGCCTATTTACAATACAATGTCTATTAACACATCACAATATGGAAAACATTGACCAATAATTATAAACATGATACACATAATATAATGAAGTGTAAGCACACATTTGTTGGACGGGACTTTGACACATGATGATCATAATGTTCTGTTGTGAGTCAATTATATTCTCACCCTCCTACCAACTTCAACTTCCTTGTAGGAACTCTGAAATTTTCAAACGCGTATATTTTCAGAAGCTTGTTCTGCACCTCGCTGGTGACTTAACACTTCCATTTGTATTAGACCTTTAGCTAGTGTGAAGTTTAAAGTGAAACTATCTTCATTTATACTATGCATTTACATTAGCGCTTGATGGGGTTTCAGTTGTATAAATGATTACAGCTGTAATATAATGAGATAATAATACTATGTTACGCGGTGACCACCCGGACTTCTCTCCAGTTCTGAATGAAATTATCAAGCACTAGCCTCAATAATATGTATGAACCACGGTCGGGAGGTTCATGGTCGATGCATGAACTATTAACACGGATATTATATTCGATCATTGTTTCAGGAATGGATAGAGGACCTTTGTTAGGAAGAACATATGAAGGTATTTGAAACCTTTTAACCCGTGGAGCCCCAGCGACACGTCTGGCGCGTCGGCGATGTATGTAACGCACAGCCCCAGCGACGCGTCTGACGAGTCGCCCTAATTGCTCCGACCGTAACCTCAGGTGTAGCCACTCGAGAGGGCTCAGATTTGTATGGGAACTGTGTACGTATCCCACGCAACCGTGCCGATGGCTGAAAACTCTCAAAGTCCACGTGCGTGCGCGTGAGCGCGCAATAACCTGGTTTTTTGGGGTAATTGCCTTCAATTTTTTACTCTTGTAAAATACGTTTTCGGGGGCTCTGTAGGACCATTCTTTAACACCTTACGAGCGGCCTATGCGGTTTATTTATGTGTACCGCACAGCGGGGTGTTTTTAGCCAAAATAGGGCTGTTTACGTGATCATTTTCATGCCTAAATAAGACCCAGAACGTAAAACAAGTACCTATCCCTGAAAGGGCATAAACAGAGCTTTCGAATGACACCATAACGATCCTTGTATGATGGATAGTTTTCTTGCAATAACTGTGCAACGCGAGTGCAAAAAGCAGGTAATTCGGTACTTTCGGTACATAATTGAGTATGTAGCGAGTGAGAGAGGGAGGAGGGAGCTGAGATTTGTGTCAGTAGGTTCGCCGCGGTGGTCTGGAGCAGTCATACGCTCGCTAGTCTCCTGCCACCACTTGTCTCTCTCTCTCAGCCACATTACGTGCTGAAATTGCCACTCGAGTTATGTCGAGCGCCGCCACATAGTCCAGCTTTATTTAACTCGACTTATGTTGCTCGCCGCTAAATAAGGGTTAAGCTTTTTGAGCGGTTTTTCGTGGTTTTTCCTTCATTCCTAACCCATTCGCTATTGTTTCTGGAATAAAAAAAAAAATTGAAAACCGGCCGGGTTCTGGTGAACAAACAATACAAAACTAGCCGGGGCTCCACGGATTAATTGACACACCTGGAAGGTCATCATCCCCGATGTTGTGAAGAGACTTTGTTGTGGAAGTGTATATCATCTGAGGTGAAGCCAATGATATTGAGGCCTGGTGAATGTTGTTCTGAATGTTAGAGTGCTTGCTTTTGGCAGGCGTTTTTTATAATCATTCTCTCCCTGTCAACATTGTTCCCTTTCTAATCCTCCCTACCTATTTAACGGGATGGAAAGGTTGGCTACTGATTGTCTGACTGCCTATTACACTTTCTGTGGTAGTATTAGATAACCAGTAGTGCTGTCTGTTATATACTAATATCTATACTGTTTCAGCGACTCTGGGGTGATAATGGCCCACGTAGATGTCAATCGTTCCAGCTGATTGACTTGTGCGACCGTGATTAGTTAACCTTTAAAAATATATAATTACTAAAAGACGAGACATTGAACACGGTCGCATGAGCCAATCTGCTAGAATTATTGACATCTAGGCGAGCCGTTCCTACCTCAGCGTCGCCGAAACAGAGTATAGTGATCTAGCAGCCCACTTAGTGGATACCTTAACAATACCTAACAGGGTTTGACAAACTAATGGTCCTCCAGATATTATCTGCCATCACTCACAGTGCACTCGGTTTATGAATACTGTTACGCTGGCCAGCTTGCCAGAATGCACTAGTAACTCGCTAGCGCTCGCCAGGGCAGTGAAATGGGCTACAATAATCGTAGAACGATGTTCTTTCTTTCATAGAGTTCATGTTGTCACAGACAGATCAGTGGTGGTCTTTATTCTTGTCTGTGACACTTGGAAGTATTTTATATCATTGATAGAATATAAGATATGTTGTGTGAAGTTTTAAGGAGAAAGAGAGCGAGCAGTGAGGTGGTAATATGTGCGTGTGTATGTACGTGCACCTCCCTCGCTCGGAGGAGTTTCCCACGCTTGTGATTGGCCGGCGGGCCTGACGCGTCATATGACGCCTGCTCCTCATGACGTAGTCGTCTGTGATTGGGTGCTGCTGCCTTTGTTAGTGCTGGGGGGCTCCTGCCCGCGTTTCTCCTGCAGAGCTTGGCACAGCGTGCTTGGTCCTACATGTCCTTTGCAATCTGTCCCCAATATAACCCCCTATACTACTGTTTCTCTCTCTCTGAATTTCTTCTTTTCCAATACTTCCTCTCTTTATTCAATTATTTATCCCTTCTGGTTCTCTGCATACGACTTCCATAGTCGGCCAGTCGTATTACCAGCACCAGTTCTCACATTTAAGTTTTGCACTACCTTTAGGGATTAGTAGAGTCATAATCATATGGTAGCCTAGTGTTGGGGTGCTTCTAATTATTGAGCTGCTCTTTCCTATTATTTAATGCTAAACAGTGGAAGGTATCTTTGGTCATTGTCTGAGTTATGTATGTGGCAAGTCAGAGCCTGTACAACATCGACGAAGCTAGGTAGCCTGTAACCCTTGTGCATATTTTCCTTTGCGAGTGTAGCAGTATAAAGGTGAAGGGCTTATGCCTACACTTACCTGTATGCTTGCTACCTCATTTTGTTGACCTTTGTGGAGCGCCAGGGTAAGACCAGATACTTGAGATCTGGACTTACCAAGAGAGCCTCCAAGTCACTTAACGTAACATAAGGGAAATCTGTTCAAGGGGAGACAGTAGGCTACGAGCATGCTTGCACTCTGCCTAGTTTCCTGGTACTTTTTATGCCACTGCTAGACTTTATTAGTGAGAAAGACAGCATAGTGTTTATTAACTTTAATTGTGTATGCTTTAGGAATTATTCACGCCTTATTTTAGCCTAGGTTGATGAATAGTGCACAACCCAGTTTGGCTGTTACGTTGGCTAAGGAAGTACTGTTTTGAGTGGCGATTATTAGTGCTGTCACAGAGTTGTTGCACTCCCTTGTTATATATATGTATCCTACTTTTTGGTGTATTTAAGATACACGCTTTGGTGTTCTGCCCCTTCATTATTTCTGTTCTATATTAACGAGCATCTTAGAGCATCAGACGTTTTGATTGCTGTAGGACTAGACTTCCAGTGTTTTCATAGAGCATTGTAGAGTTTAGTGTTGAGTACAGACTCACACTAAAGTTAACGTAAGCATATACTCCTTTATTAAATCTTGTTATAGTTTATTCACACATTGTTGTTACTTAAGAGCATTTTATTAACGTAAAGTCATTCCTGTTGTGAGTAGGCTTTGCTGTCATCGGAAAGCCTTTGTAGAAGTGCACTAAAACCCAGTTAATTGATACCCCGTTATCTAGTAGATTAACTCTGGAGGGTTTAAGTGTTTTGTTCACCGGCGTAATAGTTCGAGGGTTTGGAATTAGCGTACCGTTGTTGCAGATATAGCCTATCATCTAGTCCATTCTTATGTGCCCTTGTTTATTTCGTAGTGCCGGTCGTAACAAATGGCAACCTTAGACCAGTATATAGTGAACTGAATATTGCAGTTTTTTTGGAGAAATCTTATTGCCATTTGGGGTTGAATTTATTTCTCGCATTATTGGCAGTGGACATTGTTTTGAGGATATATAGAACTTGTTGGAGTTTGTTGGTGACCTAGTATTGCACTCGAAAACATCTTCAAATATTTTTTGGTGAATAAAGCTACGCGAAAGTTTGGCTACTTTTGTCTTGACTCGAGAATTTTGTTGTTGACTCCATCATGTCACTGGACGGGTCTGAGAATAGTGAGGGCACAGTGCGAGAGGCAGGCGAGGAGGTGGAGAAGGTGGAGTTGTTTAACGGCATTCGGGTGGTGAACAATGAGGAGGATGCTCGGATTTTTTTGGAGGAGCCTGTGTCAGCGGATCGTGTGTCGGGGCTAGACCGGTACGGACTGCAGTGTGTGGCCACGGTCTTAGGGTTTCCCGGTACTAACGGTTTGTCGAGAGGTGAGCTGGTTACCTGTGTGCTCGGTGGGGTGCATGGGGCTTCGGGTGGAGCGGGAGCTGGGGCACCTTCGGCCCAGCCCCCATTCCACTCGACTCCTATCATGGCGCCCCCTCGGGTTCCGGAGCCGGGTACGTTCCCGCAGGCCGATGCCCGCTGGCGGTTGGGTATGTGTTACGACTGAGGTTTAAATATATCAGGGCTCTTATTCATTGGACTAGTAATGGCATAAATGCTACAACGGAAAGCGCTAGATCCAACCTCTGATGTATATTCCCAGTGAACAAAGAACACAAATACTCTACAGAGTTCTATATGCAATAATAGGCTATCAAACTCTCAATAAATGTGCGTCTACTCTAGGCTTAATGCTATGTGAAAACAGCCTATTACTACCTATAACCGAAGGTGCTTGGTTATGGTATGCAAAGTAAGGTGGTAAGAGAAGTTACAGCTTACGTTACTTTAATCAATAAATGTCAGGCACTCCTGCATGAAAGAAAGTGCACTAAAGTCCTTCAACACTAACAAGGAATCTTCTTTAAATTATTTTTATTAATCTCACCACCACACCCCCAATGAAATTAATTAAAGTATATATGATCCACCGGGATTCGAACCCGGGTTATCACACACATATTTTTGCCACCTTAACCATTACACCACCAGGACGGTTAAAGGTTTATGCACACGCCTACGACTTATTATCTATTCTCGAATACTGGATATTAATCTAATCATGTTCATATTCCCAACTGCACTATGGTAGCCTACTGTTTAAGTGAGAGGAAAGAATATTCATGGGGCACAGATCATATAGACCGGCCTCTCGAAGAAATATCCCTAAACCTACTAATAATATTATTTTTATTAATCTCACCACCACACCCAATATGAAATTAATTAAAGTATATATGATCCACCGGGATTCGAACCCGGGTTATCACACACATATTTTTGCCACCTTAACCATTACACCACCAGGATGGTTAAAGGTTTATGCACACGCCTACGACTTATTATCCATTCTCGAATACTGGATATTAATCTAATCATGTTCATATTCCCAACCGCACTATGGTAGCCTACTGTTTAAGTGAGAGGAAAGAATATTCATGGGGCACAGATCATATAGACCGGCCTCTCGAAGAAATATCCCTAAACCTACTAATAATATTATTTTTATTAATCTCACCACCACACCCCCAATGAAATTAATTAAAGTATATATGATCCACCGGGATTCGAACCCGGGTTATCACACACATATTTTTGCCACCTTAACCATTACACCACCAGGACGGTTAAAGGTTTATGCACACGCCTACGACTTATTATCCATTCTCGAATACTGGATATTAATCTAATCATGTTCATATTCCCAACCGCACTATGGTAGCCTACTGTTTAAGTGAGAGGAAAGAATATTCATGGGGCACAGATCATATAGACCGGCCTCTCGAAGAAATATCCCTAAACCTACTAATAATATTATTTTTATTAATCTCACCACCACACCCCCAATGAAATTAATTAAAGTATATATGATCCACCGATGTTAGATGCTATAAAGATGCTCGTATCGGAAATGGAACCCAAAAAGGCAGGCAGCGGAACAATGCTTGTGCAGGCTATGCACACAAAAGGGCAGAATATATAATGCAGTCGGGGCCAAGAATATCCTAAACGCTACAACAATAATAATCGCCACGACAATGCAGTATTCCTATCAACAAAAAGAGCCTAAGTCGTTTGTGTCTCCATACATCAAACTAGGCTGCGAAATGCTTGTGTAATCATAAATGGGTATGCATAAAAAGAGTAATTAGGTTAATATACTTAATGTCTACTGTGACTGATAAAGTCTAGCTAGAGTCAATGATACGAGATACTGGTGCGCATGGCATGCCACATAGCCTAGTGCAAATCTCAAGTCTGTGCGTCAAATATTACGTTATAGGGAAGGGTTGCTCTCTTGAGAAACCTTAATACCGAAGTATCAAGCATTCTCCTGGCGTACTTCAAAGACAAACAACGAGCTTAGAACAGTGCAGAATGGTATAGGCAAAAAGACCTCATTCGTGCATGCTCTACTCTCAATGGCACACAGACTAGAATTTACCCAATCAACTCCAGTTCTCAGGTATGTCGTGCAGCTTTTAACTAAAGCCAGCACTCATAGGAAACAATACCTTATAATATCAGACCCCTAGTCTAGCATTATCTAATCCAGCAGAACACTAATAATTATAGGAAGCGGTACTAAACAATATGAATGCCAACCAATGCTTCGTGATCAACTTATCTTAACAACTAAACATACATAGGTTATATCAGACCTTAACGCACAATACAACTGGCCAGCATGAAGCTGATTTTTCAGAGTTAACCAGAGGGGATATAGTCTTAATAAAAGGTGGTGAAAGATATGAAAAAAGAGAGAGGTAGGCAGAGGAAAAAATTCTCAGGTGAAATGCGGGGGACAGGTAGCAAGGGATAAGATAGATGCGTTCTAGAAACCAGATCTGAGGGAGAGAGTGGCGAGGAACCTGTATATATACCGGGACTAGTTTGCACCGCGCAGAGTACAGCGGTAACAAGTCCTCTAGCCACTAGCAAAGAAGCTAGCAACATGGTAAGGACCTCCCTCAACCAACCCCCACGAGGCAGCCAGCCGTGACGTCATCGAGCGGGGCAAAAACACTGCGCGCCCCCCTCTCACTCTGTTCTACTCTCTCTCTCTCTCCCAGATCCCATCATTACTAGTTAATGATAAAACATAATATTATACTTTACAATTAAATATAGAAAGCCTTGATATGGGTGAAAACAAAGAGCCTTTCTGGACTGCCCATGACACGAGCTTTCATATGAAATAAAGCACACTCTAATACATAAACTGTAGCCCCATCCACTGCCATGGCGATCCTAGCGAGTCACTGTAGGACAAGCCATACGGTTCTAACGGAGTGGTTAACGTCACACCCCCCCCAAGATTTTTCTCAGAGGCCCCAAGGCTCACAAAAATCTGATGGTTAGAACCCATGCTATATCTCCACTTCCCATCACCCAGCGGCAGTAAAATATCTGGCACAGCTCTTCAACAACATTTTTTTCAAAATTATAACCCTCCCCAACACTATAGCTTAAATTATATGTAGTTATGCTCCTCAAGAGCGAGCTTCTCTAGCCCAGCATTCTGAGAGGAGTGCAACTCAGAATTACTGCTATAACATACTGAACAAATTCAACTATCAAAGAAAGAGTTTTTATTTGATTGTTATGTTTTTGATTTGTTTATTTCGGCTGCACTATAGGGGCAAGCCTAGTTTTTTTCTTCTATACCAAACGCTCAACTCCTGCTTTACGACCCAATATGCTGGGCTACAACCGCGAGCCAACAAGCACCAAGTTAAAATACTATTCAAACTAAAGCAGGAGGCTACCCGTGTGTCAATCTACCCAGGATCATCTACCCTCGAAAGACAATCTGCAATCACGTTGTCACAACCGGCAATATGGCGTATGTCCAGGTTATATTCCTGTAACATTAGCGACCACCTGGTCAGCCTCATATTCCGATTGTGAAACTGGTTCAAAAACTTGAGAGGGTGATGATCTGTGTAAATTACAACGACTAGACCATAGGCTGGAACATAGACTTCAAAATGCCTCAGTGCAAGCACAACTGCCAGCAGCTCCTCCTCGACAACAGAGCAGCTCCCCTGGGCCGAATTGTACTTCTCCGAGCAGAAACTAACAGGATGCTCCAGCCCATCATCGTCCTTTTCCACAAGGACGGCACCAGCCCCCACACCACTAGCCTCCGTTGCTAGTTGGAAAGGTAGGCTAAAGTCAGGGGCCCTGAGGATCGAGTGAGTGCACAACAGGTGTTTTACTTCTCTAAACACCTTCTCACACTCAGGCGCCCATTTGAACTTCTTATCCTTCCAGTTATCCTCCACCTGAGCTTGCCTGTCCCGTTCTCCTTCTCCACCTTGACTGCTAAACGTCATCACAGGCACAGTGAGAGGCTCAGGGGGGTGCCTCCCATACTCCTTCACGAGATTAATATGACATAACTGATTGCGCTTCCGTCTGTCTGGAGTGGCTACCAAGTAATCCAGGTCTGATAGCTCCTCAACCACCCTATAAGGACCAGCGTACTTCGCGGATAAGGGGTGACCTACAAGGGGCAGTAGAATCAACACCTCCTGACCCACGTGAAACTCCCTGAGTTCAACCTTGAGGTCGTACCTGTCCTTCCTGAGGGCCTGAGAGCTAGTCAAATTACGGCCAGCCAACTCCAGACTGCGCAACATCCGTTCTCGACTGTTGAGGACACACTTGAGCATAGAACAAGGTTTTTCTGCGCCCTCCCATACTTCTTCAACCATATGGAGAGGCCCTCTGACACGGTGTCCAAAGACGAGCTCATTAGGGCTGAATCCCAAACTCTCCCCAGGTACCTCCCGCACAGCAAACAAAACACATGGCAGGCCAAGATCCCAATCCTTCCCACTCTCAAAGCAACAACAACGAAGCACAGATTTCAAGGCTGAGTGCCATCGCTCTAACACACCCTGGCTCTCCGGATGATACGCCGATGACACAACCCCAACAATCCCATGCTGCGGCATTGCTTGAACAAAGAGGCTAGAAGTGAAGTTGGGTCCCTGGACTGACTGAATCCCCTGCGGGTAACCATACCGGGAAAAATACACTAGCAAGCTTCGGACCACCGTCTTCGCCGACCCATTTCTCATAGGGTACGCGTCAGGGTACCTTGTTGCTACATCTCCCGACTGTGCATCACTGTCCTCCTTCAACTCTTTCGTCTTTTTAAGCCCATCCTCTGCCTTTTCAGGAACAGTTACTGGGTCTTCTCCAGACTCGAAATGTGGTCCTAATAATGAGTCCCCGAGAAGGTCCGTTGATACTAAACTCTCAACCGCATCAACTTTCAACCCCTTCTCGGTACCCTTCCTCCGCTGATCTAAAGATTGTTGACCAGAATGTGACTCCCTGGATGCAGGATCTCCGGTGACAACACACGCCATAGGCTGCACCGGACACTTCTCAACCCACTCCTGCTCCTCCCTACTCACGTCGGCCGGCTTCTCGGCAACGACCAAGGGTGGAGCCTCAGAAGTAGGTCCCGCAAAGTCGTTGCCGAGAAGGAGGTCGACGCCCCCAACAGGTAACTTCTCCACAATTCCTACATCCAGGTCCCGAGTCACACCATCAACTTCCACCTTCATTCTTACAAGCGGGTATGACCTTGTCGCATTAACTCCCTGAACCACAACCACCCGCGCCGTATTGACAGGTTTACCAGTGAAATTTCTCAACAGTGTTTGCGATGCCCCAGTGTCACGCAAAATTCTCACCTCATGTCTTCTACCCCCCACTCCACACAACCGAGTCCCCTGTGGTCACTAAAGGCATCACGGACAGGGAATAAGCCTTCCGGATCCTTCTGCACTGGCAGTGTATTTACCTCGGAAGAAATGCCTCTAACAAACTCCGATGTCCTCTTGAACACTCCAATGCCATGAGCAAGAGACACGGCTGCCGGAGGAGGTCGACTAGGGCACTCATTTGCCTTATGACCCTCCTGGTGGCAACTAAAACACATACATTTCGGTTTCGGCTTATACTGTGATGTAAAAGGCCCCTGACTTTTCACATACGGTGTGGTGTAAGGTTTGGATTCAGTTTTAGTTTCATGGCTCTTCTGTTTAAACGTGTCATTGTTACGGGGAGGGGGAGGATAACGGTCCCTAGCACTTACATCGTACTTCTGTGAGGACCCGCAACCCCGAATCAACGACAGCCGTCGATCAGCCATTTCTGCTGCTTCGACTAGAGTTCTTGGGTTTTTCTCCTTTAAGTTAAAAGATAGATCACCGCCCGTGCTCTTAAAGAACTGCTCCAACATCATTAACTGCTTAGCTCCATCAAACGTTGTTACCTTCTCAGATCGGAGCCAGTTCCCCATAGCATCGGACAAGTCCCGGGCGTGTTCCAAAAAGGTGCTATCTCTTCCCTTAGTTACACCCCGGAACTTCAAACGGTACATTTCTGGTTGCAGTTCGTAAGCCCTCAGGACAGCCTCCTCGAGATCCTCATACACAATACATGACTCCCAAGGTAATGCATCGTAGTCTTTAAGACCCTTGCCTATTAATCTAGAGGATACAAGTGCTGCCCATTTATTCTCTGGCCACTGGTGTTCCTGGCACTTCTTCTCAAAGCGTGCAAAAAATTCTGTTGCACCACTCTCATCAAACACCGGAACCAGTTTCAATAAGTGCGAGAGAGACTGCTCATGAACACGGTTACCAGCCCCAAGTCGCTGTCCCGTTGTCTCTACTCGCGACTTCTCTATGTCCATGTCGGCACAGTACCTAGTCGACTCTAAGTCAGCTTGGATTTTTGCTCGCTCTATGTGCTGCTGACTGATAGTTTTTCTCTCATCTATCTTGGCTAATTCTAATTGCTGCTGAAGCTCACATGCCCTTTGTTGCTGCTGATGCTGAAGCTCACCTGCCCTGATAGCCTTTCTCTCTTCGATCTTAGCTAATTCGAGCTGAATCAATAATTCTGGAGATAACCCTGAAGGAGGTGAAGGTGCTACAATGTTTGAAATTACCGGTGGTCCCCCCAGGGGCAACCCACCCTGCCAGTCACCACCCACCTGTGGAAACGTACCCGGGGTCGGCAAACTACTGGGATGGCTGGGAGTCGAGTGTAGGGGAAGCATGGCCGAAGGGCTCTGAGCACTCAACCCATCTCGCTCACCAGTCACCCTG
Source organism: Paralithodes platypus (assembly GCA_032716605.1). NCBI lineage: Eukaryota > Metazoa > Arthropoda > Malacostraca > Decapoda > Lithodidae > Paralithodes > Paralithodes platypus. The sequence continues at coordinate 54,025,575 of CM064497.1, read as the reverse complement.
CCCAGTTCACACATTATCAAGTTATCCCTGGTCATGCTGCTAGTACCCGCATGACCGATAGCTGTGGCCAGGCATTGAAGACCGTACCGATTCACACCCTCCAACCGCTCGGCAGTAACAGGCCATTGCAAAAATATCCTAGCATCCTCCTCACAGTTCACCTGATTAACCATTTCATCATGCTGCTGTTCCTCAGTTTCGACATGACGTACCGTGTCTCCATTCTCCTCTGATCCGGTATAAGACATGATGCTCACAAAAATTTCTCACCTCAATATTCAGAAAAGAAGCACCCCAAACTCTTTTACCTCGATATACACAACAAAATTCTCGGAAATACTCAAGGGCTATACTATGTTGCAAAAAAAAAATATATTCTTGCTGATCCCCACAAAATATTCCCCAAAACAACAAATGTTCCCTGCTAATAAATGTAGGTTCACCAAATCCTAGATATGGTCGCCATTTGTTACGACTGAGGTTTAAATATATCAGGGCTCTTATTCATTGGACTAGTAATGGCATAAATGCTACAACGGAAAGCGCTAGATCCAACCTCTGATGTATATTCCCAGTGAACAAAGAACACAAATACTCTACAGAGTTCTATATGCAATAATAGGCTATCAAACTCTCAATAAATGTGCGTCTACTCTAGGCTTAATGTTATGTGAAAACAGCCTATTACTACCTATAACCGAAGGTGCTTGGTTATGGTATGCAAAGTAAGGTGGTAAGAGAAGTTACAGCTTACGTTACTTTAATCAATAAATGTCAGGCACTCCTGCATGAAAGAAAGTGCACTAAAGTCCTTCAACACTAACAAGGAATCTTCTTTAAATGTTAGTTGCTATAAAGATGCTCGTATCGGAAATGGAACCCAAAAAGGCAGGCAGCGGAACAATGCTCGTGCAGGCTATGCACACAAAAGGGCAGAATATATAATGCAGTCGGGGCCAAGAATATCCTAAACGCTACAACAATAATAATCGCCACGACAATGCAGTATTCCTATCAACAAAAAGAGCCTAAGTCGTTTGTGTCTCCATACATCAAACTAGGCTGCGAAATGCTTGTGTAATCATAAATGGGTATGCATAAAAAGAGTAATTAGGTTAATATACTTAATGTCTACTGTGACCGATAAAGTCTAGCTAGAGTCAATGATACGAGATACTGGTGTGCATGGCATGCCGCATAGCCTAGTGCAAATCTCAAGTCTGTGCGTCAAATATTACGTTATAGGGAAGGGTAGCTCTCTTGAGAAACCTTAATACTGAAGTATCAAGCGTTCTCCTGGCGTACCTCAAAGACAAACAACGAGCTTAGAACAGTGCAGAATGGTATAGGCAAAAAGCCCTCATTCGTGCATGCTCTACTCTCAATGGCACACAGACTAGAATTTACCCAATCAACTCCAGTTCTCAGGTATGTCGTGCAGCTTTTAACTAAAGCCAGCACTCATAGGAAACAATACCTTATAATATCAGACCCCTAGTCTAGCATTATCTAATCCAGCAGAACACTAATAATTATAGGAAGCGGTACTAAACAATATGAATGCCAACCAATGCTTCGTGATCAACTTATCTTAACAACTAAACATACATAGGTTATATCAGACCTTAATGCACAATACAACTGGCCAGCATGAAGCTGATTTTGCAGAGTTAACCAGAGGGGATATAGTCTTAATAAAAGGTGGTGAAAGATATGAAAAAAGAGAGAGGTAGGCAGAGGAAAAAATTCTCAGGTGCGGGGGGACAGGTAGCAAGGGATAAGATAGATGCGTTCTAGAAACCAGATCTGAGGGAGAGAGTGGCGAGGAACCTGTATATATACCGGGACTAGTTTGCACCGCGCACAGTACAGCGGTAACAAGTCCTCTAGCCACTAGCAAAGAAGCTAGCAACATGGTAAGGACCTCCCTCAACCAACCCCCACGAGGCAGCCAGCCGTGACGTCATCGAGCGGGGCAAAAACACTGCGCGCCTCCCTCTCACTCTGTTCTACTCTCTCTCTCTCTCCCAGATTCCATCATTACTAGTTAATGATAAAACATAATATTATACTTTACAATTAAATATAGAAAGCCTTGACATGGGTGAAAACAAAGAGCCTTTCTGGACTGCCCATGACACGAGCTTTCATATGAAATAAAGCACACTCTAATACATAAACTGTAGCCCCATCCACTGCCATGGCGATCCTAGCGAGTCACTGTAGGACAAGCCATGCGGTTCTAACGGAGTGGTTAACGTCACATATGCCTCTAGGTGATTCACGGGGTGGGTCCCCAATAGTAGCACCCCCTCCTCAGGGTTTGTCTTCCGAGATGTTGTTTCAGTTCGAGCTCGCCAAACTTCCGCAGCGGAAGCATGAGGCTGAACTCGAGCAGCGAAAGCATGAGGCTGACCTCGAGCAGCGGCAGCGAGAGGCTGAGCTCAGGCAGCAGCAGCAGCAGCGAGAGGCTGAGCTCAAGTATAAGTATGAGAATGAGCTCAAGCAGAGAGAGGCTGAGCTCAAGTTTGAGTCTGAAAGGTATTGTGCCGATGTTAACCTAGAGAAAACTTGTGTAGAGGTGACGAGGAACCGGGTCGCCCAGGGGGGTCGAGCCCATGACCAGTCCCTGTCGCATCTACTTAAGTTGGTTCCAGTATTTGATGAGTTAGGAGTTACAGAATTTGTTCTCCTGTTCGAGAAAAAGTGCCAGGAGCACCAATGGCCCGAGGAGAAGTGGGCAGCCCTTGTTTCTTCACGATTGACGGGGAGAGCACTCAAGGCATACGATGCTTTGCCCCTAGATTCATGTGTGAATTACGAGTTGTTGAAAGAGGCTGTCCTGAGGGCGTATGAGCTACAGCCAGAGACCTATAGGCTGAAGTTTAGGGCGGTTCCAAAAAGAAAGGAGATTACTTTCCAGGAACACGCTAGAGAGCTGTCAGATGCACTTGAAAATTGGTTGAGGTCGGAGAAGGCAACTACTTTTGATGCAGTTAAGCAATTAGTGTTGTTAGAGCAATTTTTTAAGTGTACTGGCAGTGACTTGACTCTTAACCTGAAAGAAAAGCAACCGAAAACTCTGCAGAAGGCGGCTGAGCTGGCTGACCTTAGGGTGTCATTGATTCGTGGGTGCGGGTCTGCACAGAGAGCTGAGGCAGGTAACCAGGGGCGTACCACTCCACCCCCCCGAATTAATGACACAACTAATTATCCATTTAAGAGTACTGTTGCCAATTATGAACCCAAGTCGAAACCGTTCCCGTTAAAGAGAGGCCAGGGCCCTTCCTCACCTCAGAGGAAGTCCAAGAGCGAAATGGAGTGTTTCAAGTGTCATGAGAAGGGGCATATTGTGCGCTCATGTCTGAGCGCACCGCCTACAGCAGTGGTGTCACTAGTGAGCAACATCGGCGTGTCTTTGAGGTCTTCCGCGTTTGCCCGGGGTAAACAATCGGTTGCGAAGTCATCGCCGGTGCAGAAGCAGCAGGAGGGCTCATCACCCGTCCGTGATGTTTTTTGTGGTCATAGGGGGCATGGCACTGTGAGGTTGGCTGGTGTGGAGCATAGGCTTGAGTTGCTGCGTGATACGGGCACTTCCCAGACACTGATTCAGAATTTCACTGGCAAGCCTATTAACGCGGCTCGGGTTGTGGTGGTTCAAGGTATCAATGCTACGCGGTCTTACCCGCTGGTTAGAGTGGAGCTTGAGGTGGACGGTGTGACACAGGAGTTGGATGTGGGTGTGGTAGAGAAATTGCCAGTTGAGGGGGTCGACCTCCTTCTCGGTAATGACTTTGAATGCCCACTTCAGAGGTTCCACCCTTAGTCAAAGGAGTACAAAGGAGTACAAAAGAAATCAAGCAACAACAGTTCTAGTGACCCTTCTAGGCTGCTTGTCCTCCAAAACACTGCTGATCAAGTGTCCAAACAGTGGTTTAGAGTGGGTAAGGGAACATTGGAAAGGGAACTACTGCCCTGCCACTAACGTGGCAGGACTAGGAAGTTAGTAGGGGACATAGGGGTTAGTTACTGAGGGGAGGAAGAAATAAAGTTATTCATTTACAAACGCAGTCAGTCGCGGGTTTGATGCGAGATATTTGTCTAGGCGGAATTTAAATGAATCACCGGTGCTGCAGTCTATAACGTCTCGGGGAAGCCCATTCCACAAGTTGACAACTCGATTGAAGAAGAAATTCTTAGATTCGTGTGAGTTAAAAGATTTACCAATAATTTTGCAACCGTTTCCCCGCGTGTAATTAGATTGGTCGATAGTGAAGTACTTACTACAGTTCATATTGTCGATGCCTTTGATGATTTTGAACACTTGAATTAAGTCACCTCTTAATCTGCGCTGGGTTAAAGGAAATAGATTTAATTCTCTAAGACGCTCTTCGTATGGTTTGTTCTTTAGGCTAGGTATCATTTTGGTAACTCTACGTTGAACTCGTTCTAGCTTGTTTATGTCTTTTTGGTAATAAGGGCACCAGCATTGAACGCAGTATTCCAGAAGAGGGCGGACTAAGGAATTGTAAAGGGTTAGGATTACGTCTTTGGATTTATGCTCAAATGATCTGCCTATAAAGCCAATTATTTTGTTTGCCTTCTTAACAACTTCTGAACATTGTTGACTCGGTTTTAGGTTACTCGATATTGTTACTCCCAGATCGGTTTCTCTGTTTACATTCTTAAGCTGAGTGCCATTCATCGAATAGTTTGCTTTCTCATTTAGGTATCCGATATGTAGTACTTTACATTTATCCGCATTGAAACTCATTTGCCAAATTTGTGCCCAATGTGACAATTTATCTAGATTGTGTTGCATATCGTCAACTTGATCTTTTGAGAGTACGCTATTTGCAATTTTTGTATCGTGAGACCCTCATCTATGTCGTTGATGTAAATTAGAAAGAGAATTGGTCCTAGTACCGATCCCTGGGGTACCCCGCTACTTACATTGGTCCATTTAGATGCCTTACCGTTTATGACTACTCTTTGCTTTCTCTCGCTGAGCCAATTTTCTATCCATTTCAATACACCGTCTTGTATTCCATGCGCTTTTAGTTTTAGCAGTAAACGTTTGTGGGGAACTTTGTCAAAGGCCTTTTGAAAATCAAGGTATATAATATCTACAGCTTTACTCTCATCGTAGAGGTTGAGGATATCGTGGAAGAAGTCTAAGAGGTTTGTTAAACAGGAACGTTTTTTACGAAAGCCGTGTTGAGTATCTTTAAGTATGTTATTTTCCTCTTAAGTGATTTACGAGTCTGTCTCTTATGACCGTTTCTAGCATTTTACATACAACTGAGGTTAAGCTAATTGGACGATAGTAACTGGGTAGGGATTTGCTGCCTTTTTTGAATATCGGTGTTACGTTGGCTATCTTCCAATGATCAGGCATAGTTCCAGACTGCAAGGATTTATTGAATAGTAATGTCAGTGGTTTGGAGAGCTCATCCTTAGCTTCCTTTAGAACTCTAGGCGAGATTGTATCAGGTCCAGGCGTTTTATTTACCTTGAGTTTATATAAACAATTCAATACTTCTCTCTCTGTAACGGTGATATTGCTTAGAACATCTGAATTATCAATCTGAATCGGCGATGGTGTAGGGATATCACTGAGGTCTTCTGTTGTAAAAACTGATGCAAAGAAGGTATTGAGGGCATTACTCATTTGTACTTCGTCTTTGGTGTATTCTCCATTTTCATCGACTAACGGTCCAACAGTTGAAGTAACTACTTTTTTCTTTCTGATATAACTATAGAATTCTTTCGGGTTTGTTTTACTTTGATTCGCAATATGTAACTCTAGGGTCTTTTTACTTTGCTTAATTAACTTTTTGGCTTTGCGTCGTAGCTCTACAAATTTCACCCGTTCTTCGTAATTTTGTGAGGATTTTAATCTATCATTAGCAAATTTTTTAGCAAGCAGGCAGTTTGAAATATCTTTATTCCACCATTTGGGCTTATTATTATGGCCTGGACGCCGTATTTTCGATGGTATGCAGTCTTGCACTGCTTTTAGGTAAGTGGTTTCGAATAATTCCAAGATGTATTTATGTCGTTATTGTTAATTAAAAAGCTCCAGTAAGTTTCTTTAACACCTTACGAGCGGCCTATGCGGTTTATTTATGTGTACCGCACAGCGGGGTGTTTTTAGCCAAAATAGGGCTGTTTACGTGATCATTTTCATGCCTAAATAAGACCCAGAACGTAAAACAAGTACCTATCCCTGAAAGGGCATAAACAGAGCTTTCGAATGACACCATAACGATCCTTGTATGATGGATAGTTTTCTTGCAATAACCGTGCAACGCGAGTGCAAAAAGCAGGTAATTCGGTACTTTCAGTACATAATTGAGTATGTAGCGAGTGAGAGAGGGAGGAGGGAGCTGAGATTTGTGTCAGTAGGTTCGCCGCGGTGGTCTGGAGCAGTCATACGCTCGCTAGTCTCCTGCCACCACTTGTCTCTCTCTCTCTCAGCCACATTACGTGCTGAAATTGCCACTCGAGTTATGTCGAGCGCCGCCACATAGTCCAGCTTTATTTAACTCGACTTATGTTGCTCGCCGCTAATTAAGTGTTAAACATAGCTCTAAGTTTATGAAAGTTTGCTTTCTTGAAATTAGGGACTTTTTCGATGCTACTATTTGGTTCGTTACTAGTAAAGTTTAAAGTGAAAGTTATCGTACGATGGTCGCTGTTACTGAATTCATCACCAACATTCAAATTCTCTATTAATTCTTCTTTTGTTGCAAGTACAATGTCAAGAACGTTATTACCACGGGTCGGTGTTCGAACAAATTGATAAAGCGAACTCTCTTGCAAGTTCATATACAAGTCATGTCCGGAGTGTGAAGTAAGAGTATCGCCCCACTTGGTCACAGGTAAATTAAAGTTGCCAAAAAATACGGTATCTTGTGAGTTACTTACATCTGCAATTTGTTCATAAATTTCTCGGTCAGTTTGCACTGATTGAGCTGGAGGTCTGTATATTAATGCAAGTATTATTTTTGTACCTTTATTATTCTTTATTAGCACAAAAGATGTGTCGACGTTCACAATTTGAGGTTTTGACAAGAGGGTTCGGGTTAAGACTTTCTTTGATATAAAATAAAACGCAACCTCCATTTTTATTTATTCGGCTTTTCTCAAACATTACATAACCGGGAAGTGAATACTCTGCTAAAAAGTCTCTATCTACTGTATTGAGCCAAGATTCTGTTATACCAATCACATCATAATTTTCAGTAAACACTAGTTCCTCTAAATCTGAAAATTTATTGCGTATGCTACGAGCGTTTGCATAGAAAACCTTTAAAGTTGCGGTTTTAGAACTCACAGAACGTTCTTTAATCAAATTTTTGGTTCTGATCGGATCTACATTTACATTCATGGCTGACATCGGTCCTCGGTCGTTATCCCTGGCGGTTTTGAATTTGGGTCGTGTTGGTGGAGCTTTATCCAAATTCGCGGTTCTTGACAGATTAGCATTTAATTCCTTCGCAGGTTGCCGCCCTCGCTGTCTTCGGTCCTCCTTCCTGGTTGTCCTGTGCTGAGTCGATTTCTTCTCCGAAAATCCTTCACCGCATCGTTGATAAGACGCCCAAAACGTGCTGCTCCCACCTGGTTCAGATGAACTCCATCGTCCGAAAACAAATAGTCATCATAGTAGAAATTGTCCCAGGTGTCGACGAATCCCACGTTTTCCTTCCTGCAGAGGTTTGCTAGACAACGATTTGTGCTGCTGGCTATGTTGTAAAATCGGCTCTCTACACCAAGCCGGGGGACGATTCCTGAGACGATGATCCTTGATGACTTCTCCTTAAACGACTTGATCAGCTGCTGGTACTTTAAAAGTCGTTGCCGAGAGGGCGGCCGACACGAATAGGGAGGGGCAAGAGGGGCTCGAGAGATCTCAGTCCGCTCAGGTGTCACAGCCTAATACCCTAGGTTCAGACCAGCGGAGGAAGGGTCGGAAGGAGAAAGTCGAGGTTGGTGGTCGGGTTGAGAGTTTGGACCCAGCGACACTCCTTGGTGACTCGGTACTTGCACCCATTATAAGCTCCGGAGTGGCCCCAGAACCTGTCCCCCCTAGTGACATGGTAGGGCGTGATGGCACTCCGCGACAGAGTAGTTACCAGGAGCAACTAGAAAATCTTAGTCTTGAGAGTTGTGGGAACGGGGCTATTGAACTCGAGGACGGGGAAGCATGTCATGTGAACCTGTTAAAGGAGTTTGTGAGGCAACCACCTGAGCAGCCTACTGTCCCTGTGTTGGTCTGCAGCGGCCAAGGTGGAGAAGGAGAGGGGGGCAGTGGGGCACAGGTGGAGGAGAGTTGGGATTGTCATGTCTCAGCGGAGCAATGGGCGGGGTACACGAGTCAGGTGGCTGTGGAAGCGCTTGAGCACCTGCTCGGTTCATATCCCACTGTTTGTGCCGAGCACCCAGGCCTCACAACTCAGGCGGTGCACGATGTTCCGCTGGCAGGTCACTTGAGTGTTAGTAAACCGTTGGCCTCGTTGTTTCAGTGGTTCAAGGTGGGCGACGAGGCTTTGGCATGGTTGTCAGGTCAGGGTCGACCCATGGCTGCTAAGGGTGGTGGTCAGAATCAGGACATTGAGCAGATTGGTGAGGTTGGCTGTGGAGTGGATGCGCCCGGCCGTCGCATAGCCTCCCAATGCTGCCCTAGTAAAATTCAACAGCCCTACCATAGACCGACTGTATCTGGCCAAGTCGCTGAAGGCGGTGATGCTGCGCAGGCAGATGTAGTCGCAAGGAATGCGGGGGTGCGCATGTACGGTATCGGCGGGGAAGCCTTAGCAATTATGAACTATGGGAGTGACTGCACAGGTGGTACAGATTGTCCCTCTCATGACCTGGCTGTTCTAGGGAAAAAGGTGGAGAGTAGAAACTACGGTCTCGGCTGGGTTGTGGGAGGGCACTAGGCATGTTGTTCTTCAAGATAAGTTGCAACCTCTTGTTCCTGAGCGCCAAGAGAAGTTGTTTACTAGGCTGTGGCAGTACGTCCGCATGTTTGTTGCTTCTCCAAGCCTGATGTATGGGGTAGAATCCGACATGGAGGCTGGAGACAGTGCAAGGCTCAAATTGGCTCCCTACCGTATAAATCCTGCTCGACAGCCTGTCGTAAAAGTAGAGCTCGACTTCATGTTGGAAAAGGGTCTGAGGGATAAGGGATATCGTGAGTGGTCGTTGCCAGTAACTTTGCAACCTGAGTTAAGTGGCAAGATCCGTGTTGGTGTTGTTTGCAAGAGTGTTGGTGCATTATCCCTGACAGACGCCTATCCATTACCCAGAGTTGACGACCCCATACACCGCATCGGGGCTGCCTCGTTTATCACTAAGGTGGAAATAGTGAAAGGTTATTGGCAGGCCCCATTGCCGGAGAGAGCGAAGAGAAGTGCCAGTCTTGTGATGGACTGGGCAGTTTATCAGTGCCAGGTGTTGTTTTGCTGCCGGAACACAAGTTGGATGTGTGGCATGTTAAGGGCACTGATAATGTTTGGGCTGATTGTTTGTCACGGGAGGGTATGTTGCAAGGAGAACCCTCGCCGTTCAGTCAGTGTTTGTTTGAGAGTGGAGAAAAATTAGGCTTGCCCCTGTACTGCAACGCCGCCAAATACACTATTAAAAATATAAAAACCTAATGTAAAAACTCTTTCTTTTTGATAGTATATACCTGTAAGTGCAGTATATCACAGCAAGAATCTAAGACACTCTGAGTTGTTGTCTTAGTAGGGTAGGCTTGGTGAAGCTTGCTCGTTGAGCGTGATATAATTATTATGATGCTATTACTTTGGGGAAGTGTTGTGCAGATTTTTTTTTATAATGCAGTGTTTTATGTTTGTGATCGTGCCTTGTTTTCACAACTTGGGAGAGTAGCTGGGTGATGCGGGGTTGGTGGGCATTCTGTCTGGTCAGATGTGGAGTTCGCCTGAGGCTGAAATGTCCCACATCTTGGGCGGGGTGTTACGCTGGCCAGCTTGCCAGAATTCACTTGTAACTCGCTAGCGCTCACCAGGGCAGTGAAATGGGCTACAATAATCGTAGAACGATGTTCTTTCTTTCATAGAGTTCATGTTGTCACAGACAGATCAGTGGTGGTCTTTATTCATGTCTGTGACACTTGGAAGCATTTTATATAATTGATAGAATATAAGATATGTTGTGTGAAGTTTTAAGGAAAAAGAGGGCGAGCAGTGAGGTGGTAATATGTGCGTGTGTATGTACGTGTGCCTCCCTCGCTCGGAGGAGTTTCCCACGCTCGTGATTGGCCGGCGGGCCTGACGCGTCATATGACGCCTGCTCCTCATGACGTAGTCGTCTGTGATTGGGTGCTGCTGCCTTTGTTAGTGCTGGGGGGCTCCTGCCCGCGTTTCTCCTGCAGAGCTTGGTATAGCATGCTTGGTCCTACATGTCCTTTGTAATCTGTCCCCACTCCCCAATATAAACCCCTATACTACTGTTTCTCTCTCTGAACTTCTTCTTTTCCAATACTTCCTCTCTTTATTCAATTATTTATCCCTTCTGGTTCTCTGCATACGACCTCCATAGTCGGCCAGTCGTATTACCAGCACCAGTTCTCACATTTATGTTCAAGTGCGAGGTGTGTGTAGGTCTAGGGAGGCTTTGTGACAGAGCGTCAGTGCGCTGTGAGCAAGTAGAGAGAACACATACGCTGCCACGGTCCCAGTCACCTCGCACGTTTTTGTCCTATCACAGCACTTTGCGACTGTATTTTATACATGTTTTGTATTCTAAAGGCCTTATCAAGATGCCCAAGAGGAAGCGATTGGCCAGGAAGCTGCTGGAGAGGCAGGTTGAGGCAAGGAAGACTAGAAAAACCACTGCTGCCCCACACCCGCCTGTACAAACGTCACCACTACTTGTCACCGCCGCGGCCACACCCACCACCACCACCACCACCACCACCACTACTACCGCCGTTTCATTGCCACCCCCAGACTCGTCTCAGCCATCTACATCATCTCAATCATCACCACATTCACCACCACCACCAGAGGATGTACTTGAAGATATTGGAATTCCCACTTCCTTCGACATCAGGCAAAGGCTGTTGTCTGGCACGTCTGTTACTAGGAAAGCACCAGTGACAGATCCCACTGCCATCACATCACTGACACAAATGCAGCAGCTCATTGAGATAGTCTCCTGCTCACTCTGTGGAGGTCATATTACAGTCACAGTAAATACAGACTGTCTGAGCAACAAGTGGACGGTTACCTGCACTACTTGTGGCAATCATGCCAGTGTTTGTGACCAGGAAGCAGGTGACACACAAGGCAGTGAAACACATCACCTAGGCAATAATGTAAAGATTGTTTTCGAGGGAATCAACAATAACCTTGGTATGGCTGGAATTAACAGAATTGTCTCAACTCTTGGCTTTGACACCTTCACTTCAGGAAAATTCCACAGGATCAGCCATTATATATACAATGAAATGGACTCCCACTACGAACCTCTCATGAATGGAGCCAATGTCGCCATCATCAAACATTATGAGAGCCTAGGAATATTGCCAGACCCCCAGACTGGCCTCCTAGACATCACGGTGTCATATGATGGGACATGGATGACCCGAGGTCATAGATCCCACGTTGGTGTGGGATTTGTGATAGAGGTTGACGCTGGCTTTGTGGTGGATTACGAAGTCCTCTCCAACTTCTGCCAGGTTTGCCAAAATGCTGAGAAAAAAAAGAAAAACACAACTGCGAGGCACCAGTCTAAATGCCACAAGAACTACATGGGAACAGCTGCCTCCATGGAAACTGAAGCTGCAAGGCGTATCTGGGGTAGGAGTACTCAGCTTGGCTACAGATTCACTACGTTCGGGGGTGATGGCGACTCCAGCACTTTCAAGGCACTTGGTGAACTGAAGCCTTATGATATTCCTGTTGAAAAGGAGGAATGCATCAACCATGTTCACAAGCGAATGGGAACTCGACTGCGGAAGCTAAAGAAGGATGTGAGCGAGTTCATCACAACAAAGACTGGAAAAAGAATTAGGAGGAGTAAGCTTGCTGGGAAACTAACAGAATTAGTCATTGATAAAATGGCTAACTACTATGGATTAGCTATCCGTGGTGGTAAGGAGAGGAAGACTTACCCAACAACATCTGACCTAAGGCGTGCCATCCTAGCATCTTATCAGCATGCACTTGCAAGTGATATGAATCCTTGCCATCAAATCTGCCCTCCAGGTGCTGAGTCCTTCTGCTTCATGAAAAGGAGAGAAGCCGGCGTCAAGAAGAATGTCGACTACAAACCCAGGGTACCTGTCTGGCATTCCACCTGAAGACAGACAGACAATAACCCAAGTTTATTCTGACCTGACTTCAGAAAACTTGTTGCAGAGGTGTCTGAAGGGGAAGACTCAAAACCCCAACGAGTTCCTCCACTCAAAACTCTGGATGAAGGTATCTAAGCACAAGTTTGCTGGCCTACACAGAGTTCATTTCGTGACTCGGCTGGTTATACTGGAGCATAACTTTGGCTTTGAGTCGGCCTACTTCCCACGCCTCCTTGGATTAGGGACCTCTTCATCCAAGGCCACAAACCTTCAACATGTGCAGAAGGAGTTCTTGAGAAGCTCCAGAAGAACAACTCCCAAGAAACCTAGTCAGAGCAAAGGGAAGGCAGACGGTGGAGACTACAGCGCTGGAGCCTTCTAAGTACAAAACCAGGCGACAATGAGTGGGGTGGTGCCCCATGATACCCTTATAATATCTTATTGGAAGTGATTTGGCTTCAGAAAACCTTAGGATTTACTGAAATCAATCTATTCCCAATAAGAGGGGACCAGGTACCAACTACTGTTGAAATAATCTGTGTGTCCTCATCTTTCATACATTCGGCACAAAATCGGCGAAGAAGTTATGCCACTAAGAAATTCCATAACTCAATACACAATGGTCATACATAAAGTATTTGCATATCACGTGAAAGTCCATTAAAACCCCTTTAAAATTATGTATGATTTATTACTCTAGTGTCACTCGTTCGCTCACACCATAAGAATTAATCAAAATCTAACCATGTTCCCTAACTTTACACGCGATTATCTCGAAATATTATTCCAGTAAGTTAGCGAACCGGTAAAATCAAAGGATCCATAACGAATAATCCTATATCAATGATTCTTATGTCAAAAGAAAGGGCATAAAATTCCCTACAAAACAACATCTCTCTTGTCTTTAATTTCCTTCCCAGTTAGACACAGCACCCCAAGAACTAAGTCGAGAAGATGAACTCATTTGTTATCTAATTTCAAAATGACCTAATTCCATGATTAGATCAAAAATGGAAAAAAGTAAAGATTAGCTATTGTAACTACAGCTATTGTTAGTACCCCCAATGCATTGAAACAATCAAGCAACCACATTTAAATGAGACTTTGATTTTACACAAAGTCATAAATTTACTCACTAATTCTCACCTAACTTAAAAAATAATTGTCCTAGATAATTAAAATTTTTGGAAATCTCTCTCATTTTAGGTCCCCTATATGTGTACCAAATCTTATGAAATACAGACAAATTCTATTGACATGTTCTAGAGTAAAAAGCTAGGGAAGTCCTCTCGATAAATTACCCCTGAACCAATATCAATTATTATGTTCCTTCCAACAACCAACTATACTTCTTAAATCGATGAATGAAATTTACAAACAAATGTGGCAGTCCGTGGATTCGAACCCAGGACGCTCACACCGAAAATCAACACCTTATGCATCGCACCACGAAGACAGTTAAAGGATGGTGGACACTGCCTATGATTTATTATGCAACTTCGAATCCTGCATATCAATCTAAGCATGTACACACATCCCAACTGCAACTCACATAGGCTATGCATATGTGAATGGAAAGAGCAATTAATGGGGCCTTAACCACTAGGGAAGTCCTCTCGATAAATTACCCCTGAACCAATATCAATTAGTATGTTCCTTCCAACAACCAACTATACTCCTAATATCGATTAATGAAATATTAGGAAACCTGCAAAACTGTAAATAATTGATCATGTACTTATCTAAGCTTTCTACTACTTACTTCTAAAATAAATAAATAAGGAATACCATTCCCCATATAATCATGTATGTACACTCGGATACCATAGTCTCTAGCCCACTCCTCTCTGGCAAGAGGTGAGGCCAGAACTCTTACTGGACGGCGGCCCACAATGAATGGTTAGGGGTGGGGTTGGGGGAGAGGGAAACGCACACACGAACACACTGTGAAGCATTTGTGTGAAGCAATCCAGGAAGCTATCTTTGTTGGTTACATTTTTGTAGTTATTTGATATTTGTTCGCATTATTTCGCATTATTTAAAATCCTTTATTCCATACTATTGAGAAAACACATATGCAATATTTTCTTTAGCATGAGTAATTATAACTACCGGTGTGAACCATTAGTTATTAGGGAGTGCAGTTTCTATTATTAGCAAAATTGATGTTCAGGGAAGGCTTCAAAATAGATCAGTATAGATATGGAAGACTGGAACACACACACACACACAGAGAGAGAAGGATAGTGTGTGTGTGTGTGTGTGGGGGGGGGGGTAACAAACTGGGAGGCAGAGAAACAAGGAGAGGGTGAGATGTGGTTGTGGTGGTGAGAGACAAAGAGGGAGTGAGCTACTGTAGAGTGAAAGGGAGGTGTTGGAAAGGAAATGTGGGGGCCGCCGTCCAGTAATGCCCCTTTCCCACTTATGCGACTTCGTACGATTTTCATCGCCTACACCCATAAATTGGCACATTTGTGATATGTCGCACAGCAATCGTATACCCTCGCATAATAATCGTATGACTCGCAAGGCCTCGCAAGGGCCCTCGCAGGTCATCGCAAATGTTCGGTTTCTTCAAAATTTTGGACGAAGACTCACGAGGGTTCGTAGCCCTCGCAAGCATCGTCGAGCATCGCAGAGGGATCTGCGAGGCCCTCTTGAGATCATCTGCGACAGCGGCGAGACATCGCAGAGGGTTTCGCACAAAAAAAAATTGGCAACGCTGCACGGCGGCTAGCCGATGCTCTCAGATGTTCTGCTCGCCGATGTGCTCAGATGGTCTGAGAACATCGACGATGCCAAAGAGCACCTTCGGCGAGGTGGGTAAAAAAAATATGATTAGGCCTATAGTGAACCTGTCAACCATTTTTTCTATGCACCTCTCTTGGGGGGTTCACCTGTTTTTTTCTCTTTCTCTGGTTTGTATTCATTCAGCCCCATTCAGCCAACTGTTTTAAGACATTTTTCCCCATCCAAGTATCGATATCTTCCTGGCAAGCGATAGCGAACCAGCATTATATGGAGAAATCCGGCTTCGCCGGAGAAATTTTTCCATCGAAAAATGTACACATTTAACTTGCTCTCAAAAAAATTAAATATATGTTGGCTCGCTACCGCTCACCAGGAAAATATTGAAACCTGGATGGGGGTAAACGTCTTAAAACAGTAGGCTGAACGGGGCCGAACGGATACAAGGCAAAGAGAGAGGGAGAGAAAGAGAAAAAAAAAAACGAGGAGAGAGGGAGAGAAAGAGAAAACAAAAAAAGGCGAGGTGGGCTCACTTAAGCTGTAACACAAACATTGAGTCCACCTCGCTGTTTTTGTTTTCTCTTTCTCTCCCTCTCTCCCATTTTTTTTTTCTCTCTTTCTCTCCCTCTCTCTTTGCCTTGTATCCGTTTGGCCCCGTTCAGCCTACTGTTTTAAGACGATTATCCCCATCCAAGTATCGATATCTTCCTGGGAAGCGATAGCGAACCAGCATTATATGGAGAAATCCGGCTTTGCCGGACACATTTTTCGATAGAAAAATGTCTCCAGCGAAGCCGGACATTGCCAATATACGAATTAAGGGGAGATGGGTCGTTTTCCTGGTCCCCTTTCTTCCTCATGGTTAACCCCATTGGTGTGACAGGGATCTGCCTTGCGTGGGCCGATCTGCTTTCTGCAGACTCCCGTTTTCTTATATTTGTGCCATGAAATATATGCAAAACGTTTTCGGATAATCTCGCCGAGGTATTCGCCGAACCATCGCTTAATTCACCGAAGACGTCGCAGAACATACGCCGAGGATTCGTTCATCCTTCGCATTATTTTATTCAAATTTGACAGTTCTCGCCGAGGTCATCGGCGAACCATCGCTCAATTTGCCGATGACGTCACATAATTTCGCCGGTTCGTGTTACCCATCGGCGACATCGTCGCCGAGTGTAAACTTGTCAACGTTTTTTAACGGTCAAAATCGTTGACGTCCTACAAATTCGTTGCGAATTGACAAGACTACGTCCTCGGCGACGAAAATTGTATGAAATCGCATAAGTGGGAAAGGGGCATAAGGGTGCTGGCCTCACCTCTTGCCAGAGAGGAGTGGGCTAGAGACTATGGTATCCGAGTGTACCATATTTTTAAGACTTTATATAACCGAGCAATTATTCAAAAACTGTAATTCTCATGCCTCTCATGTCCCAAAACGCATCAGCCATGCCACTATCTGAAATGTGTAATACTACCTGATAGAAAACAGGATATTGTGAGGCAAAGTTGATTCACTGTCTAGCACAGGTTTTCTGTGTTGGAGTATACATGACCAAGTCAGCTCGGAGAATACTTTCGCAGGGGTTAGCCGAAATCTCCTTGAAAAGTATCCTACAAGCTGCGAGGAGTGCTGGAGGACCAAGAGAATGTGTTAACGTACCTGGAAATAACCCTTTCTATATATACCGTGTGAAGGTATCGTCCCCCCTGGTGTAAACAGGCAGACGGACACCGCACTTAGTCGCCACGTGTGACCAGATCTCTCACGGCTGCTTCCTCCAATACTTCAACCCAAATTAAGTGCTTTTGTGATTCTTATGTGTTTGGTAATTATTGCGAAGGTTATACAGGATAATGTTATGTGTTCAATCTAACGTAAACATCCTAGATTAATTATTCTCGCCTTCTAGCAATCGTTGCATGTATCGAGAGAACATACAAACTCTGTCCTGGGATTGATGTATCTATATGCTTTGCAATATATATTCCTATATTGCATTTAAGGTCTATAGATATATTCGTTCAGAAATAATACCCGCACACTACACGTAAATACTTGTGAACACCCTAACAGGTCTTATTCATGTTTAATATTATTAGCAGGGTACGTAATCGTATATAAGTGGTGTTCACAGAGAGTGTTAAATATTTTGCCTCTTAGTCAGACCTATTGTCTTGATAGCGTAATGCATAGTATGCGGAATTTCGATGTGAGTATCCTGGGTTTGAGTCCTAGGAGTGCCACATGTATTTGTTGATTTCATTAATTGAGTTTAGATGTGAAGTTGGTTGGTGTAAAAACATAATAATTCATGCTTCCTGACCTCAAACTCAGATTAAGCGTTGTTTGAGGTAATAATTAAATTCTATTTATACCACATCGCGTTAATATTTCAACGACGAAATCTCAGCCTTTCACATGGGCTAAAATAAATTATTCTCAGTTCCATGAACTAATATCTACGTTTGTACTTAGGAGTTGATAGACATTTATATCCTCTATATATCGACCTAACTTCCTAGTTATTTATACATCATCTGATATCCTAAATTACATATCTTGCCATCACTGAATATGTGTGACCTCAGTACTATTGACCTACCTTGATTCACGCTATACCTCGCGTTCATTTTCTAACTCAGGGTATCAGTTATTGTTTGAGACTAACTGCTCTGTGTGTGTTTATGCTATATATATATATATATATATAGGCTAATCATCCTCTTGAATTTACGTGATACTATTATTGATGAAGAATAACCTTTATTATTGTTTACATATGATACAGGAATAGTGATATTTATTCCATATGTGTGCCTGAGCTTATTTCTATATAAGTAAGACTCCGATATTAATATGTGCTGTGTACAATCGCGCTAATAAGTGATGTCTTGGCACCAAGTATGTTTAGACCAATAATTGGTATCAGCAATATCTAAGCTTCATTTCTTCATATCGAGTGAAATATACAAACATGTTCCTACACTTACCAACCATATTCAACATCTGACAGACATTAATACAGCACAAAGCGAGCCAAACGTAATGACATCTGGGACATGACTTATTAGCGCGACCGTACCCTAGCTATTAAATTAAATAAAACTTGTGAACTGCAATTGTGTATTCTGTGACATTGGTGGAGATTGATTTGATTATGATTAATATGATTAAAGTCAGCTGTGTTCCAGTTGAGTGTTGTAGTTCTAAAGCTTTCCTAAGGTGGAAATCGTGAACTAACTTAACACATTCCGAGCGGCCTAGGCGGTAACTTCTACTACCTGCCAAGCGGGGGGTTTTACCCTAAAACGACCTTGTTTCCGTGCTCTTTTTCATGCATAAACAAGAGCCAGAGCGTAATACAATTATGTATCCCTGAAAGGGCGTAAATTGATCTTTCCAATGACACCAGAACCATCCTTCTACGACCACGCGTTCTCTTGCAACGATCGTGCAACACGAGTGCAAACACCCTAAAATAAGGTAAATTCCTTACATAAATCCCTGTGTAGTGAGGTAGAGAGTATGGATGAGTGTGGAGGGGGCCTCAGTCGTCGCGCGGGAGCCGTGCCGATCGGTCAGAGGGAACCTATGCTCCTCCCACCGCTCGGCTCTCTCTCAGAGCACATTACGTGCTCAAAATTGCATGCGACTATAGCTGGGCCCCGCTCTTTAGGTTGGGGTTCTCTTGTCCGACTATAGCCGGGCGCCACCAAAGAGGGGTTAAAGCGTGCAGAATTAAAGCACGGCATAACAGTAAAGGTGTGAAAGATAAGAATGGACGAGTGCTAGCCGAGAAGCAAGAGTGTCGAAAGATGGAGGGAGTACTTTAACGAATTGCTAAATGTAAGGAATGAAGCGCCAGCAAACATACTTGGATGGGGTATGGGAGGGAGATGAAGAAATGTAATGGAGGAGGAGGTGGGGATCAGGAGGTCAGAACTGTGTGAAGCCATGAAAAGAGTGAAGTTGGGGAAAGCACCAGGAATAGATGGAGTGTATGGGGAATTGCTGAGGCATGGTGATGAGATAGTGATCGAATGGGTATGGAAAATGTGCAAACTAGCATGGGAGAAGGAGAGTGCACCTGATGACTGGAAGACAGGCATAATAGTCCCCCTATATAAATGTAAAAGGGAAAGAGGAGTGTGTGGTAACCACCAAGGAATATGTCTTCCAAGCGTAGTAGGGAAGGTGTACAGTATTGTAGTGATTGAGAGAGTGAGAGCGAGAACGGTGAAATGGATAGGTGACGAGCAGGGCAGTTTTAGGAAGGGAAGAGTATGTGTAGATCAGATTTTTACCCTGAAATGTGTTGTGGAGAAATATCTGGAGAAGCAACAAAAGCTGTATGTTGCCTTGATGGACTTGGAGAAAGCCTATGACAGAGTGGAAAGAGAAGGAATGTGGAAAGTACTTAGAATATATGGAGTAGATGGCAAGTTGTTGAAAGCAGTGAAGAGCATGTATGAGGGTGCAAAGGCGGTAGTACGTGTTGAGAATGAGCAGAGCAAGTTCTTTGATCTGAATGTTGGGTTGAAACAGGGGTGTGTGATGTCCCCGTGGTTGTTTACTGTTTATATTGATGGCGTCATGAAAGAAATACAAGGAAGGGTAGTGGATGTGGGTGTATCGCTGATAAGGGAGGGAAGCGAGTGGAAGCTACCTGTACTGCTGTTTGCTGATGATACAGTTCTGATGAACGAAAATAAATGGGGGTTGCAGTATCTGGTAAATATGTTTGGAACAGTGTGCGAAAAACGGAATCTGAAGGTTAATGCGGGGAAGAGCAAGGTTATGGTCTTCGAAAGGGGTGAAGCCACAGAGTGTGAGGTGAAGTTGAATGGTCAGGCTATGGAGATTGTCAGCTCACTTAAGTATCTGGGCAGTTTGCTGAGTAAAGATGGGATTATGGATGAGGAAGTGCGGGAGAGGGTGCAACAGGGGAACAGGGTTGTAGGGACGTTGGATGTAGTAACAAGAAATAGGGTGGTCAGCATGAAAGTGAAGAAGTCCTTGCATGACAGTGTGGTAATACCGACACTGACTTATGGAAGGGAAGCATGGACGTTGGTGAAGAGACTCAGACCAAGAGTGAGAGGGGTGGAAATGAGTTACTTGAGAAGTGCGTGCGGAGTTACATGAAGGGATAGACTGAGGAAGTAAGAGGGAGGTGTGATGTGGAGGTAGATGTGCTGGAAAGTGTGAAAAGGAACACCTTGAGATGGTTCGGCCATATGGAACGTATGGGAAGCGAGAGAATGACTAAGAGGGTGTACAAGAGCGATGTGGAAGGACAGAGAGGGAGAGGTAAACCGAATGAGAGGTGGAATGATGGAATGAAGAAGTATATGGATGAAGGCGGTGCTGGTTCGTTCGTGCCCACCCCGTCGGGGATCACGGCGTCAGGCAATAGATAGATAGATAGATAGTGGCATTTATCACAAACCAGTATACGTCACAGATCTAAAGCAATCACAGGAAATAATATAGGCAACATCAGCTGAGAAGAATAGTGTCAGGACAAAACATATTCTTAAGAGCATCAACTGTCAACCTCATTATATGCTAATACATAGGGTAAAAGCAAAATATGAACTGACATTAGTGTTACTCAAAAATGAATTAAAGAAAAAAGTAAACAAATTACAAACTAAGCAACATGGGAGGACCTGTGAACATAATAAATAATGAGTAAACACAATAGCATAACAATATGCTAAAAAAAGAACATAGGAAATAAATAAAACACCACCACCAAAATTAAAACTCAAAGTACAACTCTCTGAATAATATGGTCTCTTTCAGGTAAGCCATCAACCACATCAACGTCTGCATCACCCAAGATCGACCCCAAGGTGATGGGGACGTTATTTGCCCTGCAGTAGATCAGGAGAGGGCTACGCTTCTCCACAAATCTACCACATGACAAAAGGATGTGGTTGATCAATAGATACATTACGTCGGGAATACACGGTCGATAAAAGATGCATGTGTGTTAAGCATGTACAATTCATTCTCAGTTGAGGTAAGATAACTTCCTTCCTCCGGGAGCGACGGTTAGCTGAGGGCCAAACCTCAATGATTGGTTTGACTGTATAAATAATCAGGTCGGCTCACTGACTTTGCCACAGAAGATTAATGGATTTCTTACTGAAAGAGAGACTTGACTGTAGGGATATTATAGGTGAACAATGTGTCAGAAACGATAATGGGAAGATTGTGTATGCAGAAAATGAAATCAGAGAAGCATGGAAGGCACACTATGAACGATTGCTAAATGTAGAGTTTGAATGGGATAAGCAACAGCTTAGTATCGAAAAAACAATATCTGGACCCCCTCCTTTGATAGCACCAGCTGTAGTGAGTGACGCAAACAATAAAATGAAGGACGGCAAAGCTCCAGGGTGCCCTGACATTGTCGCTGAGATGATAAAAGCCTCAGGGGAGACTGGTGTCAACTTAGTCACTGAGTTGATAAACACCATTATTGAAGATGAGAAAATCCCAGAGGATTGGCTCAAAAGTGTAATAGTAAATATATACAAAGGAAAAAGGGATGCGCTAGATAGAGGAAATTGTAGGGGCCTGAAAATGCTTGACCAAATCATGAAGGTCTGTGAGAGTCTTTGAGGGTTTGATCAGACAAAGCATCTCCATTGATGATATGCAATTTGGTTTTATGCCAGGACGGGGTACAATCAATGCTATCTTCATAGTCAGGCAGATACAGGAAAGATACTTACTAAAAGGCAGGAATCTTTACTTTGTGTTTGTAGACCTGGAGAAGGCCTTTGATAGGGTGCCTAGAGATGTTGTGCAGTGGGCTATGAGGGAACTTGGTGTGGAATATTGGCTGGTGCGTGTGATAATTAAGATGTATGAGGATTCACGAAGTGCGGTGAGTGTGAAGGGTGTACTGAGTGATGAGTTCGCAGTCCGTGTTGGAGTCCATCAGGGTTCAGTGTTAAGCACCCTCCTCTTTATTATAGTCTTGGAGCCACTGTCTAGAGCTTTTAGAGGCTGACTCCCGTTGGAACTGTTTTATGCAGACGATCTAGTCCTAATAGCTGACAGTATGCAAGATACTGAGGCCAAATTCAGGGAATGGAGAGAGGGCATGGCGAGCAGGGGTTTAACCCTTAAAAAGCGGCTCACCACATAAGTCGTATTTAATAAAGCTGGACTATGTGGCGGCGCTCGACATAGGTCGAGTGGCAATTTCAGCACGTAATGTTGCTGAGAGAGAGAGACAAGTGGTGGCAGGAGACTAGCGAGCGTATGACTGCTCCAGACCACCGCGGCGAACCTACTGACACGAATCTCAGCTCCCTCCTCCCTCTCTCACTCGCTATATACGGAATTGTATCGGGAAAGTGGCTAATTACATGCTTTTTGCACTCGCGTTGCACGGTTATTGCAAGAAAACTAGCCATCATAAAAGGATCGTTATGGTGTCATTCGAAAGCTCTGTTTATGCCCTTTCAGGGATAGATACTTGTTTTACGTTCTGGGTCTTATTTAGGCATGAAAATGATCACGTAAACAGCCCTATTTTGGCTAAAAACACCCCGCTGGGTGGTACATATAAATAAACCGCATAGGCCGCTAAAGAAGGGTTAACCCTTAACTGGCGGCGCCCGGCAATTGTCGAGTGAAATAAATATGGACTATGTGGCGGGGCCCGGCTATTGTCGAGTGCAATTTTGAGCACATAATGTGCTCCGAGAGAGAGCTGAGCGGTGGGAGGAGCATAGATTACCTCCTGCCCGCTCGCCACGGCCGCCGTGGACCTACTGAGCTTTACTCCACTTACATCCACCCTCTCTCCCTCGCTACATACGTAATTATATAAAGAAATTGCCGTATTTTACCGTTTTTGCCCTTCGGTTGCATGATCGTTGCAAGACAACCAGTGATCGTAGAAGGATCGTTCGGGTGTCAGTGGAAAGCTCAATTTACGCCCTTTCAGGGATACTATGATTTTCAATTTGATTTGACCTAAATTGCAAGAAAAAAGCAAAAATAAAATAAAATAAAAATATTTTTGGTCTAGTTTTATGGTCATATACACCTGTGCCAAATTTCATTTAAATTGATAGTAAGACCTGGAAATTTTGTAACTAACCGGTCGGTCCCCTTAACGCGATTCAATGTAGCATCTGTCGACGCTGGGTGCACCATGGGAATAAGCGCTGTAGTAGAATAAAGGGACCCCCGCCGAAGGATAATTCAGAAATAGAGAAATTTGAGTGCGTAGTGTGCAAAGGCGAGCTTGTATTAAGTGATGATCCTGTGGCTGTGAAGTTTGGAGAAGAGTCATTGGAGCTGGTGAGCAAGTTTTATTACCTAGGAGATACCATCTCTGCCGGTGGTGGGGCCGAGGCTGTTGCTAGAATTAGATGTGGCTGGGGGAAGTTCAGAGGGTTCCATGTCAGTTGAACCAGTGCCACTTCAACCAGTGCCACTTTAACCAGTGCTAACTCAACCAGTGGCCACTTCAACCAGTGACCATTTTAACTAGTAACCTAACCTAACCTAACCTAACCTAACTAAACTAACCTAACCTAACCTAACCTAACCTAACCTACTGGTTAAAATGGTCACTGGTTGAAATGGTCACTGGTTGAAGTGGCCACTGGTTGAGTTAGCACTGGTTAAAGTGGCACTGGTTGAAGTGGCACTGGTTCAACTGACCTGTCACCGTTCAGAGAACTGCTGCCAATCCTGACCATGAAAAGAATGCCTCTCCCCTTGAAGGGAAAGGTGTATGCCTCATGTATTAGAAGTGCAATGACGTATGCCTCAGAAACATGGGCCGTTAAAGTAGAGGATGTCAACAGAATGGAAGGTAATGAGATGAGAATGGTGAGATGGATGTGTGGGGCCAGGCTAAAGGATAGAATAACAAATGTTGAGCTGAGGAGACGTTTAGGTATAAAGAGTATTAGCGAGGTGATGCGTACAAGAAGACTGGGATGGTATGGACATGTGGAGAGAATGGATGAACAAAATTGGATGAAAAAATGCAGGTCTGTGATTGTGGAGGGAGCTGCACCAAGAACTTGACAAGTGAAGCAGCCCTTAACAGGGTTGCCTGGAACCCCGCCATTAGAACAAGAGACTGAAACTGCACGTATGTGTGGAACGCTCAGTCTTAAAATGTCATGTATGTATGTGTGGATGAACGAATGAAGAAATCTGTGATGGATGCTAGGGTGTATAGGGGTATTGGAGGGGGTCTGTCTGATCATTATGTAGTGGTAGCTAAGGTTAGGATACAAAAGAAGTGGGTGAGGAGAGCGGGAGGGAGGCGAGAGGAGGGTGGAATGGTGAGGAGGGTGGAGAGGTTGCAGGAGGAGGAAATCAGGGAGGAGTACAGGAGAGCAGTGGAAAGACGACTAGGTGGGTTCGACCTGGAAGTTATGGAGGAAGTGGAGGAGATGAGCAAGGTGTTTAAGGATGAGATCTGTGCAGCATGTGAGGAGGTGTGTGGAGTGAGGAGAAGAGGGAGGGGAGTGAAAGGTACAGCATGGTGGACAGAAGAGGTACGAATAGCTGTGGAAGAAAAGAAGAAAGCATATAGAGAGTGGTTGGGTAGCAGAGGGAATGAAGATTCCGAGAGACAGAAACGAGCGAGGTACGTGGAGAGTAAGAGGGTGGTGAAGAGAGTAGTGAAGGAAAGTAAGAGAAGAGTAGATGAGGAATTTGGAAGGAATCTGAGTGTAAAATGGAGGGAGAGTAAGAAACTGTTCTGGAAAGAAGTCAAGAAAGTTAGGGAAGGTAGCAAGGGAAACAGTAAGGGTGTGAAAGAATGGGAGAATGCTAGCCGAGAAGCAAGAGAGAGTCGAAAGATGGAGGGAGTACTTCAGTGAGTTGCTAAATGAAAGGAATGAAGAGCCAGCAAACATAGCTGGATATGGTATGGGAGGGAGAAGAAGAGAAGTAGTGGAGGAGGAGGTGGGGATCAGGAGGTCAGAAGTGTGGGAAGCCATGAAAAGAGTGAAGTTGGGGAAAGCACCAGGAACAGATGGAGTGTGTGGGGAAATGTTGAGGTATGGTGGTGAGATAGTGATAGAATGGGTATGGAAAATGTGCAAACTAGCATGGGAGAAGGGGAGTGCACCCGATGACTGGAAGACTGGCATAATAGTCCCCCTATATAAGGGCAAAGGGGAAAGAGGAGTGTGTGGTAACCACCGAGGAATATGTCTTCTAAGCGTAGTAGGGAAGGTATACAGTAGGGTAGTGATTGAGAGAGTGAGAGTGAGAACGGAGAAATGGATAGGCGACGAGCAGGGAGGTTTTAGGAAGGGAAGAGGATGTGTAGATCAGATTTTTACCCTGAATTGTGTTGTGGAGAAGTATCTGGAGAAGAAACAAAAGGTGTATGTTGCCTTTATGGACTTGGAGAAGGCCTATGACAGAGTGGATAGAGAAGGTTTGTGGAAAGTACTTAGAATATACGGAGTAGAGGGCAAGTTGCTGAAAGCAGTGAAGAGCATGTATGAGGGTGCAAAGGCGGCAGTACGTGTGGAGAGTGAGCAGAGCGAGTTCTTTGACCTGAATGTTGGTTTGAAACAGGGGTGTGATGTCCCCGTGGTTGTTTACTGTATATATGGATGGAGTTATGAAAGAAATACTATCAAGAGCAGTGGATGTTGGTGTATCGCTGAAAAGGGAGGGAATTGAGTGGAAGCTACCTATACTGCTGTTTGCGGATGATACAGTTCTGATGAGTGATAATGAATGGGAGTTGCAGGGTCTGGTAAATGAGTTTGGAACAGTGTGCGAAAAACGGAATTTGAAGGTAAATACGGGGAAGAGCAAGGTTATGGTCTTCGAAAGGGGTGAAGTCACAGATTGTGAGGTGAAGCTGAACGGTCAGGCTATGGAGATCGTCAACTCTTTTAAGTATCTGGGCAGTGTGTTGAGTAAAGATGGGACTATGGATGAAGAGGTGCGGGAGAGGGTACAACAGGGGAAGAGGGTTGTAGGAACGTTAAAAGCAGTAACAAGAAATAGGGTGGTCAGTATGGAAGTGAAGAAGTCCTTGCATGACAGTGTGCTAATCCCGACACTGACTTACGGAAGCGAAGCATGGACGTTGGTTGAGAGACTCAGACCAAGAGTGAGAGCAGTGGAAATGAATTACTTAAGGAGTGCGTGCGGAGTTACATGGAGGGATAGACAGACAAATGAGGAAGTAAGAAGGAGGTGTGGTGTGGAGGTAGATGTGCTGGAAAGTGTGAAAAGGAACAACTTGAGATGGTTCGGCCATATGGAACGTATGGAAAGCGAGAGAATGACTAAGAGGGTGTATGAGAGCGAGGTGGAGGGACAGAGGGGGAGAGGTAGACCGAATATGAGGTGGAAGGATGGAGTGAGGAAGTACATGAACGAAGGTGGTGCTGGTTGGGGGGAGGGGCGTCGACTGACAGGGGACAGAGGTGCATGGGGGCGGTTCGTTCGTGGCCACCCCTTCGGGGATCACGGCGTCAGGCAATAGATAGATAGATAGATGTATGTATCCCGAGGGACGTCCCGCGGCCCCTCAAGTTAAACCGCCGATTTAGCAAGTTTGTCACCCTGCTCATTGCCGAAAATACTACAATGACCAGGCACCCAAATCAGAGAGCAAAACTTACAACTTGAGAGCAACTTATTGATAATGCGGCCCAGGATTTCAGAAGAATCCGCTCTACATGAATAAATTAACTGAAGGGCTGACTTAGAGTCTGAAAACATGACAAAGCTGTCATGAGGAGTAGCCTCAACGAAATCAATTGCAAAAAGTTCAGAAGTGAAGACAGACGCATGGATCGGCAACTGGTACCTGAGGCCACATTTGGTCGATGTAGTGAAATACTGAACGAGAGGAGCATATGGTCATGACGAAGATGGAAGGGTGGCACGTTAGCTTCCACTTCCATAAGTTCCACACAAGTACACCGAAGGTCTCCAATACACAAACACAAACAGACATTCTGAAACACAGCCAACCTCCTCAAGGTACAAGCGGACGATGACCCATACACCTGCGAGCCATACTCGAGCTATAAGGGATTTATACCACATCAGTAAACATGATTCTGTCGGCTCCTCAGTAACGGCCAACAAGGTATTTAACCCTTATTTAGCGGGTGGGAGGGTAATTACTATGTAGCGCCTAGCGTTTTTTTTTACCATAAATGGGGTTGTTTCCGTGCTCTTTTTCATGCATAAACAAGACCCAGAGCGTAATACAAGTATGTATCCCTGAAAGGGCATAAATTGAGCTTTCCAATGACACCCGAACCATCCTTCTACGATCACTGGTTGTCTTGCAACCGAAGGGCAAAATCGCTAAAATACGGTAATTTTCTTACATTATTACGTGTGTAGCGAGTGAGAGAGGGTGGAGGAGGGTGCAATAAATTTCAGTAGGTCCACGGCGGCCGTGGCGAGCGGTCAGGAGGAAACCTATGCTCCTCCCACCGCTCCGTTCTCTCTCATCGCACATTATGTGCTCGAAATTGCACTCGACATATGTTGTGACCCGCATATGGGCACGTTTTCTTTAGCTCGACATATGTCGTGAGCCGCCAGTTAAGGGTTAAGGACATATCACTTTTTACTGCAAGAATTAATCAAATAATTGACATGAGACTTCCAATTGAGCCTACGATCAAAGTGCAGACCCAAGAACTTGCCTGAATTTTGAGAAGGTATCGGTTCATTATCTAAAGTGATGCGCAAATTAGGTAGTTTAAGTCTACGAGTAAATACTACGCCAACACATTTAGAAACGGAAAACTTAAAACCCCACCGCAAGGCCCAAAGATGGATGGAATCAAGGGCCACTTGAATCCACCCAGCCGAAAATTGCACAATGCGGGAAGAATGCCACAACGCGCAATTATCAGCGTACAGTGAGTATTTAAGATTCCTGGAGATCGTAGCGGAAGAGAAGAATATCATAAACAAAAACAACGAAGGGCTAAGCAGACTGCCTTGTGGCACTCCAATCTCTTGGACATAAACGTCCGATGTTATGTGATGGGGCAACCTGACCACAAAAGAACGGTCAGACATGAAGTTACAAATAAAAATAGGCAAATTACCTCTGAAACCGGAAGCATTGATTTTCGTAATTATTCTGTGTCGCCAGGTCATATCGTATACGATAAGAAAGAAACAGCGTAGGCTGCAACATTTATGGTTAAAAACACATGTGCAGATATGGTTCCAGGTTTATTCAACGTTTCGCCTTCTACGGCTTCTTCAGGAATACAACATATATGGAAGTACAGTCAACTTATATATAGTCCAAGCTCTGAGAAAACAACTAAACAAAATAAAATTGGTGTAAGAATATGAAATTAAATAAAATCAAATACCGCATGAACAATATGGGAATGAGACACCTAGCCTTGTTTTATGTTCGTTAACATTATAGCTAAGGGTTTGGCTAAAGAAAAGAAGCCATTATTCAAGTTCATGGTGTCGTTTAAAACAATATCTATCTATCTATCTATCTATTGCCTGACGCCGTGATCCCCGAAGGGGTGGCCACGAACGAACCGCCCCCATGCACCTCTGTCCCCAGTCAGTCGACGCTCCTCCCCCCAACCAGCACCGCCTTCGTTCGTGTACTTCCTCAGTCCATCCTTCCACCTCTCATTCGGTCTACCTCTCCCTCTCTGTCCCTCCACCTCGCTCTCGTACACCCTCTTAGTCATTCTCTCGCTTTCCATACGTTCCATATGGCCGAAACATCTCAAGTTGTTCCTTTTCACACTTTCCAGCACTTCTACCTCTATACCACACCTCCTTCTTACTTCCTCATTTGTCTGTCTATTCCTCCATGTAACTCCGCACGCACTCCTTAAGTAATTAATTTCCACTGCTCTCACTCTTGGTCTGAGCCTCTCAACCAATGTCCATGCTTTGCTTCCGTAAGTCAGTGTCGGGATTACCACACTGTCATGCAAGGACTTCTTCACTTCCATACTGACCACCCTATTTCTTGTTACTGCTTTTAGCGTTCCTACAACCCTCTTCCCCTGTTGTACCCTCTCCCGCACCTCTTCATCCATAGTCCCATCTTTACTCAACACACTGCCCAGATACTTAAAATAGTTGACGATCTCCATAGCCTGACCGTTCAGCTTCACCTCACACTCTGTGACTTCACCCCTTTCGAAGACCATACCTTGCTCTTCCCCGCATTTACCTTCAAATTCCGTTTTTCGCACACTGTTCCAAACTCATTTACCAGACCCTGCAACTCCCATTCATTATCACTCATCAGAACTGTATCATCCGCAAACAGCAGTATAGGTAGCTACCACTCAATTCCCTCCCTTTTCAGCAATACACCAACATCCACTGCTCTTGATAGTATTTCTTTCATGACTCCATCCATATATACAGTAAACAACCACGGGGGCATCACACACCCCTGTTTCAAACCAACATTCAGGTCAAAGAACTCGCTCTGCTCACTCTCCACACGTACTGCCGGCTTTGCACCCTCATACATGCACCCTCATGAGCCGATTCAAAACATCTCCGCTTACGTGTGTCAGTTTCGCATTTTACTAGCTTAGCTTCGTCATAGTTTATAACGTGCCCCGTGTCTAACCTATGTATTACCACCGCATTGCTCAATCTAAATATCTCCATATCCGTTTTGTGTTCCTTTATCCTCTTCTTTAAACCTCGATATGTTTCGCCAATATATAATTTATTACAGTAGGCACATGGAACTTCATAAACACCCGCTTCACTGTTTTCATTCTTCCGTTTACTAACCCTTTTTACGACATTTCCGATTGTGACCCCGCCAGTTCGAACTATTTCGACTCCTGCTCTCTTCATGATATTAGATACGTTGTCAGCTACATTTGATCTTGGTAAAATTAACATTTTGTTGGGTTTTTCTTTTGGTTCGGTTCTTAGGAGAATGGAGAGAGCTTTCTTTGCTTTTAGTATGAAAAATCGGGGATATTTTAAGTGGGTGAAAGTTTTGAAAATGAGGTTTTGCTCAATTTGCAAATACTCCTCCGAGCAAGTACGTAAGGTTCGTAGATAAAAGCCTATCACAATTCCCTGCTTACTCCTGTTGTCAGTGGAAGAATAAAAATGTACAAAGTCATTTTTGTTGGTCGCTTTTCTAAAAACTGTAAACTTTAAATCATTTCCGTCTTTAATTAAAAGGGCATCAAGGAAAGGTAAACTATCGTAATTTTCATAGTCTACAGTAAACTGAATACTGGGTTCTATGCTATTTATTCTACTTCTAAGGTTTTCAAAGTCTAACCTACGTGGAGCTATCACTAGGACATCATCTACGTATCTAAGCCAAGTAACGCCTCTGGGAACTATCTCACTGAAACTGTTTGCTTCTAAATGCTCTAAACACAAATTAGACAAAACACCACTAAGCGGACTGCCCATCGCCATACCAGACATTTGTATGTAGACTGCATCACTGAAGGTGAAAAAGCAATTTGAGACACCGTTCTACCATGTCAACAAAATCATGAATGGGAATGGGCAGAGAGTCATTCAGTTAAAACTCACTTTAATACATCTAATGCTTTATCTGTTGGAACGTCGGTAAAGAGGGATGTAACATCAAAGCTGGCCATCTGTTTATTTCTCATGCAAAAATTGTGTAACTTATTAATTAGATCTCCGGAGTGCTTCAAGTTCTTATCACTAATACTTCCTATTTTAGTGGATAGTGCTTTAGCTAAAATACCAGATAATCCGTGCAGTAATGTGCCAACACCAGAAACAAGGGGGCGTAGAGGAACATTGGGTTTATGTAAATTGGGTAAACCATAAACATATGCGGGGGAATGAAGTTAGCACAAACATTACTTGACTTATGTGTAATCAGTGATTGTAAAAATTCTGGCAGACCCGAATTAATTACGAACCTCTCCAGTAAAAATCTCAGTGAATGTGAAATCGAGGCATTCAGTTTAGGCCTAAACTTCGATACAGGTATGCAGAAACCAAATAGAAACCTTGACCTAATAATTAAAAATCACCGATACAAGGACAGTGAATTCGACAAAGGGTTTTCTCAGGGAGTTTTAAGTGCGGCTTTAACTGAAAATGAAAGCCCATGTTTACCTAGGAGATATATTAACTCGTTGAAAGACCTATCTAAAGACTCTGTTCTACATGTTGCTTCCGCAGATAAAGGTGGAGGGGTTGTGGTGCTCGATAGAGCACAGTATGAAACTAATATGTACGACCTACTCAGTGACATTAACACTTATGAGTTAGTGAGTGAAGCTACATACAAGTTTGCGATGGAAAGGGCCTGCCAGGTAGCCCGTAAGATCCTAAACAAATCAGCTGAAGGAAAGAAGTAGTTATATTCCCTACCAAAAATTAATTCCCCCACATATGTTTATGGTCTACCCAAATTACATAAACCCAATGTTCCTCTACGCCCCATTGTTTCTGGTGTTGGCACATTACTGCACGGATTATCTGGTATTTTAGTTAAAGCACTATCCACTAAAATAGGAAGTATTAGTGATAAGAACTTGAAACACTCCGGAGATCTAATTAATATGTTACAACATTTTAGCATGAGAAATAAACAGATGGCCAGCTTTGATGTTACATCCCTCTTTACCAACGTTCCAACAAATAAGGCATTAACTGTATTAAAGGGAGTTTTAACTGTGAATGACTCTCTGCCCATACCCATTCATGATTTTGTTGACCTGGTAGAACTGTGTCTCAAATTGCTTTTTCACCTTCAGTGATGCAGTCTACAGGCAAAAGTCTGGTATGGCGATGGGCAGTCCGCTTAGTGGTGTTTTGTCTAATTTGTTTTTAGAGCATTTAGAAGCAAACAGTTTCAGTGAGATGGTTCCCAGAGGCGTGACTTGGCTTAGATACGTAGTTGATGTCCTAGTGATATCTCCACGTAGGTTAGACTTAGAAAACCTTAGAAGTAGAATAAATAGCATAGAACCCAGTATTCAGTTTACTGTAGAATATGAAAATTACGATAGTTTACCTTTCCTTGATGCCCTTTTAATTAAAGACGGAAACGATTTAAAGTTTACAGTTTTTAGAAAAGCGACCAACAAAAATGACTTTGTACATTTTTATTCTTCCACTGACAACAGGAATAAGCAGGGAATTGTGATAGGCTTTTATCTACGGGCCTTACGTATTTGCTCGGAGGAGTATTTGCAAATTGAGCAAAACCTCATTTTCAAAACTTTCACCCACTTAAAATATCCCCGATTTTTCATACTAAAAGCAAAGAAGAAAGCTCTCTCCATTCTCCTAAGAACCGAACCAAAAGAAAAACCCAACAAAATGTTAATTTTACCAAGATTAAATGTAGCTGACAACGTATCTAATATCATGAAGAGAGCAGGAGTCGAAATAGTTCGAACTGGCGGGGTCACAATCGGAAATGTCGTGAAAAGGGTTAGTAAACGGAAGAATGAAAACAGTGAAGCGGGTGTTTATGAAGTTCCATGTGCCTCCTGTAATAAATTATATATTGGCGAAACATATCGAGGTTTAAAGAAGAGGATACAGGAACACAAAACGAATATGGAGAAATTTAGATTGAGCAATGCGATGGTAATACATAGGTTAGACACGGGGCACGGTATAAACTATGACGAAGCTAAGCTAGTAAAATGCGAAACTGACACAGGTAAGTGGAGGTGTTTTGAATCGGCTCATATTGTTTTAAACGACACCATGAACTTGAATAATGGCTTCTTTTCTTTAGCCAAATCCTTAGCTATAATGTTAACGAACATAAAACAAGGCTAGGTGTCTCTTTCCCATATTGTTCATGCGGTATTTTATTTCACTTAATTTCATATTCTTACACCAATTTCATTTTGTTTAGTTGTTTTCTCAGAGCTTGGACTATATATAAGTTGACTACTTTCATATATGTTGTATTCCTGAAGAAGCCGTAGAAGGCGAAACGTTGAATAAACCAGGGACCATATCTGCACATGTGTTTTTAACCAGTTCTAGTGTACCCCTGTAAAAAAACAAAAAAAACAGGGAAAAGTGGGGATTGGGCATGAGCATATAATAAAATAGATGTTATTGTTTAGTGCTGTA
This sequence comes from Paralithodes platypus, assembly GCA_032716605.1. Classification (NCBI taxonomy): domain Eukaryota; kingdom Metazoa; phylum Arthropoda; class Malacostraca; order Decapoda; family Lithodidae; genus Paralithodes; species Paralithodes platypus. The sequence goes on along the minus strand of CM064497.1, from coordinate 53,992,378 downwards.
GTGGTGTCGATAGGATGGTATCAGTTATGGCAGCCAAAGTAAATTAGTGTCTTCGTTTTCCTCGAGACAACCATCCTCGCACTGTCAGTGCTGGACTAACACTGACAACACCGCATTTGTATGACGAATGTTCGTGTCTGGTGTAAACGCGTTCTCTGTTAATTTGTTTCCGCCCTAATCTGGCGTCGCACAGTAGTCAGATATCATCATATCTCGAGCTCAAATACATTTTAAAATCTTGACCAAATCCTGTTGGTATTTAATTATCTAGTTAAACAAATGTTTTATAAATTAAGATAAATAAAACATATCGTATTATTTGGTGGTGGGAAAACAATAACAAAATAATTGCTGTATAATGACGATACACACTGATTTGTAATGTGATTATCAGGAACCCTCTAAGAAGGCAAATTAAGGCAGCTGAATAATAATAATGTATATTTAACCTCAAAAGAAATGTCTGATTGCTAGAACCTTTTATACAAATATTTGTTGCAAACATGGTGAAATTGTATGGAATCTTGTTGACTCTCGCAATCCAATATATAATTACAGTTATCTTATGCATTTATCTGTCTAATACAACATCACAGGGTTGCTGCTTTGCACAGTATTAAAATAAAACTACATTTAGTTGGTGATCACCTTACTCCTGCTTGAATAAGGGATTTTAAATCAACCACTCAGCTGTCAGACTTCCATTTTCTGTTTCACAAATGTAAACACTGGAATGTATTCACCCTGCATCTAATCTTACATGATAGGTAAACAGTAATTGCTGTTGTAATTGTTGATATCCAAGTGCTATATGAATGCAATGTTGCTACATACGTGAACAAATATTAGTGACATAATACGATAAAGCTATTATAGGTCAGTAAAGGACGGAAATATATGTTAATTATTTAAAATTGTTACCCAATAAAATTACAGGTAAAAACAAACACATTGTATTGCATGTCACAGAAAACCTTTTTTTTTTTTTTTGAGTAACCGATTCTTGAAAGTCTAACTCACGGTCATAATGTGTTCTTCTTTATAGGTATAGCTGCAATCAGGAGAGAGGACATAGGAACAGAATATTTAACCCGTGGAGCCCCGGCTAGTTTTGTAATGTTTGTTCACCAGAACCCGGCCGGTTTTCAAAAAATGGTTTTATTCCAGAAACAATAGCGAATGGGTTAGGAATGAAGGAAAAACCATGAAAAACCGCTCAAAAAGCATAAAGAATGGTCCTACAGAGCCCCCGAAAACGTATTTTACAAGAGTAAACAATTGAAGGCAATTACCCCAAAAAACCAGGTTATTGCGCGCTCACGCGCACGCACGTGGACTTTGAGAGTTTTCAACCATCGGCACGGTTGCGTGGGATACGTACACAGTTCCCATACAAATCTGAGCCCTCTTGAGTGGCTACACCTGAGGTTACGGTCGGCGCAATTAGGGTGACGCGCTAGACGCGTCTCTGGGGCTGTGCGTTACATACATCGCTTCGCTGGGGCTGTACGGGTTAAACAATATAACAAATACCACTCTCAGACAAGTTATCAATCAAGTAGTACAGAACCATCAAGAGACAGTCATTCAAAGGTTATATCAGATAATCAAACACATAAACTAATATATTAGTTCAATGAGGGATGGAGGAAAAGATATTGTGTGAGAACAATATATTGTTCTAAATAAAAATAATAGATGGCTTAACCCATTCGTAGCGGGGCCCGACTTAAGTCCATATGGAGAAGAAAGGAATATGTGGCGGGGCCCGACTTAAGTCTGTGTGCAATTTTGGCGCAATATTGGCTCTGAGAGAGAGACGAGCGACGGGAGGAGCGTAGGTTGCCTCATGACCGCTCGCCATGGTTGCCGTGGGCCTACTGACATATACTACACACACACATCCACGCTCCCTTCCTCGATACACACGTAATTATGTAACGAAATGACCGTATTTTAGCGATTTTGCCCTTCGGTTGCACAATCGTTCCAAGACAACCAGTGATTGTAGAAGGATGGTTCAGGTGTCATTGGAATGCGCAATTAATTCTGGTGCGCAAACATTACAAAACTAGCCGGGGCTCCACGGGTTAACGCCCTTTCAGGGATACATAATTGTATTACGCTCTGGCTCTTGTTTATGCATGAAAAAGAGCACGGAAATAAGCTCGTTTAGGGTAAAACCACCCGCTTGGCAGGTAGTAGAATTTACCGACCTAGCCGCTCGTTGAGTGTTAAAGCAGAAATTTAACTTTAAAGCTTCAATAATTATTGTGGTAGGGGAAGACCTCCAACTGCATTTGCTAATGCTAGTGAAAGTACAAAACAAAGGAAAACCAGACATCTCTGAGAACAATTTTTAACTGAGGAGTTGGATTATGCTACACAAATGAAATTACGGCAAGAAGGAAAGGCTGATGCCGCAAAAATATGTGCACAAGCTACTTCATCTTCAGCAAAGGCAGTTGAGATAGTTAACCCTTTGGCTGCGGGCTGTTTTGGGCTATTTAGGGCATATTCAGGCACTCCTGAATGATAAATCAAGCATCTGCATTAAATGAAGTGTATTCTGCCGAAAACTAGGCGAAAATAGCTTCAAAATGACACCAGAACGGACCGTATACGTGGTCTGGTTCACCCGCAGTGATCCCAGTGAAACGCGGGAACCCCGCTATTATGTAACACTCGCTCGCTTGGCTACACTGATGAGAGAGACAGAGAGAGACTCGCCCGCCACACAGCTTAGCTCAGTGAGCCGCTCGGTGCTCTGAGGGTCGGAGGTGGGCCCCTCACGCTCCCACCCACTGACACTCGATTCTTAAATTTTGTACAGGCTTTTAAAGCCTGGAAATTGCTGTAACTTGCCAAAACATTCCAGAACGTCACCCACAGCGAAAGGGTTAATAAAGTCAGCCAAACAAAAGAGTCTATGTTTTTAGAAATTGAAGCTCTAAACATTCAGAGTTACAACCGATATGAGTCCCTCATGAGAGATTGATGAGAAAGGTTGAGGCACATGGAATAGGTGGGGCGTTGTTAGGATGGATTAGGTCATGGCTAATTGGTAGGAAGCAGAAAGTCAGCATAAATGGTACTAAGTCAGAATGGGGATCAGTCAAGAGTGGTGTCCCCCAGGGATCTGTATTAGGTCCTCTGTTATTTATTATATACATAAATGACCTTGATTTAGGTATAACTAGTAGGATAAGTAAATTTGCAGACGATACCAAAATGGGGAGAAAAATGTATTCAGTTAGAGATATAGAGTGTCTGCAAAGGGATCTAGATACCTTACACGAATGGTCTGTAAAATGGCAGATGAAGTTTAACATTGACAAATGCAAGGTATTAAAGATAGGGAAGATGCATACAAATGTTAAATATAAACTAGCTAATATGGAATTAGAAAACTCAGACTGTGAGAAAGATCTAGGTGTGTTTGTTAGCAATGATTTGAAGCCTAGAAAACAATGTATAAGCGTTCGTAACAAGGCACACAGGATCCTCGGGTTCATATCTAGGAGTGTGAGTAACAGAACTGCTGATGTTATCTTAAAACTTTACTTGTCATTAGTGAGACCCCATATGGATTATGCTGTTCAATTTTGGTGTCCTTATTACAGAATGGACATAGATTCATTGGAGAGAGTACAACGTAGAATGACAAAAATGATCCATAATATTAGAAATCTTCCGTATGAAGAAAGGTTGAAGAAATTAGGCTTACATTCGTTAGAGAGACGCAGAGTTAGAGGTGACATGATAGAGGTATTCAAGTGGGTTAGTGGAATTAATAAAGGAGACATGAAAAATGTACTAAAGCTCAGTGATAGCGAAATAACTCGTACAAATGGTTTCAAATTAGATAAATTTCGTTTCAGAAAAGATATAGGCAAATATTGGTTTGGTAAAAGAGTTGTAGATGGGTGGAATAGGCTACCGAGTGATATAGTGGGATCAAGAACGATAGGGAGCTTTAAGATAAAATTAGATAGGCATATGGACGAGATGGGTTGGGTGTGAGGGGGATCTACCAGGTGTGGGACAATCGGCGCTCAGCAGACCCCTGTAATCTTGTGTTAATCTCTGACCGTTTTGGTGGGGTCAGTACTCAAGGTATTAGTGAGATGGGTCTATAATTGGGCCTTGTAATTGAGGTTGGGTGTGACAGGGATCTGCCTTGTATGGGCCGATCGGCTTTTTGCAGACTCCCATTTTCTTATGTTCTTATGTTTCTTATGAGTCAAGACAGTTATGTTTTTTTTACGAGAGGCTCATGGACAGAAACAGTGCTATATGTATCCATCATATGAACAAGTACTTTGTGAAAAGCAAAAATGTTACCCAAAAAGTGTTAATGTTACAGAGTTTGAGGCAGAAATCCCACTACAAAATGTGTTAGAGCATACAGTGAAGCATCTTTGAGATGCTCAACAGACTGCTATTGATATGTGTATGGACAAATATACTGTTGCAAAGGATTTCCATATGGATAACATTTAAGGTGAACAAAGGAAACTCGCCTTGGAATTAATACAACAAATAAGGGATTGATGGGAATGGGAACCAGGCATTACATTCCATGACATTTTATCACGAAGTACATAGTGACATTAGTAAGACAAACATTGTTTCGTCCTTTATTTGTCCCGTAAGGTTGTCTCTTAAAGGATGCAGTAGACTCCAGCTCTCTCATCTCCCTTGTATTGTCGTCCTGTAAAACTAAGCTTCAAGACAGAAAGTGCAGACCATACACGGCAGGAGATATCCGAGCTCCAGGAGGCAATACAACATCTGGTACCTACAGTGACTGACAACGTTGAAGTTCACCATAAGTTAGTATTAACCATGGTTGATGAAAAGGTTTGCCAAACACTCACAAATACTCCATTTGCTGCATCATATTATCATTATTTACAAACTGAGGACTAACCCATCAGCCTTAAAGACAATAGAAGAAAAGGAGGTAGATAACAATGCACTTTTCAGTGGAGTCAATGGTCTATCCTCTGCTTCTCTTCATCAATTCGATGGAATTACTATTTATTACTTCTTCATATAGGATACCAGATGAAGATAAAAACGTGGATGGTGAAAGGGAATCAGAATAGAAAGATATATAATGACGAGAAGAAGAACTACACATAATTGAAGACTGTATTGGGACTGAATGTGATAGACCAACTCAGGGGTCAGGAACAAATAACAATGGAAATACAACAAAGAGGTATTTTGCTGATCCTGAAAATGTGTCCAAAATAACTGGAGTTGAAGTTAGACTCGTACAACGTATATCAGTTATACTTCGTACACTAAATTCAGGATATGATATAAACAGTACTAGATATGATACATATGCCAAAGAAACTGCTAACCTCTACGTACAGCTGTATGAGTGGTAATATATGCCAATCCTACACGATGTTAATGCATGTAAGTCAAGTGATAGAATATCTATGTATACCTGTCGGTCATGCATCTGAAGGACTTGAAGCAACTCACAAGATATATAGAAACGCAAGGCAGAATCATGCATGTAAACAATCTAGAATCAGGTCCAACACTGTTCTCATAAACTGGTTACTGTTAATATCAGATCTGTTAGCTGGATTCAGAAAGAAATCTCAACACAAGGTAGAGCAGATGCCATCAGAGGGTTTGGCCCTTCTTAAATCTCCTGAAGTGTTGTATAGGTAAATTGATACGGTGTGACAGTCACGAGTTTTAGCATGTGTGTTTTTTTTGTTTGGCATTTTTTCTTTGATATACAGTGTTGTTTTATACCAAGGACTGCGCCGAGCCAAGTTTTGGCAAAAGTTGGCTCTGATTTGGGTATTTTTCAGAGTACAAAAACCCCAAAATTGGGAAAAAAAGTTGGCTCGGCTTTTGGCATTTTTCAAAATACAAAAAATCAGTAATTGAATTTTGAAAGTTGGCTCGAATTTTCATGTTTTTGGAAACCCATTAAACCCCAAAATTTGAAAACCCGAGCCAACATTTGCCAAAACTTGGCTCGGGTTTAGCGATTTTTTGAAGTAAAAAACACAGTAACCTAACCTAGAACGTTGTATACAAGAATAACCCTTACCTACCAGGTTGTATGTGTCCCTAGTTTATCCCATACCTACCAGCTGATCCCTTGTCATGAACCTAACTAAGAAACCTAACCTAACCTAACCTAACCTAACGTACGCAATTACCAAAGCAGCACTGGATCGCGCAACTGTAAGGTCCCCCGACTAAGGTAGGAGGGGAAAAAAAATCTATAAAGCAGAAATCCCGTAAAACAGGACTTGTCATTATGCAGACAAGACTCTGTGTTTTACCCTATATCTCCCTTATAATACATTTGCGAAGGGAAGGACATATATAGGACTGAAGACTATTATATAACATACCTATAGGCTACACAAACATCGATGGGGCTTGTAACTGTCACACCGTAAAATCTTACCGTTGTAGAGTATAAACATTGTTTCTTGCATATTTTAAATGTAATTACCCTCTAATTATTTGGTAACTGAAACAGTTGTGTTCTTTTCACACATCAAACAATTAGCATATATTTACAGGCAATTTTTAATAATTAATATACCGAATATATACACAGTATATACAGTACATGGTATGCGCATTGCGTAATAACGACTGTGTGTGTGTGTGTGTGTGTGTGTGAGAGAGAGAGAGGGAATTACACATTATAATAGTATTGTCTATGAGTTGCCTACGTGAGTTGCAGTTGGGATGTGTGTACATGCTTAGATTGATATGCAGGATTCGAAGTTGCATAATAAATCGTAGGCAGTGTCCACCATTCTTTAAACTGTCTTCGTGGTGCTATGCATAAGGTGTTGATTTTCGGTGTGAGCATCCTGGATTCGAATCCACGGACTGCCACATGTGTTTGTAAATTTCATTAATCGATTTTAGGAGTATGGTTGGTTGTTGGAAGGAACATAATAATTGATATTGGTTCAGGGGTAATTTATCGAGAGGACTTCCCTAGTGGTTAAGGCCCCTTAATTATTGCTCTTTCCATTCACATATGCATAGCCTACGTGAGTTGCAGTTGGGATGTGTGTACATGCTTAGATTGATATGCAGGATTCGAAGTTGCATAATAAATCGTAGGCAGTGTCCACCATTCTTTAAACTGTCTTCGTGGTGCGATGCATAAGGTGTTGATTTTCGGTGTGAGCATCCTGGATTCGAATCCACGGACTGCCACATGTGTTTGTAAATTGCATTAATCGATTTTAGGAGTATAGTTGGTTGTTGGAAGGAACATAATAATTGATATTGGTTCAGGGGTAATTTATCGAGAGGACTTCCCTAGTGGTTAAGGCCCCATTAATTGCTCTTTCCATTCACATATGCATAGCCTACGTGAGTTGCAGTTGGGATGTGTGTACATGCTTAGATTGATATGCAGGATTCGAAGTTGCATAATAAATCGTAGGCAGTGTCCACCATTCTTTAAACTGTCTTCGTGGTGCGATGCATAAGGTGTTGATTTTCGGTCTGAGCATCCTGGATTCGAATCCACGGACTGCCACATGTGTTTGTAAATTTCATTAATCGATTTTAGGAGTATAGTTGGTTGTTGGAAGGAACATAATAATTGATATTGGTTCAGGGGTAATTTATCGAGAGGACTTCCCTAGTGGTTAAGGCCCCATTAATTGCTCTTTCCATTCACATATGCATAGCCTACGTGAGTTGCAGTTGGGATGTGTGTACATGCTTAGATTGATATGCAGGATTCGAAGTTGCATAATAAATCGTAGGCAGTGTCCACCATTCTTTAAACTGTCTTCGTGGTGCGATGCATAAGGTGTTGATTTTCGGTGTGAGCATCCTGGATTCGAATCCACGGACTGCCACATGTGTTTGTAAATTTCATTAATCGATTTTAGGAGTATAGTTGGTTGTTGGAAGGAACATAATAATTTATATTGGTTCAGGGGTAATTTATCGAGAGGACTTCCCTAGTGGTTAAGGCTCCATTAATTGCTCTTTCCATTCACATATGCATAGCCTACGTGAGTTGCAGTTGGGATGTGTGTACATGCTTAGATTGATATGCAGGATTCGAAGTTGCATAATAAATCGTAGGCAGTGTCCACCATTCTTTAAACTGTCTTCGTGGTGCGATGCATAAGGTGTTGATTTTCGGTGTGAGCATCCTGGATTCGAATCCACGGACTGCCACATGTGTTTGTAAATTTCATTAATCGATTTTAGGAGTATAGTTGGTTGTTGGAAGGAACATAATAATTGATATTGGTTCAGGGGTAATTTATCGAGAGGACTTCCCTAGTGGTTAAGGCCCCATTAATTGCTCTTTCCATTCACATATGCATAGCCTACGTGAGTTGCAGTTGGGATGTGTGTACATGCTTAGATTGATATGCAGGATTCGAAGTTGCATAATAAATCGTAGGCAGTGTCCACCATTCTTTAAACTGTCTTCGTGGTGCGATGCATAAGGTGTTGATTTTCGGTGTGAGCATCCTGGATTCGAATCCACGGACTGCCACATGTGTTTGTAGATTTCATTAATCGATTTTAGGAGTATAGTTGGTTGTTGGAAGGAACATAATAATTGATATTGGTTCAGGGGTAATTTATCGAGAGGACTTCCCTAGTGGTTAAGGCCCCATTAATTGCTCTTTCCATTCACATATGCATAGCCTACGTGAGTTGCAGTTGGGATGTGTGTACATGCTTAGATTGATATGCAGGATTCGAAGTTGCATAATAAATCGTAGGCAGTGTCCACCATTCTTTAACTGTCTTCGTGGTGCGATGCATAAGGTGTTGATTTTCGGTGTGAGCATCCTGGATTCGAATCCACGGACTGCCACATGTGTTTGTAAATTTCATTAATCGATTTTAGGAGTATAGTTGGTTGTTGGAAGGAACATAATAATTGATATTGGTTCAGGGGTAATTTATCGAGAGGACTTCCCTAGTGGTTAAGGCCCCATTAATTGCTCTTTCCATTCACATATGCATAGCCTACGTGAGTTGCAGTTGGGATGTGTGTACATGCTTAGATTGATATGCAGGATTCGAAGTTGCATAATAAATCGTAGGCAGTGTCCACCATTCTTTAAACTGTCTTCGTGGTGCGATGCATAAGGTGTTGATTTTCGGTGTGAGCATCCTGGATTCTAATCCACGGACTGCCACATGTGTTTGTAAATTTCATTAATCGATTTTAGGAGTATAGTTGGTTGTTGGAAGGAACATAATAATTGATATTGGTTCAGGGGTAATTTATCGAGAGGACTTCCCTAGTGGTTAAGGCCCCATTAATTGCTCTTTCCATTCACATATGCATAGCCTAGGTGAGTTGCAGTTGGGATGTGTGTACATACTTAGATTGATATGCAGGATTCGAAGTTGCATAATAAATCGTAGGCAGTGTCCACCATTCTTTAAACTGTCTTCGTGGTGCGATGCATAAGGTGTTGATTTTCGGTGTGAGCATCCTGGATTCGAATCCACGGACTGCCACATGTGTTTGTAAATTTCATTAATCGATTTTAGGAGTATAGTTGGTTGTTGGAAGGAACATAATAATTGATATTGGTTCAGGGGTAATTTATCGAGAGGACTTCCCTAGTGGTTAAGGCCCCATTAATTGCTCTTTCCATTCACATATGCATAGCCTACGTGAGTTGCAGTTGGGATCTGTGTACATGCTTAGATTGATATGCAGGATTCGAAGTTGCATAATAAATCGTAGGCAGTGTCCACCATTCTTTAAACTGTCTTCGTGGTGCGATGCATAAGGTGTTGATTTTCGGTGTGAGCATCCTGGATTCGAATCCACGGACTGCCACATGTGTTTGTAAATTTCATTAATCGATTTTAGGAGTATAGTTGGTTGTTGGAAGGAACATAATAATTGATATTGGTTCAGGGGTAATTTATCGAGAGGACTTCCCTAGTGGTTAAGGCCCCATTAATTGCTCTTTCCATTCACATATGCATAGCCTACGTGAGTTGTAGTTGGGATGTGTGTACATGCTTAGATTGATATGCAGGATTCGAAGTTGCATAATAAATCGTAGGCAGTGTCCACCATTCTTTAAACTGTCTTCGTGGTGCGATGCATAAGGTGTTGATTTTCGGTGTGAGCATCCTGGATTCGAATCCACGGACTGCCACATGTGTTTGTAAATGTCATTAATCGATTTTAGGAGTATAGTTGGTTGTTGGAAGGAACATAATAATTGATATTGGTTCAGGGGTAATTTATCGAGAGGACTTCCCTAGTGGTTAAGGCCCCATTAATTGCTCTTTCCATTCACATATGCATAGCCTACGTGAGTTGCAGTTGGGATGTGTGTACATGCTTAGATTGATATGCAGGATTCGAAGTTGCATAATAAATCGTAGGCAGTGTCCACCATTCTTTAAACTGTCTTCGTGGTGCGATGCATAAGGTGTTGATTTTCGGTGTGAGCATCCTGGATTCGAATCCACACCTGCCACATGTGTTTGTAAATTTCATTAATCGATTTTAGGAGTATAGTTGGTTGTTGGAAGGAACATAATAATATATGTATATTCCCATTGACAATTTGGCATATTAATCTATATTCGTTTCGAATATCAGTTAGTGAAGATATGATTTGACATTAATATATAATAAATACTGTATATGTACCTTGTATGTAGTATACTGTACGTAATAATGACTACTGTATGAGTTTTATTTATCATGTTTATATTTATTAACCCTTCCTACCCGGCTTGTCTTACCTAAGGACGGTCGCCCGTACCCGGGCGAAATGGCTGAAAAACGTCTAGGCCTAGGCTACCGTATTTATGTTTATTTTCACTGCTAGAACTTTCCCACTCATCTATAATCGTAGTGCGGTTTTCAATCTGTATTTTGGCGTTGAGTAGAGCTCTGTAAATCAACTGGTTCAGTTGTGATGACGATTTCAGTGGAGCAAATATTGCAGAGATGTTGCTAATATGGGGGCTTTTCAGACACTAATTTCGTCTGACGTCAGAACAATAACATTGAAGAGTCTTCTCCTTCTTGTTTTCGGAGGTGGGGTGACGCAACGCTTGGGTTTGTTGACATACGTCGTACGCACGGCATTCAGACCAAGCTTAATTAGGCTATTAAGCTGCCGTCTTAGGTAAGGACGGCCGGGTAGCGGCCCTTCTGCCGAGCTGTCCTTACCTAAGGTAGCCCGGGTAGGAAGGGTTAATTAATATTCTATGTCAATATCATAATTTTAACACAGGGATTGGCAATTATCGCCATGGACCCTGCATGTAATAATAGATAAAGCATATCAATAATACACTAAAGATATGATATAATTAAGCAATATTGATGAAAATATATTTTTATCCAGATAGGTTTTTGCTCATGAAAATAGACGATCTGACCACTGTGCGTCGGACCATTGTCTGACTCTGGTTACGTGCTTGGTGTGATTGCAACCTTAGCCTGCCTTCACGAAACATTTAACACATTATCCAATATATATGAAACACTTTGATAGAGATCGTTTCTGAAAATCGCCCCCATCACCATGGGCCAGGTTAGTTGCCAGTTTGATTTGGCCGGGTCACAGTAGTACGATGCACCACTCAAGTGATTCAGATATTGATGATTTATAATTATTAAACCCTATATATCCAAAACGCCCAAAACTATTGCCCTTAACTGAGTCTGACACAGAACAACGTCTACCCAGACATATGTATATAATATCTTACCTTACCTTTGGATACCTTTGGATGTGTTCGCCGCTCCTCTAGCGGCACCAAGGAGCGCGACGCCCCTCGTTATGGGTGGTGATTTGGTGCAGTAGACTGTTTGAAGCGACAGCTCGCTCCCTTGCGAGGATGGGCTCGTCTGGCACTTTTTGCAGTTCGACATCTAGGGCTCTCTTGAAGTTGTCTAACGAGATGTCCCTCATGTCTCTTACTCGCCGTGGGAGTTTGTTGAAGAGACGTGGGCCTCTGTGTGATAACCAGCCCTCTCGCAGAGAGCCCATAGCACCTCTGTTATTCATCCGGGGGATTTCGCATTCCCAGCCTCTCCTATCACTGAATTTCATGACTATCGGAGTATGTAGGTTTGGTACTAAACCCTCTGCGATTTTCCATGTGTATATTATTAGGTAACGTTCTCTTCTACGTTCCAGTGAGTACAGATTCAGTGCTCTTAAACGCTCCCAATAGTGTAGATGTTTTATCGAACTTATATGCGAAGTGAAATTTCTTTGTACACTCTCTACGTCATTTATTTCACCTGCTTTGTATGGGGATGTTAATACGCTACAGTATTCAAGCCGCGGTAGCACTAGAGATTTGAAGAGCGTTATCATAGGCAATTCACCGCGTGTTTTAAAAGTACGCAGAATCCAACCCGTTAGACGTTTCGCAGCCGCCACTTTGACCTGGTTATGTACTTTGAAACCCATATTTTCAGACATTAATACCCCAAGGTCTTTCACACTGTCTTTCCGTTCTAGTATGTGGTTAGATTCTGTTAAGTAATTTGTAATTTCTTAACACCATTATTATCTCCGTACCGTATTAATTGGAATTTTTCCTCATTGAATTGCATGTTGTTTTCCCTGGTCCACTGGAACACTACATTCATGTCTTCCTGCAGTCGGCCTGTGTCCTCTTGTGTGTTTACTATCTTGCTTAATTTTGTGTCATCAGCAAAAGACGACACCGTACTGTGTCTGGTGTTGGTATCTATGTCGCAAATTAGTATGAGGAACAGAAGGGGCGCTAGCACTGTTCCTTGGGGCACTGAGATTTTGACATCCGAAGGCTCGGAAGTGACTTGGTTTACTGCTACCGATTGTTTTCGGTTTACGAGGAAATTGTATATCCACCGTCCGATTTTCCCAGTTATACCTTTTGCTTTCAGTTTGTGGGCTATTATACCATGGTCACATTTATCAAATGCCTTAGCAAAATCGGTGTAAATGACATCCACGTTTTTCTTTTCTTCTAGCGCTTTAAGAATTTTGTCATAGTGTTCCAAAAGTTGTGAGAGACATGATCTTCCCGCTCTGAACCCATGTTGACCGGTGTTGTGTAGTTCATTTGTCTCCATGAATGTTGAAATTTTGCTTCGCAGGACTTGCTCGAAAACTTTAATGATGTGAGAGGTTAGAGCTACCGGGCGGTAGTTTTTTGGTAGTGCTTTACTCCCTCCTTTATGCAGTGGGGCAATTATTGCGTTTTTCAAGCTATCTGGTATGTCACCAGTGTCTAGACTCCTTCTCCACATTATAGCCAGGGGTTTTGAGAGGTTTTCCTTACATTTTTTCATTAGGATCGAATTCCATGAGTCCGGGCCTGGTGCCGAGTGGGATGGCATGTTGGAAATGGCCTCTTCTATGTCTTTTGGACCGAAATCAATATCCAGCATCTGAGGGGTTTCCGTGGGGGAGGTTTCCATGAAAAATATATTTTGGTCTCTGATGACTTTTGTTTCATCAGGCTCACTGAATGCCATATCATACTGCCTGCTTAAGAGATCGCTCATTTCCTTTTTGTCCCCTGTGAAAGAGCCGTCCCCTTTGGTCAGTGGGCCGATGTTTGATGTTGTTTTAGCCTTTTGTTTGGCGTATGAAAAGAAGTATTTGGAATTTTCCTTTATACCTGCAATAGCTTTCCTCTCCTCTTCCATATGTTGTAGTTCATATGATATTCTTAGCCTTTGTTCAATTTCCACAATTTCTCTATCTATTTCGACCTTTTGCCTATCCTGTAGATTTTGATGTGTGCGTCTTTGTGTGAGTAATTTTCTTCTTCTGTACAGCCTCCTCCTTTCCCGATCTTGTTTGCTTCTTCGTTTTGTTTGTCTTGCAGGTATATGGTGGCTACAGATTTGGGTCATGGTTTCTGTTATTAAGACTAGACATTCTGCTGGTGTCAGGTTATCCATTAAATCTTCCCAGTCTATTTCCTCCATTTCTTGATTTACCTCTTCCCACGTAATGTTTTTGTTATTGAAGTTAAATTTACTGAAGGGGCCGGTTTTTGTTCTCGATTCTGAGGTTGTCTGTACACTTTCTAAGGTTGTTTTGATCTCAATTAATTTATGATCTGAGTATGTTGTGTCCGATATGTTAATGCTGTGTACTAGAGAGTCGTTGTTAGTGAAGACCAGGTCTAAGATATTGTTTTCCCGTGTGGGTTCAGCAATATGTTGGGTAAGACTAAAAAAATCACAAAGTTCACAAAGTTCTGATAGTGATTCTGACAGTAATTATCAAGTAGAAGTTCCAATTCGCACCACCGGCAGTGACAATGAAGTGGATAATGTACAGTACCTTTGGCTATCAGACTGAATCAAAAGAAATGCTCTACTCTTACTCATGTTACTTTTGACTCCTTTCACAATCAACTGATCTTGCAGCTCTACAATCTCCGGATCAAACTACCGCCAACGGTAGTGACGTCAATAATATACTTTTGGCTATTTGAGTGCAAGCACAGAAAACCTCAACTTGTATAGCAACTAACCTGGGACTCTTCTCAAATACTGACAGTGTTGCTAGTGTTGATTTTGAAGGGTTTGTAGATGAAAATACTATTCAACAATCCAGTGCAAGTGTTTCTTCTATTATTCCACCTTCAGTTTCTCCTGACATTATATTACCTGTGACTTACTTTGACACTTTCAAAGACGTTTTCCGTTTTGTAACGTGTACTGATAACACTTGCATAAAGTTGCTGAAAACCCATAGCTTGATTGCCAGTGACAATTTACCGTGCCCTAAGTGTATTTCGTAAGGTCGAACAGGGGTACTTAAATATTTCAAATATCAAGCCTCTAAAGATCACAAATCTCAGTTGAGGTTACACTGTTCTGGAGTTGGCAAATTGAGCCAATTTAAAGTTTCCCCTTTCAAACACACTTTCTGTGATGGTACTTCATGTAGAATTACTGTGGGTCAGGTCCTGGAAATAGTGTATGGTTTCCTCAATAGAATCCCTGTTTATTTTGCTGTTAAGGAGGTAAGTGTGACTAATCACACGGTCATTGACTATTTTAATTACTGTCGCGAGGCGTTAAAGAATAGTGTATAATTGGCGGTCCTTCAAAGGTCGTGGAAATATATGAGAGCAAGTTCTTCAAAAGGAAGTACAACAGAGGCAAACAGCTGGTTAGCCATCAAGAGGGTTATAGTAGAGTCATTTTCAGAGCTTCCGTGACGTGTTTAGGATACCAAAGTTTCTCAGTGAATTTAACAAGGGCAACTGATACTAAAAAAAATAAGCCCCCATACACCTCACCAAAATGACGGGAAAGTTGTTATTTTAGACGTTTTTCAAAATGGCCACCGCCGTCATCTTAAAAAATTGATAAAGTTCTATTTCTTGAAGTGAATGTCCAAAAATGACAATTTTGGTGTCTATTCCCACTAATTTTGGTGTCAGAAGATCAATGGCATGGCACAATTAAAAAATAATTAATAAATAATTACCAAATAATTAAGTAAATAAGAAAATAATTAAGAAAATCAATGGGATGGCATAATTCATGATTTAGAGTCCCATTAATCTCAACATCTAAGGCAAATATGATGTTGTTAAATCCACTGAGAAACTTTGGTATCCTAAATTAATAAAACATGAGACCTACTGCATTAAGATGCACTATCACTGCAGGACAAATATGATGCACAACTGTCAGAATCACTTCCGCTGTCATCATCGCTGCTCTCCATTTGTGGATGACTTGGAGTTTTTAGAAGATCCAGGAATGATGGAAGTGCAGGTTGGGTATAGCGTACTGGGAGGCATAAGCCATTTACAAGTCCATGGCCAATTGGTGATGGATGATTCTGAAGCTGGAAATTCTTCTGCAGATATGTGAGGTAATTGGTGCGCTCTAAGTGTGGTCATAGACTGTCAGAATCAGGTACCAGTCTGATGATCTTCTTTTTCTTGAGTACTGACCACTTTGCTGCTCTCACCTCTGCTAGGGTCTTGTGTTTGGTGTCACAATAGATGTACCGGATAACAAATTTCTGTAAGTCATTGATGATTTCCTGTGTGACTGGGATGATTGTGCCACAACTTTTAAGGAGGTTGCGAGCTTCTGATGATTTTTCTACACGGTCAACAATAGTTTTCTTGCCTATTCCATAAAAGCCGGAGTTATGGTCGCATCCGGTAAGAACATAAAGTGGGATCAAAGACTCCGCCATTGCCTCACTACACAAACACAGAGCATTTATCAGCTGAGATTTGCGTTTCAAGCACCCTCAGTATCTCTACCATCTCCAAGAATGAAATCCAGAATTCTGCTAGTGGAGCACCATCTAAGTTCTGGAATAGGGAGTCAACGAGCCCCTTGAGATCGGCATTGCTCTCTAACTCAGCATGTGCATCATTAAGTTCTTGTTGGTCTACTGAACTGCGTAACTTATTGAGAGATGCCTGGATCTCTTCACACAGAGTGGCACCTTCAAAACGTTTGTCTAGTGCATGTTGGAGTAAAGCCTCGTAGAAGAGTCGAAGGCAACGCACACCGCGGTTGAAGTGTTTTCCACGCAGAGCTTGATCCACGGATCCATCTGCAACGACGCCTGCAGCCACCAGTACATCTGAAATGCCTGAGCCTTTGAACCTTTTGTAGATTGCATTGATGAAAGACATCTGGATATGAAAGGGCCCCATGAATGTCAATATGTCAACAAATATCTCTGGATTCTCACTTTTCAATTCTAGCAATAATGCGTAGACAGGATGATCACCGACGATAATGGCAAATGGGGGAGGTGTGGTGGAGTGGTCATGCCACTGGATTGGTAATCCAATGGACCCGGGTTCAAATCCGGATATGTCAATGGGAAGATATTATTGGGATTGAATTTGTGCTGTACCTAGAATCAGTGCATTACCACAAAGCCCACCGAAATGCCAAAAAAATACCCTCATTGTTCCCTGATTAAATAACACTGTATGAATATTCCCATATTCAAAATATGTTACAGGGGGACAATGCCTAGTGAGTTCACTGCTCAATAGGTGGCGTTCTGAGAGTGAGGGTCTGAGTCTGGAGAGTGAGACGGTGAAGCACTTGAGCGAAGCAACCAGCCGCTTCAGAGATGGAGCTGCTTCGAGCCATGATGGATGCTTCACATGTCTCACTCCCCAGACTGGAACAAGACCTCACGGGCTTCCCCGTGTTGAGCGGTGGAATGTACAGGCTCTCAGCCTATGCCCGAGAGGGAGTAGTTGGAATATAGAAAAAAAAAAAAAAAAAAAAAAAAAAAAATGGCATCTTCTTGTCATCAATTGCCTTTGCAAGCTTGCGGAGGGCATCATACAGAATGGTCTTGCTTGGTGGACCAGGATAAGTCATATGATAAATCGCTTGACTTTTCTGGGTTTCTGGTGATAGCGTGGCCTGGAAGCCAGAAAAGGCTGGTACAGTCTGATCTTCTGGCTTTGGTCTTGTTCCGTCTGCCTTAGCTCGGGCCATTGCATGGATGACACCTCTCATTCTTTGAGGAACTGTGTCCAGATGTTGTTCATCCGTTATCCTTGGTCTGATGGGTGGTTCACCACGCTTTACTGTTTTGTATGGTTCAATTCTTTGCATCTGGCTCCCAAGTTCTTTGAGGCTATCAGAGAGGTACGAAGGCAAGGTGCTATTTGCAACTGGTCTATCATCATCTAGGGTAGGTAGATTTAGCTTAGGTAGGTCTGGCTAAACAAACATGACATTTGTACGATGTGATTGGCCACTTCCAGTCAAAGTGTCACTTTTGAAGTCATCGTTGTCGACTATACATATTGCCGGTGTTCCTTCAGAAAGTTCAAAAGGACACTCAGTTGAATGCTTCAGGTCAGTAACTGCCCAGAAATCTCTAAGCAAAAGCACATCATTGTAACTGATTCCCAGGCCATCCTTATGTAATATGTCTACCATTTCTCTGCTCTTTGTCATACCATGTAGCAGTACACCGAGGTTTGTCTCAAATGCAGTACGTCTTCCAGTGATGTAGCTGGTCAAAATAGATGCAATTGATCTGACTTGGGGCTTGTCATCGACTTCAGACTTTGTGGGGTGCTTTAACCAAGTGATGAGCTTCAATAGGAGATCATTCAGGTCTTCATATTCTTATAGCTCATGTATGTATGGAGGCCAAGGAACAGTTTTTGTTTTGATGATCTGATCTCTGAGTCGCCCAGCTACATTCTTCACCAGCTGATCGTCACTTACACCTAGAGAGGATATTGCAGCCTCAAGATATGAACCTGCAGCTCTTGCATCATATACCAGTTCACTCACATTCTTCTGACCTCGTTCATGAAATGCTATGTCATCTCCAAATTCCTTGATCAGAATTTCCTTCACGAAACTGGACTTTGCTGTGGAATAGTAGCCATCATTTGAAGTAATGCCTTTGTAATCCTTTACAAGACCTTTCAGTGTACGGATTTCATGATCTTCAAAGATAACTTGACGGACATGATGAAAGAAGATATTTTGGGCCTCTTGAAGATTAACATGTTGCAGATGCTCTGTTTTTTCATCAGGAAAAGACTCCTTCAGAGGGTTGCTGACATAATTGCGCCAACATTCACGATGATAACGAATTTCCAATCCAAACGCCGTTCGACTGTCTGGGATAGATGCAAGTAGGGTATTCAATCTTTCTCTTATAGGCTCATCTGACAGACAAACTGTATGCAACTTGAACTGGTTCCATGCGTCTACTGTTGACAGCAGCAAAAGTTTGGACTTGCCAGGGTTACTGGTTTTTTGTGGTCCTTTCATACACCACACACAGAGATTCTTATCATGAACCACTCCAGTACTAGAACGAAGCTTTTTAGGCACATTTCCTGGGAGTTGTTGACTTGAAGTTGATGCTTGAACTTCTTCCTGTTCAGATTTCCGTTTACGATTCTGTGCTTGCTGAATATAGCGATTTCACTTCCCGGTTATGTAATGTTTGAGAAAAGCCGAATAAATAAAAATGGAGGTGGCGTTTTATTTGATATCAAAGAAAGTCTTAACCCGACCCTCTTGTCAAAACCTCAAATTGTGAACGTCGACACATCTTTTGTGCTAATAAAGAATAATAAAGGTACAAAAATAATACTTGCATTAATATACAGACCTCCAGCTCAATCAGTGCAAACTGACCGAGAAATTTATGAACAAATTGCAGATGTAAGTAACTCACAAGATACCGCATTTTTTGGCGACTTTAATTTACCTGTGACCAAGTGGGGCGATACTCTTACTTCACACTCCGGACATGACTTGTATACGAACTTGCAAGAGAGTTCGCTTTATCAATTTGTTCGAACACCGACCCGTGGTAATAATGTTCTTGACATTGTACTTGCAACAAAAGAAGAATAGAGAATTTGAATGTTGGTGATGAATTCAGTAACAGCGACCATCGTACGATAACTTTCACTTTAAACTTTACTAGTAACGAACCAAATAGTAGCATCGAAAAAGTCCCTAATTTCAAGAAAGCAAACTTTCATAAACTTAGAGATATGTTTAAAGAAACTGACTGGAGCTTTTTAATTAACAATAACGACATAAATACATCTTGGAAGTTATTCGAAACCACTTACCTAAAAGCAGTGCAAGACTGCATACCATCGAAAATACGGCGTCCAGGCCATAATAAGCCCAAATGGTGGAATAAAAATATTTCAAACTGCCTGCTTGCTAAAAAAATTGCTAATGATAGATTAAAATCCTCACAAAATGACGAAGAACGGGTGAAATTTGTAGAGCTACGACGCAAAGCCAAAAAGTTAATTAAGCAAAGTAAAAAGACCCTAGAGTTACATATTGCGAATCAAAGTAAAACAAACCCGAAAGAATTCTATAGTTATATCAGAAAGAAAAAAGTAGTTACTTCAACTGTTGGACCGTTAGTCGATGAAAATGGAGAATACACCAAAGACGAAGTACAAATGAGTAATGCCCTCAATACCTTCTTTGCATCAGTTTTTACAACAGAAGACCTCAGTGATATCCCTACACCATCGCCGATTCAGATTGATAATTCAGATGTTCTAAGCAATATCACCGTTACAGAGAGAGAAGTATTGAATTGTTTAGATAAACTCAAGGTAAATAAAACGCCTGGACCTGATACAATCTCGCCTAGAGTTCTAAAGGAAGCTAAGGATGAGCTCTCCAAAACACTGACATTACTATTCAATAAATCCTTGCAGTCTGGAACTATGCCTGATCAGTGGAAGATAGCCAACGTAACACCGATATTCAAAAAAGGCAGCAAATCCCTACCCAGTAACTATCGTCCAATTAGCTTAACCTCAGTTGTATGTAAAATGCTAGAAACGGTCATAAGAGACAGACTCGTAAATCACTTAGAGGAAAATTACATACTTAAAGATACTCAACACGGCTTTCGTAAAAAACGTTCCTGTTTAACAAACCTCTTAGACTTCTTCCACGATATCCTCAACCTCTACGATGAGAGTAAAGCTGTAGATATTATATACCTTGATTTTCAAAAGGCCTTTGACAAAGTTCCCCACAAACGTTTACTGCTAAAACTAAAAGCGCATGGAATACAAGACGGTGTGTTGAAATGGATAGAAAATTGGCTCAGCGACAGAAAGCAAAGAGTAGTCATAAACGGTAAGGCATCTAAATGGACCAATGTAAGTAGCGGGGTACCCCAGGGATCGGTACTAGGACCAATTCTCTTTCTAATTTACATCAACGACATAGATGAGGGTCTCACCTGTACAATCTCAAAATTTGCTGACGATACAAAAATTGCAAATAGCGTACTCTCAAAAGATCAAGTTGACGATATGCAACACAATATAGATAAATTGTCACATTGGGCACAAATTTGGCAAATGAGTTTCAATGCGGATAAATGTAAAGTACTACATATCGGATACCTAAATGAGAAAGCAAACTATTCGATGAATGGCACTCAGCTTAAGAATGTAAACAGAGAAACCGATCTGGGAGTAACAATATCGAGTAACCTAAAACCGAGTCAACAATGTTCAGAAGTTGTTAAGAAGGCAAACAAAATAATTGGCTTTATAGGCAGATCATTTGAGCATAAATCCAAAGACGTAATCCTAACCCTTTACAATTCCTTAGTCCGCCCTCTTCTGGAATACTGCGTTCAATGCTGGTGCCCTTATTACCAAAAGACATAAACAAGCTAGAACGAGTTCAACGTAGAGTTACCAAAATGATACCTAGCCTAAAGAACAAACCATACGAAGAGCGTCTTAGAGAATTAAATCTATTTCCTTTAACCCAGCGCAGATTAAGAGGTGACTTAATTCAAGTGTTCAAAATCATCAAAGGCATCGACAATATGAACTGTAGTAAGTACTTCACTATCGACCAATCTAATTACACGCGGGAAACGGTTGCAAAATTATTGGTAAATCTTTTAACTCACACGAATCTAAGAATTTCTTCTTCAATCGAGTTGGCAACTTGTGGAATGGGCTTCCCCGAGACGTTATAGACTGCATCACCGTTGATTCATTTAAATTCCGCCTAGACAAATATCTCGCATCAAACCCGCGACTGACTGCGTTTGTAAATGAATAACTTTATTTTATCCTCCCCTCAGTTACTAACCCATATGTCCCCTACTAACTTTCTAGTCCTGCCACGTTAGTGGCAGGGCAGTAGTTCCCTTTCCAATGTTCCCTTACCCACTCTAAACCACTGTTTGGACACTTGATCCTCAGTGTTTTGGAGTACAAGCAGCCTAGAAGGGTCACTAGACCTGTTGTTGCTTGATTTCCTTTGTACTTCCTTTGTACTACTACTGATCTGGGTGTAACATTTACTATGCATGTACAGGCCTTTAGGCCCCTTGTCCCACTCCACTGCTGCATAGGCATGCTGAAATTTATCAAGTTCCTTCCACCGAAAACACTTGCTCCTTAGATTCTCCCACTTTGTATCAGATGTCTTGTCCGTACTATCATCAGCTATACAGGGATGTTGACATAATATGCATTTTAATCCAGGTCCTGGGTCAGGCACATCACTAACTCCTCTACGTTCCATGCTTATGATTCTTCATGCTAAATTCGATGCAACAAACCTGAAAAAGAAGGAATTGATCAGTCAATATTCTTGGTTTACATTTTTAATTATATATATTATTTGAGTAAGTTTCAGAGGATCCGTGACCGTGTTTAGGACACCAACGTTTCTCAGTGGATTTAACAACATCATATTTGTCTTAGATGTTGAGGTTAATGGGACTCTAAATCATGAATTATGCCATCCCATTGATTTTCTTAATTATTTTCTTATTTTCTTAATTATTTGGTAATTAGTTATTAATTATTTTTTAATTATGCCATCCCATTGGTTTTCTGACACCAAAATTAGTGGGAATAGACACCAAAATTGTCATTTTTGGCCATTCACTTCAAGAAATAGAACTTTATCAATTTTTTAAGATGACGGCGGCGGCCATTTTGAAAAACGTCTAAAATAATAACTTTCCTGTCATTTTGGTGAGGTGTATGGGGGCTTATTTTTTTTAGCATCAGTTGCCCTTGTTAAACTCACTGAGAAACTTTGGTATCCTAAACACGGTCACGGAAGCTCTGAAAATGACTCTACTATTAGGTATTTGGTGGAGTGGAGCAAGGGAGTCAAGATTGTTTTTTGGTCATTGTGCCCAACCGCTCTGCAGATACATTAATCCCTATCATAGAGAAACACTCAGACCGGGAACCACCATAATCTATTTTTTTAGTAACTTCACCACAACACCAAACACTTCCAAATTAATGAAAGCACATGTGCGATCCACCAGGATTCGAACCCGGGTTATCACTTACAGATTTTTGACACCTTAACCATTACACCACCAAGACATAATAAGTCCTATAAAGCTTTGCAGGACCGTGGCTATACACACCAGACCATTTACCACAAACGAAACTTTGTGGATCCTAACAATCCAGTCATCCATACCCAAACTATTAAAAGTAACTGGCACTACGCAAAGGCTATCTACCCAGACAGAAACCCCGCCGAATCTCTAAGGGACACTTATCTCCAAGAATTCATTTTTCGACGAAAGTTTAAGACAAACCTGACTTCCTCATGCTTCCATCATATGAGACAACTCTAGAACTTCGTCCCTTCTTGAATGGTAAGTCCTTAACTTTAAGATGTATTTATTGCCCTTACTCCATTTTTCCTTACATTTTAATTATATTACATACATCCCAATACACTTCACTAAGCTAGGTCATGCTACGTAAGATGATAAAAGGTTGTTTGCTTATGTTATGGTATAGCGGTGATGTGTGTGTGCCGGGGGGGGGGGGGGGGGGGGGGGGCACAACACATTGCGGATCCCATGGCGACTTACTTTTCTCCCCTTAGTCTATTAAATAGGTGATTATAACAAATTAAAGGGTATGTGGTATTAAATCATACAGTTCGGTTATTTGAAACGCCCGCTTCGGAAACGGTACGTACGATGGTCGTGACGTCATAGCTGTCGGCCAATCACCACTGTCCTTTCAGATGAGTTAGTGTTTACTCCTAGAACTAACTTGTGTTAATACTTCTTGCTCCTGTTACTTATGTGTTTTATCATTTGTGCTTTATTACTATTATACCTCTTAGAGTATTTTTACCCCACAATTTCCTTCAGTCTCAAAGCCCTGCCCACTTTCGGGGTACGTGTTTTAAGAATGACAACTGAAAGATAATTTAGGGTATGTGGTACTACATAATTATATAAGCAGGGAGGCGATACACCCGGTAACTACATTCTTGCCGCAATTAGTTTTGAAAGATGTTCGGGTAGTGTAGAATTCGGGCGTACCGCCAGCCTTGTTTACACTATGTGGAGTGGCGTCGGACGCTTGCCATCATGTTCCCGATGCGAATTTAACCATGGCGATCGACATATGTAAACATGACGGCAGCGTCGGACGCTTGCAATCATGTTCCTGTCTATTTTGAATACCATTGGATACAATAATATGTTGAGGGGGGACTTTGCCCCCACTCACCCCCCCCCCCCCATGACATATTATCATCATCATATAATATTGCCAGCAGAGGGCAAATAACCGAAAAGATCGCCGTCATACTAGACGCGAGGTTAACCGCGGCGATCGCTTTATGTAAACATGACGACCGTATGCCCGGAAACTACATCCATCCCAGATGTTCTATCAAAGGCTCAGTATTTGTATTTTTTTCCCTCAGTTCGGCAATTTTAATTCTTTGTAACTTAGAATTAGTTCAGACCCACGAACAATTTGCTCATGGACTTCTCAAGTTCTTTAACCCTTAACCATCGGCGCTCGACATATGTCGAGTTAAAGAAAACGTGCCCATATGCGGGCCTCGACATATGTCGAGTGCAATTTTGAGCACGTAATCTGCTCTGAGAGAGAGCTGAGCAGTGCGAGGAGCATAGATTGCTTCCTGACCGCTCGCCACCACCGCCGTGGGTCGACTTCAATTTATAACACCCTCCTCCACCCTCTCTCACTCGCTACACAGGGAATTATGTAAGGAAATTACCTTATTTTAGGGTTTTTGCACTCGTGTTGCACGATCGTTGCAAGAGAACCAGTGGTCGTAGAAGGATGGTTCGGATGGCATTGGAAAGCTCTGTTTACGCACTTTCAGGGATAGATACTTGTATTATGCTCTGGGTCTTGTTTATGCATGAAAAAGAGCACGCAAACAACCCCATTTAGGGTAAAACCACCCGCTTGGCGGGTAGTAGAAGTTACCGACCCACCCGCTCGTAATGTGTTAATGACAAGGGAGCATATCTTTATGGACCTGAACTCCTAGTCTGTATGTACATTCTCTTGTTCATCTTTATGACACACCAAGTAAATATGTTAGCCTGGAGGCCTGTTCAGTATAACTTTATTTAGTACAACTTTATTTTAATACCACAATTTTTGTTGATATATTTGAAGGGGGAAGGGGTCGGGCGCAAGTTGGACTAGATAATAGTCCATCAGGTGCCTGGCCCGGGGAGACAAATAATATGAAGGGTGCGCCTGGAAGTGTGGTGGGAGGGCTAGTGGCTTCGGCTCCGCTGCATGTCTGCCTGCCGAGATTAGAACCTCTCCGGGTGGTCGGGGGCCGGGGGAGTGCTGGAGCGACTTTGGTGACCCTGGTCTGTGGGTCTTCTCCTGGGTGACCTAGATGTGTGTGAATTTGTGTTTTGTCTGTGTTTGTTCATTGTTTTATGTTGTGTTTTGTGTTTTCCCTGTTCTTCGTGCAATAAATATTTTCCCTTTATTTTTATATCACAAGTTTTGTTGATATATTTGAAGACAAATATGGAATTTATATGTTTTAAAGTTAATATGAAAATGTGTTTTAACCCTCGGCAAAACATAATAAAAAATGACGGCACTGAAATGTCTTTTTGGTTATCAATATTCTCCTATAGAGTATAGACGGCACCAATTTGTATACTCGCCACTAGAAACACTTACTACCTGGTAGGTAAGGGTTAGTATTGTATCCGACGTACTGGGTACTATGAACACATACTAGGTGTTAGATGAGGGTTAGTCTTGTATCCCACGTACTAAGTCTATGTTAAGTAGGTTATCTTGTTTGGTTAGGTTAATGAAAAGGGAACTGGTGGTTGGTATGGAATAAAAAACACTTACTACCTAGTAGGTAAGGGTGTTTTTTTGTTTTGTCCTATGAGAGTGAGGGAGACAAAATGCAGACCTGCCTGTATCAAGTGCCTTTCCCAGAGTTGAAAGAGTGACAGGGCCAAAATCAATGGACGTTCGAGCCAAAATGCCTGAACACACAGAGTTTGAAGCAATTTAAGTCATAGGAAGAGGGATATACTGATTCTGGGAAAGTGTTCCAGAGCTTAGCAGTTGAATGGAAGAAAGACTGAGAATGTTTCACTCTTGGGTTGGAGAGTTGCACAGAGTAGGGGTTATCTTACCTGGTGGGCTTCCCGACCCTCAGCGATATGTTCAGCCAAGGGAAAATGGGGGGGAAGCCACACTCTGGTGATGCGCCAGCTCATTAGTTTCAGATAGACTTGATGATATAACTACTGTAAGGTTAATAAGCTGGATGGTGCATCATAAGCAGCAAGTTATAAGACTGGTAGCAGCAATGGTGATAATGTAATGACGAGAACATTGCTTCAGCAAAACAAAAAAAGCTTAGTGGTACTGGTAAAACATGTCGCCCAGAAATTCAGCCAGAGCTCTCTTAAATGTGGAAAGGTTGGAGATTGAAACCACAGAATCAGGAAGGGAATTCCTTACACTAAAGAATCTCTTCCTACACTCAAGTTCCGTCCTCACATGTGCAATCTTAAACCTGTGACCTCTTATGGACGGGCATGGGGGAAAAGTAAAAAGATCACCAGGGGCAATTATGCACCAGTCATGGAAGATTTGCCAATACTTAATAATATCATGTCTAATAAGTCTGCCCTTCATAGAATAAAGATTGAGAGCCCTCAAACGGTCTGCATAGCTCTGATCGCTCATTCCCCGGATGTTCCTTGTCGACATGCACCGATTCTATCAACTTTAAATCTCCTATATATTCTAAATGCCACAAAGAAGATGAGTATTCGAGAAGAGGGCGTATATGGGCAGTATATAAGGGCATCATAAAGGAAGCCTCACGATTCACCGTAGATTTAAGAATGTTGTGCATGACACCACTAGCTTTGTTGACTGTATTTGATATATGCTGATGAAACTTTAAAGAAGTATCAATTGTGATTCCAAGATTGGCAGCGGAGTCTCTCAGGGGGATAGGAGAACCATCAAGGTAGTAAATACCACTGTGACCAACAGCTTCCCAATTCACTGGTTTTCTAAAGAACCTGAGATGCATACATTTAGAGGAATTCATCTTTAATCCCCAGGATTTTGATACCTGAAGGAGTGTATGTATATCATTCTGGCAGGCATTCATGTTGGCAAGTGTGTTCTCATGGGAACCTGTACGAATCTTTACATATGTTTTTAAGTCATCAGGTAATATTTTAATAAATGATGATAAGTGGTGGATTAGGAAATTTACGTAAAAAAGAAAAAGCAAAGGTCCAAGTACCGAACCCTGGGGAACTCCACTGACTACGTTTCTAGGGGAACTGGGATTGCGATTAACAACGACATGCATAGTTTTGTTGGACAAGAAACACCGGATCCAGTCCAGCATTCTACCCTGTATGCCTAGACTGGACAATTTTGCAATTAGGATGTCGTGACTTACCATGTCGAACGCTTTCGCGAAATCGAACAAAATTAGATCTACATTATAACCCCCATCCATCCATGAAGTTATGTCATTATAGGTTAGAATTAGTTGGCCTTCAGTGGACCTTCCTGGTCTAAAACCAAATTGGTCTGTGCTAAATAAGTCATGGAGTTTTGCATATTCATAAATGTGTTTGACTAAAATGCGCTCCATAGTTTTGACACAACCAGAAGTCAGAGATACAGGTCTGTACAATAATGGGTCATAGTGCGAGCCTTTTTTAAAAATAGGAGTAATTAAAGATGTTTTCCAAATTTTGGGTAACGACCCATTGTAATATGACGACCGAAATATTAGCATTAGAGGATAAGACAGTTCAGTGGCACATGATTTCAATAAATTTGGGTGAAGGTTATCAGGTCCCATTGACGAAGAGGAGTTGAGTTTTAGGAGGGCGGAGATCACATCACTCAGGGATATTTCAACATCATCAATGAAAGCATTACATGTCTGATGAGGAGTGGGATTTGCAGGTGAGGAAAGTGTAAAAACAGAAGAGAATGAGGTTGCAAACATTTCGGACATCAATACAGGGTCGTGGACTATATGGCCAGTGGTGGATGTGAGGGGACCCACTCTAGGTCTCCCAACCTTCTTTCTTCTGATATAGGCATGGAAGAATTTCGGATTTTCAGCCAAGACGTCCACAAGGGAGGCTTCATACTGCGATTGATTAGTTATTGCCAAATTTCGGTATTGTGAACTAATTTCAAGAAATTGGTTAAGTGCCTCGACTGCTTCATCAGACATTCTTCCATGTAAATTACGAGTCACTTTGTAATGGTTCCACGAAATTGTCCTTCTCTTTTTTAATGCTTTGGGAGGATTTACAGGCCAGGGAGGTAAAGATGAAAATTGTTTCAGAGGGGCAAACCTATCTATTAGTGGGGTCAAAATATAAATTAGTCTGTCGAACATGTCATTAGGATCTAAACTAGCAAACTCAAAATCCCAATCAATATCAGCCAAACACCTACTAACCATTGAGTAATTACCTCTGTGCCACCACCTATTACAAGACAGTTCTGGTACATTGGGAGGTTGTTGAAAGATATATGTGCATAATACAGGTGAGTGCCCGCAATTAGGAAATGGGGGAAGCACATGGACCTCACCAATCCTCTCGTTGTCAGAAGTAAATAATAAGTCCAGAATGTTACCTGATGATACAAATGTAGGTTCGGTAATCCATTGTGTAAGTCCCAAGGAAGTGAAACAGTTGTAGAATGGCAGATGATAATTAGCAAGCCCTCTGGAGAGAAGAGCATTATTCCACTTAATATTGGGTAGGTTGAAGTCCCCCATTAGGAGAACCTCCTTTCCCGGGCAAAAGTTGTATAAATACTCAGTCAGTATAGTATTGTCTTGGCAAGTATTAGATGGTGGACGGTAAGCTGTAATTATATATAGGTCAAAGTCTGAAAGATAAATAACCACAGTATTAGGAACATCAGTGCGTATGTCTCTATAATCGATGCTGGAATGTACATACATACACACGCCATGCTTAGGAAGGGTACCCCTAACATCATTTCTTAATATACTATAGCCAGGTATATCAACAAAAGAGTCAGGCACAGAGGGAAGTAGCCAGGTCTCGCTAACTCCCAAAACAAATACAAAATCATGTAAAAAGTTGTAAATGTACCGGTAATTAATCTTATTGATCACAGAGTTAGTATTGGTATGTGCTATATACATGGAAAAGAAGGTGCCATCTGCACCTAAGGACAATGCTACTTGTTTAAATTGCTAGTGGTGTCGGCATCAGCTGGGTTACCAAGCCCTGCGTCAGTGGAGGGCCGGGCTCCATTCCGCGCTGTGTCTGTAAGAGGGATGTTATTGCCTGTGACGTCTGGAATAGTAGCACTGCCTTCCCCACCCGAGGCCAGCCTTGCCCCAGACTCATCACCGGCACCAGGCTCAACACCAGTACTAGTAGTTGGGGGGCCATCAGTTCGTCCACCTTGTACGGACGGCGGCCGAACAGAAGTCAGAGGAGCCCGGGAGTCAGTGCCCCGTGCAGAACGTCTATCATAAAGAACCTGTCTCTGTTTGTAGGTAAGATCTCTATGGATAAAGACAGAATTATAGAGGGACGACTGTTTCAAGTTTTTAACCTTGGAGAGGATAGCCTTCCTGTTTTCATCACTAGTTATAGTACCCCGGAATAAGCCTTTGTCCTCATCAATACAGGCGATGCCTTCTAGTGTGATCTCCATATTTATCAAGACAACAGAAATATCCCTAAACTTCTGGTTGACCTGTTGGATATATTTATAAGGAAAACCCCTCACAATCACAGACCTGGACCGCTTCTCCCTCTCTCTCATCTCTCTCACCTCTTCTTGGACAGTAAGTCTCATAGAGTCTAAACTAAGTGAAGGATTAAAGGGGGAAGGGAGATTACTGGACTGGGACTGAGCAAGCAGAGCAACTGACCGCTGAAGAGTTTCGATCTGAGTACCGACAGTTTTTACTGTTGAGCAAAGAGCCATGACCATCTCCGACATCTGTTTGAAGGCCCTATCTTGTTTAGTTATGGTTGGCTGGTCAGAACTTCTTGAACAAACTGAATTGGTAGTATTAGTATTCATTCTGCAGGTAAGGCAAATTGTGTTGCAAGACGGGTACTACGTACCCTATGTAGAGGAGGTGGTATACACTGGGAAAGCTCTGAGGAACATTGATTATTGTAGTAGCGATAGAATAGCGAGAGAGACGGAACATTGCGGCGAAGAGCGAGAGATTGCAGAGAGTTGGTGAGTGGACGGGAGTTAATGATACGAAAGGCTTTCCTTTCTACTTTGTCTAGGAGTGCGGTGTGAGAGGATCCTCCCCACACATGTGAACAATACTCAATACAAGGAAGCACTGTGCCCCTGTACAGAGCAAGAAGCTGTGCAGGGGTAAAGAACCCATTGAGGCGGTTGAGCACAACCAGCTTCTGGGAGGCTGCCTTAGCAAGACTGGTAATATGATCCTTCCAAGTTAGAGCAGAAGAAAAAGAGACACCGAGAATATTGAGAGAAGATGAAGGATTGACTTTTGTATTGTTGAAGTGTAAGGGATAGTCCTCTGGGAGTTCCGGATGTGTAGTAAGATGAAGAAATTGGGGTTTGGAGGCATTAAAGTCAACAAGATTTTATCTGCCCCAATTGGAAATAGTAGTTAGATCTGAAGATAAGTGTTGCATGGCTTCATTGCGTTTGTTTTTGAGGGATTGCTGGCTGGGGATTTCAGGAAAATTAATTGAGTAGTGAAAGGTAGAGTAGTCTGCGTATGAATGGATGGGACTGGAGGTACAGTATGCCCAGGATGGAGTACATCTCTCTCGACTAGGAGTTTCGACCTTGGCCAGCTCACTCGACAAGATTGTTGCGGGGTTTCGTTAAAAAAACCTGGGTGTGTAAGTAAAATACTGTCTCCATATGGAGCAGGTACTTCATGTGACAAACCAGTGAGTAAAATAGAAATAATCAGTCAAGATAGTGCGGATATAGTGATGTGTAATAGTAGTATCGATAACACTACACATGTAACTGATAGTAAAGATGAGAATACTGATAGAGTAGAATTTCCGTCTAGAGCTAGTAGTTCAACAGGAAATAATAAGTTAGCTAAACACAATAGAAAATTAGTTGCAAATAAAAGTAATAGGTTGAGGGTATAATATACAAATTGTAGGAGTTTATGTAACAAAATGAACGAACTTAGAGCACTCGTTAGCACAGAAAATATAGACATAATAGCGCTAACTGAAACGTGGATTAATACAGAATCTAGGCATTTTTTAGCAGAATTTGATATTCCAGGATATAGTTTGTTTAAATATGACCGAACAAGTAGGAGGGGCGGGGGTATAGCAGTGTTTGTCAGGAGTACATTAAAAAGCTGTATTAAATCAGGTATTAGACTAAATAATGATAATGAAAGTGTTTGGGTAGAGGTTAACGAAGGTAGTGAGACCATAGTTATTGGAGTTATATATAGACCGCCTAATATGAGTAGAAATGGCGGAAAATCGTTATGGGAGGAAATTAAAATAGCATCAAGGTTTAGCAATGTGTGCATTATGGGGGATTTTAATTTTCCGAACATTGATTGGCAGCACCAAATAGGCGACTCCGATTCAGTAGAGTTTATAGAGGTAGTACAAGATAGTTTTTTATTTCAATTCATAGATACGCCGACTAGAGGTATTAATATTCTTGATTTAGTTTTCAGTAACAATGAACATATGATAAATAATGTAGAGATTGGTGACCACCTAGGAAATAGCGATCATAAATCTATTTATTTTAATATACAATGGACAGGGAATGCTAAAGAGAATACGACACTTATCCCAGATTTCAGAAAAGCCGATTATGGTGGGCTAAGAAGAGACTTAAGGGTGGACCCTATTGTTAAGCGATTAAGTCAGGATATGCCAGAGTTAAACTTGCCACCTACATATAACCAGTTTATTGCTTCACTCCACAATGCTCAAAATAAATATATCCCTAAAAGAAGATTTAGATCGACGCAGAACCAACCAAAATGGATGACTAATAAGCTAATAGATCTTATAGGAAAAAAGAAAGGAGTATATCGAAAAATAAAGAAAGGTGAAAATCATTTACATATATACTATCAGACTCTATCAAGACAGGTCAAAAAGGAAATCAGGAAAGCAAAAAGAAATTATGAAATAAGGATAGCCAGCGACTCAAAAAATAACCCTAAAGCTTTTTACCAACTATATAAATCTAAAGTTAGAGATGTAATAGGCCCCCTAAAAACTTCAATAGGAGAAATAACAGAAAATGATTTAGAAATGTGCAGTACATTAAATAGTCAGTTTCTTTCCGTTTTCACTAATGAAAATTTGGCACAGATTCCAGAAGTCAATATGGTATATAGTGATAGTATAGAAAATATGTTAAGTACAGTTAGTATAAGTAGAAATGATGTGCTTAAGGAAATTGACAGACTGAAACCTCAAAAATCGCCTGGTCCTGACGAGGTATATGCTAGAGTATTAAAAGAATGCAGAGATGAGTTAAGTAGTCCATTAGCATTTATATTTAACAAGTCATTAGAAACAGGTTTAGTTCCAGAAGCTTGGAAGCTTGCAAATGTAGTTCCGATCTTCAAAAAAGGTGATAAATCGATAGCATCCAATTACCGTCCCATTAGTCTCACATCAATCATAGGAAAGTTGCTAGAGTCTATTATTGCTAGGAAAATTAGAAGCCACTTAGTAAAATTTAACTTAATAAATTCTTCTCAGCATGGATTCACTCAGGGACGTTCGTGCCTTACTAATTTGCTTAGCTTTTTCTCAGAGGTATATGAAGCAGTAGATAGTGACAAGTCATATGATATTATATATTTAGATTTCAGTAAAGCTTTCGACAGAGTCCCTCATGAGAGATTGATGAGAAAGGTTGAGGCACATGGAATAGGAGGGTCGTTGTTGGGATGGATTAGG
Organism: Paralithodes platypus; assembly: GCA_032716605.1. NCBI lineage: Eukaryota > Metazoa > Arthropoda > Malacostraca > Decapoda > Lithodidae > Paralithodes > Paralithodes platypus. The sequence goes on along the minus strand of CM064497.1, from coordinate 53,959,571 downwards.
TCATGGCTAATTGGTAGGAAACAGAGAGTCAGCATAAATGGTACCAAGTCAGAGTGGGGAGCAGTCAAAAGTGGTGTCCCCCAGGGATCGGTATTAGGTCCCCTGTTGTTTCTTATATACATAAATGACCTAGATTTAGGTATAACTAGTAGGATAAGTAAATTCGCAGACGATACTAAAATGGGGAGATCAATTGATTCAGATAGCGATATAGAGTGCCTCCAAAGGGATCTAGATACCTTACATGAATGGTCAGTAAATTGGCAGATGAAGTTTAACATTGACAAATGCAAGGTATTAAAGATAGGGAAGATGCAAACAAATGTTAAATATAAACTAGCTAATTTAGAATTAGAAAATTCAGACTGCGAGAAAGATCTAGGTGTGTTTGTTAGCAATGATTTGAAGCCTAGAAAACAGTGTATAAGCGTTCGTAATAAGGCAAACAGGATTCTCGGGTTCATCTCTAGGAGTGTGAGTAACAGAACTGCTGATGTTATCTTAAAACTTTACTTGTCATTAGTGAGACCCCATATGGATTATGCTGTCCAATTTTGGTGTCCTTATTACAGAATGGACATAGATTCATTGGAGAGAATTCAGCGTAGAATGACAAAAATGATCCATAATATTAGAAATTTTCCGTATGAAGAAAGGTTGAAGAAATTAGGTTTACATTCGTTAGAGAGACGCAGAGTTAGAGGGGATATGATAGAGGTGTTCAAGTGGGTTAGTGGGATTAACAAAGGGGACATGACAAATGTACTAAAGCTCAGTGATAGCGAAAGAACTCGTACCAATGGTTTCAAATTAGATAAATTTCGTTTCAGAAAAGATATAGGCAAATATTGGTTTGGTAACAGAGTTGTAGATGGGTGGAATAGGCTACCAAGTGATATAGTGGGATCAAGAACGATAGGGAGCTTTAAGAAAAAATTGGATAAGCATATGGACGAGAAGGGTTGGGTGTGAAGGGGGATCAGCCGGGTTGGGCCAATCAGCGCTCTGCAGACCCCCGTAATCCTGCGTTAACCTCTAACCGGTTTGGTAAGATGATCCTCAGGGTATTAGAGTGTTGAGCCTATAATTGGGCTTTGTAATTGGGGTTGTGTGGGACAGGGATCTGCCTTGCTTAGGCCAATCGGCTTTCTGCAGACTCCCATTTTCTTATGTTCTTATGTTCTTATGTACAGTTGAGAAGATCATTTATGAAAAATAGAAAGAGAATGGGAGATAGGACAGAGCCCTGAGGAACACCGGAGCTGATAGGATGAGGAAGTGAGCAATGGCCGTCCACAACCACAGCTATGGAACGGCCGGAAAGTAAATTAGAGACAAAGGCACAGCAGGAGGGATAGAAAATAAAGGAGGGTAGTTTAGAAATTAAAGATTTGTGCCAGACTCCATAGAAGGCCTTCGATATGTCTAGTCAGACTAGTGTAATAGAAAATATCTCACCGAAGTCCTGAAAGGAGGATGACCAAGAGTTAGTTAGATATGAAAGAAGATAGCTGTTGTTTGTTACAAGACTCAGGAGAATCAAGTATTTTCTAATGGTTAATTGTGTTAGTGTTTTATATGTGGTGTCCAAGGTTATAATCCACGAAGGACATAGCCTATGTTCTTAGCCTATTTCATAAATTCAATGTGTGGGGGAGATTAATTATCAATGAAAACAATAATTAAAAATATATTTATACCTTATCAATTGACCTTACCATGAATTCACCTGAGACCTCTGGTGGACACTTCCGAAGTAGCGCCAGAGCTACGACTGTTGACATCAACAATATCCAACACCTAGGATATACACAGTTTATCTCTAATTTTTGTGATTCTACATGTTTTTATTTTACAGTATACGACTACACTAAGTGCTAATATAGTATAGTAATAAAGGGAAAGTCCATATGCAGCTGATAATGACTACACACATAATTATAAGCTGATTAATTATCATAACAAAATAGGCGCGAAAATACTTGCCGAGTTTGTATTATAAATATACGTTATTTATGAATATGGGCGATTTTAAAATATATTAAACAACAGTATGCATAGACCAAAGTATGAGTCAGCTACAGATATTTCGACTAACTGCTTTTAATAAAGAATTGTTGAAGGAGAGGGAGGGTGGATAGGTCCGCGATGTCCGCCAATTGCCCACAATTCACCGCGGTAAACATTACGTTCAGCGCCTCTTATCAGCCACTGTCGGCATTTATTGGTAGGGAGAATTGTTCAGTTCCTTATCTCTCGTATATCCTCATCATAACTATTTTTGCGCTGTTGCTTTGTTAGCCTTTTTTTTTTTGTGGTTCAAGTTTGTTCATTACTCTCAACCTAGGCCTAATCTTGATTAATTGAATAACCTAATTAGTCTACTCCTGGAAATATACCAGTCCATGTGAATTAAAAAGTTGATTTGCTTTAGCCTATAAGTAGTCTAGGCCAGATATATTATCTCTCCTCTTCTAGTTCAGTAAAGAATTTAGTAAACTGATGTGTAGCCTAATTTATCGTATAGCCTATGCACATTATTTTTTACAGGCCAAGTGGTGAAGTCATGGTCTAGTGGGTTAAGATTAGAGTGTACAGTCGGTCGGGTCGCGGCGTACTCGTTATTTGCCCCCCTGCTGGCAATATATATGATGACAATAAGTCATGGGGGGGGGGGGTCAAAGCCCCCTCAACCCATTACTGTATCCCATGGCATACAGTAATGTAAACAAAGTGAGCGATACGCCCGAATACTACATGGGCGGGGGCCCACCCGCCATGGGACCAAGATTAGACGGCCAGCGCACCATGTCGGTGATGACTGATCAACACCCCTGTAGCCTAGTCGCCTTTCCATACTACTCAGTGACCCAATGACCCATCCCGGTTAAATTTGTGACGCCTACCAGCGTTGCAGAATCGCCTCCCGGTAGCCACTAGCGCTCGCCAGGGCAGTGAAATGGGCTACAGTTATCAGAGAATGTTTTTCTTTCTTTCATAGTGTTCGTGTTGTTACAGACAGTCCCGTGGTGGTCTTTATTTTCGTCTGTGACAACGGGAAGCATTTTATATCATGAGTGGAACATAAGATGCATTGTAGTGAAGTTGAGAGAGAAAGAGCGAGCAAGCAGCATGGGGGCAGTGAGTGTTGATTTCCTCCTCCCTCCTCCCTCCCGGAGGAGTTTCTCGCCCGCGTGGCTTTCTCTCGGTTTTGATTGGCAGGTGGTTCCTGGCGCCTTCTGGAGGCCTGTTGCCTTGTGACGTATCGGCCTGTGATTGGCCGACCACCATGCCTTTGTGTGATCCTGAGGGTCCCGTGGAGCTACCTTCACTAGAGCTTGCTTGACCAGCATAACCTTCACATCTCCCTTGCCATCTGTCCCCAACTTCCACCTATAGAACACTTTCTCTCTCTCTCGACTTCTTACCTCTTATTCTTCTAATCTATTTAACATCATAACTCCCCTTTGGTTCTGCACGATTTCATATATCGGCCATCGTATTATATGCTGAAGCTCTCAGATATTTCATGCTTAGTTAGACATTTTGGAGGGGTTAAACATTTTGTCTGTAGAGGTTCGACACACTCGCGGTGTCTCCCTACCTATTTCTTGGTTGTCTGCTGGGCTATTTAATGCTAGACTGGGGTGAGGCTACTGGTGTTGTGATTTCCGATGTGTACCAGGTTTTGTTGAACTTGTACAATCGCAACGGATACGTGGGAAGCCTAGGTTGTCTTTCTGACTGTGTACCTTGTGAGCTTAGCACTGTGTTGTGAGTGAGGGTTTTTGCCTATGCCACCCAACACTGTCCTAACTCGTTTTGTTTTGACTTGTAGAGGGTCGCCAAGAGAGAACCAGACACTAGCGATCTGGATCTCTCAAGAGAGCACCCCATCATTTAACGTAATTTGGCCGTACAGTCTTAAGGACCTCGCTAGGCTACGAGCCGCTTGCTCAGCCATAGTTTCCTTAGCCTACGACATCCCAGCTAGACTTTATTCGCCTAGCAGATGCCCGATTAGGATTATAAACTCTTATGTTATGTATGCAGCATTTTTATTCACGTTGATAGCAAGCCTTGGTTGTTGTTGAGTTGCACAACCTGAGCAGGCTTTTGCATTGCCCGAGGAAGTACTTCTTTTGTTGTTGGAGATAATACTATTGCGCATTTATCATTATTCCCGTGCCAGTTAACACTGTATGTCCCTACACTTGTTATATCTTGTTCCTGCTTTATATAACAGTTCAAAATCCGATTCGATCATCTTAGCAGCATCAGACTTTCTTCAGAAGATTCCTGTTCGATGCTTTAGGACTTTCATTCACTTTCTTTAATATAGGAGTGACAGTTTATTATTGTTTAGAGTAACGTTAATTATACCTTCTTCTTGTTTGCATGAAATTATTCCAGTGATTTAATTAAGCTCTCTATCTTTTTCCTTGTATACATTAATAACGTAATTGTATGTTGTTGTGATCAGGCTGTATCAGAGATCATCAGCCTGTAGTAGTAGTGCATTTATACCGAGTTAGAGGATACCCCGCTATCGCAGATTTAACTCTGGAGGGTATAGGTGTTTTTTGTGCGCCGGCATTATAAGTTCGAGGGTTGGATCTAGTGTTACCGTTGTGGCTGTGTGCCTTCCTAGTCCAATGATTAAGAGCCCTTGTTTTATACGAGTCCCGGTCGTAACAAATGGCGACCTTGCTTAGGATTTTGTGAACTTAGAGAAATATTGCAGGAGTGTTGTGGTCATTTGTTTTTTGTTTGAAAGAATATAGTGGTCACAGATTTTTTTTGGGAAAGTAGTATAAAACTTAAGAGTCTTCGAGCATTTTATATTTTTGAGTGAATAGTGCTACATGAGAGTTTAGGTACTTTTTTTTTTTATAAAAGTTGAGAATTTTCGGTGGACACTATGTCGAACGACGGATCTATGTACGGGGAGGATACAGTACGGGAAACAGACTCTGAGGTGCAGCAGCGGGGTTTGTCCGAAGGCATTAGAGTTATAACTAGTGAGGAGGATGCAAGGAAATTTCTGGAGATGCCTATTACTGTTGACCGGGTGTCGGGGATTGATCGGTATGGTCTCCAGTGTTTGGCCACAGTCATGGGTCATGTGGGCACTAGCAGCATGACTAGAGGTGACCTGGTGGCCTGTGTGCTCGGCGGGGTGCGTGGGGCTTCGGGTGGAGCGGGAGCTGGGGCACCTTCGGCCCAGCCCCCACTCCACTCGACTCCTACCATGGCGCCCCCTCGGGCTCCGGAGCCGGGTATGTTCCCGCAGGCTGATAGTCACTGGCAGCGTGGTTTGCACTTGGGTGGGTCTCCAATTGTTGCATCTCTTCCTCCTCAAGGTTTGACTCCAGATATGCTCTTCCAGCTTGAGATGGCTAAGCAGCAGCGGGAATCTGAGCAGCAGCAGCGGCAGTTTGAGATGGCTAAGATTCAGGCTGAGGAGAGAAAGGCCAGATATGAGACTGAGGTTCAGGAGAGAAGGGCCATACGTGAAGCTGAGCTTCGGGTTGAGGCTACGAAGTACTGTGCAGACATAGATCTTGAGAAGTCTAGGGTGGAGTCGACAGGGCAGCATCTCGGTTCTGGGAATCGAGGCCTTGATCAGTCTTTATCGCACCTTCTTAAGTTAGTCCCTGTATTTGACGAGTCGGGTGTCACCGAATTTTTTATGCGTTTTGAGAAGAAGTGCCGGGAGCACCAATGGCCCGAGGTTAAGTGGGCAGCCCTTGTTTCCTCTAGGTTGGTTGGCAAAGGACTCAGGGCATATGATGCATTGCCCTGGGAGTCTTGCATCGATTATGAGGTATTGAAGGAAGCTGTTCTGCAGGCGTACGAGTTACAACCAGAGACGTACAGATTGAAGTTCCGGGGTGTAACGAAGGGTCGTGAGTGCACCTTTCTTGAGCATGCCCGGTATCTGTCCGATGCATTTAGAAACTGGCTGCGTTCTGAGAAGGCATCGACGTTTGAGGAGTTGAAACAGCTGATGCTTCTAGAAATGTTTTCAAGTGTACGGGCGGCGATCTGACGTTGAATCTTAAAGAAAAAACCCAGAAAACTCTTCAGGAGACAGCTGAGATGGCTGACCTTCGGATGTCACTGATTCGTGGGTGCGGGTCTGCACAACGGAACGATGAAGGTAACAAGGGGCGCAACACTCCACCCCCCCGAGTCAGTGATACACCATATAACCATAACAACAAGAGCAACGATACTAAGTCTGACCATAAACCTAATACCGTCCCGTTTAAGAAGGGTCAGGGCCCTTCCCCACCTCAAGGGAAGCCCAAGGGGGAGTTAGAGTGTTTTCATTGTCATGAGAAGGGACATTTTGCAAGAGCCTGTCCAAGCAAGCTACCTAATGCAGTTGTGTCTTTGGCTCGCAATCTTGGGGTGTCCCTGAAGTCGTCTGAGTTTGCCCGGGGTATAACGTCAGAGGTTGGGACACAGCCAGTGGAGAAGAATCCGGAAGGCTCGAACCTGTCCGCGATGTCTTTTGCGACCATCGAGGGCGTGGCTGCGTGAAGTGGGCTGGTAAGAAGCATAGAGTTGAGCTGTTGCGAGACACGGGTGCCTCTCAGACTTTGATGAAGAACTTTACTGGTAGACCAATAAACGCGGCACGGGTGGTTGTGGTGCAAGGTATCAATGCTACCAGGTCATACCCGTTGGTCAGGATGGAACTGGAGGTAGATGGTGTGACACGAGAGTTGGATGTGAGAATTGTGGAGAACTTGCCTGTTGGGGGCGTCGACCTCCTTTTCGGCAACGACTTTGCGGTGCCTACTTCTGAGGTTTCACCCTTAGTCGTTGCCGAGAAGCCGGCTGACGTGAGTAGGGAGGAACAGGAGTGGGTAGAGAAGTGTCAAGTACAACCTATGGCGTGCGTTGTTACTAGATCTCTTGCCTCCAAAGTGTCACAGCCTATTCCTCAGTCTCTAGACCAGCGGAGGAACGGTCGGAAGGAGCAAGCTAAAGTTGTGAGTTTTGTGAGTTTTGCTCCAGCGGCTCTCCTTAGCGGCTTAGTACTTGACCCAGAGGTGAGCTCCGGAGTGGCCCCAGAACCTGTCACCCTTAGTGACATGGTTGGGCGTGATGGCACTCCGCGACTTAGTAGTTCCCAGTTGGAGGAGAGTTGTGGGAACGGTGCTATCAAACACGAGGACGGGGAAACATGTCATGTGAACCCGTTGGAGGAGTTTGTGAGGCAACCACCTGAGCAGCCTACTGTCCCTGCGTTGGTCTGCAGCGGCCAAGGTGGAGAAGGAGAGGGGGGCAGTAGGGCACAGGTGGAGGAGAGTTGGGACTGTCATGCCTCGGCGGAGCAGTGGGCGGGGGACACGAGTCTGGTGGCTGTGGAAGCGCTAGAGCACCTGCCTGAGCAGCAGTGTGCAGCGCTCCAGCACCAGCTCGGTTCATACCCTACTGGTCATGCCGAGCACTCGAGCCTCACAACTCAGGCGGTGCAAGATGTTCTGCGGGCAGGTCACTTGAATGTCAATAGACCGTTAGCCTCGTTGTTTCGGTGGTTCAAGGTGGGCGACGAGGCTTTGGCATGGTTGCCAGGTCAAGGTCGACCCATGGCTGCCAAGGGTGGTGGTCAGAATGAGGACATTGAGTAGATTGGTGAAGTTGGCTGTGGAGTGGATGTGCCCGGTCGTCGCATAGCCTCCCAATGCTGCTCTAGTCGAATGCAACAGCCATACCATAGACCGACTGTATCTGGCCATGTCGCTAAAAGCGGTGATGCTGCGCAGGCAGATGTAGTAGTAAGGAATGTGAGGGTGCGCATGTACGGTATCGGCGAGGAAGCCTTAGCAATAATGAACTATGGGAGTGACTGCAGGTGGTACTGATTGTCCCTCTCATGACCTGGCTGTTCTAGGGATGAAGGTGGAGAAGGAGGGAGACTACAGGTTAGAAGCTGCGGTCTCGGCTGGGTTGTGGGAGGGCACTAGGCATGTTGTTCTGCGAAATAAGTTGTTTACTAGGCTGTGGCAGTGCATCCACATGTTTGTTGCTTCTCCAGGCCTGATGTACGGGGTAGAATCCGACATGGAGGCTGGAGACAGTGCAAGGTTTAAGTTAATTCCCTACCGTATAAATCCTGCTCAACAGCCTGTCGTGAAAACAGAGCTAGACGACATGTGGAAAGAGGGTCTGAGGGATAAGGGATATCGTGAGTGGTCGTTGCCATTGAGTTTGTAACCGGAGTTGAGTGGCAAGATCCGTGTGTATGGTGATTGCATGAGTGTGGAAGCATTATCCCTGACAGATGCCTATCCATTACCTAGAGTTGACGACACCATAGACCGCATCGGGGCTGCCTCGCTCGTCACGAAGGTAGAACTAGTGAAAGGTTATTGGCAGGCCCCGTTGCCGAAGAGCGAAGAGAAGTGCCAGTCTTGTGATGAACTGGGTAGGTTATCAGTGTCAGGTGTTGTTGTGCTGCCGAAACACAAGTTGGATGTGTGGCATGCTAAGGGCACTGATAATGTTTTGGCTGATTGTTTGTCACGGGAGGGTTTGCTTGCAGGAGAACCCTCGCCGTTCAGTCAGTGTGTGTTGAGAGTGGAGAAAAATCAGGCTTGCCCCTGTAGAGCAGCCGTCAAAAACAACATTAAAATTAAATACAAAAAAATCACATAAATACTCTTTCTTTTGATAGTTAATTGTAAGTTGCCAATGTTATAGCTAAAGTCCTAAGTTGAACCTGTCTTTCACTTAGTAGGCTGGGCTCTGTGAAGCTCGCTCAGGGAGTATAACAGGCTAGAATTATACTATTGTGTTTGGGAGGGGATATAAGATTTGATTTATGCTAAAATGTTGTTTTGTTTATGATTGAGCTTTACATTTCATTTTTTTCTGGCGGGGTGGCTGGTTGTGGCGGATCTTGTCGGCATTCTGCCTTGTCAGATATGGTGCTCGCCTAATGTTGAGCGTCCCATATCTTGGGCTGGGTGTGACGCCTACCAGCATTGGCAGAATCGCCTCCCGGTAGCCACTAGCGCTCGCCAGGGCAGTGAAATGGGCTACAGTTATCAGAGAATGTTGTTCTTTCTTTCATAGTGTTCGTGTTGTTACAGACAGTCCCGTGGTGGTCTTTATTTTCGTCTGTGACAACGGGAAGCATTTTATATCATGAGTGGAACATAAGATGTATTGTAGTGAAGTTGAGAGAGAAAGAGCGAGCGAGCAGCATGGGGGCAGTGAGTGTTGATTTCCTCCTCCCTCCTCCCTCCCGGAGGAGTTTCTAGCCCACGTGGCTTTCTCTCGGTTTTGATTGGCAGGTGGTTCCTGGCGCCTTCTGGAGGCCTGTTGCCTTGTGACGTATCGGCCTGTGATTGGCCGACCACCATGCCTTTGTGTGATCCTGAGGGTCCCGTGGAGCTACCTTCACTACAGCTTTCTTGACCAGCATAACCTTCACATCTCCCTTGCCATCTGTCCCCAACTTCCACCTATAGAACACTTTCTCTCTCTCTCGACTTCTTACCTCTTATTCTTCTAATCTATTTAACATCATAACTCCCCTTTGGTTCTGCACGATTTCATATATCGGCCATCGTATTATATGCTGAAGCTCTCAGATATTTCATTCTTAGTTAGACATATTGGAGGGGTTAACATTTTGTCTGTAGAGGTTCGACACACTCGCGGTGTCTCCCTACCCATTTCTTGGTTGTCTGCTGGGCAATTTAATGCTAGACTGGGGTGAGGCTACTGGTGTTGTGATTTCCGATGTGTACCAGGTTTTGTTGAACTTGTACAATCGCAACGGATACGTGGGAAGCCTAGGTTGTCTTTCTGACTGTGTACCTTGTGAGTTTAGCACTGTGTTGCGAGTGAGGGCTTTTGCCTATGCCACCCAACACTGTGCTAACTCGTTTTGTTTTGACTTGTAGAGGGTCGCCAGGAGAGAACCAGATACTAGCGATCTGGATCTCTCAAGAGAGCACCCCGTCATTTAACGTAATTTGGCCGTACAGACTTAAGGACCTCGCTAGGCTACGAGCCGCTTGCTCAGCCATAGTTTCCTTAGCCTACGACATCCCAGCTAGACTTTATTCGCCTAGCAGATGCCCGATTAGGATTATAAACTCTTATGTTATGTATGCAGCATTTTTATTCACGTTGATAGCAAGCCTTGGTTGTTGTTGAGTTGCACAACCTGAGCAGGCTTTTGCGTTGCCCGAGGAAGTACTTCTTTTGTTGTTGGAGACAATACTATTGCGCATTTATCATTATTCCCGTGCCAGTTAACACTGTATGTCCCTACACTTGTCATATCTTGTTCCTGCTTTATATAACAGTTCAAAATCCGATTCGATCATCTTAGCAGCATCAGCCTTTCTCAGAAGATTCCTGTTCGATGCTTTAGGACTTTCATTCACTTTCTTTAATATAGGAGTGACAGTATATTATTGTTTAGAGTAACGTTAATTATACCTTCTTCTTGTTTGCATTAGATCATTCCAGTGATTTAATTAAGGTCTCTATCTTTTTCCTAGTATACATTATTAACGTAATTGTATGTTGTTGTGATCAGGCTGTATCAGAGATCATCAGCCTGTAGTAGTAGTGCATTTATACCGAGTTAGAGGATACCCCGCTATCGCAGATTTAACTCTGGAGGGTATAGGTGTTTTTTGTGCGCCGGCATTATAAGTTCGAGGGTTGGATCTAGTGTTACCGTTGTGGCTGTGTGCCTTCCTAGTCCAATGATTAAGAGCCCTTGTTTTATACGAGTCCCGGTCGTAACAAATTTAACAAGTCTTTCGCAGCACAGCTAGTAGACAATTTAATTGGGAAATTTTAAGGCTAAAGACAGTTTTCATGTGTTGAATATGATTGGTATGGCAGATTTTTGTAATCGAAAACTATAAAAATTACAATACCGTTAACAAAACTAAGCCCACGTTTAAACACAACAATTAGGTTAGGCTAATGATCACATTACTTATCTACTCTAATATTTATGTGATCCTATAGCAGGTGTGTGGGTGTAGCAGGCCCCACTAATAATACTAGGTTGGGTTGGGTAAGGCTATTTTGTAAACAAAATATAATAATAATAAAATTAGTCTGCAAAAGACATGATTATCCTCAGCCCTTCCGCCTCTATACAGACGTCTTCCTTTATGGACTAGGCCTATGAGCCCTTCTCGGTATTATTGTAGTTTAGGTGACCTAAACTCCAAATTTACCCAGTTCTCAGCCAGGTGAGAGACGAGAAGGAACATCTCATTGCCTGCGCTAGCCGCACCCTACAACACTTCCGAGCCTATCTGACGTGCACCCGGGGATATTTATTACGAAGTTATGTCCATTGTCCCCTGTCCCTCACCAAGAACTTTGTCTTACCCACCTTATCAATTTATATGACTATTTTGTATAGCTGGATCTGTTCTCTTTATCACCTATGTTCTATTGTAGTACAGCTGATGCCTCCTGATCGTGTTGGGAATTGAAGAGTGTTCCATTGTTGTCTATAGATGTGCTGCATCCAGCTTCAGGGTCTGGCACTTGCACTACTGGTGACTCCACTAAAGAAAGACCCAATCTTGGAGAATGTGTGTTTGAGTGTTCCATTCTGATGATATTCTAAGAGAAGGGAGAGATAATAAAGAGATAGACAGACTATTAGTTCATAGTGGTTTCTATGTATGATTCATATCAAAACTTAGTATAACTGAATGTACTGTAACTTAGCCTAGAGTTCAAAATTCTATATCTTTATCATTCGGCCTACAGACAGAATGGTAGACAAAAATGGAGAGGTAGTGGCAGATTACAATATGATGGATGTGTGGAAAGATTAGCTTAGTGCAAATACAGTAATATGGAGAGGAATCTTTGTCGGCCAGAGTGGACAGAAGGGTGTTGTTTTGGTATGAATATGATGAGCAAATGGAAGATGAAAGGATTACAAAGATAATATGCAAGTCGGATACAAGGGGAGGTAGAGGGGTAGGAAGACCTCCATTAAGATGAAGAAAATGTGTATCACAACCGTTGGAAGATAGAGGAATGACTATAGATCAGGCAAAAGAAGTGGTAATAATTAGGAATGATTGGAGAATGCTAGTGAACACAGTCGTTTGGGAGAGGGCACAGAGGAGTTCGGGGCCAGTTGGACTAGATAATAGTCCACCATGCGCCTGGCCCGGGGAGCTGGTATATAGGGGTAAGACACCGATAAAAGTACCTGTCGGTTAAGGAAAGTACCGATTTTCAAATGCACCTTACGCATATAAAATCTTTCTGTATACGACTTGCATTGGTATATTCGTAAAGAGCACACTCTAAACTATTCACAAGTCACTTAAAACACTAAAATTGGCTTACCGCAGCCATGTAATAACATGGTGAACCTTTGTGAAATTGGCTAGAAACGGCGAATTTAGCGCTGGATAGAAATGAGTGCTTTCATTCCTCCTTGCGGTACCACCCTTATTACGTTGGTAATTGAATTCATATCTTTCCTAAACACCGACATATGATTCAGAAAGCCTTCAGCTTTGCATATATATGCATATTTGGTACATATGACACAATAATACATAATTCAAATACTTACCAACATGTCGCTGTAAGGCCATCAGAATCGTCTCAATATTTTCCTATTTTCGCCATTTTAAGCAGCTCCTCCTTATCATATCCGACTAATATAAGACGTTCAGTTATTCAGAATTGTAAATCATGTGAGGAAATGCTGATACTGAAGCTACATTCTCCATATTAGCCTGTAATATGACGAGACCGAAAGACCGCCATTTCTAACCACTGAATGAGAGAGACAGGCAGTCCTAAGAACAGTGACTGAATTTCTGAACACCTCTTTACAGGCCTCTATTATTATGTTCTCTCCACCAACCAACTTTACTCCTAAACTCGATTAATGAAATTAACAAACACATGTGGCAGTCCGGGGATTCGAACCTAGGATGCTCACATAGAAAATCAACACACTTATGCATTGCACCACGAAGACAGTTATATACGAAAACTACTAACTTAAATGGTCAATCTACATAGGAGCATGTCAATAAATAAATATAACACATATTTATTACACAATTAGTATACAATTAATAGAATTTGAGAGATTTATACCCATCATTTCCCAAGATAACTACTAAAAATCACCATTAGACATCGTGACAGTGCTCAATGACTTTGGCTTCGACTTGATACACTTATGGTGACCGTATCTTACTTTGAAATATATAAAATATGACATAATTATAAGAGGTAGATTTATGCATTAAAAGTAGCGTCAGGCCACCCAAAACAATGGCACTTTCATCGACGCATAGCAAAAATTGAGAACATTTTTATAAAAATCCATAGTTTGCCACAGGATGCATTTCATAACTCATGAAATCGGACACGGTGAGCTGAAGATGTGCCAGTTCTGTTCTGACAATCATCTTGAGACAAGGAAATGTAGTTTTATCAATATTTAGAAAGTTTTAGACCTTGACCGCACCGGCGAATCGGCGAATCTTGTTCTGTCGCGCACAACTATTCACTTAATAACTAGTAAGACCTATATATTTTACCTTTAAAGTGGAGAGTGTTAATGGGGTATCTGGCTGGCGTGTATAAATACGCTGAAGAAGAAACACTGAAAGAATACCACCCAGCTGAAGTTGGCGGTACTCAATTACGGAAGAAAAGTACCAAGCACTCATTTCGTTGTTTTTTCCCTATGAAGGTTCATGCCTGGATGCGTGGTGGGCGGGCACTGTGGTGTGCTCCGCTGCATGTCTGCCTGTTGAGACCAGAACCTCTCCGGGAGGTCAGGGGCCGGGGGAGTGCTGGCGTGCCCTTAGTGATTCCTGGTCTCTGGGTCTTCTCCTGGGCAAGTATTTTGTTTATTTCTGTGTTGTGTTGTCCCTGTTCGGGCTCTGATTCGAGTTAGCCACCCCCAGCTATGGGGTATGTGCCTGAGTACATACATACATACAGATCGCTAAGTTAACAAGTCACTGGTAACAGTCAGTGGTGCTTTTACATTCAGAGATTAATGTCATGTCAAACCGCGCTCAGTCTGATATTGACGGGAAGCTTTTTTGCATTACCGGTACTGTAGAGTACAGTATGGGCTAGAATGAGGGTATATTCTATTAGTTAGTTATTTTTAGTAAAATTTATCTCAAGTTGTCAATCCGCAATTGCTTTAAAAATAATATTGAAAATACACTCACAACACACCGTCAGTACAAGACGTGTGTTCCTCCACAATGTCCCATGTTATGTTTTTCTTTTGATTTGTATGTACCGTATGTTAATGGCCTGAATAATGGGTGTGTAATATTGTTATTGCAGTATCAATACAGTAAGTTAAAGTGAAGTTTATATTGCGTCAATTGTTATTATATGAAACTATGTGTTGGAAGTAAAAGTGCAGATATTATTATATAGTTGTGGGTATAGGATATGCGATATATTTTGTGATGCCTACCAGCATTGGCAGAATCGCCTCCCGGTAGCCACTAGCGCTCGCCAGGGCAGTGAAATGGGCTACAGTTATCAGAGAATGTTGTTCTTTCTTTCATAGTGTTCGTGTTGTTACAGACAGTCCCGTGGTGGTCTTTATTTTTGTCTGTGACAACGGGAAGTGTTTTATATCATGAGTAGAATATAAGATGCATTGTGGAGGGAGAGAGAGAATAGCGAGAGTGTGGTGGTAATATGTGCGTGCGTATGTATGTGTTGCCTCCCTCACTCGGAGTTTTCCCGCTCGCGCGCTTTACCGCGCCCTTGATTGGCTGGTGGTTCCTGGCGCCTTCTGGAGGCCTGCTGCCTTGTGACGTATCGGCCTGTGATTGGCCGACCACCATGCCTTTGTGTGATCCTGAGGTTCCCGTGGAGCTACCTTCCTCAGAGCTTGCCTGACCAGCATACCCTTCACATATCCATTGCCACCTGTCCCCGACTTCTACCTATAGAACACTTTCTCTCTCTCTCAACTTCTTACCTCTTATGCTTCTAATCTATTTAACATCATAACTCCCCTTTGGTTCTGCACGATTTCATACATCGGCCATCGTATTATATGCTGAAGCTCTCAGATATTCCATGTTTAGATAGACATTTTGGAGGGGTTAACATTTTGTCTGTAGAGGTTCGACACACTCGTGGTGTCTCCCTACCTTTTGCTTGGTTGTCTGCGGGGCTATTTAATGCTAGACTGGGGTGAGGCTATTGTTGTTGTGATTTCCGATGTGTACCCGGTGTTGTTGAACCTGTACAATCGCAACGGATGCGTGGGAAGCCTAGGTTGTCTTTCTGACTGTGTACCTTGTGAGTTTAGCACTGTGTTGCGAGTGAGGGCTTTTGCCTCTGCCACCCAACACTGTGCTAACTCGTTTTGCTTTGACTTTGAGAGGGTCGCCAGGAGAGAACCAGATACTAGCGATCTGGATCTCTCAAGAGAGCCCCCGTCAATTAACGTAATTTGGCCGTACAGTCTTAAGGACCTCGCTAGGCTACGAGCCGCTTGCTCAGCCATTGTTTCCTAGCCTACTACATCCCAGCTAGACTTTATTCACCTAGCAGACACCCGATTAAGATTATAATCTCTTATGTTATGTATGCAGCATTTTTATTCACGTTGATTGTAAGCCTTGGTTGTTGTTGAGTTGCACAACCTGAGCAGGCTTTTACGTTGCCTGAGGAAGTACTTCTTTTGTTGTTGGAGATAATACTATTGCACATTTATTATTATTCCCGTGCCAGTTAACACTGTATGTCCATACACTTGTCATATCTTGTTCCTGCTTTATATAACAGTTCAAAATCCGATTCGATCATCTTAAGCAGCATCAGACTTTCTTCAGAAGATTCCTGCTCGATGCTTTAGGACTTTTGTTCACTTTCTTTAATATAGAAGTGACAGATTATTATTGTTTAGAGTAACGTTAATTATACCTTCTTCTTGTTTGCATTAAATCATTTCAGTGATTTAATTAAGCTCTCTATCCTTTTCCTTTATACCTTATTAACGTAATTGTATGTTGTTGTGCTCAGGCTGTATCAGAGAACATCAGCCTGTAGTAGTAGTGCATTTATACCGAGTTATAGGATACCCCATTATCGCAGATTTAACTCTGGAGGGTATAGGTGTTTTTGTGCGCCGGCATTATAAGTTCGAGGGTTGGATCTAGTGTTACCGTTGTGGCTGTGTGCCTTTCTAGTCCAATGATTAAGAGCCCTTGTTTTATACGTGTCCCGGTCATAACAATTTTGACTTTTGTAAGTCTATTGATGACATAGTTAAATACCCTTGATTTATTTCCAAGCGACATATAGGCATTGATCCACTTACGATTGTATTTAATGCTTGGCCTTGTACTTCAATTAATGTCAGATCTATATAAAAGTTTGTCAAAAATAGGTCCGAATCACCCCGGTCGACGCTATGTAGGCTACCTTACCTCATGAGGCTTCTCAAGATGACGCTTTAGTGGTGACCTCCTATGCATTGGTTGGGGTAGATGTGAGAAGATGGTTGGTACTGCATTCGGTTTGAGCTTCCTCCAGTCATCTCTCCTGTGGGATTAGAACTGACTGTCTTCAAAGTGTACCTGAAACATAATTTGAGAAAAATAATTATTGTTGTAAATGTATGGACACTCCCAGATGGGCTTGGCCCATGGCCTTCAATCAGGATTATGGTGACTAAGGTATAATCTTAACCATTTCAGATTCTTGACACATATTGACAGGCGTTATTAGATTATTTTACACAAATATCCATGTGATTTCAATATATCTTTCCTAATATGAATATAATCGTACATAAGTAGTAAAATTAAAAAAAATAATAAAGTGGAAAACTTGACAAGTCGTTACAAACTTTAAACAGAGTAAAACAATAAAACAAACACATTAAACTCAACATCATCAAGAGTAACAATAAACTAATGAAAATCACTGTGTGGGAAACTGCATTTCAATAAATTGAAAAGTAAATTTGTGAAACTGAGGATCTTAAAACATATACAGGTACATAGCATTTCAAAGTCAAGGTCAAAGTCAAAGGTTTTGATTAGCGAAAAGCAGATTATATATACAAGTTATATAAGATAGTATATTACATGGCTGAGCCCATTAAGTGGACTGGTACACTTAAAGGGCAACCTTTTTCCTATTATAGATATGGTACTTGTGTGCATCTTGAGAAGTATGTATACCAAATTTGATCAAAATCCATTAATAAATAAATATATAAAAATAATTTAATATTCAATAATTGCGCAAATATATCACATAATTTATTTTGTATTTAGTCAGCAGCGTTTGAAGTTAGAGCCTTGATTTGTTTTAGAGTGAATTAGTAGACTTGCTACTATATCCTCTGTTGAAATTATTAGTTTAGACCCAATTTTATTTGTCCTATCCTGCTTGAGATATATACTATTGTGGACATAAGTCCTGCTACACTTGCCCGGCAGAGAATCGCGAATTGTGTTGGTAACATTGGTGCGGCCCCCCCCCCCCCCCTTCCCCACTCTTCTACCCTCTCTCAGCCTTCTTTACTGTTTCACGTCTATAAGCCCCTCCCCTTGGATTGTTTCCACTACCATGACCATAACCAGGGCCCTGACTATAGCCACATAATGATAAATATCACGATACCCTCTCTCTCCTTCCTTTCTCTCATTTATCCCTCTATCATCAAATCTATGTATCTTATGCATGCTTTCCAATTCCTCCTAAAATGGAATAACATATCGTTAAAATAGCAATAGCTTACATAGTTCAAGTTCAGATTTGCCGTTTTATATAAACGTAGCACAATATATACCGGTAGTTTTATTGAGACTTGAATATACTTTTGCATTCTCATATTGTAATTCTGTTATGATTAATTAAGCAGATATATATAAATATTTGGAGTAAACATGTATTTCACTGTTGAAGTTTATATTCAGTACTACTAAAAGAGATCATTGACCCACACATATAATGGGTTCCTTGATTCAATGCATTGCATATTAGTGTTTTTAAGTATATGGTTATAGGTGTGCATTCTCAATAATCGTCTGTCAACCCGCTTCCCCCTTCACTACGCTCACACTATCTATTAATATTTCATAACTAGTCAACTCAAACAAACGGCCACACACATTAATGTGACATTACATTACACATACTTGCATGCTATGATCATACTTGAGGATATTTGACGTCTTGCAACTGCCTCAGCGAGCGCTGCTACCTCCGAGATTAACCCCTTCCGTACCAGGGTTGGGTCTAATTTTAATTTAGCTATATTTAGACAATTGTATGCAGTTAAGGAAGGATCTGTGGTATTTAGATGGCATAACACCGTTTAACTGTTACACTTCCTTCTTTTACTGAATAATAATGTTTATAAATAACTATACTCCATTCACTGGAGAGGTTGAAATTAAAGTGTTGGGCGAGGCCACCTGTAAGTGGTGAAGGGAGTGCTACGGTTCTCGCTCCTTCCGAGTGGATAAATGGTTCTTCTTGTCCCTTCCATTAACATAAACAAATACATAAGTGCAGTTCAGTCAAGTACAATATTGGATTGCATGTAATTACACCTAATTAATTTCGACTCTGTTTCATCATAACGTTGGGGCAGAATGCCAATTTGGCATGAAATTTGGGTATATTAAAAAAGGCAGTTGACACGAATTATTAAGTCAAACATATGGCGGTTGAAATGTGTAAGACAAAACAGACTATAATTCCTTAAACATGACATATTTATAGAACTAAAATATACTGTATATAACTATATATCTATATTAATCACGAGTGAAGTAGCTTAAGGGATGTCGTTGCGTAGCAGATGAATGTCAATATAATAAAGCAGAGGGCCTTGCTGAATCTTACCTAGACCATGAAAAGATGCTTTTTATTTACCCTCTCGATTCCGGGGATATCATATATATTTCACTATAGCTATGTTCAGACTATTATATATTGATAAGTTGTAGTTAAGGTATTATTTGTGATAGTCAGTAACATTTTAAATAGTAGACGACTTCTTTAGCTCAATACAATCTTCAAATATTTGCCAGAATTGGATGAAAAGAATATCACCGCTACTAAATGAGTTAAACCTCATAGTTGTAGCGTTAATTGGATGAAGAGACTCATGCCCATACCATTTTAATAAACACCAACCATAGAGACTTATATATAAAACAAAAAACTAAGGGATAATTAAGTAGGATATAGATGTAATGGTTAGGGAATATTGTAAATAATGAACATGTGGGAATTCACCTAATGTAAATATGAATATTTCTGGCCCTCTATGACTTTAAATTTTTAAATATTTAATGTCCAGTTAGTTTATAGGTGTTTCAACAAAATTGATATTGGGCCAAACAGATCATAAGGTAAACCATTGAATTAGTATGTATAGTAATAATAATAAAATTAGGCTGTCCTCCAAAGAGATTAGATTTACGCTGGAGTGGTAAAGGTATTGTTAAACACGCACTGGAAATGTTTTGGGTTTGATTATCGTCTTGTCCAACAATAAGAGTACCGGTTTTTGGTTTACCATGCAACACGTCTGTTAACCCTTTCACCACGATGACGTATTTTCGTCATATTTTGGTTACTATTAGACTATTTTCTTTAGCTTATAATCTACTTCTAGGACTCAAAGGGGTAAATACGATCTCAATAATTACTTTGAGTAACACAGGTCCTTCTTAAACTGCATACACTCGTCTGATTATAGCCAGAATCGAAGGTAGGAAGACGTCATCGTGCTGAAGGGGTTAACTAAGAGCACTATTCATATAACCTTATTTATAAACGGTGGTATATATTTGTAAACAGTGTTTGTTCCTAAATATTGTTATATTGTTTGTAGCTACTAGCTGTATACACCATCAATTTGCTTAATATAATTCTCAATCCAATATTTCTCAAATTCATGGTATGAAAAGTAAATGCAAGGTTTGGTTACATATTATAAAATACCGGTACCCTAGTCTTTCTTCCACGTGAAATGAATAGATATAGATAGATAAATTATATACACAATTGTCACGTGTTCGTATATAACTTATACGCGAAGTGTGTCCATATAGGGAAGAACCCGTTATATACCAGGAAAAAAAAAAAAAAAATCGATCTGGGTTTTATTTACGGTACTTAACCAGCTACCTGCTTAATAAGTATCGTGTAAATATGATAGGGTATGACTCTTTTGTGATACCGTACGTCTCTGTTACGTCACGGTCGTTCCCGCTGCACGGCGTAGGACGAGATCGTATATTATAAGATTGTAAGTAAGTTAAGATTATAAAAGGCCTAATATGCTATTAAGCAATATTGACATGGTCTTATGTAGTATATATGAATTTATCGTATATATTGATTTAATTTATCGTACTGAGCAACATAGATATGGTACGATCATTTGGGCGCCGGGCGTTTGCCAAGGCAGCAAGGTGTGACTCTGAGGAAGACAGCTCCGAGCCTTCACGAACACCGACCAGTTAACATCTAATTTCCGCCCTCAGTTGATCGAGCTTTTGTGCCTCTAATCACAATACACTGACAGCAATACATACATCTACACCATCACAACACTCTCATCGAAGCCATGACTGACTGACAGATAAGCATAGTATCCATGTCCATTCCCATATAATCATTTGATTCTTTCTTTCACTTGATTCGAGCCTCAGGGCCGAAGTCTTGCTTCCCCATTGTCCGCCATATTGGGTAAAGGTTCTCCTTTGTCTCGTTGCCACTTGGAACTATTGGTGAGTTAATTCCTGGATAATATTAACCCTTATAACCTTACCTTATATATAAAATATTATGTGAGACCTTTGGATATAAATTAGCTTGTTTCAGATTGAATAACCTAAAAAAAAATCTTGTTCAATATGACCCTTTAGTGTGGGTATTGCTATTTTGTGTGCTATTTTTTCTCCATAACATAGAAGTCTGCCGGTCGGCGTCTCTTAACTGTGCTACTATTTTACCCTTGTATTTGTAACATTTTAGGTAAATAGCCTACAGGCTTATATTTAAAATGAGTAAACAGGAAGAGACACCGTCTAGTGGGGTGCTGAGCAAAGCCCCTAAAAATCAGAGGGCGGGACTTCGGGGAGTATTAAATAGGCTAATTGTAGATGTCAACACTTTCATCACTACTGCTAACCTCGAGGAATTAGAAGCTAGATTAGACAATGTCCAGGCTACCCACGGTCATATTATGGCTCTGAGTGAGGTGATTGTGGCGCCACAGGCATGACAGAGGAGGAAGAGATAGTTACAGAGTGTGATAATCGCGCCCTCTATGATGAACCTGTCTTTAGCGAGAAGCACATATTACAACGTGCTGTCGCAAGTAAGAAGGGAGGCGAGAATGAGACCCAAAGAAGGGTTGACCCAAAACACACTGTGCACCTCCCAAAGCTCAATCTCCCTACATTTGGGGGCAAATTGACTGAGTGGTTAGCTTTTTGGGACGTATTTCGGTCTACAGTATATGAATCCTCTTTGGATAATGTCCGCAAGTTTCATTACCTAAAGGGACAAATGGAAGGAGAGGCCTTACATTTGATAGAGGGTTTTGCGGTAGTAGCTGATAGCTATCTGGAGGCAGTACAATTATTGAAGTCCACATACGGGGATCAAGAGCAGTTGAAGATGGCTCATGTCGTTGCCGTGTTAAAGCTCGCAGAACCACAGTATAAGGTTGAGGAGTTAGCAAATTTTAGGGCAGATATGGAGTGCCATACTCGATCGCTAGACACCCTAGGGCTCACCACACCGGAAATGATAGTCATTATCTTACGTCAAAAGCTTCCTATGGCAATACTTGACAAGGTTAGATCATTTGATCTGGGGGGAGTTCAAAACTCAGTTCAGTAAAGAAATTAGCAATCTACAGTTGAACAAAGGGAGAATGTATGTGTCGGGAGGGAGTGAGAATGTGGAGATGATGGGAGCTGTAAGCATGACGGTGGGGACTAAAGAAAAGAAAGAGGGTATGTATAAGAAACCTGCTCAGATTCTATGTAAGCTATGTAATAACAAACATAAATGGAGTTTCTGTGTAAAATACCCAACAAATGAGACAAAACTAGCACAGGCAAAGAAGTTGAAGCTATGTGTAGGTTGTCTAAGTAAGGAACATGGTCAGCAGGGATAATGTACTGCTACATACTTAACCCGAAAACGGCGAGGGGGGGGTATTGAACTAGCTCCCCATGGGCGAGCATATTGGCTCCATTCAGGCCTATAATCGTCATTTTACGATAAATATCGTTATTACTTATTCATATGAGCCTATTTTACCTTCACTATGAAGATAGTAACCTGTAATAACAATAAAACAAGTGAAAATATAATTTTTCTAGTCAAAATCGCGAATATAGATGGACCAGCCCATTCATGAATTATGGAGAAAATTGAGGCAACCCCTCCCTCCACGAGGCCTCAAGCCACACTGAGCCTACTCATACACACACTCGGTCATGTAACACACCCGCTAGGCACGTAAGCACATCCTCCACACAGTTTGCTAATGTTAGCACAAAAATATACCAACGAATTAGGGAATAACAGGGAAAATAGGTGATAATTGAAGGGGGAGGGGAAAGGGAGGAAGGAGGGGATGTGGAGGAGTGATATGAGGTATAGGGAAAAAAAAAAAAAAAAAAAAAAGTTCTTTAGTGCTACTGGGGCTGTTTAAATGGGTTTTTTAGGCCTCCCTCTTAAGAGCTTTGCCGCCGTCGCCCAGTAAAACCTCTTAAGAGCTTTGCAGCCGTTTACAGGTTAAGGCCCTGTCGCCACTGCAAAGGACATCACTTTGACAAGTTGTGTCCTAGAGCAGATAAAGTCAAAGACGTCAAACCAGAGGGTACTACAACTTTGACACTAGGTAGCACGCAAGACACCACTATATTGCCCACAATACAGATTCCCATGGAAGGTAATGACAGTAACAAGATTTGTCGGGTACTTCTTGATCAAGGTCTCAACTGTCCTTTATAAAGAGCTCCATATTAATGGGACTTAAGCACCGAATCGTAGGGGCTGAGACTCTTCGATTGCAGGGCTTCACAGGGGTTACTGACAAACAAGACTACGAGATAGCGGAGATTTCATATTTCTACCGTAAAAACAGGTACTTTATGACATGTATAGTAGTAGACACCCTACCAGAATATGTATCTGTAGGAGTGAAGAAAGTGGAACACGCATTACGTAGCAAAGGGGTTAACTTGTCAGATCCCATGGGAGATCAGAGTGAGGTGCATGTTCTACTTGGTGTGGATCATTATTATGATGTAGTATACCCTGGATTTAAAAAGATGTGTGGTGTAATTTTAATCCCCACTAAATTTGGTTATTGCATGAGCGGAAAGGTGCATACTACACGGTCAAATGTCCTGGTCGACACGGTTTCGATTTTAAGAGTGAATGTAACCACGGCAGAGGAGTTGGGAAGGGAAGATTCCCAACCTAGTGACCCTAAAATGACTGCCGAGTTCGACCTGGAAAGACTGTGGAGATTGGATCACATAGGCATTAATCCTATGAAGACTGAATATGACTCGGAAGTTGCGCTGAAAAGGTTTGGCGAGTCTGTGAACTACTGTGCCTCAGACAAGCAATATAAAGTTAGTTTACCCTTGAAGAACAGTGAGATAAGCCTGCCTACCAACTATGGTTTGGCATTAGGTCGCTTGCGCGCATTACAGCATAAATTGTCTAATGAACCGAGCACGCGCCAGGCGTATGACGATGTATTTCGGACCTATGAAGATAGGGGCTTTATTGAGAGAGTCGATGTAAAGGAACCGAGTAAGAAGGCTAGGGTTCACTATCTGGCCCATCATGGGGTGAGAAAAGACAGCGTCACCACACCAATACGGGTGGTGTTTGACTGCTCTGCCCACCAAGGTCAACAACCCAGTCTAAATGACTGCATGCTGACAGGTCCGTCCATGGTGTCGGACCTGTCCCACATCTATTGCGGTTTAGGCTGGGGAAGTACGCATATACTAGTGACATCGAGAAAGCATTCTTGATGGTCAAGCTAAAAGAGGAAGATAGAGATGTTACCCGCTTTCTTTTGTTCAGCGACATTAGCGACTCTGAAAGTCCGTTTATAATCTACTATTTTCGGTTTGTACTCTTTGGGGCAACATGTTCACAGTTTTTGTTAAATGCCACAATCAAAAAACATCTAGCAGATACACTTGAGGATACACGTAAACTATCTCGTGGATAATATATAGACAATTTGCAGGGTTCTAGCGATAGTCGGGATGATTTGTTACAAACATACTGACAAGCACGCACATGGTTTACAGATGCACATTTATTTCTCCGCGAGTGTACTAATAGTGAAGATCTTCAGAGTTTGATACAGGTGGACGGTACGGCATCTCATAACCAGGAAAAGTCCAGAAATTTGGGGATGGTTTGGCAACCTAAACATGACATACTACCTTTTCAAACAAGGTCTTTTGCTCAGCAGATGGGAGCGCACACAAAAAGAAGTCTGTAGAGCAAAGTTGCGCAATTTTTTTATCCTTTGGGTCTAGCATTACCCGTTACCATAAGAGCTAGGATTCTAATGCAGGAAGTTTGGAGACGTAAAATAGGATGGGATGACAATTTGCCCGAGGACCTGAATGACCAAGGGACATTGTTGTTAAATGAGTATGATATCCTATGTACTAAACCTCTACCTCGTAAAGTGGCGGCGTTTGGTGACGTTACGTTACACACGTTTTGTGATGCTAGCGCCACGGCATACGGGGTAGCCATATATGTCGTTACTTCATTTGGGGCACATTTAGTTACTGCCCGGGCCAAGGTAGCCCCGGTCAAAAAGGTAACTATCTCTAAAATGGAATTGACTGCCATGCTGCTATTAGCGCGTCTGGTGCAACATGTACGCGCGGCATACGAGAGCGAGTTAAATATTGAAATCGTTCACATATGGTGCGATAGTCAAGTCGCACTCAACTGGATACATAGCAAGAAGTCTCTGCCAGTTTATGTGAGGAATAGGGTAGATTAGATTAGGGCCCTATTGCCAGACATTGCTTATCATTATGTAAATACAAAAGACAACCCTAGTGATCTCATAACTAGGGGTATAACGGCTAGCCAGTTAGTGAAGTCCGAATTGTGGTGACATGGTCCAAAGTGGCTGCTCCATGAAAGTGAATGGACGATTTGACATGCTGTTGGTGAGGGACTTCTGCCACTGGAAACAGTGGCAGTTACAGCCCAACCAAATGAGCCACCAGGTCCAATAATAGAGTGGGCAAGATTCGGTGACTATAATAAACTAGTCAGAGTTGTCGCTTGGGTGTTGCGATATGTATCCAATATCAAGCTTAAAGTATCGGGTCAACTCTGCCACAGGGGTCACAACATTGATGCTCGTGAATATAAAGCAGCTGAAGTAACTTTGATCAAGTTGGTTCAAGCAGAAACCTTTTCCAATGAATTAGAATATTTGCAAAGCTCGAATAAGATATTAATGCCTAACTTAGTGCGTCAACTAAGGTTGCACCTAGATAATGACCTCATCAGGTGTGAGGGTCGCCTGAAGTGGTCGGGTGTAACGGACGGCACAAACCGCCCTATACTTATGCCAACAAGACATCACGTTACTGATATATTGATCATACGTGCACATAGGGAAGTAAAACACTACGGGGTATGTCATAATATATCAAATTTGCGTCTCACATGGTGGATACCCAGAGTTCGACAAGTAGCTCGACGCATAGTAAGAAAGTGTGTAATATGCCAGAGACTAAAAGGTAAACCATATGCAACTGGACCCGCTCCATCTCTACCTGAATGCCGTGTAAAGCACATAGAGCCTTTCCAAGCTGTAGGGTTAGATTACACAGGAGTATTGAAGACGAGAGAGCATGAGAAGATATATATATTATTGTTTACCTGTGCAACGTCTCGAGCGGTACACCTAGAACTATGTGATAATATGTGTAGCGAAGAATTTATGCTGGCGTTTAGACGGTTTTGTGCCCGTCGTTCATTCCCTCTCCCTCAACTCATTCTTAGCGACAATGCTCCCACTTATGTCCATGCATCAAAATATCTAAAGGATAATATGGTGAGCATATTATGAGCAGTGATCCTACAATCTTCCTCCTCCACCTTGGATGATTCCGGTGTTATTGCTCCCTCTTACTTATGCCTAATATCCTAATCTCTTCTAAAGATGTACTTTCTACCCTCTCTGGGCTTAACACTAATAAGGCGTACGGTCTGGACGGTGTTCCTCCTGTTGTTCTCAAAAACTGTGCTTCCGTGCTGACTCCCTGCCTAGGCAAACTCTTTCGTCTCTGTCTATCCTCTAACGTCTTCCCTTCATGCTGGAAGTTTGCTCACATTCAACCTGTCCCAAAGAAGGGTGACCGCTCTCAACCCTCCAACTATCGTCCAATTGCTCTCATTTCTTGTCTTTCTAAAGTTTTTGAAACTATTCTTGCTTCCAAATTTCTTAAGCATTTCTCTTCTCATAATCTGCTCTCAGATCGCCAGTATGGCTTCCTTAAGGGTCGCTCAACTGGTGATCTTCTTTCATATCTTACTATCTCTTGGTCATCCTCCTTTCGGGACTTCGGTGAGACTTTTTCTATTGCACTAGACATATCGAAAGCCTTCGATAGAGTCTGGCATATATCTTTAATTTCTAAACTACCCTCCGGTTCCTATCCCTCCATCTGTGCCTTTGTCTCTAATTTCCTTTCCGGCCGTTCCATAGCCGCGGTTGTGGACGGCCATTGTTCACTTCCTCACCCTATAAACTCCGGTGTTCCTCAGGGCTCTGTCCTATCTCCTATTCTCTTTCTAATTTTTATAAATGATCTCCTTAACTGTACCTTAATTCCCATCCATTCATACGCAGACGACTCAACCTTACACTACTCCATTACTTTTTCAGGACGCCCCAGCCAGCAATCCCTCAACGACAAACGTAATGAAGCCATAGAACTCTTAAATTCTGATCTAAATACTATTTCCAATTGGGGCAGAGAAAACCTTGTTAACTTTAATGCTTCCAAAACCCAATTTCTCCATCTATCTACCCGTCAGGATCTCCCAGCGGACTATCCCTTATTCTTCAACAATACAAAAATCAACCCTTCATCTTCTCTCAATATTCTTGGTGTCTCTTTTTCTTCTGCTCTCATTTGGAACGACCATATTACCAGTCTTGCTAAGGCAGCCTCCCAGAAGCTGGGTGTGCTCAACCTCCTTATGGTGTTCTTTTCCCCTGCACAGCTTCTTGCTCTGTACAGGGGCATAGTGCGCCCTTGTATTGAGTATTGTTCACATGTGTGGGGAGGTTCCTCTCACACCACTCTCCTAGACAAGGTTGAAAGGAAGGCCTTTCGTATCATTAACTCCCGTCCACTCACCAACTCTCTGCAATCTCTCTCTCTCCGCCGCAATGTTGCATCTCTCTCGCTATTCTATCGCTACTATAATAATCAGTGTTCCTCAGAGCTATCCCAGTGCATACCACCTCCTTTACGTAGGGCACGTGGTACCCGTCTTGCAACTCAATCCCACCCCTACTCTGTGCAACTCTCCAACCCAAGAGTGAAACGTTACTCTCAAACTTTCTTCTACTCAACAGCTGAGCTCTGGAACTCTCTCCCAGAATCAGTCTTTCCCGCTTCCTATGACTTAAATTGCTTCAAACTCCGTGTGTCCAGGCATTTTGGCTCGAACGTCCCTTGATTTTGGCCCTGTCACTCTTTCAACTATGGGGGAGGCACTCGCTATAGGCAGTTATGCCTTTTGCCTCCCTCAATCACATATAAAAAAAAAAAAAAAAAAATCACTTTTTGGGGAGAGAGGAAGTGCGAATGGAGGTTCATTCCAGTTAAGGCACCTTGTTTTGGTGGAATGTGGGAACGGTGTGTCGGCATAGTAAAGTCAGGACTCAGAGCGGTAGTAGGACGTGCTCTATTAAAGAAGAGTGAGTTGACGACAGTCCTCACAGAGAAAGAGGCAGTCGTGAACGATCGTCCGCTTACATATGTGTACACCGACCTGCAAGAACCACTACCATTAACGCCAGCTCACTTGCTATATGGAAAACCATTGACTGCGTTTCCATCTGATTTCCAATCCAGAGGATCCCTCGTTGTACTCTGAGGTAGCGGTGTCTAAGAGATACCAGTATATATCGAGGATAATAAAAGATTTTAGAAAACGGTGGATTAATGAATATCTGCTAGCATTGAGGGAAAGGAGTGTTCCACCCTCTGGTAGACCGACGGCACCTACTGTTGGTGAAGTAGTTTTAATGAAAGAAAATAGTCCTCGTTTATACTGGAAATTGGGCCGCGTGTTGGAGGTATACAAGGGGGAAGATTCTGTAGAGCGAGTGGCACTATTGAGGACGGCCACTGGAACTACTGTTCGTCCTATCGCACGTTTGTACGCTTTGGAGCTCGATTCTACTTAACAATCGGAGACTCCACCTGTTATTGCTGGGTCCGAGAATTCTCAAAGTAACGACTCACCTCTTACTGATGGTGATCAATCTCGGACCGGGACGCGTCCCAGACGCGCTGCTGCTGGCGCCGTCGACATGTGGCGTCAGAAGATAGCCTCTGGGCAACTTTAAGTTTAAGGTGTGCTTCAGGTATTTTTTTGTGGGGGGAGTGTATCGTATAAATACGATACGCTATGACTCTTTTGTGATCCCGTATGTCTCTGTGACGTCACGGTCGTTCCCACTGCACGGCGTAGGAAGAGTAGATCGTATATTATAAGATTGTAAGTAAGTTAAGATTGTAAAGGCCTAATATGCTATTAAGCAATATTGACATGGTCTTATGTAGTATATATGAATTTATCGCATATATTAATATAATTTATTGTATAGAGCAACCTAGATGTGGTACGATAATTAGGGCTCCTGGCGTTTGCCAAGGCAGCAAGGTGTGCCTAGAGGAAGACAGCTCAGAGCCTCTACGAACACCAACCAGTTAACATCTAATTTCTGCCTTCAGTTGATCGCGCTATTGTGCCTCTAATCACAATATACTGACCGCAATACACACAGCTACACCATCACGACGCTCTCATCGACGTCATGACTGATAGACAGATAAGCATAGTATTCATGTCCATTCCCATATAATAATTTATTCTTTCTTTCACTTGACTCGAATCTCAGGACCGAAGTCTCGTTCCCCATTGTCCACCATATTGGGTAAAACGTTCTCCCTTACCTCATTGCCACATGGAACAATTGGTGAGTTACTTCCTGGCTAGTATTAACCCTTATAACCTTACCCTATATATATAATTTATTATGTGAGACCTTTGGATATAAATTAGCTTGTTTCAGATTGAATTCAGTTTAGATAGGGGGTAAATTAAATTTAGATTGCATTTATTTGATTCATTATAGCTTAGTAATATTTAACTTCCATTGATAGTTTACCACAAGCTCAAAGAAAATTAGCCTCGAGTTTTCAGCAAGTTTACTGGACACCTACAACCTACATCACCGCCAAGAAAGTTCTGAAGCATGTCGAGCGTGTGTCCTGGGTAAAGATCGAACACGCACCCCAGGACCTTCAGGAGAACTAGTAGCCTCAAAACCATGGCAATTACTGGCCGTTGACGTAATGGGCCCCATGGAAGGTGTCAAAGGCTTTAAATATATCATCACCGTTGTAGATACCTATTCTAAATATGTAATCGCCTGCCCCGCAAAAGACCGCACTGCCTTTTCAGTAGCAGAAGCCATGATACAGCACGTATTTCCATACTTTGGTCTTCCTGAAGCCATTCACTCCGATAATGCCCCAGAGTTCACAGGACACATATGGACTCAAATCTCCCAAATGTGCGGGTTCACTATCAGTCATTCCTCTCCTTACTGGCCCCAAGGCAACTATATCTGCGAAAGAAGCCACCATACCATTGCTAATCAGATAAGGACTCAATTACAGCAGATGAACACCACCGACTGGCCCAGTCAAGTCAAAGTAGTACAATGGGGAATCAATACTTGCCCTCGACAAGACAGAATTTCCCCACATGAACGAGTCTTGGGGTACCTCCCCTTCTCCTTCCCCTACGTCACCTGTCCGCCCCATACGAGCCTTCGTCCAACTTCGACTAGTCCCTCGTCCACTTGAAGAACTGACTACGACAACTATAATACCTGCAGGATCTCCAGCCTGACGAAACACCCAAAGTCAGTCCCCACCACATCGGCGATTTAGTTATGGTAGCTTACCTTCCTGTACCCTCTAAACTCAGGCCAAGATATAAAGGGCCCTTTGAAATCCTCACAGAGCCAAATTGTTACCAGGT
Source organism: Paralithodes platypus (assembly GCA_032716605.1). Taxonomy (NCBI): domain Eukaryota; kingdom Metazoa; phylum Arthropoda; class Malacostraca; order Decapoda; family Lithodidae; genus Paralithodes; species Paralithodes platypus. Next base: position 53,929,175 of record CM064497.1, on the reverse strand, counting down.
CACAATCAATTACCACGGAGAGTCACGCACATACCGTAATCGATATGTACGCCGGTTCAACCAATTGATGACAATATAACCATGCTTGCTGACTCAGACAATAATACCACATGCCCTGCAACTAATAATCAAAATTTAGGTTCCACAGAGTCATTGTTCCCTCCCCAAATTCCCCCCATCACCCCTCTTATATACCTTATATACCTTGATTTTCAAAAGGCCTTTGACAAAGTTCCCCACAAACGTTTACTGGTAAAACTAAAAGTGCATGGAATACAAGACGGTGTGTTGAAATGGATAGAAAATTGGCTCAGCGACAGAAAGCAAAGAGTAGTCATAAACGGTAAGGCATCTAAAAAAGAAAAACAAAATTTAAGAGACAATGAACGGAGGAAGGAAAAACACAGATGAAACAAAAAGGTCCATGTGCCTAAAGGCATCCTCCATTCAGAAAATGTTTGTAACAACTGGATTTAAACTTTTGTAGATTGTAAGTTTGTGGAAAGCAACTCGAGGGAAGTGAATTCCAAAGAGTAGTAGTTCTAGGGATAAATTAATTTTGATAAGCAGAAGTTCTGCATTGTGGAGAAGAAAGTGTAAATTCATGGGCGCTCTCAGCTGCCCTAGTTCTACGGGGAAAGATGTGGAGAGGCGGCACAATTGAAGCAAGTTCCACGGAACAATTGCTGTGAAAATATCTGTAGAATAATGCAAGGGATGCAACGTTTCTTTGTATGGATAATGTAGGAAGGTCCTGTGTGATTGATTGCAGGGTTATTGATTAATCTAATAGCTTTATTTTGAATGTTGTCCAACTGCCTCAATGCAACCACTCCACTTCCACTCCACAGAGGTGAACAGTAATCCATCTAAGAACGCACATGACTTTTATATATTACGGCCAACTGCTCGTCAGTGAAGAATTCTCGAACTCTGTACAGGAGTCCCATTTTTTTAGAGGCATTCTTAGCAATGCTTCTAACATAATGTGTCCAGCTCAAGTTAGTAGTTAATGTTACACCGAGAATGTCAATACTAGGGGAAGTGGGAATATTTACATCATTAAAAAATATATGGGAGTCAGTGAGATTCTGTCGGTTAGAAAATTGAATGTACTTGGTTTTCTGTGCATTAAAGGAAACTAGATTCTTTTGTCCCCATTCATTCATTCTAGAAAGGTCCTGGTTCAGAGAAATTGCAGTGTTTATTTTTGAATTTATAAGATCGGGTTGGGTGAAAGAATTGGTAAATGTGAAGGAACTGTGGAGTGTTGAGTCATCTGCGTAGGAATGTATTGGATTATGAGTGGTAGATATGAGATCATTGATATGAATGAGGAACAGAGTTGGGGCCAAAACTGATCCCTGGGGAACACCAGCATTTATTGAGTGAAATTGAGAATAAAGGCCATCTACCATTACACATATTTTTCTGTTATGAAGATAAGAAGAAATTAGTGGAACTAATGATGCAAGGCCGTAGTGTGACATCTTCGACAATAAGGATTGATGCCAGACTCTATCAAATGCCTTTGATATATCCAGTGCTATTGTGTGTGTTTCACCATGTTGGTCTGTAGCTTGGTTGATTTGATGCGTAAGAAGGCAAAGAATGTCTGCAGTTGATCGACATCGTCTAAATCCATATTGCCTATCACTGATTAATTTATTATTCTCAAGATGCTCAATTATGTGATTATTTAATGTAATTTCAAAGACTTTACTAAGAGTGGAAGTTATAGCTATTGGTCTGTAGTTTGATGGATCTGAAGAGGCACCTTTTTTAGGAACTGGATGGATGTTTGCTTCTTTCCAGGGTACTGGGAAGCATGAGGTATGAGTACACAGACGGAAAAATGTTGCCAATACAGGAGCGAGCACCAAGGAGCATTTCTTAAGTACTATTGGAGGAATTTCATCTGGACCAGGAGCCTTATCTACTGAGAGATTCTGCAAAATAGTTTTGACATGTCTGGTGTGGATCTTGAGTGAGGGAATTTCAGGCGAATTAAAATAAAGTACAGGGACATCTTGATTTATTTCATCTAAGGTTGAGTTGGTGGAGAAAATATCCGCAAGAAGGTTAGCTTTACCTCGTGGGTCACTTACAAGATTGCCAGTCGGAGATTTTAATGATGGAATGGATGAAGCAGTAGTGAAGTTGGATTTGAATGAGTTAAGAGTAGACCAAAATATTTTGTTATCATTTGGATTATTTAGAAGTTTATTTGCCTGCTTGTGGAGAAAGTTTGATTTAGTTAGGTTTAATACAGTTTTGGCATGATTTCTGATGTTTCTAAAGTAATTAAAGGCTTCATGTGTTTTTGATCTTGTGTATGCATTGTAGGCTATTGCTTTTTGTTCAGTTACTCTAGCACAATTATGGTCAAACCATTTAGGTGAATTAGATATTTTAATGTACTTTTGATGAGGAATAAAAGTTTCCATTCCAATTTTTACAAAATCTTGTATGTGGCTCAAGGTGGTGTGTGCATCATTAGAAAAGAAAGAGGTCCAGGGAATATCAATAAAGAAACCTTGAAGACCCTCCCAGTCTGCCCTATCGTAATGCCATTTAGTCACCAAAACAGGTTCAGAGTGGGAAGGTGTGGTAGGTGATAGACAGGTGGCCTGTATCAGAGAGTGATCAGAAGATCCAAGCGGGGACCTCACTGTAACATCATAATTTTCTGAATTGGTTGTTAAAAAATAAGTCCAGTAGGTGGGAATTATGATTAGGATTATCTGGTACATGGGTGGGTTGGTTGACTAGTTGAGTGAGATTAAATGAGTCTGCAAATAGCTCACATTCAAGACCAGCATCATCAGTCCTGGCTGAATGAGTGAGCCATTCAACATTATGGACATTAAAATCACCCAACACAGTGATTTCAGAAGAAGCATTTAAGTTAAGGACACTGAGTTGTGAGGACAGAATATCAAAAAGACTTTGCTCTGGAGGAGTATTTGGGGAACGGTAGATGCAACATATGTATTTAAATTTACCAGCAGAAATAAATTTGTATATAGAATAATCAAAATAGGGACAATTGAAACTAGTAACCTCCTCCAGGGCAATTTCAGATTTTGCGAAGCAACATACACCTCCTTTAGGTCTGAAATTTTGGAGCAGTTGATAACCTGGAAAATTAAATCTAGACGTGTCAGATGTGGATAGTACTTGAGTCTCTGTCAAAAAAAGGAGAGTAGGGGATTCTGCTTGAAGAAATTGATGTACAGAATTGATGTTAGAGTGAAGTCCCCTTATATTGCTAAATGGACCAATGTAAGTAGCGGGGTGCCCCAGGGATCAGTACTAGGACCATTTCTCTTTCTAATTTACATCAACGACATAGATGAAGGTCTCACCTGTACAATCTCAAAATTTGCTGACGATACAAAAATTACAAATAGCGTACTCTCAAAAGAACAAGTTGACGATATGCAACACAATCTAGATAAGTTGTCATGTTGGGCCCAAATTTGGCAAATGAGTTTCAATGCGGATAAATGTAAAGTACTACATATCGGATACCAAAATGGGAAAGCAAACTATTCGTTGAATGGCACTCAGCTTAAGAATGTAAACAGAGGAACCGATCTGGGAGTAACAATATCAAGTAACCTAAAACCGAGTCAACAATGTTCAGAAGTTGTTAAAAAGGCAAACAAAATAATTGGCTTTATAGGCAGGTCATTTGAGCATAAATCCAAAGAAGTTATCCTAACCTTTTACAATTCCTTAGTCCGCCCTCTTCTGGAATACTGCGTTTAATCCTGGTGCCTTTATTACCAAAAAGATATGGACAAGCTAGAACGAGTTCAACATAGAGTTACCAAAATGATACCTAGCCTAAAGAACAAACCATACAAGGAGCGTCTTAGAGAATTAAATCTATTTCCTTTAGCCCAGAGTAGATTAACCCATCTTTGGCGGCGACCTCCTTAAGTCGGTTAGAGAACCAAGGCCTGAAAAGCGGGGCCCGCCTTATGTCGTATGCGATTTTTAGCACATAATCGGCTCTGAGAGAGAGTCCGAGTGGTGGGTGGAGCGCGGGTGGGCGCTGACCGTTCGGCATGGACCCAGTCCCGCCACTGACAGCTACATCACATCCCACCACATTCCAGGTCCCGCAATACAGGGTAAAAACTAACGAAATTACTGTATTTTAGGGATTTTCCCTTTGTGTTGCACGGTCGTTGCAAGAGAACCCTTGGTCGTACAAGGATGGTACAGATGCCATTGGAAAGCTCAATTATCGCCCTTTCACGGATACATAATTGTATTACGCTCTGGCTCTTCTTTATGCATGAAAAGAGCATGGAATGAAGCTCGTTTAGGGTAAAACTACCCGCTGGGCAGGTAGTAGCGTTACAAAACTAGCCGCTCGTTGAGTGTTAAGAGGCGACTTAATTCAAGTGTTCAAAATCAGCAAAGGCATCGACAATTTTAAACTGTAGTAAGTACTTCACTATCGACCAATCTAATTAGACGCAGGGAAACGGTTGCAAAATTATTAGTAAATCTTTTAACTCGCACAAATCTAAGAATTTCTTCTTCAATCGAGTTGTCAACTTATGGAATGGGCTTCCCCGAGACGTTATAGACTGCAGCACCGTTGATTCATTTAAACTTTGCCTAGACATTATATCTCGCATCAAACCCGCGACTGACTGCGTTTGTAAATGAATAATTTTATTTTATCCCCCCCTCAGTTACTAACCCATCTGTCCCCCACTAACTTCCTAATCCTGCCACGGACATTAGTTCCAGGGCAGTAGTTCCCTTTCCAATGTTCCCTTACCCACTCTAAACCACTGTTTGGACACTTGATCCTCAGTGTTTTGGAGGACAAGCAGCCTAGAAGAGTCACTAGACATGTTGTTGCTTGATTTCCTTTGTACTCCTCCCATTCTACCAAAAACACCCATTCCACCCATTGATAGCTTAGCCACCATTTCTCCTCCTCCTCCTCCATTTACCTTGCACTATTTCAATCACCCTAATACTCTAATACCCCCCATTCGCACAATGTCCGCACCACCCATACTTGCCACTCAGACGCACCCCTCTCTCCACCAACTATTCCGAAGTTGATATTCCCATGTCTTCTCTCTCACCAACTACTCAGCCAACTTCACCTGCATTATCTCTTATTCCCTCTACAGATTCAAACCCTAGTCTACTTAAAAAAGAAATGCCCTCACGACTACCGAAACCAATCATGCAATCTCCCCAACCATTCACTTCTACCAAGCGTTTGCCAACGCCCATAAATCAATCTAAAATCTCTCTCCAAACTTCCACATCTACTATCAACTCAACCTCTACACCTTTGGACATTTCAACAAAAACTCTCTTACCATCCAAATCACACGCCCCTCCCAAAACCCCAATTTCCCACTCTCAACAAACAAAGTTGAACCCTTCACTCTCTTTAACTCCACCTATTGTACAGCCTCCATGCAGACGATCTGGCCGACGTGTGACGCAAACCAAATGGTGGGCTCCAGAAACCTTCACCCCAAAAAAACAGAAGGAAGACCTCTACCACCACCCAAAACTCACCTGCCAGACAAAGCCTCTCTCCAGCCTCACCTGTTACCCTAGCTTCACCTGTCACCTCAACTGCACCTGCCACCTCTACCTCTACCACCACCACCACCACCACAACCAACCCGCTGACCAAACCTTCACACCTACAAGCCGCAAACACCCACCTTATCAAACCACCTGGTCAACCTAGTGACCCTACACCCTCCAAGCTCCTCCCATCTCTACCGGAGGGCACCGACAGCTCCAAGTCTCCCTCCCCCGTCTGAATCCTGAACACAACCCAGCAACATCCACTTGTCCTGAACCTGCACAACCAACCATGAAGATTAAACAACTCTCCATCTCAAAGGACCACCAGGACACTGAAATCTATACCCGTCTCAGTTGGTACACCTCGCCAACAAATCACCCATTCCTCTCCATTTAACCGTCACCTACTGTACAAGCATGATGCCTCCAACAACATCGCAGCAATAGTGTGGTGCCGTTTCCTGAAGGGCCTCACACCATACGTCCGCAACAAAACAAGATAATGAGCCATGACATCCCCAGAACCTGCTCCCGTATGTGAAGGAGCCCCCAAAATCAACATGCAGAATTTCCTCTATAAAAGGCAAGAAGAGAGAAATTAATAAGTTAACCCAACAACAGAAAACAAGCATAAAGAAGTTTCCCCTACAACAGCCAAAAGGTAAACAAGGCCCCACTACCTGTGCAGACCAAAACGCGCTGCTCCCTTGCGCTAATCCCTTCCAACCGCATCATCAAACATGGACGCTCCCCACCAGAAGTGAGAATTCCCTACCTGAGCCTGACTTGGACTACGACGAAACTACCTTTATGCAATTAAGACATCAACCTCCTCAATTACCACACATCTACCCAGAAGGAAATAATTACCACTACAACTACTATGAGAACCAACAAGGACAAGATCATTATTCACCCTCATAATGAAAGCATTGCATATAACATACTAAATGTTTAGGAACAGCCAAAACTGTAAACTAATTATCATTCATCCACCAAAGCCTTCTCATACATACCTTTAATATTAATAAATACAGAATGTCAATACCTATGCATCCCTATATGTACTATAACTTTAAGAACCTTAACCCATTGGCTGCGGGAGACGTTCCAGGGCGCATAGGCAATTTACAGCAATTTCCAGTCTTTAAAAGCCTGTAAAAGCCGTAGAAATCGAGTGTCAGTGGGCGGGACAGCAAGGGGCCCACCTCTGACTGTCAGCACGGCCCGCCACGCACTGAGAGAAACTGTGGTCTCGGACCGCGGTCTCACGCAGTGTTGCCAAGTGCTACATTACTAATAATTATGCGAGTTTTCCCAAATGTCTATGGCAGCGCTGCAGGTGAATCCAGCGAGTTAGGAAGCTCGTTCTAGTGTCATTTTAAAGCTATTTTCGTCTAGTTTTCGGCAGAATACATTTCATTTCGTGCATGCATTAATAACTGCAACAATAATCCAAAACTGTAATTTACCTGCCTCTCATGTTCCGAAACGCACTACCTCGGATACCAAATTAAAAAATTAATATTACCTGCCCGAAACAAGATATTATTAGCAAAGTTGATTCCACTTTCAGGTACCTCTCCTTCGGGCGAACATGCTTAATAGCTGGATAAAATCAACTCTGAGAATACTTCCGTAGGGCTTAGCCTAATTCCCCTTAAAAAGTATCTGCAAGTGGTGTTTGTGTGCAGCGACCAAGGAGTGTAGTAGGCGAGCTAGAAGTGGCCATTCTAGTTAGTGCGTGTGTGGAATCCCCCCTTGTGTCAACAGGCAGTGGACAACCTACTTAGTCACCACGTGTGACCAGATCTCTCACGGCTCCTACTTCTATACTTCACCCAAATTAACCCACTGAGCACCAGCTAATTATTAACACCTCACCCGCGGGGCCTCACATATGTCGAGCGAGAGAACCATGGCCACCCCTGCGGGGCCCAACAATTTCCGGGCGGGATGTTGAGCACATTATCGGCTCTGAGAGAGAGTCAACGCGTTGGGAGGATGATAGGCGGGCTCTGACCGCTCGGCATGGACCGAGCGAGGTAACTGAGCTCCCCACCACCACATCCCACACCCCTGGTCTCGTGAGACAAGGGAAAAACTTAGGAATTTACCTTATTTTAGGGTATTTGCCCTCGTGTTGCGCAATTGTTGCAAGAGAACCTGTGGTCGTACAAGGATGATTCAGGTGTCATTGGAAAGCTCTATTATCGCCCTTTCACGGATACATAATTGTATTACGCTCTGGCTCTTGTTTATGCATGAAAAACAGCATGTAATGAAGCTCGTTTAGGGTAAATATGCCCGCCAGGCAGGTATTAGAAGTTACAAACATCCCCATCCGTAAGGGGTTAATAAAAGTACTTTGTGAGACCAGCCAATTTGGTAAAAAAAAATGTATTTTCTTAAATAGCTGAAATAGGTGAGAAATTATGAATAGCACAAACAAAAACCACTCGCCAAGGTCATTTGGGGGTGGGGGTGGGGGGGAGCTTCAACAATCAGCTGATGCAGGGCGGTCTTTAAACTTCCTGCCCGCACCACCACAGCTGAGCGCGGCAGCACAGCAGATGTACGATTCGTCCAGTTTTCGAGTGACGGTTATATGCACCACCCGAGCATCATGTGTGCGTTCATAGTTCATATATTATCAACATGTATCACATAATGTCATTGCAAGTGAAGTTACAGTGTGATAAGTGCATAGATTCAAGTTTTATAAGTGCCGAGGGAGTGGCAAGTCCCGCGGGCGTCCTGGTTACCATGGCGACTGGCGGGCTGGAGGCCATCTTGGTCATGGACTCACGCACGTACACACAAGGCCAGCTCACAGACATCCTACTCCCCCATAACTTTCCCTTTCATTCAATGCCTCCCTCATGCACTGTTTATTGATTTTATACTTTACCGTATGTTTTATAGTTAGAATATGAGTGTTACACATTGTTTTAGGCACTTTTGACTTAGAAATATGGGTTTTGACGTATTTTTAGTGGGGCGACAGGGAAGATGGTGGTGAAGGCATGGGTGGGGGCACTGGGGGAGGACCAGTGTACACATCGCCGAGCTTGTTGTGTATGTAACAACATGAAGCACTCTCTCGTCTCTTCTTACCCCTACCATGATCTGGCGGAATTTTTAGGAATGCCATGGTGTCTGGATCATCCTCCTCCTCCCCTTCCCCACTTGGTGGGGAGTCAACTATGTCATGGGGAGCATTAGTGGAGCAATAAACATCGCAAGGCGAGGGGAGCAATAAACATCGCAAGGCGAGGGGAGCAATAAACATCGCAAGGCGACGAGATACGTCCAACACTCACTTAGTACACAGGACAACTGGCTAGGCGGGAGGCAGGCTCAGTAAGCCCAGTCCTCCCACTCCCTCCCTCTCTCTCCCTACTCTCCACCGCGGCGGGACTTGGGTATTGCCAATTGATAAGTATTGCCACTGTTAGGCAACATCATAAGGTATATCCCATATACTGTACATTTGAACCCTCTAGCTACCATAGGACAAGAATAAATTAGCTCGAAAGTGGCGGTGAGATAAGTGGGTAAACTGGCTTTCCCCATCTGCCCGTACTAACCCGCGCGGCTGGACTAGGGGGTTGCCGAGTACCGGCACTGTTCAGCAACATCATAAGGTATATCCCATACCATCCTCAAGCCTCTAGCTACCATAGGACAAGAGTAAATAAGGTCGAAGTAGCGGACGCAACGTATGCGGCGCTGAGGTTTAACGTTACATATCTTGCCGACGCAAACGCTGCGTCGCTGGGGTTCTGTGGGTTAAGTGCCTCTTGTTCGATCCTATTGTTTTTATGATTATTGCGAAGGTTATATATGATATGCTAAGTGTTCAAGTTAACGTCATTTTAAGAGATTATTAATTCTCTCCTTCTAACAATCGTCACTCGTGTTGAGAGAACAAAACATATTCTATACGTGGGATTGATATATCTATATTTCTTGAGATATAGTTTCCTATATTTCATATACAGGTTATATATATATATATATATATATATATATATATATATATATATATATATATATATATATATATATATATATTAGTAGGGCAATGAGAAGAAATACGTTGTGGAACATTATAATTTTTTCTAATTTTCGGCGACGTCACGCAGCCATCCTCAGGAAAGGGTTACCAACAGATCCTAAAAATTGAGTATAACTGTATATATTGCTAAAACAGGATCACTAAAATGTAATGCATTGTTGAACACGTGGCAATTTGCCTATCTAAAAAACAATTAAACAACATAATTTTGGTCAACTAGGCAAGGTTTGAATATAAAATAAATCTACGGCTAGACACCATCAAATTCAAAATTGCTAAATCTCAATGCAACAAAAGAAATCAAAACGCATAAGATATCAAATTTATGTTATCATTTCTTTTTCAATTCAAATATTATTCTGAACTGTAAAGGCTAAAATCTATTAAACAAAATTTAACCTACCGCTAAACAGCGTCCAAAGTATTATGCTAATATCCAACCATGTGAGGACAAGACTTAGCAAAAGCAATCATAATAAACGAGAATATTAAAATGAAGGACTTTACAAAACATTGCAAATTATCTAGTAATACAACTTAGAAGCAAATCATAGTAATCCTAATCACACCGAACTGCAACATAAAGCAAAAAAGTACATTTGAATTACTTTACTCTAAGAATCAAAAGATAAGTGTTGAAAATTCACATAAAGGAAAATTGTCACAAACAAATCGGAACTCACCATGATACCACCAGTCTTCAATGAAAGACGATGAGGGACTGATTAACTGAACACATTTGAACTCTAAATGTAAACTCAATATATGGTGAAAATTAAATAAAATGAAAAACCAAACTACATGAACACCCAAAAAGCAACCAATTGTACCCAATAATGAACCTTCAACTATTAATGACAAGATTTATTTCTGGTTTGTGCTTATTTATCAGCATTTTTTCGCCTATTAAAGCCTCATACGTGCTTCTAAACCTGCCGATGATTTCAAAATCCCTCTCCGAAAAGAGGTGATCTTCATTACGGGAGTGTTCCCTTACTGCAGAAAATGACATACTCCTCAAAAATATTCCAGACCTGAAGCTTTTCCCCAAATGCTCATATATTCTCATTTTGAATGACCTACTCGAACATCCAATGTACCCAGCCTGACAACTGGGACAAGTGAATTTATACACGATATTTGAGCATAAAGAGTCCGGCACCCGATCTTTGAAGTTGAAGAAGGTTCCTATCCTGAAATCATTGGTGAAAACAATTCTAAAATTTATTGCAGGAAAACTTTCCCGGAGTACGTTACTAAGTACTTTGCGAAAATCATAGCTCACTCTCCCATGGAAAGGCATTTTGACATACTTAACAAGTTTAGGCACATCGTAAGTTACCGATCTGCTGTGTAACACTTTATTATACATAAATTGTTTTAGCACTCTGTTAAACAAATCCATACTATAATTATTTTTCAAAAACAAAAACAAATATATATATATTCGTTCGGGAAATATACATGCACACTATACGGAAATACCAGTGAACACTATACCAGATCTTATTCTATAATATAAGTTAGTATAAGTAGAAATTTAGTTAGTATAAGTAGAAATGATGTGCTTAAGGAAATTGACAGACTGAAACCTCAAAAATCGCCTGGTCCTGACGAGGTATATGCTAGAGTATTAAAAGAATGCAGAGATGAGTTAAGTAGTCCATTAGCATTTATATTTAACAAGTCATTAGAAACAGGTTTAGTTCCAGAAGCTTGGAAGCTTGCAAATGTAGTTCCGATCTTCAAAAAAGGTGATAAATCGATAGCATCCAATTACCGTCCCATTAGTCTCACATCAATCATAGGAAAGTTGCTAGAGTCTATTATTGCTAGGAAAATTAGAAGCCACTTAGTAAAATTTAACTTAATAAATTCTTCTCAGCATGGATTCACTCAGGGACGTTCGTGCCTTACTAATTTGCTTAGCTTTTTCTCAGAGGTATATGAAGCAGTAGATAGTGACAAGTCATATGATATTATATATTTAGATTTCAGTAAAGCTTTCGACAGAGTCCCTCATGAGAGATTGATGAGAAAGGTTGAGGCACATGAAATAGGAGGGTCGTTGTTGGGATGGATTAGGTCATGGCTAATTGGTAGGAAACAGAGAGTCAGCATAAATGGTACCAAGTCAGAGTGGGGAGCAGTCAAAAGTGGTGTCCCCCAGGGATCGGTATTAGGTCCCCTGTTGTTTCTTATATACATAAATGACCTAGATTTAGGTATAACTAGTAGGATAAGTAAATTCGCAGACGATACTAAAATGGGGAGATCAATTGATTCAGATAGCGATATAGAGTGCCTCCAAAGGGATCTAGATACCTTACATGAATGGTCAGTAAATTGGCAGATGAAGTTTAACATTGACAAATGCAAGGTATTAAAGATAGGGAAGATGCAAACAAATGTTAAATATAAACTAGCTAATTTAGAATTAGAAAATTCAGACTGCGAGAAAGATCTAGGTGTGTTTGTTAGCAATGATTTGAAGCCTAGAAAACAGTGTATAAGCGTTCGTAATAAGGCAAACAGGATTCTCGGGTTCATCTCTAGGAGTGTGAGTAACAGAACTGCTGATGTTATCTTAAAAACTTTACTTGTCATTAGTGAGACCCCATATGGATTATGCTGTCCAATTTTGGTGTCCTTATTACAGAATGGACATAGATTCATTGGAGAGAATTCAGCGTAGAATGACAAAAATGATCCATAATATTAGAAATTTTCCGTATGAAGAAAGGTTGAAGAAATTAGGTTTACATTCGTTAGAGAGACGCAGAGTTAGAGGGGATATGATAGAGGTGTTCAAGTGGGTTAGTGGGATTAACAAAGGGGACATGACAAATGTACTAAAGCTCAGTGATAGCGAAAGAACTCGTACCAATGGTTTCAAATTAGATAAATTTCGTTTCAGAAAAGATATAGGCAAATATTGGTTTGGTAACAGAGTTGTAGATGGGTGGAATAGGCTACCAAGTGATATAGTGGGATCAAGAACGATAGGGAGCTTTAAGAAAAAATTGGATAAGCATATGGACGAGAAGGGTTGGGTGTGAAGGGGGATCAGCCGGGTTGGGCCAATCAGCGCTCTGCAGACCCCCGTAATCCTGCGTTAATCTCTAACCGGTTTGGTAAGATGATCCTCAGGGTATTAGAGTGTTGAGCCTATAATTGGGCTTTGTAATTGGGGTTGTGTGGGACAGGGATCTGCCTTGCTTAGGCCAATCGGCTTTCTGCAGACTCCCATTTTCTTATGTTCTTATGTTATGTTCTTATAATTATTATGTTGTTATTAGCTGGGTACGTGATTGCATGTGTAAGTGTCCACAGAGAGTGTTTATCATCAGTCTCTTAGTAAGACTACTTTTATGTTTGTACTTCCTGATTTCAAACTCAGTCTAAGCCTTCTTTTGAGTTCAATATAAACTTCTGTCTGTATCACGTCGCGGTAGTTCTCCATGGCAAGATCTTTAGCCCTACACACAGGCTAATATAATTTATTACTAGTTCGCTGAATTCATATTCATTATTGTAACTCTACGAGTTGATTTAGATTTATATCTTATGTTATATTGAATTAACGTAAAGTTAGTCACTGCTCAACTGATATCTTAATTTGCATATAAACTTATCACTGTGTGTGTGTCTCCACAGTATTATTTACCTACTTCATTCACTCGCTACCTCGCGTTTGCTCTCTATCAGGATAACAGTTAGTATCGTTTTGAGACTAACCTCTCTGTGATGGTGTTGTTGTTGTTCCCAAAGCTGCCTGGCCGAACAGCCCCAAGGCCCCGAGCACGGCCAAGGCCATAACCGAGCGCCCCCACAGAACCCTCCCTGCCGACCACAATAAAGCCTGGGTGACCGAAGCCACTCCATGGCGGGGAGCTGAGGAGGGTGCGGAAACGCCCGGGAAACCAAAGCCCCACCCAGGGCCCTGTGCCCCTCAGCAATTATGAAGAGAAAGTTGATGGGCAAGGGAAAAATGTGACGCTTTGGCTTCCAATCTTGGTAGATTGGGAGGTCAATCCACGGAAGAGACGCCGTCACTCGAGAACTGGAAAATAGATAAGTAAAAGGAACAGTCAGAGTAAGCTATGGGTATGGCAGAGATCGCTCAGTTCTCACTCTGATAGACCAGCCCATCACCATACCTCTCTGTGTATGTTTATACTATATGTATATAGTTATCATATTTAAGGTTCATTGATGCTATTATCCAATTACATTATATATTATTCCTGTTGTGTTATGAAGCAGGAATAAGTGTATTTATTGAATTACTATACTTATAATTCATTGAGCTTATTCTTACATATATAAGACTCAATCATATTTTTGTGCCTTGTACCCTAGGCTAATAAGAATAAAACTTGTGTACCGAAACTGTGTATTCTGTGACATGGGTGGAGATTGATTGATATAAGGATTATATATATTAAAGTCAGCTGTATTCCCGTTGTGTGTTATCGTTCTGAGCTTTCCTCAGGTGGAAATAAAGAAATGGTATAAAGCGAGTTAAATTATAACTTCGCATAACAGTTTATGCACCTGTTGTTAAGTTGTATCGCAAGATAGCGTCCTCGGGCTGCTGTTTTGTGTTAATGTTTTTACTGCTGACCAGGGCTGGCCCTAAACTGAGGTTCAAGTGGGGGCCCCCCTGTCATTTGACATAGTTTGTCATGTGCGAGCGCCGGAGGTGCGAGCTCTATGGGGGCGCGGGGGCATCCCCCCTCCCCGGATTTTCTTTGAGAATGTTGTGTGAAATTAGGCATTTTGTGGCTTTTCAGGACATTAAAGAGGGAAATATACATTACTCTGATATCTCTATTGTTATGCTATTCAGAAAGATTTTGGAAATTTAATATGAATTTCTTTACATATGAACCATAAAATACTAACTCCAGGTTTCACTCCTTTTACATGTTCTTAACCCGTACAGTACCAGCGAGTCCTTTTAATAATAATATGAAAGTTATGGAAGGACCTTTAGTAATAAAATGGCTACTGACTATCTAAATCAACTCCCTTTAACTGCTTCATATCCTTCTTAAGCTGTATAAAATCGTCTAAATGTAGCTAGATTAAAATAAATAGAACGTCGCCAGTATCGTATTGGTTAAGTGGCAAGTTTGGGAAAGGTAAAATTAGTACATTATTACACACTGCTGCATAGTATTTAACCAGCAAAAATTAGGAAGAATGAAAGGTGTTGGAAATACTACTTTTAGGTAAATTATCATTTAATGCTGTAAAAGTGCTAAACATAAAATAATTAAGGTGTCATTTGTGGATGTGTATATATATAAATATCAGTGTCACAGTACAACTGCAGGTTGGAGATGTTAGAGCCAAGGTTGGGTGGGCAGAAGGTATACGGTGGCTGAAGTAGCTGGGTCTGATGTAGGGCTTCAATTGGGTGTACAGTCGGTTGGGCCGCGGCTTACTTGTTATTTGCCCCATTGCTGGCAATATATATGATGATGACAATAAGTCATGGGGGTTGAGGGGGGCTCAATCCATTATTATATTCCAAGGCAGTCAAAATAGACGAGAACGTGATTGCAAGCATTTGAGTAATGTAAACATTACATGGGCGGCGGCCCGACATTGCTGACTTTGGTTCGGGGCTTGCCCCGGCCACACGATCGAGCAGTGTCCGCCAGGCTGTGCCCCTCACCAAGCAAAGTCTGTCGAACACACTTGTGTTGTTCTCCACACGGTGGTGATTGGCCAGTCAAAGTCTGCCAGTGGTCAGAGTGGGTGCTCGGCAGAGCACCATGGTTTGCACCAACAATAATCGCAGAACAGTTATATAACCTATATATCCAAGCAGATACTCATATTAGAAAGTTTATATCAGAAGTTTGACTGGAGGTAACGCCTCATGTTTGTTTCAAGTGGATGCAGCTACATTTATTTGCAGTATAATGCAAAAATATCCTAGCAATGTTTGTCTCGCATAATTCCTAAAACGTGTCAAGCTATACAGTATACGAAGTTTTCGAGCAAGAGTACTTGCAGGTGAGATTTGTAATGAGATGACCCAACCTTTTCTTCATAAAATTAATAGTGTTCATAAGATTCATTAAATAATGCCATTACTGATATGTATCGACAGGAAGTTTTGATACTAGAATGAGGAGACTGACAGGAAAACAAATAATATACAGTCTACCCTGTATTGTCACGGGAGTACTGTACCGTCCGCAGAAAACGCACTGTCGCTCTACTGCTTCACCGTGACCCCCGAAATTCATACTCTTGAGAATGTATTGTGTACAAAATTAGCATAATTCTGTCAAAACATGGCACACTGTGAGGTGGGTGGTTGTGAGGGTGGAGGGTGATGGGAGAGAGGAGGGGTAACACATATTGGTGGTCAGAAGGGGGGGGGGGGGGGGGAGAGTTGTTTGAAGATAAATGTGTTTCATCATTAACTTCCTATTTCTTATACAATAATTTATCAACACATCTAATTACATGGGAATATGTTTTACCTTAACCCCTTCTGTACCGACGACGCCTGTGTTTAATATATTCTAGATGTTCTTATACGATATTGTGCAGCTTACGAAGGATCTGTCATGGTAAAAAGGGCTAAGTGAGATAGTTCGAAGCCTGTACATTTCTGGAGGCCCTTTATAAACCGAATAAAATAGTCTAATAGTAGCCAGCATATAGTTATTATGTTCTTTCCACTAACCAACTTTACTCCTAAGCTCTGGACATGAGAGGCACTCAATTCCTGGCAGCAGCCTCCACGAACCAAGACCACCCACTAAACTACATGGCAACACACCCACAGACACCAAGAAATATCAAAACAACACCCAGCACACGGTATCACACACAATTATTGTCCTCTCTCCCTCCCTGCCCACCCCGAACCAACATCCAGAAGCACATCCATACTCATATCTCTCACCGATCCATCCACTCACTCACAGACAACACACAGCTGCATGCACGACCTCCCGAAATCCATCCTTCCGAATCCTCCCTTCCTCGCGAGGACAGAGTCCACCTGGCCAGGCTGAGATGCGGACACCATCCAGCTCTCCTGAGCTATCAGAAGAGACTGGATGACTCCGTTGTCGACGCCTGCCCGGGATGTAACACAGCACCCCATACCATTAAACACATCATAGAAGACTGCATTTCACACAACCACTTACGCCAACAACACAATCTACACTCAATGAGAGCTCTGTGGGAAAGCCCGATCGTGGCCATGGCCTTTCTCAGGGACTCGGGGCTGTTCGGCCAGGCAGCTTAGGGAACAACAACAACAACAACAACTCCTAAGCTCGATTAATGAAATTAACAAACACATGTGGCAGTCCGGGGATTCGAACCCTGGACGCTTACACCGAAAATCAACACACTTATGCATTGCACCACGAAGACAGTTAAAAGGACGGCACCGGTACATAAGGTGTTAAGAAATTAAAGTGAACATGATCAAGACCCAACACATTTGCAAAGATCAAATGGCAATATTTGAGTGAACTCATAATAATACTGTAAATTAGAACTGCATCTCTTTTTTTTTCTTTTTTTTTTTACCCGAGGTGGGTCTAAGAGAGGAAAGAAGAGGTTTGGGGAGGAAGGGAGAAAAAGGGAGGAAATGATGAAGGAAAGTAGGTTAAAAGTTAGCGGGCAGACCACCTTGCTGTGTAGTTTGAAAGGTGTTTTTGTGTAATGTTGCAAGTGGTGATATTTAATTTGTATATTTGTTTTAGCTAGCTAAGGATCTAATGTATTTGGATAAGTCTGAAGAAAGGTAATTTTTTATCTTGTGGCTTTACTTTCTTACTGTTTGACATGTATATATTTTATTATACTGTATATATATATATATATATATATATATACCGGTATATATATATATTTGTTTTGTTGTTAGTAGATTGGATCTGGGTCTTCGTTTTCGTTACCTATTTTTAGGCTGCTCTAAACCATGAGTGGAATCTGAGATCCGGTTGGAGCTAATAGTTATTTTTAATAATTATTAAGGTTGGATCTTGTAGCCGTTCTAGCCTATCCCATATGTTTTTTGCTTGTTTGTGGAGTCGGATGTTCAGGGGTAGAGTGTTTGTGTGATCATGTATTTGTATTGTTGTTATAGTGTATGGATAGCGTTGGTTTGTGGCGAATCTTAGAGCTTTATTTTGTACTTTTAGTAGTCTTCTTAGTTATGTTTTGCTCATTGTGTTTTTTTTTTCTTTTTTTTTCTTATTTTTTCTTTTTTTTTCTATGTGATTGAGGGAGGCAAAAGGCATAACTGCCTATAGCGAGTGCCTCCCCCATAGTTGAAAGAGTGACAGGGCCAAAATCAAGGGACGTTGGAGCCAAAATGCCTGGATACACGGAGTTTGAAGCAATTTAAGTCATAGGAAGAGGGAAAGACTGATTCTGGGAGAGAGTTCCAGAGCTCAGCTGTTGAGTAGAAGAAAGTTTGAGAGTAATGTTTCACTCTTGGGTTGGAGAGTTGCACAGAGTAGGGGTGGGATTGAGTTGCAAGACGGGTACCACGTGCCCTACGTAAAGGAGGTGGTATGCACTGGGATAGCTCTGAGGAACACTGATTATTATAGTAGCGATAGAATAGCGAGAGAGATGCAACATTGCGGCGGAGAGAGAGAGATTGCAGAGAGTTGGTGAGTGGACGGGAGTTAATAATACGAAAGGCCTTCCTTTCAACTTTGTCTAGGAGAGCAGTGTGAGAGGAACCTCCCCACACATGTGAACAATACTCAATACAAGGGCGCACTATGCCCCTGTACAGAGCAAGAAGCTGTGCAGGGGAAAAGAACCCCCTAAGGCGGTTGAGCACACCCAGCTTCTGGGAGACTGCCTTAGCAAGACTGGTAATATGGTCCTTCCAAATGAGAGCAGAAGAAAAAGAGACACCAAGAATATTGAGAGAAGATGAAGGGTTGATTTTTGTATTGTTGAAGAATAAGGGATAGTCCGCTGGGAGATCCTGACGGGTAGATAGATGGAGAAATTGGGTTTTGGAAGCATTAAAGTTAACAAGGTTTTCTCTGCCCCAATTGGAAATAGTATTTAGATCAGAATTTAAGAGTTCTATGGCTTCATTACGTTTGTCGTTGAGGGATTGCTGGCTGGGGCGTTCTGAAAAACTAATGGAGTAGTGCAGGTTGAGTCGTCTGCGTATGAATGGATGGGAATTAAAGTACAGTTAAGGAGATCATTTATAAAAATTAGAAAGAGAATAGGAGATAGGACAGAGCCCTGAGGAACACCGGAGTTTATAGGGTGAGGAAGTGAACAATGGCCGTCCACAACCGCGGCTATGGAACGGCCGGAAAGGAAATTAGAGACAAAGGCACAGATGGAGGGATAGAAACCGAAGGAGGGTAGTTTAGAAATTAAAGATTTATGCCAGACTCTATCGAAGGCTTTCGATATGTCTAGTGCAATAGAAAAAGTTTCACCGAAGTCCCGAAAGGAGGATGACCAAGAGTTAGTAAGATATGAAAAAAGATCACCAGTAGAGCGACCCTTAAGGAAGCCATACTGGCGATCTGAGAGCAGATTATGAGAAGAGAAATGCTTAAGAAATTTGGAAGCAAGAATAGTTTCAAAAACTTTAGAAAGACAAGAGATAAGAGCAATTGGACGATAGTTGGAGGGTTGAGAGCAGTCACCCTTCTTTGGGACAGGTTGAATGTGAGCAAACTTCAAGCATGAAGGGAAGACGTTAGAGGATAGACAGAGACGAAAGAGTTTGCCTAGGCAGGGAGTCAGCACGGAAGCACAGTTTTTGAGAACAACAGGAGGAACACCGTCCGGACCGTACGCCTTATTAGTGTTAAGCCCAGAGAGGGTAGAAAGTACATCTTTAGAAGAGATTAGGATATTAGGCATAAGTAAGAGAGAGGAGGGCGGAGAGGGAGGAATAGCACCGGAATCATCCAAGGTGGAGTTTCTAGCAAAAGTTTGAGCGAAGAGTTTAGCTTTGTCAGAGGAAGAAGTGATGGTTGTGCCATCAGAGTGGGAAAGGGGAGGGAAAGACGAGGAAGAGAAATTGTTGGAGAGGTTTTTGGCTAGATGCCAGAAAGCTTGGGAAGAGCTAGAGTTGGATAGTTCAGTGCATTTATTATTGATGAAAGAGTGTTTGGCAAGTCGAAGAACAGATTTGGCTTGATTCCGGGCAGAAACATATGAAGAATGAGAGTTTTGAGTTTTAAGGCGTCGGTACCGTTTGAATGCTTCCTCCTTATTGCGGACAGCAGTAGAACAGGCGTGAGTAAACCAAGATTTTTTAGCATTAGTCTGAGAGAAAGAGAATGGAATGTATGCTTCCATGCCCGATAGGATTACCTCGGTAATGCGTTCAGCACTCTCCGAGGGTCCTCGGCCATGGAAGCAGAAATCATTCCATGGGAAATCAAAGAAGTACTGCCGAAGAGCCTCCCAGTCGGCAGCGCCAAAGTGCCACAAGCGCCGCCGGCTTGGAGGATCGGGTGGCTGTACTGGAGAGATAGGACAGGTGACAGAGATAAGTTTATGGTCGGAGGAGCCCAAAGGAGAGAAAAGATCGACAGTATAAGAAGTTAGAAACAGGTCAAGAATGTTGGGCCGATCTCCGATGCGATCCGGGATACGGGTGGGTTGCTGAACTAACTGCTCTAGGTCATTTAGGATAGAAAAGACGTAGGCTTGTTCACCAGGTGGATCAGTAGTGTGAGAGGAGAGCCAATGGCGGTGGTGAACGTTGAAATCTCCTAAGATGGAGATTTCTGAGAAAGGAGAAATGGATAGAATGTGTTCCACTGTAGAGTTTAGATAGTCAAAGAATTTGGGAAAGTTGGTAGAGTTAGGGGAAAGATAGACAGCACAGAAATATTTAGTAAGAGAATGACAGGAAAGTTTGAGCCATAAAGTTGAGAATTCAGAGGAGTCGAAATCGGGAACACGAGAGCAAGTGAGTTTGTTGTGCACATATGCACAACATCCGCCTTTGGCTTTGAAACTAGGATAGAGAAAGTAGGAGGAAACAGAGAATGGGTTGCTGGATGTTGCTACAGACACCTGAGTTTCGGTGAGGAAGAGAAGATCAGGTTTGTAGGAGGAGAGATGGTGCTCAACAGAGTGAAAGTTAGAGGAAAGTCCGCGAATGTTGCAGAAATTAATAGAAAGAGTAACAGGCCGAGGTCCAGGTAATTGTGTGGTGTCGTCAGGGGATGGTCGGTCGGGTGAGGGGGCATTTATGGTCCCCCCCCCCCTGGGGACTCCGAGGCTGGGCTACAATTCATATTTTTTTGTTTTTTTTTAATTTTGGTGTGGAAGAATGAAGTGTGGTGTGCATGTTTAGTGTAGTGAAGTGGATAGGAGGAGGAGGTGTTTGTGAGAGCTAGCTGGATTGCTCTCAGTGTAAATGAGGCACAACAAAAATCAGTAAGAGGCCAAGCAAGTGAAACAGGAGTTCCAGCGACTCTTTATCACATGCCTATAACCTCACCTGGGTCTAGCCCTGATCGATTGGTGCCTACAATCTCCCCACAATAGTGTGTCGGTATAGGGGGGTAGTCAAAGATTGGCAGCATTAGGGCTTTTACTAGGTGTGTTTTAATTTGGCTATTTAGGGCATAAAAGCGATATAGTTTACTGAGGGCTGCTAATGCTAGTTTTTTCCTCTCTGTTATATGTTTTATATATCCATTTGTGCTTAGATGGAGGCCTAGTAGTTTTCCTGTTACTTTATCTTCAATTCGGTTATTGTTGATGTGTATTGGTGTTTTGTTTTTTACCCCTAGTTGTATGACTGTGAATTTGTTTAGATTTGTTTTGATTATCCAGTTTTCTTCGTAATTATTTACTATCTCTGCTTCCCTTTGGGTGCGCCTAGCCATGATTGCCCTTGATGGTCCTCCATAGCCTACTATTTGGGTAATGTCATCAGCATAGGCTATGTTTGTTCCTGTCTGAGAAGGTGGGGTGTCCCTAGTTAAAATAGTAAAGAGTGTTGGGGATAGCACTGATCCTTGAGGGACTCCACAGCTCATCATAAGTTTTTCACTCAGGGTTGTTTTTATCATAATTTGGGCCGATCGATTGTCCAGGAAGTTTGTGAGTAATGTTTCTGTTATTAGAGGTAAGTTGAGATTTAATATTTTGAATTTTAAACCTGCGTGCCAAACCTTATCAAACGCTTTATGCATCTCTCTCTCTCATACTTTCGTATATCTAATAATACACTGATAAGCTGAACCTATGATTCACCCTATAATCTCTGATGGTGCGTCAGTCGTCATTTGCTTACATGGTCGGTATACATACGTTAAATAAACATTACACCAATAAATAGTTAGCGCATAAAATAATTATAGGGTGGCTTTCTCATCATAATAATATTACAAGTAATTATTATACACAAGAATAATTTACAAAATAAAATAATATTAATACATAATTATATATATATATATATATATATATATATATATATATATATATAATAATAACTTACCAATATACATGGGGACGTATCCCTGCATTATTCTAAAGCTAAAATTTATTTTATACCATCAGTGACAGTAAATATAGTTATTGCACAAATTATATCCTGGTTAGCTTTCACCATATTTACCTGATAGATAGTCGTATAATAGAAGGATAAAATGTATTAATGATTAATGATCAAACTACACACTATTCCCCTCCACTGGCCCCTTTTATCCCCATACCCGCCGGCAAACTCCCCATACCCGCCGGTGTCTGGTGATTTCGTCCAACTACGCGCACGGATATTCCCATGTTTTGCCTGCTGAATTTTCCCCATGACGGACATTTCCCTTGTGCCCAACGGGCAGTGCTCGACCGTGTGGACGGGGCTTAATACTCATTCTTATGCTGATAATACAACTTTGTGTTCTTGTTCTGACGAACAAATTATGGAGGAGACAAGTTTGCGTTTTCTGGGTGTTCCTCACAATTCTAAATTGACTTTCGAGAAGCATCTCCGCTACTTGCCTTCTTCATTTAGCTCAAAAGATAGGCTTACTTTGTAAGTGCTAGGGTGTCGGGGCTTGACCCAACGTGCGTGAGTTGAGTAATTGGGTTGAGGTTGAATGGTTTTCGTTAGAGCAGTTACTTTACTGAGATTCAGTATGGCTTGTCAAGAAGGGGGCTGGGGATGGTGAGAGCAAAATAATTTTGGATGGTATAAAATCGAAAGTGCTTGCTTATGGGCAGGAGGAAGTCTACTGGAGAATTTAGTTTTAATAGTTTAGGGTGGTAATAATAGGAAAATGGTATAGAAGAAGGGAATTTTGGGTGGCATAGAGTACAAAATAAGGGTAATGTGGGGAGAGAGCTGTCAATGGCAGAACTTGTAAGGTGGCTGTACTGTTATTTATTTTGAAGTTGACGTTAAATGGGTGTTGTCTTGTAATTTATTTATAGTCGGCTAAGGGTTGGTGTTACTGCAAACATTTTAAGTTGGTCAGTGAAGTTATACATTTAATTATTGTAAGTGAATCTAGGAATGGGTGCCTCTCTGTTGTCAGGGTGAAGGAGATTTGACAAGGGGGGGGGGGGTAAAATTCTATTGAAAATTTGGGTGAAGTTATCGTGAAAGGTCTCAAGTTTAATAAGTTGTTTTTCTGCTAAATGATTCCAATATGTATTAAGAGGGGGGATGCGGGCTAGATCGTGAAGATGTTGTGCCGTCTGGAATTCAAACCACTGAGTCCCGAAAATCCATCTCAGTGCTGTATTTTTATTGTTTTGGTATTTTAGTTGGTTAGTAGGGGCCGAAAGAGAGATACTGAGTGGGACGTAGCACAACAGAGGTCTTATTAGTGCTTTATATAAGTGAAGCTTGGTTTTAATTGATGCATTTCGGAATCTAAAGATGGTTTGGAGGGATTTTGATGCGATGGCAGTGGAAGTTTTAGCTTGATGATGGAATCGGAGGAATTTATCAAATGTGAGGCCGAGTACTTTGTTAGTGGGAGAGACATTTATTTGTGTGCGGTTAGGGAAACGCGCTCGGGAGTTTAGGAATAGGGGTCTTGGACGGGGATGTCCTTTGGTAAAGTAGGTAATGTAGGATTTGTGAGGATGAGCCTGAATCCACCATTTTTGTTCCCATTGTGCTACTTTGTCAAGTTATCTTTGTGCTCTGTTTGTCAATGTGTCTAGTCTGTCTGCTCTTATTAATTGAGTCACGTCGTCAGCATACATTACTGTGAGAGAGTCATTGTGAATGGGGTTGGGAAAGTCATTTGTATATAAGATGTAGAGGGTAAGAGCGAGCACTGAGCCTTGAGGTACGCCTGCGTTGAGTGCAAATGAATCTGAATAAAGATTAGAAAATTTTATATTGGCTGTTCTATTATCCAAAAAATTGCAAAGAAGTTTCTGAGTTATTAATGGAAAGTTGAAATTTTCGCAGATTTTGTACTTCAAGCCTTCGTGCCACACAGTGTCAAAAGCTCGTTTTATGTCCTTAGTAATTAAAGCTGTCTTGTTTTTCCGTCTGTTTCGTTTATTTATGTGAATATAGTTTGTAATAATGTTTAGTGCTTTCTGTGTCGATCTATGTTTTTCTAAAAACCAAATTGCATGTGTGTGAGGAGTCCTTCGTCTTCGAGAAATAGTCTGAGTCGGTGGTTTATGATACGTTCTAGACTCTAGAGTCTTCCCAAGAGTCTCAAGTAGACTAATGGGTCTGTAGTTTAGTGGATTAATTTTGTCTTGGTTTTTCTTGGGGATGAGGATAATGGTCGCTGTCTTGAAGCACACAGGAAAGTAGCCTGATTCCAGGATGGCGTTGTAGAGGCGAGTGAGTGCTGCTATAAAAGTGTTAGGTAGGTGTTATACAAGGTGGTGATTAATACCCGTGGCACCAGGCGCCTTTCTCCGTGTTTTAGATAGAATGAGCTTGACTTCGTCTGGCACAATGGGAGCGGTGAGTATATTTTGAGGGTCAAGTGTGTTTAAGTTAATGTGTGTGTCATGGGAGATGTTGTTGGGGATGGTAGTGAGATGTTCTATATTGCGGATGTGTTGTCTGGCAGGCCTTTCAGGGGTGTGTGGGTGGTATACTTGTTGCTATGTCTGCTTAAATGTATCTGTGATAGCCCTAGGATCAGTAATTGTGTTGCCATTTACAGTGAGGGAGGATGTTCTGGGAGTGTTATTACCATTTAGGCGTTGTATGTGTCTCCAGAATTCCCAGGGCTTAGTCTTTCTGTGTTGTTCTGCTGAGTGTACAAGGTGTGTCCAGTGAGTGTCATGATCAGATTGCAGGCTATTAACACCCTAAGAGCGGGTGGTAAGGTTTTTTACACCTAGCCGCTGAGCGGGCATATTCCACAAATATTCGCTCACTTTCGCTCGGCCTAGCGCTATAACTATAGCTCAGATACGAACGAAATGGTCAATTTTAGAACGAGCAACTCTTCTTCTCCCTATAGAAGTCTAGTCAGGATGTTGGAGCAAGTGTGGAGAGAGGGGGGGAGTGAGTAAAGGGAGGTACTTTTCTGGCCAGTTTCCCCGGGCGCGTTCGGATGTGCTCGCCTCGCCCTGACTTCGTCCTCCCGCGCGTGGACTTGGACTGTCTATTCCTTTGTTTATCTGTATTATTTTCTCTTATTCTCCTTATTTCTGCATTCTCTCTCTCTCTCTCTCATGCCCGCTCTCTCACTCCTCCTGTCTGTCTCTCTCTCTCTCTCTTCCTCACCCGCGTCGACTTTGATTGTATATGTAATTCTCTTTATTATTTTATTATTCCCTGTATTCTCTTTATTTTCTTGTATATTTCTGTGTTATATATCTTTTTCCCTTATTTCCCTTTCTTCACTTCAGTTTCTGTATTCTCTCTCTCTCTCTCTCTCTCTCTCGCTTGCTCTCTCTCTCTCTCACCCTCCTGTCTCTCTCTCGCTCTCTCTGTATTTACTTAATTTTTTCTATTCTCTCTCTCTCTCTCTCTTGCCTCACCCGCGTCGACTTTGATTGTATATATGTAATTATCTTTATTATTTTCTCTTATTCCCTGTATTCTCTTTATTTTCTTGTATATGTCTGTGTTATATATCTTTTACCCTTATTTCTCTTTCTTCACTTCAGTTTCTGTATTCTTTCTCTCTCTCTCTCTCTCTCTCTCTCTCTCTCTCTCTCTCTCTCTCTCTCTCTCTCGCTTGCTCGCCTTATTTGCAGGAAATATTTGTTGCATGTAAGGTGATATAATAATATTTCAACACGTTTCCAAATCACCCAAGGGGTAGATAACCGATTTTTTTTTTTTAGTGTTCCCAGGTGTAATCAATTGTTTTTTTTTTTTTTTATGTGATTGAGGTAGGCAAAAGGCAGAACTGCCTATAGCGAGTGTATGAATGTATGTATGAATGAATGACATGGATGTATGAGGTGGACCAAGAACCAGATGGATGGATGAGATTCGAAACTTATGGATGTAATGGGTGATGTTGCTGATGATGATGAATGCACTTGTGTTTGGGTAGTGTGCTTATTCCACAATATGAATGATTGAATGACATGAATTCCTGAGGTACTTTGAAATAGATGAATGAATGATTGAATGAAGTTATGAATGATTGGCAAGAAGGGAGGAGGTCCAGAAGTGTTCCAGTGTGTGGTATTCATGGTAGCAAGGAATAGCACAGAGTCCCACATCGCACTGACTACACATGGACGCGACTTCCCTCCTATGTCGGGGCCTCCTTGTCGTGTGACTGCAGACGTGGCACTGCTTCTTTCCGGCCTTCCGGCCAGCTTCAATTTGTGCGTCTGTGAGGGGTACAAGCACAAGCCTGTGGTTTGCGAGGTAGTCCCGGCACTCAAGGCGGTTGGGCATATTGACGATCGCCCTCGGAACTGGTGCCGCATGTGTGGTTCCGTGCTTACTGAGGATGGCATCGATGATTTCCTTGGCGAACAGCCTTAGAGAGCTCCTCTTTCCTGTCCGCGTCATCCACAGGTTGTATGCGTTCAGGATAGTTACACCAAGAAGATGGAGTACGACCTTCTTGTACCATTTACAGGTCTTTCTTAGGCAGTCAACAGCAGTGATTTGCATATCACTCTTGTCTACCAACCGCATGTTCACATTATACTCGATAACAGCGTCAGGTTTGGAGACAACAACTAGAGTCCTGTTGCCTGTGACAGGGTCCTGCTGGTATCTCCTCTTCCCGCTATCTCGCAATGCGGACTTGTGGTAGGTGGAGAGGATATTGACTGGCTTTGTGTCGTGCCAACAAATAGCCAGTATGTTCTCACTGCTGCTCTTCTTCCGGATGATGTCTCCTTTCTGTGTATTGGCAAACTTGGGCCAGTGTTTCCTGTTTGCCCTAACAGTTCCACAGCTTTCCGTTCTCCTTGTAAGGAGATACCTGGCAAGGAGAGAAGAGGTGTAGAAGTTGTCCGTGAACAGGATACGGTTGGCATCCAGATACGGCTCCAGCAGTGTCTTCACAACCGACCCTGAAAGACCCAGAGGGTCATTCGGAATGTCCACATCAGTAGCGGTGTATATGATGAGGTCCAGCACGTATCCTGTCTCGCAGTCACACAGGACAAAGAATTTAACCCGAAGCGGTGACGCTTCGACGGAATTTACTGGCGGAAAGAGAGATGTCCCAGGAAGAGGATCAAGGACTCATCGATCACGACATTCTGGAAAGGTTTGAATAACCGGCGATTACTGTTCAGGAGGGAGGTCAGGAATGGCCGTATTTTCCAGATCTTGTCAGCTCCGTGTGCCGCAGTATTATCCACAAAATGCAAGCACTTCAGAACTTGCCTATACCGGTCCCTTGGCATTTAGATATTGAACCATGGTGTTGATACAAGCACTTCAGAATTTGCCTATACCGGTCCCTTGGCATGTAGATCTTGAACCATGGCGTTGATATGATGTCATGCATGATCCAGTAATCCAACATGTTCTGCTTCTTGATGTGGGGCATGAGCATGGTGAGGGCCAAAAACACGAGGAGATCAGCGATGTCAATGGGTGTCCATCTCCGCATGTGGGGCGAGTTCATTTCTTCGGCGTGCTGGCGTCCATACCGGTTTGTCTCTGTGACAATGTCCCTGAGCAATTGGTCGTCAAAGAATGCCCGGAAGTAGTCATAAGGGGTATCATTTTCTGAGCAGGGTAAGGCAGGCTGGATGCCATTCGTTGTCTTGTCAAACAGGGGTGGAACACCAGGCATATCCCGAGGCTGGCAGTCCTCCCACTGAAAGACAGGTGGCTCGTCACCCGGCCTCCTGCCCCTCCCGGCCCCTCTCGCCATTGCTTGGCCGCGGAGCTGGCGTCCACCTCCTCGTGCACCTCCTTGGGCACCTCCTCGTGCCCTTCCCCGGGCACCTCGCTGTGGCGGTCCCCTCCCGCCACCTCTTGGTAATGGCTGTGGCTGTGCCTGCGCCTGCGCCTGCTGTGGCTGTGTCTGCGCCTGCTGTGCCTCCCCGCCATCAGAGTCGCTCTCCGGCACCGGGGATATCCTGGCTTCAGGCGAATCGGAAGAGCCTGGGCCGGCATCACTTTCGTCCAAATTCAGCCGACGCCTGGTCCTCCTCGTCCGTGCCATCTCGGGTGGCGTTGACAACACGGGGAGAGGAGCATTTGCAGCTGATGTAGAGGTCGCTGGACCAGGTTGTGCATGGGCGGGGGTAGTCGGTATCTGCTCTACCCCCGAGATGTTGGCGAGAGGCATCACTGGAGGCTCTGACACGGCTCGCTGCCTGGCTGTGAGGACAAAGACCTGGTGCGTTTGGCCAGTCTGGAGTTGCCTATGAAAATTGAGAGAATGGTATTTCGTGTGAGGGATGTGCAGACTCCTACTTTATAACTAAGACATGATTTATTTGAAAGAGAGAGAGAGAGAGAGAGAGTAAAGAGAATAATAGAATAAGAGAAAGATAACAAAGAAATTACGCGCGTGTGAGGCCTAAGAGTACAAAGGAGTACAAAGGAGTACAAAGGAAATCAAGCAACAACATATCTAGTGACCCTTCTAGGTTGCTTGTCCTCCAAAACACTGAGGATCAAGTGTCCAAACAGTGGTATAGAGTGGGTAAGGGAACATTGGAAAGGGAATTACTGCCCTGGAACTAATGTCCGTGGCAGGATTAGGAAGTTAGTAGGGGACAGATGGGTTAGTAACTGAGGGGGGGATAAAATAAAGTTATTCATTTACAAACGCAGTCAGTCGCGGGTTTGAAGCGAGATATTTGTCTACGCGGAGTTTAAATGAATCAACGGTGATGCAGTCTAGAACGTTTCGAGGAAGCACATTCCACAAGTTAACAACTCGATTGAAGAAGAAATTCTTAGATTCGTGTGAGTTAAAAGATTTACCAATAATTTTGCAACAGTTTCCCCGCGTGTAATTAGATTGGTCGATAGTGAAGTACTTACTACAGTTCATATTGTCGATGCCTTTGATGATTTTGAACACTTGAATTAAGTCACCTCTTAATCTGCGCTGGGTTAAAGGATATAGATTTAATTCTCTAAGACGCTCTTCGTATGGTTTGTTCTTTAGGCTAGGTATCATTTTGATAACTCTACGTTGAACTCGTTCTAGCTTGTTTATATCTTTTTGGTAATAAGGGCACCAGGATTGAACGCAGTATTCCAGAAGAGGGCGGACTAAGGAATTGTAAAGGGTTAGGATAACTTCTTTTGATTTATGCTCAAATGACCTGCCTATAAAGCCAATTATTTTGTTTGCCTTCTTAACAACTTCTGAACATTGTTGACTCGGTTTTAGGTTACTCGATATTGTTACTCCCAGATCGGTTTCTCTGTTTACATTCTTAAGCTGAGTGCCATTCATCGAATAGTTTGCTTTCTCATTTAGGTATCCGATATGTAGTACTTTACATTTATCCGCATTGAAACTCATTTGCCAAATTTGGGCCCAACATGACAATTTATCTAGATTGTGTTGCATATCGTCAACTTGTTCTTTTGAGAGTACGCTATTTGCAATTTTTGTATCGTCAGCAAATTTTGAGATTGTACAGGTGAGGCCCTCATCTATGTCGTTGATGTAAATTAGAAAGAGAATTGGTCCTAGTACCGATCCCTGGGGTACCCGCTACTTACATTGGTCCATTTAGATGCCTTACCGTTTATGACTACTCTTTGCTTTCTGTCGCTGAGCCAATTTTCTATCCATTTCAACACACCGTCTTGTATTCCATGCGCTTTTAGTTTTAGCAGTAAACGTTTGTGGGGAACTTTGTCAAAGGCCTTTTGAAAATCAAGGTATATAATATCTACAGCTTTACTCTCATCGTAGAGGTTGAGGATATCGTGGAAGAAGTCTAAGAGGTTTGTTAAACAGGAACGTTTTTTACGAAAGCCGTGTTGAGTATCTTTAAGTATGTTATTTTCCTCTAAGTGATTTACGAGTCTGTCTCGTATGACCGTTTCTAGCATTTTACATACAACTGAGGTTAAGCTAATTGGACGATAGTTACTGGGTAGGGATTTGCTGCCTTTTTTGAATATCGGTGTTACGTTGGCTAGCTTCCACTGATCAGGCATAGTTCCAGACTGCAAGGATTTATTGAATAGTAATGTCAGTGGTTTGGAGAGCTCATCCTTAGCTTCCTTCAGAACTCTAGGCGAGATTGTATCAGGTCCAGGCGTTTTATTTACCTTGAGTTTATCTAAACAATTCAATACTTCTCTCTCTGTAACGGTGATATTGCTTAGAACATCTGAATTATCAATCTGAATCGGCGATGGTGTAGGGACTGAGGTCTTCTGTTGTAAAAACTGATGCAAAGAAGGTATTCAGGGCATTACTCATTTGTACTTCGTCTTTGGTGTATTCTCCATTTTCATCGACTAACGGTCCAACAGTTGAAGTAACTCTTTTGTTCTTTCTGATATAACTATAGAATTTTTTCGGGTTTGTTTTACTTTGATTCGCAATATGTAACTCTAAGGTCTTTTTACTTTGCTTAATTAACTTTTTGGCTTTGCGTCGTAGCTCTACAAATTTCACCCGTTCTTCGTCATTTTGTGAGGATTTTAATCTATCATTAGCAAATTTTTTAGTAAGCAGGCAGTTTGAAATATCTCTATTCCACCATTTGGGCTTATTATTATGGCCTGGACGCCGTATTTTCGATGGTATGCAGTCTTGCACTGCTTTTAGGTAAGTGGTTTCGAATAACTTCCAAGATGTATTTATGTCGTTATTGTTAATTAAAAAGCTCCAGTCAGTTGCTTTAAACATAGCTCTAAGTTTATGGAAGTTTGCTTTCTTGAAATTAGGGACTTTTTCGATGCTACTATTTGGTTCGTTACTAGTAAAGTTTAAAGTGAAAGTTATCGTACGATGGTCGCTGTTACTGAATTCATCACCAACAGAGAGAGAGAGAGAGAGAGAGAGAGACAGGAACACGTCTGCTTGGTGGTAGTGCCCGGGGCAGGAGATAACAAAAGGATGGTTTGGGAGTGCCCGGGCATGAGAGAGAGAGAGAGAGAGAGAGAGTAAAGAGAGAGTAACTAGAATAAGAGAAAGATAACAAATAAATATACGCGCGCGTGAGGCCTAAGAGAGAGAGAGAGAGAGTAAAGAGAGAGTAAAGAGAATAAGAGAAAGATAACAAAGAAATATACGCGCATGTGAGAGAGAGAGAGAGAGAGGAGGAGGAGGAGGAGCACAGGTGTTTGGTGGTAGTGCGTGGGGCAGGAGGGAACAAAAAGAAGATTTGGGAGTGGCCTGGACATGAGTGAGTGAGAGAGAGAGAGAGAGAGAGAGTGTGTCGTGATAATATAACAATTTCACAAATATATCATATATGATAAAAAAATATATACATATGGTCCCCACAATCATATAATGCCAATCACAAATCTTCAATCTTTCGTTGCTTGTATTATCGTAAGGAATCTAGCGGTACAGCCTGAAATATACGCATATAAAAGCAATAATGCTTGTAATCAAACTCACAAGCAATTATAAATGTGTATTGTACTTAGCAACACCCACACCAAGATCTTCGCCAAGCTTCGTTGCTTGTATTATCGTATTGAATCTACCAGTACAGCCTGAAATATATGCATATAGAAGCAATAATGCTTGTAATCAAAATCACAAGCAATTATAAATGTGTATTGTACTTAGCAACACCCACACCAAGATCTTCGCCAAGCTTCGTTGCTTGTATTATCGTAAGGAATCTACCGGTACAGCCTGAAATATACGCATATAAGAGCAATAATGCATGTAATCAAACTCCCAAGCAATTATAAATGTGTATAGTACTTAGCAACACCCACACCAAGATCTTCGCCAAGCTTCGTTGCTTGTATTATCGTATTGAATCTACCGGTACAGCCTGAAATATACGCATATAAAAACAATGATGCTTGTAATCAAACTCGCAAGCAATTATAAATGTGTATTGTACTTACCAACACCCACACCAAGATCTTCGCCAAGCTCCTCATCAGCATCTTCATACCTTTCTTCACCAACGTCTTCAACTTGCTGATCGCCCTCTGCAGCCTCACCCTCAACATTTGCAGCCCGCAAATTATGTCTGGGGTTAAACCTATGATCGGCATCGCTTCCTCGTCCTCCTCACTACCACCACTATCACCAAGACCTTCCATGGTTTCATTCAACAACCTATTAGACAGTTCTGAAGAGTTCATTATCACATTTAAGTCCTCGGCGGTGAGTGGGGCTTCACGACTAAGCTGGCGCGACACACTAGGGAGGGCGGCCACCGAATCGGACACAGGCAAATTTGGTTTATCCATCACGGCTGCTTGAGCGGTACTGACTCATGGTCGCGCAGTGGGGATGAGTGGGAGGGACCTTGTAGTACACCGCCTGACCACCAGGTTTTGCTTTCCACTTAAATTAGGGCGCGAATTAACCAACGGACTTAAGTCGGGCCCCGCCACGTAGTCCAATTTTCTTGACACCGACTTAAGGCGGGCCCCGCTAGTTAAGGGTTAAGGATGTGAGTTCTGAGGTTGGAGAGGTCGTAACATACTCAGCCTGATATGTGGTTGTGTTTGTTTTGTTCGAATCGACGACGATAGCACACTAGGAGTCGTTGTGTTCTGATGGAGGGTCTGAAAGTGTGCTTGATTTTGTATGTAGTTTTTGGGATGGTTGTGTTGGTTGCATTTATGATTATGTTTTGTAGGTTCTCTATTTGTTGGTCTATGTGTGTGTAGTGTTGTCCCTCATAGTCGTGTATGTAGTTGTCTTCAGATAAAATGTGTGTAAATTCTTCCCAGTTTGCTTGTGAGTAGTTAAAATGAGATTGACATGGGACTTTAATTGTGTTTGAGGATATTGACATGAAAACTGGGATGTGATCAGATCCTGAAAGTGGCCCTGGGGAAATGTCATGATGGAATATATTAAAAGCTCTGTTTGAAAAAATTAGGTCAGGTTTACCATTACCATGTGGTTTGAAAACTGTAGAAAAGTCTGGGCCTAGAAAATGTAATCTTTTGGTGTTTTGTAGTGCTAGTAATTGTGTTCCATGTGGATTATTGCTATTGTGTTGGAATTTAGGTGTCTAGCGTTAAAATCTGCAAGTATGAGTGTGGGTGCATTGTTATTGAATAGAGTATTCAGGTCTGTGTAAGGGATGTAGGTATTTGGTCTGACATATGTACAAAGGAGTACAAAGGAGTACAAAGGAAGTCAAGCAACAACATATCTAGTGACCCTTCTAGGCTGCTTGTCCTCCAAAACACTGAGGATCAAGTGTCCAAACAGTGGTTTAGAGTGGGTAAGGGAACATTGGAAAGGGAATTACTGCCGTGGAACTAATGTCCGTGGCAGGATTAGGAAGTTAGTAGGGGACAGATGGGTTAGTAACTGAGGGGGGGATAAAATAAAGTTATTCATTTACAAACGCAGTCAGTCGCGGGTTTGATGCGAGATATTTGTCTAGGCGGAGTTTAAATTAATCAACGGTGATGCAGTCTATAACGTCTCAGGGAAGCCCATTCCACAAGTTGACAACTCGATTGAAGAAGAAATTCTTAGATTCTTGGGAGTTAAAAGATTTACCAATAATTTTGCAACTGTTTCCCCGCATCTAATTAGATTGGTCGATAGTGAAGTACTTACTACAGTTCATATTGTCGATGCCTTTGATGATTTTGAACACTTGAATTAAGTCACCTCTTAATCTGCGCTGGGTTAAAGGAAATAGATTTAATTCTCTAAGACGCTCTTCGTATGGTTTGTTCTTTAGGATAGGTATCATTTTGGTAACTCTACGTTGAACTATTGAACTCGTTCTAGCTTGTTTATATCTTTTTGGTAATAAGGGCACCAGGATTGAACGCAGTATGCTAGAAGAGGGCGAACTAAGGAACTGTAAAGGGTTAGGATAACTTCTTTGGATTTATGCTCAAATGACCTGCCTATAAAGCCAATTATTTTGTTTGCCTTCTTAACAACTTCTGAACATTGTTGACTCGGTTTTAGGTTACTCGATATTGTTACTCCCAGATCGGTTTCTCTGTTTAAATTCTTAAGCTGAGTGCCATTCATCGAATAGTTTGCTTTCTCATTTAGGTATCCGATATGTAGTACTTTACATTTATCCGCATTGAAACTCATTTGTCAAATTTGGGCCCAACATGACAATTTATCTAGATTGTGTTGCATATCGTCAACTTGTTCTTTTGAGAGTACGCTATTTGCAATTTTTGTATCGTCAGCAAATTTTGTGATTGTACAGGTGAGACACTCATCTATGTCGTTGATGTAAATTAGAAAGATAATTGGTCCCAGTACGGATCCCGGGGGTACCCCGCTACTTACATTGGTCTATTTAGATGCCTTACCGTTTATGACTACTCTTTGCTTTCTGTCGCTGAGCCAATTTTCTATCCATTTCAACACACCGTCTTGTATTTCATGCGCTTTTAGTTTTAGCAGTAAACGTTTGTGGGGAACTTTGTCAAAGGCCTTTTGAAAATCAAGGTATATAATATCTACAGCTTTACTCTCACCGTAGAGGTTGAGGATATCGTGGAAGAAGTCTAAGAGGTTTGTTAAACAGGAACGTTTTTTACGAAATCCGTGTTGAGTATCTTTAAGTATGTAATTTTCCTCTAAGTGATTTACGAGTCTGTCTCTTATGACCGTTTCTAGCATTTTACATACAACTGAGGTTAAGCTAATTGGACGATAGTTACTGGGTAGGGATTTGCTGCCTTTTTTTAATATCGGTGTTACGTTGGCTAGCTTCCACTGATCAGGCATAGTTCCAGACTGCAAGGATTTATTGAATAGTAATGTCAGTGGTTTGGAGAGCTCATCCTTAGCTTCCTTTAGAACTCTAGGCGAGATTGTATCAGGTCCAGGCGTTTTATTTACCTTGAGTTTATCTAAACAATTCAATACTTCTCTCTCTGTAACGGTGATATTGCTTAGAACATCTGAATTATCAATCTGAATCGGCGGTGGTGTAGGGATATCACTGAGGTCTTCTGTTGTAACAACTGATGCAAAGAAGGTATTGAGGGCATTAATCATTTGTAATTCGTCTTTGGTGTATTCTCCATTTTCATCGACTAACGGTCCAACAGTTGAAGTAACTACTTTTTTCTTTCTGATATAACTATAGAATTCTTTCGGGTTTGTTTTACTTTGATTCGCAATATGTAACTCTAAGGTCTTTTACTTTGCTTAATTAACATTTTGGCTTTGCGTCGTAGCTCTACACATTTCACCCGTTCTTCGTCATTTTGTCAGGATTTTAATCTATCATTAGCAAATTTTTTAGCAAGCAGGCAGTTTGAAATATCTTTATTCCACCATTTGGGCTTATTATTATGGCCTGGACGCCGTATTTTCGATGGTATGCAGTCTTGCACTGGTTTTAGGTAAGTGGTTTCGAATAACTTCCAAGATGTATTTATGTCGTTATTGTTAATTAAATAGCTCCAGTCAGTTTCTTTAAACATAGCTCTAAGTTTATGGAAGTTTGCTTTCTTGAAATTAGGGACTTTTTCGATGCTACTATTTGGTTCGTTAATAGTAAACTTTAAAGTGAAAGTTATCGTACGATGGTCGCTGTTACTGAATTCATCACCAACATTCAAATTCTCTATTAATTCTTCTTTTGTTGCAAGTACAATGTCAAGAACATTATTGCCACGGGTCGGCGTTCAAACAAATTGATAAAGCGAACTCTCTTGCAAGTTCGTATACAAGTCATGTCCGGAGTGTGAAGTAAGAGTATCGCCCCACTTGGTCACAGGTAAATTAAAGTCGCCAAAAATTACGGTATCTTGTGAGTTACTTACATCTGCAATTTGTTCGTAAATTTCTCGGTCAGTTTGCACTGATTGAGCTGGAGGTCTGTATATTAACGCAAGTATTATTTTTGTACCTTTATTATTCTTTATTAGCACAAAAGATGTGTCGACGTTCACAATTTGAGGTTTTGACAAGAGACTTTCTTTGATATAAAGTAAAACGCCACCTCCATTTCTATTTATTCGGCTTTTCTCAAACATTACATAACCGGGAAGTGAATACTCTGCTAAAAAGTCTCTATCTTCGGTATTGAGCCAAGATTCTGTTATGCCAGTCACATCATAATTTTTTGTGAACACTAGCTCCTCTAAATCTGAAAATGTATTGCGTATGTTACGAGTGTTTGCATAGAAAACCTTTAAATTTGTTATTTTAGATCTCACGGAACGCTCTTTAATAATATTTATGGTTTTTGTCGGATCTACGTTTATGTTCATGGCTGTCCTCGGTCCTCGCTGTCTTCGGTCCTTATCGCTGGTGGTCCTCGGTTGCCTCTGTTTTTTGCTTGGCGTTGGATGATTTATGTCACTGCTGCTTCTTCTCAGATAGCGTTTTTTGATCCATGGCTGCGGTCTGCTTCGTGTAGGAGACGACCCATGCGTGCTGAACCCACAGGGTTTAGATGAGTGCCATCCTTGCAGAACAGAGTAGGCTGGTTGTAGAAGTTGTCCCAGAGGTTGATGAATTCAACTTCTTCCTTCAGGCACAAATATTTTAGTCGGCTATTTGTGCTGAAGGCCTTGTCGTAGAATTTGTCAGGTGCGTCGATCTTGGGGATAATGCCTGAGATTATGATATTCCTTGACTTGTTTTTGTAGTGCTGGATCATCTTGCGATATTTCTCCATCAACTCTTCGGATCTGGTGCGCATGACGTCATTTGAACCAGCATGGATGACAAAAAGGGTATTTTCATTTGCATCCTTTGTTGTATCTTCGAAGGCTTCCACAATGTCGTCCAGTCCATCTCCTAGGATGCAAAATCTTTTTCGTCGATTTGGGACTCTGTCGCAGAACTCTTCGACCTGTCCTCGTAGGATGGAATCCCCAATGAGCCTGGTCTCTTCTGGTTCGTCTTCCATCTCTACCAAGATCTCAAATCTGTTTGACATTGTGACTGGTAGATGAGACCTTTTCTGCGTTGGCCGTGCACCGTTCCTCACTGGTGTAAATCCGGAAACCTGTGGTGGCGGGACTCTGCGTACAGGTCGGGGAGTGGAGTGGTTAGAACGGGGGCGAGGGGTTGATACTGTTCGTGCTAGCAGGCTTCTTGCACGAGGAGTGGGGGAGAGACTAATGTGAACAGGGCGGCTGTCCTGGTTTGATGTCGGCTCAGGTTCGTCAGAAGCATCTGCTGCAGTGGCTACTGCAGGTGTTGGATTGCTGGCAGATGACGTTGGGGTGGTGGTGGATGCTGGAGTTGAAACAATTGGAGTTAGTGATACTCCAACGTTGAGTGTTACAAACTCTTGGAGTGATTCCAGCTTCCTGGTGAGGGCGTTGATCTTGTTGTGGGCTTCATCCAATTTTGCTGTCAAATCCTCTCGTTGCTGGCAGAGTCGGCAGACTTGTGGATCGGGAGGAGCAAACATGGAAGCACCAAACCTACCGGCGCAGTTCGTACAGGCACGAGGCATGGTGACGATCACTTTCTTCAGATCACTTCACTCACTTAAAAACACTTAACTCACTTTAAAAACACTAAACTCACTTTAAAAACACTTATCTCACTTTAAAAACACTTCACTCACTTCAGGTCGCTTCACTTACTTAAATGGCCTAACCGAAAAAAAAAATGTTGAAATACGCACAAATAGGTTATCAGCGGTGATAGCCTAACCGAAAATTAAAACCAAACAAAATTAAATTTGAATACACAGTGATAGCCGAACCGAAAACAATTTTATTTTTATTTAAACAGAAATAGGCCACCAGGGGTGATAGCCTATCCTAACCGAAAACAAAAATTATGAAATACCGGTACGCAGAAATAGGCCACCAGCGGTGGTGGAAACTATGAGAGGACCAAGTGTTGTGTGTGTTTTAACTGCAAGGAAATGTTTGAATGTCCAATCTGTGATGAATTCGTGTTGAATGGTGCTTTTAATGCAAATCCATCGTGAGCATCGCCGTCGGTTTGTCGTGTTGTGTAACCAAAGAATTTAATTTTATGTGTGTTGTATGTGCAAGTGCTATTGATTAGTATTATGTCCGGGTCATTATCTAGAATTAATTGTGGGAGTAGGTGTCTGTTAGTGTAGTAGTGTCTTATGTTGAATTGGATGACTTTTAACCCCTCTTTGGCAGGGCCCAACTAGAGAACCATGGACAAAAGAGCGGGGCCCGCTTTAAGTCGGTTGCAATGTTGAGCACATAATTGGCTCTGAGAGAGAGTCCGAGCGGTGGGAGGAGCGTAGGTTGGATCTGACCGTTCGGCACGGCTCCCGCGCCGCGACTGGCCCCACCTCCACACTCACTGCCTCCCTGCACAGGGAAATATGTAAGGAAATTACCGTATTTTAGGGATTTTTCCTTCATGTTGCACGATCGTTGCAAGACAACCCGTGATCGTAGAAGGATGGTTCAGGTGTCATTGGAAAGCTCAATTAACGCCCTTTCACGGATACACATAATTGTATTACGCTCTGGCTCTTGTTTATGCATGAAAAAGAGCATGGAAAGAAGCTCATTTAGGGTAAATATGCCCGCTGGGCAGGTAGAAGTTATTAACCTAGCCGCTTGTGGAGTATTAACATGATGAGGTATCGTGAAGTGAGCTATGTGTTGGGGCCCGGGCTGGGTAGGGAGAGTATGAGGAGCGGCCTTTTCCAAAAGTTAGAGACTTGGAGGTAGAGTTTGCATTTTTTCTTGGGTTTAAGGTCTTACGTGACTTTGACCGAGAACGGTTTGATTCAGGTGAGGGTAACTCAGCTGGGCTGGTGGGTTTTCGTTTTAGAGGAGATTGGGGAGGAATGGTGGGCGTTTTTGGAGTAGGAGGGGGTGGGGGAGGCATGAAGGGTGTTGGGGTAGTGAGGTCAGGGTCAGATGCATTTAGAGTTGAGTCAGTGATAGTTGTGAGGGAGGGGTTTTGGGTAGGTGGATCTTGAGGTTCATTTTTAGTGGTGGGGGGGGGATTGACATTTCAGGGATTTCGTTGGTGTTTGGGGGTTAGGAATAGGAGTAGTGGAGGATGAGGTGGAGGTAGAGGTTGAGGGTAGTGGAGGATGAGTTGGAGGTAGAGGTTGTGGGTAGTGGTAGCGGGGTGGAGGATGTTGGGTTGGGGTAGGAAGATAAGTGGCTAGGAGAGATGGGGTGTGAGAGTTTTTGCTGTGTTGGAACCAAGACTCAGGGATCATGATGGCAGGGAGGTTGTGGGCAGTCAGGCCATCATTTAGGAGCTTGTTAAACTGTGGGGTAACTTTAACAAGGACTGAAGTTTGGGCGAATATTTCGCTATTGAAAAATAGGCCGGGAGGATTGGTGTTGGGTGGGGGTAGGGGGGGAGGATTGAGGGATGTGTGAGGTGGCAGTGACTGGGTGGGATGAGAATAAAAGACGTGTTTGGTTGGGAGTGGATGGAGTGGCCTTTGATTTTTTTGTAGTGTCTTTTAAGACATTAAGACTGAAGGGACATTCGGCACTGATTGCAATGTGAGGGCCATTGCAGTTGGAACATTTCAGGGTGCTTGAAGAGCAGGTGGTGAATGAGTGCCCTGACTCAGCACAACGAGAGCAAGTTACTGTTTTTTTACATTGGGCTGTGGGATGTCCGTAAGCATAGCACTAATAGCACTGCTTGAGATTGATCCAGGACTCAGGCGGCAAAATCACATGAAATGCCTTGAGACCTGATGTATAAGGTGTTGGTTTTCGGTGTGAGCATCCTGGGTTCGAATCCACGGACTGCCACATGTGTTTGTAAATTTCATTAATCGATTTTAGGAGTATGGTTGGTTGTTGGAAGGAACATAATAATTGATATTGGTTCAGGAGTAATTTATCGAGAGGACTTCCCTAAGTGGTTAAGGCCCCATTAATTGCTCTTTCCATTCACATATGCATAGCCTACGTGAGTTGCAGTTGGGATGTGTGTACATGCTTAGATTGATATGCAGGATTCGAAGTTGCATAATAAATCGTAGGCAGTGTCCACCAACCTTTAACTGTCTTCGTGGTGCGATGTATAAGGTGTTGATTTTCGGTGTGAGCACCCTGGGTTCGAATCCACGGACTGCCACATGTGTTTGTAAATTTCATTAATCGATTTTAGGAGTATGGTTGGTTGTTGGAAGGAACATAATAATTGATATTGGTTCAGGAGTAATTTATCGAGAGGACTTCCCTAAGTGGTTAAGGCCCCATTAATTGCTCTTTCCATTCACATATGCATAGCCTACTTGAGTTGCAGTTGGGATGTGTGTACATGCTTAGATTGATATGCAGGATTCGAAGTTGCATAATAAATCGTAGGCAGTGTCCACCAACCTTTAACTGTCTTCGTGGTGCGATGTATAAGGTGTTGATTTTCGGTGTGAGCATCCTGGGTTCGAATCCACGGACTGCCACATGTGTTTGTAAATTTCATTAATCGATTTTAGGAGTATGGTTGGTTGTTGGAAGGAACATAATAATTGATATTGGTTCAGGAGTAATTTATCGAGAGGACTTCCCTAAGTGGTTAAGGCCCCATTAATTGTTTTTTCCATCCACATATGCATA
This sequence comes from Paralithodes platypus, assembly GCA_032716605.1. Classification (NCBI taxonomy): domain Eukaryota; kingdom Metazoa; phylum Arthropoda; class Malacostraca; order Decapoda; family Lithodidae; genus Paralithodes; species Paralithodes platypus. Next base: position 53,888,448 of record CM064497.1, on the reverse strand, counting down.
GCCTACGTGAGTTGCAGTTGGGATGTGTGTACATGCTTAGATTGATATGCAGGATTCGAAGTTGCATAATAAATCGTAGGCAGTGTCCACCAACCTTTAACTGTCTTCGTGGTGCGATGTATAAGGTGTTGATTTTCGGTGTGAGCATCTGGGTTCGAATCCACGGACTGCCACATGTGTTTGTAAATTGCATTAATCGATTTTAGGAGTATGGTTGGTTGTTGGAAGGAATATAATAATTGATATTGGTTCAGGAGTAATTTATCGAGAGGTCTTCCCTAAGTGGTTAAGGCCCCATTAATTGCTCTTTCCATTCACATATGCATAGCCTACGTGAGTTGCAGTTGGGATGTGTGTACATGCTTAGATTGATATGCAGGATTCGAAGTTGCATAATAAATCGTAGGCAGTGTCCACCAACCTTTAACTGTCTTCGTGGTGCGATATATAAGGTGTTGATTTTCGGTGTGAGCATCCTGGGTTCGAATCCACGGACTGTCACATGTGTTTGTAAATTTCATTAATCGATTTTAGGAGTATGGTTGGTTGTTGGAAGGAACATAATAATTGATATTGGTTCAGGAGTAATTTATCGAGAGGACTTCCCTAAGTGGTTAAGGCCCCATTAATTGCTCTTTCCATTCACATATGCATAGCCTACGTGAGTTGCAGTTGGGATGTGTGTACATGCTTAGATTGATATGCAGGATTCGAAGTTGCATAATAAATCGTAGGCAGTGTCCACCAACCTTTAACTGTCTTCGTGGTGCGATGTATAAGGTGTTGATTTTCGGTGTGAGCATCCTGGGTTCGAATCCACGGACTGCCACATGTGTTTGTAAATTTCATTAATCGATTTTAGGAGTATGGTTGGTTGTTGGAAGGAACATAATAATTGATATTGGTTCAGGAGTAATTTATCGAGAGGACTTCCCTAAGTGGTTAAGGCCCCATTAATTGCTCTTTCCATTCACATATGCATAGCCTACGTGAGTTGCAGTTGGGATGTGTGTACATGCTTAGATTGATATGCAGGATTCGAAGTTGCATAATAAATCGTAGGCAGTGTCCACCAACCTTTAACTGTCTTCGTGGTGCGATGTATAAGGTGTTGATTTTCGGTGTGAGTATCCTGGGTTCGAATCCACGGACTGCCACATGTGTTTGTAAATTTCATTAATCGATTTTAGGAGTATGGTTGGTTGTTGGAAGGAACATAATAATTGATATTGGTTCAGGAGTAATTTATCGAGAGGACTTCCCTAAGTGGTTAAGGCCCCATTAATTGCTCTTTCCATGCACATATGCATAGCCTACATGAGTTGCAGTTGGGATGTGTGTACATGCTTAGATTGATATGCAGGATTCGAAGTTGCATAATAAATCGTAGGCAGTGTCCACCAACCTTTAACTGTCTTCGTGGTGCGATGTATAAGGTGTTGATTTTCGGTGTGAGCATCCTGGGTTCGAATCCACGGACTGCCACATGTGTTTGTAAATTTCATTAATCGATTTTAGGAGTATGGTTGGTTGTTGGAAGGAACATAATAATTGAGAAGCTTGCTGGCATCCTGGGGGGAGGCACAACGAATTTTAAGGGCTTGACGGGGGATTTTAAATACTTCACAGACAGTGATGGAGTTTTTCTGGGAAATTTCCCTGGCAATCTCATCTTCGTCTTTGTTGAAGATGCTCTTGTCAGGGTGCAGAATTTTGACTGTACAGGCAGCTTTAAGTTCTGGGGAGAGGACTAGTTCATAACCAGCAGACTGGAGTTTCTTTAGAGTGGCAGGGTTGAGATATGCATCAAGATATTTTTGTGAAGCAAGTCTTATCTTGATAACATTGAGATTTTTGAAAACCCTGACTATTTGGGTTTGAGTGATACTAAATTTATGAGAGCCTGGGTCATCAGGGGGATCGTTAATGCATTTGAACTTGACAAACAGTGCCATACTGAATCATTGGGAGAAACAAATTTAAGTGCTAACTATAGGAAAAGTGAATGGGGAAAATATATCAAGTCTGAGGTTAGGGAGGTAGAGTTAATTAAAAATTATTTATGGAAATTTAAGCTAAAACTGTACCCAGGGGGCACCCCTATGGGATGTCTCCAGAAAAACCTAGCTCCTACCTATGTCCTTGGACTGTAGGCAAGCCTATGTCACAGGACCCTAGCCTACTTGAAGTCTAAACCCTACCCACTTGCCTCCTATAACCAGGGGCTAACCCCCCCCCCCCCCCCCCCTTCATGGCAATGCCTTCAGGGTTCGGCGTCGTACTACAAGTGGGCTTCTAATGGGCGGTAATGGGTAATATTTAATAATTTGGAAAAGGAAAGGTAATGAGAAATGTTTGGGGAAAAGATAAGAATATAGGAAAGTAATGAGAATGGAGAAGGATGATGATGAGATAATTATGAGGTGAGATGCAGGGAGCTGATTGGCCGGGAGAGCGCAGTAGGAGGTGTTGATTGGTGGAGAGAGATTGCTGATGGAGGAGGCTAGCAGGCTAGCTCTGGCTGGTCCTCAAGACGTCCATCTTCAATCTTCTTTCTTCTTTCTTCTTTCTTCTTCAGCTTGAAGGTCTTGAAGATGGGGGCTACAGGCCTGTTGGGAGAGACCAGAGCGTCACCAAGTAAATCCTCTGAACCAATGGTTGTGCTGAATGAATGAATGAATATAGAAAAGGTGGGTGAGGGTGAAAGAAGGGAAGTTTTTATTGGTTAAGTAGGAGAGACAGTGATAATAGTGGGAGAAATAGGGTGTCGGGGCTTGACCCAACGTGCGTGAGTTGAATAATTGAGCTGGGGTTGAGTTGATTTAGTTGGAGAAGTTACTTTAATGAGATTCAGGATGGCTTGCCAAGAAAGGGCCAAGGGATGGGGAGCAAGATAATTTTGGGTGGTATAAAATCGAAAGTGCTTGCTATTGGGCTTTGGATGTTTTGGGGTTGTATTTTTGGATGGTAGTAATTCGAAATGGTATAAAAGGGGGAGATAATTTTGGGTGGCATTGAGTCAAAAAGGGGGTACTGCTGGGGAAGACTGTCAGTGGCAGAACCTGTAAGAAGGCTGTACTGTTATTATATTTTTAAGTTATGTTAAAAGGTTGTTGTCTTGTAATTTGTCTGTGAAGTTATACATTTTAATTTGAAGTGAATCTAGGAATCTAGGTCAAGAGTGGTAGGGAGGTTGGACTGTGGTCGAGCCGGCATGACCCACCGCCTCTACCAATCTTGATTTTAAGTGAATTTTGGAATGGGTGCCTCTCTGTTGTTGGGGTGAAGGAGGTTTGACAAGGGGCGGGGGGGGATATAATTTTGTTTTGAAAATGTGGATGAAGTTATCATGAAAGGTCTCAAGTTTTATAATTTGTTTTTCTGCTAATTGCTGCCAATAAGTATTTAGAGGGGGGATGTGGGCTAGATTATGAAGATGTTGTGCCATCTGGAACTCGTACCACTGAGTCCCGAACATCCACCTCAGTGCTTTATTTTGTATTCTTTGGTATTTTAGTTGGTTGGTAGGGGCCGAAAGTGAAATGCTGAGTGGGACGTAGCACAAAAGAGGTCTTATAAGTGCTTTGTATAAGTGAAGCTTGGTTTTTATTGAGGCATTTCTGAATCGAAAGATGGTTTGTAGGGATTTAGATGCGATGGCAATGGAAGTTTTTGCTTGTTGATGAAATCGGATGTTTTTGTCGAATGTGAGGCCGAGTTTGTGCGGAACGGAACGGAAGTATATAGGAAAGGTGAAGCAAGTAATCAAATTTACCCTAGTGATACGACCTACGCCAAGGCCGATTTTACACTCCAGGTACCCAGTTTAACGTATGGGTGGGACGAGGCGAACACGAGAGAAGGCCTGCCCAATGGCCACTGAGCAATCCTGGTGAGTTTGTGCTGAATGAATGAATGAATGAATATAGAAAAGGTGGGTGAGGGTGAAAGAAGGGAAGTTTTTATTGGTTAAGTAGGAGAGACAGTGATAATAGTGGGAGAAATAGGGTGTCGGGGCTTGTCCCAACGTGCGTGAGTTGAATAATTGAGCTGGGGTTGAGTTGATTTAGTTGGAGAAGTTACTTTAATGAGCATGCCCTTCTCCATATATATCCATGCCTCATGCCAGGCAGCTAGCTGATTGGTCGAACTGGCTGAGTGAGTGCACAGGTAGGCGTGCGGCAGTTTTTATTTTCTCGCTCTCCTTAGTTATATTTCACTTAAATAGTATCCCGGCAAAGAGACATCCCGCTCCTGTTCCAGCTCTCTCCTGATTGGCTACATCTCTCCACCAATCCCTTGCCACCAACACCATCATGCTCCCAGGATCCCCCACCTACATTGCTGGCCATGTTAAATGGTTTAATTATATAAAGGGAATGGGCTTTATCAGCCAACAGGAAGGAGTAGATATTTTTGTGCACAGGAGCATATCTCGCCCCAATCCACTCCATGCTCTGCCCTCTCTTGATGACAGTGAGAGGGTAGAGTTTACCATCAAGAAGGGGAAGAAGGGAATGGAGGCACACTGAGTAACTGGACCCAAGAGTGACTGTGTGAAGGGGATGTTGCATGCCAGGAAGAGGGAGGAGAAGGCAAGAGTAGACCAGCCATCTTGTGACAAGGATTCGATCATGAAAATCATTGTCACTACAGTCACTGCTCTTGCTGGTGGGGACATCAACCTCCTAAGGGTGTATCTCCCTGCTCTCCTACATGCAAACAACTTGCCCTCTATCACCATCCCAGACATGCACTCCACCAAGATCCCTCATCCCCAGGCTCCCCAATAACAACGTCCATGACAGCACCCACGGAAACGCCTGAATCTGTCCAAGCCCATCAATAGGAGCACCCCACCACCACCTCCTCCAGTAGTTTCTGCATCATCAACATCAATGGAGCTCGAGGAAGCCATCTCATCACCACCAGCTCACCCGACACCAAGACTACAACGCCCAGCCCCTCAGAACAGATCCGTATGACCACTCCTCCCCCTCCTGTTCTGACCCCACAAGCTGTGGTGAAGGAGAAACCTGCAAGAGACTCAACAACCAAGTCACCAAGTATAGACTACGACACCCCTTCTCTTGCACCACTTCAATCTGCCAGCTCAGAAACATCACAGTGTGACGCCTGCAGCTTAGCAGAACGCCACGTGGGCTCAGCCGCTCGCTTCGCCACTCGCTAACACTTGCCAGGGCAGTGAATTTGGCTACAGTCTATCTACAATGTTGTACTTTCTTTCTTGTGAATCGTCATGTCACAGGCAGTACAGAAGTGGTCTTTATTTTCGCCTGTGACAATGCATTATATTTTATATCAGTTATAAGTTTAATGTATAAGACTGAATGATACAGCTAGAGAGTGTGAGTGAGTAAGTGCAGGAGGCAGAGTGTGTGCGCGCAGTGTTACACGTTGCCTCGGTGACGTCATGCCACGGCCGGGCCCTCTGAGTGGCTGGCTGCCGCATCACCCTCCCGCCGCGTTAGGAAGTGGTTCCCCCCGCATTCCCTGCTGCCTTGTGCCTTCTTTGCTCAGAGCTTGCCTGACCAGCATACCCTTCACATATCCCTTGCTACCTGTCCCCCGACTTCTACCTATAGAACACTTTCTCTCTCTCTCAACTTCTTACCTCTCATTCTTTCCATCTATTTAATATCATAACTCCCCTTTGGTTCTCCACGATTTCATACATCGGCCATCATATTATATGCTGAAGCTCTCAGATATTCCATGTTAGTTAGGCATTTTGGAGGGGTTACCATTTTTGTCTGTAGAGGTTCGACACACTCACGGTGTCTCCCTCCCTTTTTCTTGGTTGTCTGCTGGGCTATTTAATGCTAGACTGGGGTGAGGCCATTGTTGTTGTGATTTCCGATGTGTACTAGGTTTTGTTGAACCTGTACCATCGCAACGGAGACGTGGGAAGCCTAGGTGGTCTTTCTGACTGTGTACCTTGTGAGTTTAGCACTGTGTTGCGAGTGAGGGCTTTTGCCTCTGCCACCCAACACTGTGCTAACTCGTTTGCTTTGACTTTGAGAGGGTCGCCAGGAGAGAACCAGATACTAGCGATCTGGATCTCTCAAGAGAGCACCCCGTCAATTAATGTAATTTGGCCGCACAGTCTTAAGGACCTCGCTAGGCTACGAGCCGCTTGCTCAGCCATTGTTTCCTAGCCTACTACATCCCAGCTAGATTTTATTCGCCTAGCAGACACCCGATTAGGAATATAAACTCGTATGTTATGTATGCAGCATTTTTATTCACGTTGATTGTAAGACTGGGTTGTTGTTGAGTTGCACAACCTGAGCAGGCTTGTACGTTGCCTGAGGAAGTACTTCTTTTGTTGTTGGAGATTATACTATTGCACCGTTATTATTATTCCCGTGCCAGTTAACCCTGTATGTCCATACATTTGCCATATCTTGTTCCTGCTTTATACAACAGTTCAAAATCAGATTCGATCATCTTAAGCAGCATCAGACTTTCTTCAGAAGATTCCTGCTCGATGCTTTAGGACTTTCGTTCACTTTCTTTAATATAGGAGTGACAGTTATTATTGTTTAGAGTAACTTTAATTATACCTTCTTCTTGTTTGCCTTAAATCATTCCCGTGATTTAATTAAGCTCTCTATCCTTTTCCTTGTGTACATCATTAACGTAATTGTATGTTGTTGTGATCAGGCTGTATCAGAGATCATCAGCCTGTAGTAGTAGTGCATTTATACCGAGTTATAGGATACCCCGTTATAGCAGATTTAACTCTGGAGGGTATAGGTGTTTTTTGTGCGCCGGCATTATAAGTTCGAGGGTTGGATCTAGTGTTACCGTTGTGGCTGTGTGCCTTTCTAGTTCAATGATTAAGAGCCCTTGTCTTATACGAGTCCCGGTCGTAACAACAGCCAACCGAACATCCTTTGATACAATACATACATCAGGCATGCTAAGGCTCCAGAAACTGCTGCAGATTCATGGGCAGCAATCAATCAGCTTCTGAACTTTAAAATATAAGTAAAACTCCATCAACATCAACGGCCTTTTATCACCTGCATCAGCTGCCTCTCCATACCACCACTGCTCCAGAGATGCTCCTGCCGGCAATACTGATCAACAAAACCAAAAACAGCAAGGAGGACAGTCCTCCACCGTTTACTCTTCGACTTTGCTCTTCATTTCCATCTTTACTTCTCTTTAATCTTTAGAGACCTCTCATCTCCCCAACCTACCTATCCCTAAATTCGCTAAAATTTCCCACATTTATAGTGGCTAACAGGAGTATGGGGCTTGCACAGTGATAATAGGATGCTTTTTGCTGGGATACATGGTGCGGGAGGTAAATGAGAGAGAGTTAGAAGTTAGAAGATCTTTGTACTGTTAAATTTGAATATCGGCAGGATCAGAGTCAGGCCGCTGATTGACTGCCGCTCCGGGGAGGTTTTAGTGACATTCTTGATAACCTTTTCTTGCATCTTCCTAGGCAAATGCTGAACGGTGATTGGTCCTCACCATATTTACTTCACTGATGGTTTGGATTATGTAGTGGGTATTATAATAAATACACACTTAAGACAAATAATATGTTATTCACCAAAAGTTGTATATACTTATGTTTGTTTACATATATATATATATATATATATATATATATATATATATATATATATATAATATAATATATATATATTATATATATATATATATTACCAAATTCTCATACTTGGATCAAAATATACCACTCTTCAAGCCAGAACCTTCAAGGGCGAATGTTTTGACTATAGGCTATTATTTTCAGCTGACGATAAATTATATCTTGAGACTTAATGGAAATATATGCACACGACTAAGTATCGGCATATTACATATAATAAATACCGAATATGTATAGATATCATATTTCGGTATAAACTCTCTTACTGCCGAATACTGAATATGAGGACATGGCAATTTTGCGTCAGCTGAAAATATAGGCTACATTACAGGCTTCAGTGTGTCAATAATAGTTTTTTTGAGGTCATATGTTTTAACTTCCGACTAGCCATAATATTATTTTTAGTAGCCAGTAATATATGCATATAATTATGCATATATCTGAAAATTCATTATTACGTTAGGTGCATGGGCAGATGAACTTGATATCTTCCCAGACATAATTCAAATTGTTGTTATAGTATGTTGTTGTTGTTTTTTTCTCCATCTGAGGGAAATTTTAATCACTGTTTTACTGATTTATCAATAGCTACTGGAAAAATATGATACTACAAGTTTTCCTAATTGACAATGTATTTCACCGCAATATCCTCGTACTACCCAAGTATATATAGTGAGGACATTCCATTTCTTCATATGAAAAAAAAAAAAAAAACAGTACCCTGTGAGAAATTTTGTTGTTGACCTATTAGCTACCTGTATGAATTTCGATGTGAGTATCCTGGGTTCGAGTCCTCGGAGTGCCACATGTACTCGTTAATTTCATTAACCCTCTCCGACATATGACGCGATTTTGAGCCTATTGGGGATACTTTAAACCCTTTGTTACCATCAGGGGTATTTAGAAACCTTTAGTTTAGTTACTTCAACCTCTGCAGTTGTCTTTGAGTTAGCTGTGGGTAGAACACTCATTTTGGAGAGGTAATTATAAGAGTGAGAGAACTCTATTTATTATTGCTAATCTGGCAACCTCTGCGTCATATGAGCGTGAAAGGGTTAATTGAGTTTAGATGTGAAGTTGGTTGGAATAAAAAAACATAATAATTCATTCTGGTTCAGGAGCAATTTATAGCAAGGCCTTCCTAAGGGTTAAGTGCCCCATTAATTACTCCTTCCATTCGTCTTTACATTAGGCTACCATAGCGCAGTTGGAATATATATACAGTAGCCCAACTAAGTTTTGCGATAAAATAAGAGGTATGCGGCACCTGTCTTGTTTGCACTCCCATCCCAAGCCTGTGTGGTCGTGTCTAGCACATACACAGTACTCGCACACGCTGGGCGCCGCTACGTATGACATTATTGCTATCATTATTGTTTGTATCATAATAGAAGGCTCTCTCTCTCTCTCTCTCAGAGGTTAATATCAATCGATTTTTACGCGACACTCATTGTAGATTAATTAGCACACACACACACACTGATAAACGGAAGGCAGAGTCCAGTGTTATGAACCCACATTCTACACTGAATTCCTCGATAAAACAATGAGGTGTATATAACTGTGTTTTTTGTTTTACCTAATTAACACTCTTTAGATAAAGTGATATATTTTGCATCATCTTGCAGTGCTGAGTTATACGAGTTGTTCTATTTGCAACATCTGCATCAGTTAGTATTATTAATGATAAGAACGATAATTAATATACAACCAAAGTTCTTTCTGTTTCTATGAGATACTATTAGAATATAGAATATTATCGTTACCGATGGAAATATATGGGATTATATCTAAACATTATTTATTTATATAATTTAAGTTCTATATTACATAAATTTACACACACACACACACAAGGGTCTGTAGCGTATTGGTTATCGCGCTTGGTTCACACCAAAAGGACACAGGTTCCATTCCCGGGTGGGAAGGAAACATTTGGGCACGTCTTCTTACAATGCGCCTCTCTTGACCTAGCAGTATAACTAGGCCCCTGGAATAAGAGGCCACTTATGACGTCCTTTTCAGGGTGGGTGGTCTGTTACTAGCTGGACGGATACCGTACAGGTCAACCAAAACCTCAAAATCCAGATATCGGCAATTGGCTGATTACAGATAACATATCAGATCTACAGCCATTCCAACCATGCATTAACACTTCCGCAATATATTCCCAGGTCTAACTTTTTTCGGTAAAAATAAATAAAAGTGATGCTCTATTTATTGGAAACTGAGGTGATGAGAAAATCACCAAAACTCTCTTGCCCACATCACACCTAGTCATCCATTCAGCAAATCACGACTCATCATGCTGCTAAGGTTGCTGAACGTGGTAGTATGGTTGGGATGAGCGACAGTGGGGTGTCGGAACGTTTACCGGTGGCAACAAAGGTTGGGAAGAAGGGCAACTGACAGACCGACATAGAAGTGGAGCTAAGCGAAAATCCATGTCAGAACAGGACCAAGAAATTAAATAGTATATGGATAACCATCCATTTTCCAACGCCGAGGAAGCTAATCAACTTTTGCAACTCAAAGTTTCTACAGAAACTATACTGGTACACAAGAGATTAAAGGAGATGGGATATAAATGTAGACCACCAGCTATCATGCCAAAGCTAACCAAGAGGCACAAACAGACGAGGCTTGATTTCGCTTGACTATTTGTTGACGAAGGCATTGACTATTGGGCAAGAGTTGCTTTGATACTGTTAGAGAGAACCCCATAATAGTACCAGGATGATAAAAATCGTATCACTTAGCCGAGTTGGCGGGGTTCTTCAAATAAGAACAAAGATTGCTTCCCTTATATCCGCTCATGGCAGAGTGGTGACGGTGCCTAACTCTCCCAAACATTCCTGGAGTGAGAGGGTTCGAATAGAGCGCGTTCAGTCTACCCAAACACGCAAACGGGATAGCTCTACTGAACGTGATCGCCTCTGATTCGACGAATCACGTTTGTGATTGTTTGGAATCAGACGGCGATCACGCTAACACTCCCTGGAGGTGACTAGCGAAGCTATCATAACAGTAAGCCTAAATCTCACCTGGACATTATATTATCATAATTAAGCTTAGTTAGCCTCCCTCCATGTTATTTATGTGTCGCAATCTCAATTATAAGGAGGCACACCTATATAAATCATAGTTATCGTGACCATTTTGCTATATATAACATAAAACAAGCAGCTTGGAGCGCAAGTCTCACAGCTACTTCGTCAGGCCTTCAGTGCGGTAAGCGTAGCCTAGTTGGTAACGACTTCGCTTTTAAATCCGTAAGCCTACTCGCAAGGGTTCGAGGCTCGGTGAGCTAATGTGTGTTTTTTTTTTTGCAGTTATTATTTAATTTGTATCGTTATATATTGGTAATGTTACTATGCCAATGATGTATTGTAATGGGTTATAACTTGCTGTACAGGTTTTTGGGCGTTTGTCTATATTATTTATTGATTATTATGTTTTTTTATGCGGTTTGTATTTCATTGTTAAAGTTATATATCGGTAATGTTACAGTTGTTACTATGCCAATTGAATGATAGCCTATATTTTAACGGGTTATAGCCTAGCTTGATGTACAGGTTTTTGAGCGTTTTTCTATATTATTGATTGATTATTATGTTTTTTAATGCGGTTTGTATTTAATTGTTATAGTTATATATCGGTAATGTTACAGTTGTTACTATGCCAATTGAATGATAGCCTATATTTTAACGGGTTATAGCCTAGCTTGCTGTACAGGTTTTTCGGCGCTTGTCTATTATTGATCGATTACTCTATTTACATTTCTTAAAAACAATTTCTGAGGCATAATTGCATTGAAGTATGATAGGTCAGTTAAGCTATGTTTAGTAAGGTAGCCTATCCACGCTATAGTTAAATATGCAAGGTAATCTAATGGTTAAAAAATAATATTAATGAACCTTCCATAAATATAGGCTTGCAAATAGCCTATATACACATAGATCGTCAGGAAAAGAAAGTATGCCTATACATACATTGCCAGGAAGAGATAATATAGCCTATATAGGCTACTATTTAATTCAGCCTGGCTACATAGCCAATATATATAAACTATAGGCCTATAGTTTAGCATATTAATAGTCCTACATTGCCAGGAAAAGAACATCTACTTTTTATTTCCCCAATAGACTAACGGAGAATTGTTTGAAAATTACACGGGGAAGAAAGAGCTACCTTTGCCAGATAAGGACCGTAATAACTTTGTCAACATTTCTTAATAAGATTATAAGATATAATAGCCTGATGGTAGCCTAGCCTACCGTCTGTCTTGAGCTTGAACAAGGCTGCTGACTGTAGCTGACAGTGTGACTACCTTAGCCAATAGTCTATATTGATGGATAATAATATCCAATATTAAAATGTATTGATTTGACAAAACCATTTGACTTTGATTGAAATTAATGGACCGAAGAAGCACTGTAACAGGCCTAAAACCTTCGCAGACATCGCCAACAAGATTTGAATTTCGTGCTCATTGCCACTGACCAATCAGCGACGAGAATCAATGTTTGGCTATCAATGTCGTTCAGTCTGCGCGATCATAAACAGGATTGCTCAAACAGAAACAGGATTGCCTGATAGGGTAGACTGAACGCGCTCCAGGCTGGTCAGGATACCTCTCTCCCATCCAAGAGTTGTTTTCTCAGACAAGAAAACTTTCAGCTCAACCATGCATGGAAGACTGCGCTGTTGGAGGCCTAGGAACACACGGTATGTGAGGTAGTCCTAGTTGATATTGTGCATAAAATAGATAGAATAGTTATCATACAGAGTAATACTTTCCATCATATCACTCATGGCTATTTTCATATTAAGCGAGCATTATAAAACATTATACTTTCTTTACTCATCCACTAATACCCCTAACTTACTATTATTATTATTATTTTTTTTTTTGAGACAATGAACGAGGAAGGAAAAACACAGATAAAACAAAAAAGGTCCATGTGCCTAAAGGCATCCTCCATTCATAAAATGTTTGTAACAACTGGATTTAAACTGTTGTAGATTGTAAGTTTGTGGAAAGCAACTCGAGGGAAGTGAATTCCAAAGAGTAGTAGTTCTGGGGATAAATTAATTTTTATAAGCAGAAGTTCTGCATTGTGGTGGAGAAAGTGTAAATTCATGGGGCTTCCAGCTGCCCTAGTTCTACGGGGAAAGATGTGGAGAGGCGGCACAATTGAAGCAAGTTCCTTGGAACAATTACTGTGAAAATATCTGTAGAATAATGCAAGGGATGTTGCAACGTTTCTTCGTATGGATAATGTAGGAAGGTCCTGTGTGATTGCAGGGTTATTGATTAATCTAATAGCTTTAATTTGAATTTTGTCCAACTGCCTCAATGCAACCACTCCACTTCCACTCCACGGCCAACTGCTCGTCAGTGAAGAATTCACGAACTCTGTACAGGGGTCCCAGTTTTTTAGAGGCATTCTTAGCAATGCTTCTAACATATGTGTCCAGCTCAGGTTAGTAGTTAATGTTACACCGAGAATGTCAATACTAGGGGAAGTGGGAATATTTACATCATTAAAAAATATATGGGAGTCAGTGAGATTCTGTCGGTTAGAAAATTGAATGTACTTGGTTTTCTGTGCATTAAACGAAACTAGATTTGTTTGTCCTCATTCATTAATTCTAGAAAGTTCCTGGTTCAGAGAAATTGCAGTGTTTATTTTTGGATTTATAAGATCGGGTTGGGTGAAAGAATTGGTAAATGTGAAGGAACTGTGGAGTGTTGAGTCATCTGCGTAGGAATGTATAGGATTATGAGTGGTAGATATGAGATCATTGATATTATGAATGAGGAACAGAGTTGGGGCCAAAACTGATCCCTGGGGAACACCAGCATTTATTGAGTGAAATTGAGAATAAAGGCCATCTACTATTTCACATATTTTTCTGTTATGAAGATAAGAAGAAATTAGTGGAACTAATGATGCAAGGCCGTAGTGTGACATCTTCGACAATAAGGATTGATGCCAGACTCTATCAAATGCCTTTGATATATCCAGTGCTATTGTATGTGTTTCACCATGTTGGTCTGTAGCTTGGTTGATTTGATGCGTAAGAAGGCAAAGAATGTCTGCAGTTGATCGACATTGTCTAAAACCATATTGCTTATCACTGATTAATTTATTATTCTCAAGATGCTTAATTATGTGATTATTTAATATAATTTCTCCTTACGTATTGTATCCAAATATCAATAGCCTAACTAGCATGCCTTGATATAATACGCACACTAACCACTTCTGTCGACTCTATGCCATCGGTTGTTTACCTAAAAAAACAACCACGCTCCGCTTAGTAACTTATCCTAGCCACCTCGCCCGCCACTATCTGTGCAATATAGGATAGATCTTCCATTATTAATCCCCCCCCCCCCCTTAGTGAATGCATATAACTTGTTTTCGAATATAATAAATAATACTTTACCTAAACTATCATTGGTGAATAGAGAGACCTGGTTATCATGAGAATCAATAAATATATAATAATTAACCCCATTAAGATTGAATCATTTTGGCAGTTTAATCGGACTTTTCATTAGAGGGTTTATACAACTTAGGGAGGTTCTGTAGGAAATATAGGGACACATACTATGTCATATTTACCCTTTGACTTTCATAATCCCTTTCTACTCTGAATAAAATAGTCTCCTTTTCTGCTCTGAATATATTAGTCTAATGATAGTCTGAATAAACTGCCAAAAACGCGTCCTGATTCCACAATATAAACATAAACATAAACAAAATTCCTATACAAGGGATTTTTTCCGAGGGCTGACTGGCCCACTAACGGGGGATCCCATTGACAATCAGCAGATCACAGCCATGTGCTTATCTAATTGTGTCTCTAAGCTTTCTATAGTTATTGATCCTAATGTAGCACTCGGTAGCCTATTTGACATATCTACCAAACTTTTGTATGGTTATATATTTACTAAAACGTAATTGATAACATTTATGGGACTTTATATCGCTATCACGGAGCGGCAGTCCGTTTTCCATATCGTTTTTGTGGAACCCACTTACAACTTAAGCATCTGTATCATAGCCTGTCTTACTGTACACCTCTAATAAATACAAGCTTAATGTTTCCCCAAGTCACCTTTCTTTGGTACTGACCATATCATGTATTTCATGATAATCACTACCTCAATAATATTTTACTTCTGTTAAATGTTCTAACCCATTCTGGCTACAATTCCGTGTCATTTGGCCTTCGTCGTCAGGTGTTAGAATATTATTGATATTCTAATGTTCTATCCTAGATTTTGTTTTACCATTCTTCTTTGTACCGTAACTTCCAATCAATCTATGGACATTGGACAGCAAAATTATAAACATAATCCATGTGAAGCCTTACTAAGACAGGTGAAATTTTAAAATTACGTTTGTTATTATTCACGCTTCTAGATATATATCTAAAAACTATGATGTCAAACAATGTTGCATTGTTGTTGTTTTTTTCAGATCACGACTGACGATGTCTTCCAAATTTGTTGTAGTAATTGAGCTACTTGATTCTATGTAATTTAGCCATCTAGATATTCACTAATATTGCGTCTTGGCCTGTCACCACTCAAACTGGTTAAAAGTTTATAATTATATTTTGTTTTTTTATCAGATATAGCTGGTTGTTACTGGCTACACTTGAGTAAGGGAGATGGATAATGGAATCGGACATTACAAAAATGTATTGAGCTATTGAATCTCCTTGAATAGCACGTAATTAATTAATTTAAGTAATTATTGTTAAATTTATATCCTGAAATTTCTATCGATTTCACAATTTTCATTAAACTGCATCTATTTATCTACATTAAATATCATTTGACAAGGTATTGTCATTCGGGTAGTGTATCAAATTAGTTTTGGAGAGCATGAATCGTTATCAGGATCAATATTTCAACCTATTTTTAGAGTCATTTGAAAAATTACCAATCTTGATAGTTAGGCCTAAATCAAGGTCGTTGTTGTAAAAGATGAACAATTGAGGAACTAATACCGACCATTAGTGTAAGACCCCAACCTTCACTACACCCTAATCTGATTATATAGGCTACTGTTAATGTTAAATTTGTGTTTCCTACTAATTAGCCATGGTCTAATTCACGTAATATAGTTCGCCCTATTCCATGAGCTGCTTCATTAATCAGCATCCATTCATGTGGATATTTATGGAAAACTTTACTTACATGTCAATATCTTTGAAGGTATGTTTTGTCTTTGTTTACCAATTCGTATGTTTGGGAAAAGAAAGGTTAATAGATAGCGAGACACTCGCAGACAACATGGTTAAATTCCATTAAAAGATTGATGATTAAGAATTTAACAAATGTCACAGCAGCATACTCCTCTTAATTTGACGCTTGTAATTTAGTCAGTAGCCAGCTCTTATTCCCACAAGGGGTAGGGAGTATCAACAAGAAACACATGAAAGGTGGCAAAAAAAAAAAAAAAAAAAAAGGCGGCAGGGGAAGAATCCATACAACAGTTCGCACACCAACATTCGGAAACCTCAATCACTTATTAGCCCCCAAGATCACTGGCCTCACCTCAGATGCTATAAACGTCTGGACAAATTAAGCCTCTTAGTCAATTACCTGTATAAAATTACATTGTATTGAGTAACATCTAATACAGTTGATGCATATAAACGTTTAGGATAACTCGTAAAATATATACCCGGTGTCAGCGAACTTGGAGCTAATCCTGACCGCATAACATCTTATAAAGACAAAAAAAAAAATATATGAGTAGATCAGGAAATAAATGTAGATATTGACTACCCGTTTCTCGAGCACTTTCTGGGTTACAGAAAAGCTAAGGATCAACATTAGTATAGTGTTAAGGAGGGGCTCTGATTAAAACAATCACTACAAAGTGTATAATAGATTATAAAATAACAACCTATGCAACTAATTGTGTTAATTTTAAGTTATATATATATACTGTATAATGTGGATCTATAAAGTAGTGACGCTTACCATTCTGGTGTGGGTGTGTGCTATATAATCTACAATGTGTGTCGCGTAAACATCCATTGGTATTAACCTCAGAGAGACTTACATAGACTTACATAGATACACTGGCCACACAGACCTTACGATCTAAACGAGGTGGTCAGGACTTAATTCTAGTAGAGATGGCATATCCGATAGAAAAGGAAAGTTAAAGGAAAGGATAGAAAAGAAGAAGGCTCTCTCCCCACCCTCCGTTCCCTCCGGCAATAACCGTACATGAAAAAGTTGGAACTGATTAACCTTGCTGGGCTTCGAAATCCCCAGAAGGAATTTACAGGAAAGATTGGAAAAAAAGAAAGGGAAAACAAAAAAGAAATTAACAAAATCATGCAACCCTTCGCCTTAGCAGCATGTAACTTTTGGGGTTAATTGGAATCATCCAACCCATCACCCTTAGTAGTATGTACATATTTAGTGATGTTTATTATTCTTATTTTTTATTTGTGTAGTATTATTTTTCTTTTTCTTTTCTAACGCTCTCTTCAGCTGAACAAATAATAATGGTGATAATTACTGCCTACTCCATACCAATTTTTCTGTGGTATGAGTCTAGATTTGTCTTAAATGTATCTATAGAGGAGCTGTCTATTACTTTATTTGGAAGTTTGTTCCACTCATCAATTACACTGTGAGTGAAGATTTTTTTTTTTGTATCTAGATTCGCTCTCCGACCTAATAATTTTAAATTGTTTCCTCTTGTAGATGTGTCTTCGGCTTTTTTGAATAACTTATCTAGATTACTGTTACTGAATCCTTTTAGAATTTTAAAACACTCTATCAATTGGCCTCTCATCCTTCGTTTCTTAAGTGAAAATAGATCAAGTTCTCTCAGTCTTTCATCATATGATTTATTTCTCAATGAAGGGATTAGCTTAGTGGCTCGCCTTTGCACAGATTCCAATTTTTTCACATCCTTTATGAGGTGAGGTGACCAAAACTGCACAGCATATTTGAGGTGCGGTCTCACCATACTTTTGTATAAGGGCAAAACTTTGTCTTTGCTGTGATAGTGGAAGTTTCTTCTGATGAAACCTAGTGCCCTGTTTGCTTTGTTTGAAGCCGCTGTGCATTGATTGGAAGATTTTAAGTGTTCGTTTATCAGCACTCCCAAGTCTTTTATTTGTGTTACATTTTTTATCTTTTCTTCATTCATGTAGTATTCATATTTATTGTTTTTAGAACTTATTTGCAATATCTGACATTTATTTACATTAAACGGCATTTTCCACTTCTCCGACCATTCTGTGACTTTATTTAAATCAGCTTGAAGGTTTATTCTATCACCTTCGGAAATGATTGCATTACCTATCTTCGTGTCATCCGCGAATTTGGAAATTAAATTATTTATGCCATTATCTAGATCATTGATATATATTATGAACAACACTGGTCCCAATACTGAGCCTTGGGGGACTCCACTAGACACTTGGCTCCATGATGATTCCACACCGTTGATAACTACTCTTTGCTTTCTTTCACTTAGCCAGTTTTTAATCCAATCATACGTTTTGCCCTGCATTCCTATGTCTCTTATTTTCTGTAATAATTTATCGTGCGGGACCTTGTCGAAGGCTTTTTGAAAGTCTAGATACACTATGTCGAGGCTTTTGGTGAAGTCATTTAGTTTGTATAGGCTGTCATAAAATTCTATTAAATTAGTTAGGCATGATCTCTTTGTTCTGAATCTGTGTTTAGGCCCCATTAATTGCTCTTTCCATTCACATATGCATAGCCTACGTGAGTTGCAGTTGGGATGTGTGTACATGCTTAGATTGATATGCAGGATTCGAAGTTGCATAATAAATCGTAGGCAGTGTCCACCAACCTTTAACTGTCTTCGTGGTGCGATGTATAAGGTGTTGATTTTCGGTGTGAGCATCCTGGGTTCGAGTCCACGGACTGCCACATGTGTTTGTAAATTTCATTAATCGATTTTAGGAGTATGGTTGGTTGTTGGAAGGAACATAATAATTTATATTGGTTCAGGAGTAATTTATCGAGAGGACTTCCCTAAGTGGTTAAGGCCCCATTAATTGCTCTTTCCATTCACATATGCATAGCCTACGTGAGTTGCAGTTGGGATGTGTGTACATGCTTAGATTGATATGCAGGATTCGAAGTTGCATAATAAATCGTAGGCAGTGTCCACCAACCTTTAACTGTCTTCGTGGTGCGATGTATAAGGTGTTGATTTTCGGTGTGAGCATCCTGGGTTCGAGTCCACGGACTGCCACATGTGTTTGTAAATTTCATTAATCGATTTTAGGAGTATGGTTGGTTGTTGGAAGGAACATAATAATTGACTATTGTTAATGAGGTTATTGTTATCAAGGAATAATACGATTTTATTATACGAGAGAGAGAGAGAGAGAGAGAGAGAGAGAGAGAGAGAGAGAGAGAGAGAGAGAGAGAACCTTCTATCATGATACAAACAAAATTAATAATTATAGCAATATTGTCATATGTAGCGCCGCCCAGCGTGTGCGAGTACTGTGTGTGTGTGTGTGTGTGCTCTGACTGTGGTAGTGTAGGCAGTGGGGCCTGCCTAGACACCACGGCCTCTGCTAGACACGACCACATGGGCTTGGGACGGGGACGGGAGTGCAAACTAGACATGTTCCGCATACCTAATATTTTGTTGCAAAAATTAGTTGGGCTACTGTACATGCTCAGATTAATATGCAGGATTCGAAACTGCATAATAAATCGTAGGCTTGTCCATATTTCTTTAACTGCCTTGATAGTGTAGTGCATAGTGCGCGGAATTTCGATGTAAATATCCTGGGTTCAAGTCCTCGGAGTGCCACATGTATATGCTGATTTAATTAATTGAGTTTAGATGTGAAGTTTGTTGGTGTAAAAAACATAATTACATATAACTTTTGAGGGGAGGTTTGGTTTGTCTGGACCCCTTTTCCCTCATATTTAGCCCAATTAGTGTTCAGATTATAAGCTCTTCGCTTCATCAGTTTATCGATTGTAAGACCTATTGTGCAATATAGATGTCAATATTTGCCTGGCTAGCGATAGCGAGCCTGTAATATAGGAGGAACTGGCTTTTGGCCGGGATATTGTTCTACCGAACAACATTTATATCAAAGGGGGATCTTGGGAGTATTTTTAAAAGCTTGATGGAGATTTTGGGAGGAAACTAAAAATATTATAAATTAATTAATAAATATATGAACACATATATACAAATCACCCCCTATGTATTTTAAACATACTTTTTCTGTTCTGACTTGTGTCAACCTATTATTATTTATGTCATTATATTATTATTTTATTGTGTATATAGTTCATCTGCATTTGTCACACAACCTTATTCAGCTTAGGATACATTTCTTTGAGTGCAGCCTATAATTTCGCTTCTGTCCCATAGCACACATATTGTGCTTTATCGTATGTGCCATACTACAACATATTTTAGGAGAAAGAGGAGGACCAGGGTAATTACGAACATTTGTATTTCTTCAACGTTTCGACTTTTCTAATGAACTAAAATATACTTAGTGTCTTATTTTGTAAATGTATAACTAATTTTAGGTTAAAATACTTAGATAGTGTTCTTTATGTCTGTATAGATCCTGATGATGACTTAAAAGAAAAGTCGAAACGTTGAAGAAATAAAACTGTTCCTGATTACCCTGGTCCTCCTCTTTCTCCTAAGACTACGATTCCCAAGGAACAAGCCTGTTTCTAAAACATATTTTAGTTTTGGAAGGACATACTCCTTCCGGGACTTCGGTGAGACTTTTTCTATTGCACTAGACATATCGAAAGCCTTCGATAGAGTCTGGCATAAATCTTTAATTTCTAAACTACCCTCCTTCGGTTTCTATCCCTCCATCTGTGCCTTTGTCTCTAATTTCCTTTCTGGCCGTTCCATAGCCGCGGTTGTGGACGGCCATTGTTCACTTCCTCACCCTATAAACTCCGGTGTTCCTCAGGGCTCTGTCCTATCTCCTATTCTCTTTCTAATTTTTATAAATGATCTCCTTAACTGTACCTTAATTCCCATCCATTCATACGCAGACGACTCAACCTTACACTACTCCATTAGTTTTTCAGAACGCCCCAGCCAGCAATCACTCAACGACAAACGTAATGAAGCCATAGAACTCTTAAATTCTGATCTAAATACTATTTCCAATTGGGGCAGAGAAAACCTTGTTAACTTTAATGCTTCCAAAACCCAATTTCTCCATCTATCTACCCGTCAGGATCTCCCAGCGGACTATCCCTTATTCTTCAACAATACAAAAATCAACCCTTCATCTTCTCTCAATATTCTTGGTGTCTCTTTTTCTTCTGCTCTCATTTGGAATTACCATATTACCAGTCTTGCTAAGGCAGCCTCCCAGAAGCTGGGTGTGCTCAACCGCCTTAGGGGGTTCTTTTCCCCTGCACAGCTTCTTGCTCTGTACAGGGGCATAGTGCGCCCTTGTATTGAATATTGTTCACATGTGTGGGGAGGTTCCTCTCACACCGCTCTCCTAGACAAAGTTGAAAGGAAGGCCTTTCGTATCATTAACTCCCGTCCACTCACCAACTCTTTGCAATCTCTCTCTCTCCGCCGCAATGTTGCATCTCTCTCGCTATTCTATCGCTACTATAATAATCAGTGTTCCTCAGAGCTATCCCAGTGCATACCACCTCCTTTACGTAGGGCACGTGGTACCCGTCTTGCAACTCAATCCCACCCCTACTCTGTGCAACTCTCCAACCCAAGAGTGAAACGTTACTCTCAAACTTTCTTCTACTCAACAGCTGAGCTCTGGAACTCTCTCCCAGAATCAGTCTTTCCCTCTTCCTATGACTTAAATTGCTTCAAACTCCGTGTGTCCAGGCATTTTGGCTCGAACGTCCCTTGATTTTGGCTCTGTCACTCTTTCAACTATGGGGGAGGCACTCGCTATAGGCAGTTATGCCTTTTGCCTCCCTCAATCACATAGAAAAAAAACAAAAACAAAAAACAACAAAAATATACAGTATATCAATCAAATTGATATAATTTCGATTAGTTTTATTGTTAATGAACATGAAAGACAACTACTCAATATGTATTATTCCAAATACATAGCCAACGTTTATACAATAACAGTAAAGCGTTAGACGTTTGCGACAGAAAGCGTCTCCTAAAAACTACAAATACACAGATATATGTTTGGATCGCCTACATTGACTGTAACCCATGCAGTACCAGTGACATCCTTTTCATTACATTCTGGCAACTATTAGCCGGTTATATTCAGCTTAGGAAGGATTTTTACCTGTTAAAAGATTAGATTAAAGACTATCTCAATCCGTTTACCTACCATATATCCTTCCTAAGCTTCATACAATCGTCTAAATATAGCCGAGATAAAAAAAAAAAAAACTACATCGCCGGTACTGTTAGGGTTAATGGTTGAAGGTTCAGCTGTTAAAGTGAATGGAGCTGCGCGTGAAGTTGGGTATGGGTAGGTTTACCCTGTTAAACATGGCTAGGTCTGTATTTTATGCTCGTATGCTAAGCATGTTTCACCGCTCCAAAGACATTATAAAGATCCCTAGGTAAGCAATAACTATTTTGCATAATTTTTATAACCCTCACATTTAACCCCCACATTCACATTTAAATGTTTATAACTCTATGAACTTCCACCAGCAACCATAGTATGTTATGTTTATATAATATGTAGGCCTATGTAACCATATGTATCCATATCAACTTATATATATATTGAACTATAATGCTTTATAGAGGATTGAACTACCTTACATTGCCTATTACTCATCCAATATAACACCTAGCCATATTTAAATATAATTGCCTTACTACCCCTAACTCTCAATATGTTTATGATATTATCTCATTTTGTTTATTCATAGGTTTAGTCTAACCATTTCCCTTTCTTTTGTACAAATTTGAAGTCGTCAGACTATGCAAAATCACCTCCCTCCCGGTAGCCTGGTATCGTAATCACTTCCGTATCACCACACCTCCCTAGTGAGTGAGACATGTGGGTTACTCTTCAACTAGACTAGGCCGAGGAAAGACACAAGCCCTCTAGGCTTCATTACTCCCTTAACACGGCTATCACACAGCCTATACAGTTCTTTATAACACACTATCACCATTAAGCCACACTTACATTAACTACTGACTTATGAGTATTATTGGCCTGCAAGAGAGACGCCTTTAGTCTGGTTTATACTTCTCAGTCAGATCTCATATTATATTATGAGTTCTCTATACACACGAGAGACTCACCTTACTCATATTATAACTAAGTAATAACCAATATATATATATATATATATATATATATATATATATATATATATATATATATATATATATATATATATATATGTATTAGCGTACTTTAGAATATATAACCATACTGGTGGTAATTTATCTGTGTAAAACTGTTACTTAATTTACTTTACTATACCAAATATCTATTAACCTTTAATCGGCGAAGCTATGGTATTTGAAAGTGCTCGCCAGGCGAACGTATTGAGGCTTATTCCCGACGAAAATCTTCATTATCCGATATATATCGTTATTACTTATTCATATGCGCCTATTTTATGTTTAATATGAAGCTATTAACATGTAACAGCAATAAAACAAGTGGGAATATTATTTGGGGGGTGAAAAATGACGAAGTATTGCCGACCGGTTCATTCATGAGAGGAGAGCCGGCACGGCGCACACCCTCCCACTCTCACTTATCGATCCACACTACGTCTTGCAAGTGAAGTTTCTCTCTTGCTACGATCTCTATATGCCTCCCCTTCGACCTTGAAACCAGGTGGGGGATATTGGCGCGGAAAATAAACCGATAAATAAGGGAATAAGAGGAAAAATAGGTGATAATTTAGGGGGGGGGGGGGGGGGGGGGGGGTTTGGACACATGTGGAGGAGTGATAGTAGGTATGGAGGGGAATGATCTCACTTAATCACATATTCCCTTGTTTTGAGTGCCACTGTGGTCTTTTAAAAGGCCTTTTTTAGGCCTTGATTCTTAACCCGCTGAATGCGAGGTCCATATATATACGGACTAGGGTCTTGTCACGCCCAGTCCCAGGTCCGTATATATACGGACTCGCCGAAAAAAAAATTGTAGCAGCGAAACGACTGCATCTATGGCTTTCATATTTCTACCACATGTACCTTACCCTTCTGGCTTCTTGCCACCATCAACACAACCCCCTCCTCCCACCCACTCGCTGACTATCGGTCGCCTCACAAGGAAAAAGAAGGAAAATCTGTGGCGGCGAAACGACTGCACCAATCGGTTCCATATTTGTGTGACAAGTCCCTTACCCTTCTGCCTTCCCCCCACCACACCCCCAACTGCCTCCCACCACCCTCTTCCAGCGTATTCGTACAAAGAAAAGGAAACAAAGGAAAATCCGTGGTGGCGAAACTACCTCACCAATCGGCTTCATATTTGTAACACGAGTCAATTACGCTTATACCTTCCCCCCACCATCCCCCAAACCACCCTCCCACCACCCTCCTACCTATACGTTCCGATACCATAAACGTTGATGATTTACTCTGAAAATTTCAGCTACATTCAGGGCCATCGGGGACCTGATTTCTGGCAAAAATGGACAAGGGGAGTGTTTGTTTTACCATTATCCTTCCTTTCTCACCCAACTTGATAGATTTAGCCAAAAAAAAAAAAGTAAAAAATCATCTGGCACTGGCAGATGCATAGGGTCAAAAATTGTCTGGCACTCTGCGGGTTAAGAATCCCGTCGCCTTTGCCCAGTAAAACCTCTTAAGAGTCTCGGCTCTATTCCCGGGTTAAGTGCTGTATTCATTCTATCATAATTTACTTATTTGATTCATGTTATGTTGTTCAGAATACTATATAATAATCGAACAGATAACATATGGCAACCTTGCCAGGATAGTAAGGTAAGAATTTTTAAATATGGCTAGGTGTTATATGGGATGAGTTATAGCCTATATAAGATAGTTAAATCCTCTATAGAGAATTATGGTTACATACATATACATAAATACTGTAGTTGCTGGTGGAAGTTTATAGAGTTAATGAAAGTTAAAACGGGGGGGTTAAATGCGAGGGTTATATGAACAAAATATTTAACACCACTAGGTAAGCTATAACATAATAACATAGTAAACATATCATATACTGTATATATCATATAAATTTTATTTGTGGTTGGAGGAGGTTCAACGTTCCAAAATAATAAACAACAACAAATATTTATAAATCCTACTACTACTACTACTACTACTACTACTACTACTACTAATAATAATAATAATAATAATCCTACTACTACTACTACTACTACTACTACTACTACTACTACTACTACTACTACTAATAATAATAATAATAATAATAATACAAACTATCAGATAAATAATTTTCAGGAACCTTACTAGGCCTATATGTCTGTCCTATTAATGGTTCCCACATTGTGTCGCGATAAGTTCAAACCACAATTCGAAGGAATATTTATGACCGCAGGGTAAAATTACGTTCGTTGGAATTAGGTATTCCAATAACGAATTATCACTACGGCACTATTCAAGGTATGACATATTTCAACTTTGAGTGGTTTAGGTCACACTAATATCCACTCAAATGAAACAGAATAGTGTGTAACCAAAAAATTGTTACTCTGAATAATGAGTAACCAAAAGAGTGTTACTTTTTAATTGTTGAAAATATATTTGTGGTATATTAGCATGTTAGGCGTTTGTGATTATATACTGTACAGTATATTTCTGTAATAAACTTTCCTTTCCAAATGGTGCGGCTGAATTCGCCTTTCCTGACTACCTTAACTAAATTAATCTACTAGCCAAACTATCCTTTTTTTTTTCTCTATATACTCTGGTGAGACAGTAACTAGTTCCGGTTTCTCCCAATTATGATATAATTTATATCCTAATGATTCAGACTGGATGAAGCAGGAAAAATACCCTCATTGACTTCTGCGATAGAGATATTTCAGAATTCACCAAATCGTTTTCTGATATAGACTAACAGAGGCTATCACCTAAATCGCTCATAGTATTTCAATTTAATATCAAATGAAAGCTGATCCAATATTCAATATAAATTTCTGTCATCATTTGTCTATCTGTGTCTTTGAAATGGGTTCACCTAATACAGGCAAAATTAATATTATTTAATGCATAGCTGGGTCAATTCGTTTTTATTTTTCCATAATCAGTTGTGTGGCTAATAGGTCCCATTAATAAAACATACATACTCTTTTTCTCTCTTGATCTAGGTTGGCTACCAAGCTTGTGCCAGTTCTTATTCTACCTTAAATATGTATCGCACTCCATAATTATAGATTCAATGCGATCTGGAGAAGGCGGGCTATGTGGGAGCGGGGTCTTGGATATTGTAGATGGATCTTGGCATACTTGGATGGGCAATGTGTTTTTTGGAATCTTGTAACTGTTGCTGCATGTCTTCCCTCTCGTATCCCCTTATATTTCATCTTATCCTGCTGTGGTTGTAGGGACGGGTGAATGCTTTGAGACGTGGTTTTACTCGGCCATTGCCGTCTGGTATTCTGCCTGTGTCATGAATGAATGAATGAATTAATATAGAAAAGGTGGGTGAGGGTGAAAGAAGGAAAGTGTTTATTGGCGTAGTAAGAGAGAAAGTGTTAAAGTAGGAGGATAAAGAGTGTTGGGGCTTGACCCAACGTGCGTGAGTTATACAATTTGGGTTGGTGGCGGAGGGGGGTTGTGACTCTGTCGAATTTATTGAGAGTAAATTTGGGAGTGCTTCAGTATGGCATGCCAAGAAGGGGTGGAAATTAAGTTTTGGGTGATAAAGGCCTAAGGAGTATTAATTTAGGGTGGTACAGGTTGCAAAAAAGGAGGCAAAAAAGTGGCCTTGCAATTTTAGATGGTAAGGGTATAGCTGTCAACTGCCGAGTTTGGAGGTGGTTGCACTATTGTATAAAGAGCTTACTTTACATTGTGTACATTGTTATTTTCGAACATTTTGGCTGGTGAGTATGAGTTGTTGGTGTGTCAACGATATTTAAGTGAATAAGGGATTGGGAGTCTATCTGTTAATGGGGTGTAGAAAGTTTGACCAGGGACGGATGGGTTGAGTAATATTACAAATTTGGACAAAGTGATTTAAGGTCTCAAGTTTTTCAAGTTGTTTTCCAGAAAGTTAGAATACACATTAAGTGGAGGGATGCGGGAGAGTTCATGAAGGTGTTGCGATGTTTGGAACTCATATCACTGAGTTCCATGGATCCATCTCAGTTCTTTATTTTGTATTCTTTGGAGTTTAATGTTGTGGGAGTTTGCCAAAAGAGTGTTGGTCAGTGGGGTATAGCAAAGGAGGGGTCTAAATAAGGCTTTATACAAATTAGTTTTAGTTTTGATGGAGGCATTTCGAAAACGGAACATTGATTGGAGGCATTTTGCAGCAATGTGGATGATTTTATTTGCATGACGATGAAAGTGTAGTTTTCTGTCAAAGGTTAGACCGAGTACTTTGTTAGTGGGTGAGACAGTTACTGGGATACGGTCGGGAGGAGGTGAGCGGAAGTTGAGGAATAGTAGTCTAGGATGGAGGTAACCAGTGGAAATGTAGATGTTCAAGGATTTTCGAGGATGAGCCTAAATCCGCCATTTCTGTTCCTATTGTGCTACTCAGTCGAGCTCTCTCTTGGCTTTGTTTGTCAAACCAGCTATGGTATTTGTCCTAACAAGTTGTGTCACGTCGTCAGCGTACATAATTGTGAGAGAGTCATTATTCATGGGATTTGGCATGTCATTAGTGTAGAGAATGTACAGTGTAGGTGCGAGCACGGCGCCCTGAGGTATGCCTGCATAGAGTGGAAATGAGTCTGAATAGAGATTTGAACATTTAATTTTGGCTGATCAGTTATCCAAAAAGATGCAAAGAAGCTTTTTAATTGGTAAAGGGAAATTGAAATTTTCGCAGATTTTGTACTTCAGGCCTACGTGCCACACAGTGTCAAAAGCGCGTTTTATATCTTGTGTGATGAGTGCTGTTTTCTTTCTGTTTCTGAAGTGTTTGGTAATGTGAATGTAGTTGGTGATTATGTTGAGTGCTTCCTGAGTGGATCTGTGAGGTCTGAAACCAAACTGTTTGTCAGTGAGAAGTCCTTCGTCTTCGAGGTACAGTCCGAGTCGGCGATTTATGATTGTTTCAAAAGTCTTCCCAAGAGTCTCAAGTAGACTAATGGGTCTGTAGTTCAGTGGGTCTTTGTCATTTTGATTTTTCTTAGGGATGAGGATGATTGTCGCAGTCTTAAAGCAGACGGGGAAGTAGCCTGATGCCAGGATGGCGTTGTACAAGCAAGTGAGTGCATTATTAAATATGTTTGGGAGGTGCTTCACAATGTGATGGTTTATACCTGAGGCACCAGGATAGGTAGTTGAGATAGTTGTGGGGGTTAAGTGAGTCTGTGTTGATGTGTGTATCGTGAGAGATGTCCTCAATATTAGTGACGTGTTGTTCAATGTCTCGAATGTGTTGTTGGGCGGGTCTTTCAGGAGGGTGTGGGTAATATACTTCTGCCCATGTGTCTTTAAAGGTGTCTGTGATTTCCCTGGGATCAGTGATGGTGTTACCGTTTACAATGAGTGAAGATGTCGTAGGCTCATGTTTTATATGTTGCCAAAATTCCCAGGGTTTAGTTTTTCTGTGTTGTTCAGCAGTGCGTATGAGGTGTGTCCAGTGGCTGTCATGGTCAGATTGCAGGCTTTCTAGGATATGGTTTCTGAGGTATGAGAGGTCATGTTGTACTCGGCCTAAGGTGTCGTTTTGTTTATTTTGTTCAAATCGACGGTGATAGAACACAAGGAGTCTTTGTGATCGTATGGAGGGTCTAAATGTGAGTCCTACTTTGTCCTACTTTGTAGGATGTTTTGGGTATGGTGGTGTTTGCAGTATTAATGATTGTGTTGTGTAAGTGTTCTATTTGTTGATCTAAATTCGTGTTGTGTAGTTCCTCATAGTCAGTTGTGTAATCTTGTTGTTATAAGATGTGTTGAAATTCATCCCAGTTAGCCCGGGAGTGTAATGTGATGAAGATGGGACTAAAATGGGACTAGAAGTTATTTGCATGAAAATGGGGATGTGATCAGATCCTTATAAAGGTCCTAGGGAAATTTGATAGTGAAAAAGGTTAAATACGCGGTTAGATAAGATGAGATCAGGTTTGCCAGACCCATTGTGTACGAAAACTGTGTGAAATCTGGGCCAAGAAAATTTAGTCTTTTAATGTCGTGTAGTGCTAGAAGTTGTGTTCCGTGTGGGTTGTTGATAGTGTGTTGAAAAGCGTGATGTTTAGCATTAAAGTCTGCAAGGATGAGTGTTAGTACATTGTTGTACCCACACTCATCCTTGCAGACTTTAGTGCTAAACCTCACGTGTCATGAATGAATGAATGAATATAGAAAAGGTGGGTGAAGGTGAAAGAAGGGAAGTTTTTATTGGTTAAGTAGGAGAGATAGTGGTAATAGTGAGAGAAATAGGGTGTGGGGGCTTAACCCAACTTGCGTGAGTTGAGTAATTGGGTTAGGGTTGAATTGTTTTAGTTAGAGCAGTTACTTTACTGAGATTCAGTATGGCTTGCCAAGAAGGGGGCTGGGGATGGTGAGAGCAAAATAATTTTGGATGGTATAAAATCGAAAGTGCTTGCTTATGGGCAGGAGGAAGTCTACTGGAGAATTTTGGTTTTAATAATTTAGGGTGGTAATAATACTAAAATAGTATAGAAGGGGGAGGGGGGGATTTTTGGGTGGCGTAGAGTCTAAAATAAGGGGGTAATGTGGGGAGAGAGCTGTCAATGGCAGAACTCGTAAGGTGGCTGTACTGTTATTTATTTGACGTTAAATGGGTGTCTTATTTTTTTTTTTTTTTTTTTTTTTCAAATAAGGTAGGGGGGGGGGGGGGGAAGAGGCACCATAGAGTGAGTGGGGGGAAGAGAAAGTAGGAACAATGAAGTACAGTGGAAGAGAACAGTTAGTGGGCCGTCCACCTTGCTGTTTTTATTTATTCATCTTTATTTTTAGAGCAAGTTGCAGAGTGAGGCAGGAATGTTTTTAACATAGGGATGTCTATGTCTGATCTTTTAAGTCTAGCTTTCAGTCTGTTTTTACCTTCATCTGTGAGAGTCCGTTCCAATTCGTCTTGATTTATGTAAGAATATGTTTTCTTGACAAAGTCGGGTTCTTCTTCAAAAACGTCACAGATTAACTGAATGCTGCCCAATGTTAGCGCTGATAGCTCGATGGTATCTTCTCCCGTTTCCTTCTCCTTGGCGATGTTTGGTGGTGTC
Source organism: Paralithodes platypus (assembly GCA_032716605.1). Taxonomy (NCBI): domain Eukaryota; kingdom Metazoa; phylum Arthropoda; class Malacostraca; order Decapoda; family Lithodidae; genus Paralithodes; species Paralithodes platypus. Next base: position 53,858,413 of record CM064497.1, on the reverse strand, counting down.
TCCGTGTTTGTCAGGAGGGGGAGGAGTGGTCCTGGGGATCTCTTTCTGGGCGATTTTAGCTTGGTGTTGGGGGAAGCTGGTGGTGATGCTATGGCTTCCTCGGGTTCCATTGGTGTCTCGTCCTCTTCTAGGTGTTGTTCATAGATGTGGAGAGTTGGAGACTCCTGTAGTTCTGGAACTCGATGATCTTGTGCCTTGGGGGCTTCTTCTTTGTTGACGCCCTTTTGATGTTTGCAGGGGTCGTGGAGAAGGCCTTCTGAGGTATGGTGATAGTGGATAGGTTGTTGTGTGACAACAGACATGGGATTAGCTGGCAGAGGCGGTGTTTGTCTGAGCCAGCAATGGCCATGGCTGACTGAATACAGGCAAAGATCTTGGCCCTCAGTACTGCTTCCCCATCTGCTGTAGTTGTAGGTGGTGTCGACTTTAGTGGAGCATTTTGTGGGGAGAATGAGGAGCCCTTGACTGGAGCTCCTTCAGGGCCTGTGATGTTGGCAGCTTCACGTCCCTGCCTTCCTGTATGGATGGTAAATGTCGCTGATTCACCATTTCTTAGTGAGGCTTTCTTTTTGCTGTTGTTGTTGTTGTTGCTGATGTTGGTGTGGTGGCAGAAGATATCCTCATTGTTCTTCGACGTTATAAAGCCATAGCCTGCCTTATAATTATACCATTTGACAGTACCACAGGTAATGTTGTTAGTGGCCATGGTAGTGTGGAGAGGCAGGTGGTTGCAGGTTGGTGGAGCTGCAAGCTGATTGGCCGATGACGAGAGCCAATGGTGAATCCTCGGTCTGCCAATCCGGTTAAATGGGTGTCATGCTCCGCCCCCTCCTTATATACCCACCCGTCACGCCAGCAAATGCACTGATTGGCATAGCCAGGCAGACCGTGATACCTTCTCCCGGGTGACTGCTTCGTTTAGTTTCTCTACTTTTAACTTGTTTCCAGTCATGATAGTAGAATCCTTATTATGTGTGACTTGGGAGTAAGGGTCTCACACGAAGGGAATAAACTGGTAGTTGTTGTGATATGAGGTGTTGAGAGGTAGCGAAGACATGGATATACAGTTGACCAAAATGAGTGCGAGTAGACGGGGCGAGGCGGCTGGCAAGACTTCCTCCTCTTCACAGGTAATGCTGTGCTCCGATTGGCTGAGAGGTTTGCAAGGACACTTCTCTCGTCTACCTTCCCAAATGCACAGCCTGCCAATTATCACAGTCTAAAACTCGTTGCTGATTGGCTGGAAGATTTGGTACCACAATAATAATAATAATATAGATAATAATATTAATGTGTGACCTCCAATGCTAATATGTTAATTTGTGAAGTCCAATGCTAGAATATTCACTGTAAGTCAGTGTATTGAAGTTTCATTGACATCGCCTAAGTATTGAAAGGGTAGCAGCGATTTCTAAATTTTGGACAATATAAATAATCTTTACACCCATCATGCAATTACTTCAAAACTCACGTTGAGGCCACAACGTACCTATGTTCTGATGTATCGCCTATTGCATATAGGGGCACAGAAAATCATGTTACTCCTAATGCTGATAGTGTGATGTTCTTGTTTTGATAAAGGTGTACTTCAATCTGATAACTGTCTTCGTGGTGCAATGCATAAGTGTGTTGATTTTCGATGTGAGCGTCCTGGGTTCGAATCCCCGGACTGCCACATGTGTTTGTTAATTTCATTAATCGAGTTTAGGAGTAAAGTTGGTTAGTGGAGAGAACATAATAATTTGTAGTGAATAGAATAGCAAATAGAATATTAAATGGTACCAATATATTTGTTCCAGCCATACTCACTACCGGGTACTTTGTTGCTTACTTCAATGATCGAAAGATTTCAATAACCAGTTCAAAAAGTTTTTCACCTTCTTCTCTTGATATTAAATGGACCGAGTGATTGAGACTATAACAGAAGCGGCCACGGAAGGAGTGATACATCTGCATTATGGGTTCGAAAGCATTTGTTGCAAATCTTATCAAATGCCCCAGTCTAACATGTTCCCCTTCTGTCACGATGCGGTTATCCAAGTTTCCGGTGGTGGTAGCGATGTAGTCCCACTCGGGGCCATGGGGCTTGCTGTAAGCCTCTTGGAACGAGTCTGAATGGTAGAAGACCCTGCGATACAGACAAAGGAAAGCAATAGGATCGGATTCTAAGCCCTTGTAAAACTCCTCATGAACTTGCTTAGCATAATCCCAAAAGGAATCACGCCAGTTTGAAGGCGTCATTATGGTGATATCTAGAAATGAGATTTGTGCCCCAAGAATGGATGCCATATCTTTAGGCAAGTAGCGACGCATATTAATCGCATTTACAATCTTCAGTAGGAACATGTGTTGCTTGACTCCAGCTCTTTTCATGTACTCAACCATGGCAACATTTAAGACAGCAACCGCTCCACTATTTACTGTGATTCCGTTGCACTTACAGCTGTCAAAAAATGACTTACTAGTGTCTCTATCAAAAACTGTGTGAAGGAAGCTTGTTTTATATGCAATACCTTCGATAGAAGGAAGGGCCTGCAAAATTTCTGGTTTATTAGGATTCATGTTTTGAATTTCACTCAAAAGCAGTTTTAGGTGCGCAGGATCTTTCTCCAGTTCTCTATCCTGAATATTTAGCAGCTCATCTATTTCTTCAGCACCTTTGTATTCCCCCATTTTCTTGCTGTCATCAATATCTTTCCCTGTAATAACATCGTTCAAAATCTGTAAGAAATAGTCAATGACGATTGAGTTGGTGGTTCCGTCTGCCATGGCGTGATGGTTGCCCAGCACTAGAGTCCGCACGTAGGGAAAGTCCTTCTCCAGCTCTACCCGGGGAGATGTAGGATCCTTTTCATTGGTCAGCAACCTGGCGCACCATAAGGGACCCTCACTCACATTATAACGGTGCATACCAAGCTCTTCAGCCATATGGACAGCATCCACACCTTCCACAATCTAAGAAGCACAATTATATTTGTTTTAACTCATTGACTGTGTGAACACTATTTTATATATTTATTTATGTGATGCATTGACAATCATGATTTGAATAATGCTTGTAAATTTTGATTATATTTTATTATAATTTTCTACCAGTATTGTTGGTTTAAAAAGTATTACAAGCATTAAGAGACTACGCATTTTAATCCTAAATCTAGTGAGTGATAGCTTATGAGTTTCACATTCTTTCTTTGGGTTTCATTATGTGAACTACATAAGCAGCATACCTAGTAAAACAAATATTGTGCATGATTTAATGCATATTAGGAAAACTGGTTTATGCTTTCATTAATTTCATTGGAATTGTTTGGTGTTGTGAAATTAATCAAAATATAAATAATGCATGAAACAATGCGTCACTTCAGTATAATCTAATCTCTTTTTCTTCGCTGCAATGTTGCATCTCTCTCGCTATTTTATTGCTATTACAATAACCAGTGTTCCTCGGAGCTCTCTCAGTGTATACCACCTCCTCAACGTAGGGTACGTAGTACCCGTCTTGCAACACAATCCCACTCTTACTCTGTGCAACTCTCCAACTCAAGAGTGAAACGATACTCCCAATCTTTCTTCTATTCAACAGCTGAGCTCTGGAACTCTCTCCCTGAATCCATCTTTCCCTCATCCTATGACTTAAGTTTCTTCAAACTCTGTGTGTCCAGACATTTTGGCTCGAACATTCCTTGATTTTGGCCCTGTCACTCTTTCAACTCTGGGGGAGGCACTCTTCACAGGCAGTTTTTCCTTTTGTCTCCATCATCCACATAGAAAAATAAATAAAAATAAAGAGATTCGTGATAGCATGTACCGTATGATGTATGGACCCCAGCTGACAGGGCTGAACACGTGGGGTATGTTCCAAATGTAAACAAACAACAACAAAAGCGTGCGAAAAGATTTTAGTCAGCAGAGGTTCAAAATAAATGTAATTTGGTTTGTATACATTATATATGTTTGGATCAACATTAGGGATATATCCAGTAACGGTGAATTACTTTGGCATTGACAGTTCTAGTGAATAACTTGTCTCCATTTTTGTTTCTCAAGCTTGTGTAATTCACTTATTCATGTCTTAGTTTCCTCTTACGTAATGAGAAAAATATATGGCAACAGTAGTTATATATAATATTTGCTTATTCCCTTAAATACAGTTCTCCATGGTGTGTAATAAAGGTTTATCAATAAAGCCTCAATTGTTGTCAGATAGGGAACGCGTTCGTGGTCCCGGACCCTAAGAATAGGAGCTTTGAATGTGCGTGGCTGTAGTACGAATGAGAAGCGAGAGGATATTGGAAGGTTATTTGAAAGAAGGATGTATGATGTCCTTGCACTGAATGAAACAAAGGTGAACGGAGAGGGAGAAGTGGATTTTGGAAACGTGATAGGTAGAAAGTCTGGAGTAGACGAGGGAGTCAGGGGGAAAGAAGGAGTGGCTATTATTGTGAAGGAGGAGTTGAGAGAGTTTATAAAAGAGTGGAAAGAGGTGTCATCAAGGCTGTGGGTGAGAATGCGGTTTAAGGGTGAAAGGTGGGTTTTTGTAAGTGCGTATGGACCAGGAAGTGAAAGAGAGTTAGACGAGGTAGAGGGTTTCTGGGAGGATTTGAGAGATTGTCTACAAGGGTTTGATGAAAATGAAAATGTTATAGTTTGAGGGGACCTAAATGCTAGGGTAGGAAATGAGCCTGTTGAGGGAGTCATCGGTAGTTTTGGTGTGGATGGTGTAAACGAGAGTGAAGAAAGACTGAAAAATGTATGTGAAGAGTGTAGATTGAGTGTAGGTAATACGTTCTTCATAAAAAGGCGTATACACAAGTACACCTGGCATAGATTTGTGAGGGGAGAGATTGTAGAGAGGGCATTGATGGATTATGTGCTGGTGACAAGGGAAAGATTGTGTAGACTGCTGGATGTGAATGTGATGAGAGGTGAGGCGGAGGGTATGTCAGATCATTACCTGGTGGAGGGAAAGCTAAGAGTTAAGAGTTACAGGAGAATAAGAGACAAGCGTGAAGTAAGAGAGGTAATAAAAGTTAGTGAGTTAGAGAAGAGTGAAAAAGAGAGGGAGTACAAGGAAAGACTAAATGAAAAGTGGATGGAAGTGAGAGAGATGGAAGAGAGAGACGTAGAGGTTGAATGGCAACAGTTTAAGGAAGGAGTGAAAGCAAGTGCAGAGGTAGTAAGCGGCAAAAGGAAAGTAGGAGGCAGAGGTATCAGGAAGGGAAGCGAGTGGTGGAATGATATGGTGAGAAAGGCAGTTGAGGAGAAGAGACAGTGTTTTGAGACGGTTTTACAGGATGGTAGTGTTGAGGTATGGGAGAGGTACAAGGAGAAAAGGAGAGAGGCAAAACGGAAAATTAGAGAAGCGAAAAAAGATGCAAACGAAAGGTGGGGTCAAAGGCTGAGTGAGAATTTTGAAGAACGAAAGAAGATGTTCTGGAAGGAGGTAAATAAAGTAAGGAAAGGAGAACAAAAGAGGGAAGAGTCAGTGAAAGATGAAAATGGAGAATTACTAGTGGAACCAGTTGAAGTGAGGAAAAGATATGCTGAGTATTTTGAATCTTTGTTAAATACAAGAGATGGAAGAGAAGCAGTGATTGAAGCAGAGGTGGATGGAGATAGGTTACCCAGGCCACCCAGGTGGCAGGGAATGAATGAAAGGATTGAGGAAAATGAGGTGAAAGAAGCAGTGAAACAAATGAGAGCGGGAAAAGCAGAAGGTTTGGATGGTATTGCTGTGGAGTGTATAAAGAAGGGTGGAGATGTGATAATAGATTGGTTGGTGAGACTTTTCAATGTGTGCTTTGCTGTGTCAATGGTACCAATAGACTGGAAGAGTGCATGTATTGTGCCGTTGTACAAGGGGAAGGGAGATCGGCAGGAGTGTTCAAGTTATAGAGGTATTAGTTTATTGTCAGTGGTTGGAAAGCTGTATGGCAGGGTGTTGATAGAGAGGATAATAAAGTGTACGGAAGTTGCAATAGGAGAAGAACAGTGCGGTTTTAGGAGGGGAAGAGGGTGCGTGGATCAGATGTTTGCAGTAAGACAGTTATGCGAGAAGTATTTAGAGAAGCATAAGGAGATACTTTGGGCTTTTATGGACTTGGAAAAAGCGTATGATCGTGTGGACCGTGAAGCAATGTGGAAGGTGTTAAGGATTTATGAAATAGGAGGAAATTTGTTAGAAGCAGTTAAGAGTTTTTATGAAGGGAGCAGAGCATGTGTGAGTAGGAAATGGTGAGTTGAGTGAATGGTTTGAGGTAAAGGTAGGTTTGCGACAGGGTTGTGTAATGCCACCATGGCTGTTTAATATGTTTATGGATGGTGTGGTGAGGGAGGTGAAAAGGAGAACTATGGGAAGAGGATTGGGTTTACTAGGAAAGAATGGTAGAGATTGGGAGTTGAATCAGTTGCTGTTCGCTGATGACACAGCATTGGTGGCGGATTCTGATGAGAAACTGCAGCGGGTAGTCAAAGAGTTTGGTGTGGTTTGTGGAAGGAGGAAACTGAAGGTGAACGTCAATAAAAGTAAAGTAATGGTGTGTAATAGGGGAGAGCATAGGGTGAATCTAGATGTGAGGCTGGATGGGGAAATATTGGAACAAGTAGAGTGTTTTAAATATCTAGGAGGAACGATAAGCAGGAGTGGAGGTATGGAAGTGGAGGTAAAACAGAGAGTGTGTGAAGGAAGGAAGGTTTGCGGAGCAATGGGAAGTATGTGGAAGACGAGAAATCTCGGATTGAAAGTAAAAAGTGCACTGTATCAAGGAATTGGTGTGCCAACAGTGATGTATGGGGCTGAGCCATGGTCTCTGAAGAAAAAGGAGAAAAGAGGGCTGGATGTGATGGAGATGAGCTGCTTGAGGAGTATGTGTGGAGTTACTCATAGAGACAGATTGATGAATGAAGAGATATGTAGGAGAGTGGGGCAGCAGGAACATTTGTCAGCCAGAGTGGACAGAAGGGTGCTGAGCTGGTGTGGTCATGTTGAACGAATGGGAGATGAAAAGCTTACAAAGAGAATATGTGAGTCAGGTACAAGGGGAGATAGAAGGGCAGGAAGACCCCCATTGAGTTGGAGAGACTGTGTAAGAAAGGCTTTGGATGATAGAGGAATGACTATAGATCAGGCAGGGAAAGTGGTGGTGGACAGGAGTGAATGGAGAATGCTTGTGAATAGTTGAGTGAATACGTGGTCATTTGGAGTAAGGGGTCGGGTGCAAGTTGGACTAGATAATAGTCCATCAGGCGCCTGGCCCGGGGAGACGATTAATATGAAGGGTGCGCCTGGAAGTGTGGTGGGAGGGCTTGTGGCTTTGGCTCCGCTGCATGTCTGCCTGCCGGGATCGGATCCTCTCCGGGTGGTCGGGGGCCGGGGGAGTGCTGGAGCGACCTTGGTGACCCTGGTCTCTGGGTCTTCTCCTGGGTGACCTGGATGTGTGTGAGTTTGTGCTTTTTATCTGTGTTTATTTGTTGTTTTATGTTGTTTTTGTGTTTTCCCTGTTCTTGCTCTGTCTTGAGTCGGCTACCCCCAAGATGGGGATTGGGCCTGAACATATAGATAGATAGATAGATAGGACTTTCTGAGGGAAGGGTACTGGGAATCGAGTGATCATTTAATATCGAGACTGTACAATAGTTATAATACTGAAGCATAATCAAGTAGTTTGTTGTACAGTACAGCAAGTACTTCAACAATTAGATTTTTTTTTTTATGGATTGAAGGGCCGGAGGATCCGAAGACCCCTTTTCACCCTATTTGACTGTCAGGCGAAACAGAGGCAAGGGGTGTGAAGAGATTGCCCAAACGATCTCCACCAGCCGAGAATCGAACTCTGTCCTCCCGGTTAGAAACCGAGCGCTCTACCAATGACGCTACTGGTCATCCCAATTAGACTGACCTGGAAATCTATGTCCTCTTGATCCATGTAGCAGGCCCACAACTGCCCATCCCGTCGCCGGAAGCACAGCCTTTGTGACGGCACCTTCCTGTAAAATGAAATTACTATTAACCCTCTTGCTATCCTGTGGACTCGGAGGTTGTTGTTTAGCATTCAGAAATAGTTTTCTCAATCTCATAATTACCTCTCCAAAATTAATTTCCTGCCCACAGCTCACTCAAAAGACAACTGCAGATATTAGAATAACTAAATAAAGGTTTCTAAATGCTGCTGATGGTCACAAAGGCTTTTAACCCTTAAAGATCGGGGCCCGACTTAAGTCCGAATCGAAAAATTTGGACTATGTGGCGGGGCCTGCCTTAAGTCCGAGTATGGGCGGGGCCCGCCTCAAGTCCGAGTGCAATTTTGGCGCAATATTGGCTCTGAGAGAGAGACGAGTGACTGGAGGAGCAGGGGTTACCTCATGACCGCTCGCCACGGCCGTCATGGACCTACTGAGATTTACTCCACTTACATCCACCCTCACTCCCTCGCTACATACGTAATTATATAAAGAAATTACCGTATTTTAGCTATTTTGCCTTTCGGTTGCACGATCGTTGCAAAACAACCAGTGATTGTAGAAGGATGGTTCGGGTGTCATTGGAAAGCTCAATTTATGCCCTTTCAGGGATATATACTTGTATTATGCTCATGGTCTTGTTTATGCATGAAAAAGAGCACGGAAACAACCCCATTTATGGTTAAAAAAAAAAACGCTGTGCGGCACGGGCAAATATACCGCCTAGGCCGCTCGTAAGGTGTTAAGTATCCCAGAAAGGGTGCAAATAATGTCCTGTGCGTGAAAGGGTTAATAACGTTGACTTGTACGAAAAGTCAAAAGTTCCAATGTTATGGCCTGTATGTCAGCAATAGTGTCTTCAAGACTATTTAGTTTGACGATCATAGAGAACGAACTATGAAGATGGGCTTAGAGAGGGGAGTGTGACGTTAACCACTCCGTTAGAACCGCATGGCTTGTCCTACAGTGACTCTCTAGGATCGCCAGGGCAGTGGATGGGGCTACAGTTTATGTATTAGAGTGTGCTTTATTTCATATGAAAGCTCGTGTCATGGGCAGTCCAGAAAGGCTCTTTGTTTTCACCCATGTCAAGGCTTTCTATATTTAATTGTAAAGTATATAGTGGGATCTAAAACTGTAGGGAGCTTTAAGATAAAATTGGATAAGCATATGGACGAGAAGGGTTGGGTGTGAAGGGGGATCAGCCGGGCTGGGCCAATCAGCGCTCTGCAGACCCCCATAATCCTGCGTTAATCTCTAACCGTTTTGGTAAGATGATCCTCAGGGTATTAGAGTGTGAAGCCTATAATTGGGCTTTGTAATTGAATTGGGGTTGTGTGGGACAGGGATCTGCCTTGCTTAGGCCAATCGGCTTTCTGCAGACTCCCATTTTCTTATGTTCTTATGTTCTTATGTTCTTATATGTTTTATCATTAACTAGTAATGATGGGATCTGGGAGAGAGAGAGGGAGTAGAACATAGTGAGAGGGAGCGCGCAGTGTTTTTGTCCCGCTCGATGACGTCACGGCTGGCTGCCTCGTGGGGGTTGGTTGAGGGAGGTCCTTACCATGTTGCTAGCTTCTTTGCTAGTGGCTAGAGGACTTGTTACCGCTGTACTTTGCGCGGTGAAAACTAGTCCCGGTATATATACTGGTTCCTCGCCACTCTCTCCCTCAGATCTGGTTTCTAGAACGCATCTATCTTATCCCTTGCTACCTGTCCCCCGCTCTGCACCTGAGAATCTTTTCCTCTGCCTACCTCTCTCTTTTTCCATATCTTTCACCACCTTTTATTAATACCATATCCCCTCTGGTTAACTCTGCAAAATCAGCTTCATGCTGGCCAGTTGTATTGTGCGTTAAGGTCTGATATAACCCATGTATGTTAGTTGTTAAGATAAGTTGATCACGAAGCATTGGTTGGCATTCATATTGTTTAGTACTGCTTCCTATAAGTATTAGTGTTCTGCTGGATTAGATAATGCTAGACTAGGGGTCTGATATTATAAGGTATTGTTTCCGATGAGTGCTGGCTTTAGTTAAAAGCTGCACGACATACCTGAGAACTGGAGTTGATTGGGTAAATTCTAGTCTGTGTGCCATTGAGAATAGAGCATGCACGAATGAGGGCTTTTTGCCTATACCATTCTGCACTGTTCTAGTCTCGATTGTTTGTCTTTGAGGTACGCCAGGAGAACGCTTAATACTTTGGTATTAAGGTTTCTCAAGAGAGCTACCCTTCCCTATAACGTAATATTTGACGCACAGACTTGAGATTTGCACTAGGCTATGCGGCATGCCATGCGCACCAGTATCTCGTATCATTGACTCTAGCTAGACTTTATCAATCATAGTAGACATTAAGTATATTAAACCAAGTACTCTTTTTATGCATACCCATTTATGATTACACAAGCATTTCGCAGCCTAGTTTGATGTATTGAGACACAAACGACTTAGGCTCTTTTTGTTGATAGGAATACTGCATTGTCGTGGCGATTATTATTGTTGTAGCGTTTAGGATATTCTTGGCCCCGACTGCATTATATATTCTGCCTTTTTGTGTGCATAGCCTGCACGAGCATTGTTCCGCTGCCTACCTTTTTGGGTTCCATTTCCGATACGAGCATCTTTATAGCATCTAACATTTAAAGAAGATTCCTTGTTAGTGTTGAAGGACTTTAGTGCACTTTCTTTCATGTAGGAGTGCCTGACATTTATTGATTAAAGTAACGTAAGCTGTAACTTCTCTTACCACCTTACTTTGCATACCATAACCAAGCACCTTCGGTTATAGGTAGTAATAGGCTGTTTTCACATAACATTAAGCCTACAGTAGACGCACATTTATTGAGAGTTTAATAACCTATTATTGCATATAGAACTCTGTAGAGTATTTGTGTTCTTTGTTCACTGGGAATATACATCAGAGGTTGGATCTAGCGCTTTCCGTTGTAGCATTTATGCCATTACAAGTCCAATGAATAAGAGCCCTGATATATTTAAACCCCAGTCGTAACAAATGGCGACCTTACCTAGGATTTGGTGAACCTACATTTATTAGCAGGGAACATTTGTTGTTTTGGAGAATATTTTGCGGGGATCAGCAAGAATAATTTGTTTTCGCAACATAGTATAGCCCTTGAGTATTTCCGAGAATTTTTGTGTGTATATCGAGGTATAAGAGTTTGGGGTGCTTCTTTTCTGAATATTGTGGTGAGAAATTTTTGTGAGCATCATGTCTTATACCGGATCAGAGGAGAATGGAGACACAGTACGTAATGTCGAAACTGAGGAACAGCAGCATGATGAAAGGGTTAATCGGGTGAACTGTGAGGAGGATGCTAGGATATTTTTGCAATGGCCTGTTACTGCCGAGCGGTTGGAGGGTATGGATCGGTACGGTCTTCAATGCCTGGCCACAGCTATCGGTCATGCGGTTACTAGCAGCATGACCAGGGATAACTTGATAACGTGTGTACTGGGCAGGGTGACTGGTGAGCGAGATGGGTTAAGTGCTCAGAGCCCTTCGGCCATGCTTCCCCTACACTCGACTCCCAGCCATCCCAGTAGTTTGCCGACCCCGGGTACGCTTCCGCAGTTGGGTGGTGACTGGCAGGGTGGGTTGCCCCTAGGGGGACCACCGGTAATTTCAAACATTGTAGCACCTTCACCTCCTCAAGAGTTAACTCCAGAATTATTGCTTCAGCTCGAATTAGCTTCAGCAGCAATTAGAATTAGCCAAGATAGAAGAGAGAGTCAAGCTAGCAAAAATCCAAAGCTGATTTAGAGTCGACTAGGTACTGTGCCGACATGGACGTAGAGAAGTCGCGAGTAGAGACAACGGGACAGCGACTTGGGGCTGGTAACCGTGTTCATGAGCAGTCTCTCTCGCACTTATTGAAACTGGTTCCGGTGTTTGATGAGAGTGGTGTAACAGAATTTTTCACACGCTTTGAGAAGAAGTGCCAGGAACACCAGTGGCCAGAGAATAAATGGGCAGCACTTGTATCCTCTAGATTAATAGGCAAGGGTCTTAAAGCCTACGATGCGTTACCTTTGGAGTTATGTATTGTGTACGAGGATCTCAAGGAGGCTGTCCTGAGGGCTTACGAACTGCAACCAGAAACGTACCCTTTGAAGTTCCGGGGTGTAACTAAGGGAAGAGATAGCACCTTTTTGGAACACGCCCGGGACTTGTCCGATGCTATGGGGAACTGGCTCCGATCTGAGAAGGTAACAATGTTTGATGGAGTTAAGCAGTTGATGATGTTGGAGCAGTTCTTTAAGAGCACGGGCGGTGATCTAACTTTGAACTTAAAGGAAAAAAACCCAAGAACTCTAGTCGAAGCAGCAGAAATGGCTGATCGACGGCTGTCGTTGATTCGGGGTTGCGGGTCCTCACAGAAGTACGATGTAAGTGCTAAGGACCGTTATCCTCCCCCTCCCCGTAACAATGACACATTTAAACAGAAGAGCCATTAAACTAAAACTGAATCCAAACCTTACACCACACCGTATGTGAAAAGTCAGGGGCCTTTTACATCACAGTATAAGCCGAAACCGAATTTTATGTGTTTTAGTTGTCACCAGGAGGGTCATAAGGCAAATGAGTGCCCTAGTCGACCTCCTCCGGCAGCCGTGTCTTTTGCTCACGGCATTGGAGTGTTCAAGAGGACATCGGAGTTTGTTAGAGGCATTTCTTCCGAGGTAAATACACTGCCAGTGCAGAAGGATCCGGAAGGCTTATTCCCTGTCCGTGATGCCTTTAGTGACCACAAGGGACTCGGTTGTGTGGAGTGGGGGGGTAGAAGACATGAGGTGAGAATTTTGCGTGACACTGGGGCATCGCAAACACTGTTGAGAAATTTCACTGGTAAACCTGTCAATACGGCGCGGGTGGTTGTGGTTCAGGGAGTTAATGCGACAAGGTCATACCCGCTTGTAAGAATGAAGGTGGAAGTTGATGGTGTGACTCGGGAACTGGATGTAGGAATTGTGGAGAAGTTACCTGTTGGGGGCGTCGACCTCCTTCTTGGCAACGACTTTGCGGGGCCTACTTCTGAGGCTCCACCCTTAGTCGTTGTCGAGAAGCCGGTCGACGACGTGAGTAGGGAGGAGCAGGAGTGGGTTGAGAAGTGTCCGGTGCAGCCTATGGCGTGTGTTGTCACCGGAGATTCTGCATCCAGGGAGTCACATTCTGGTCAATAGTCTTTAGATCAGCGGAGGAAGGGTACCGAGAAGGGGTTGAAAGTTGATGCGGTTGAGAGTTTAGTATCAACGGACCTTCTCGGGGACTCATTATTAGGACCACATTCCGAGTCTGGAGAAGACCCAGTAACTGTTCCTGAAGGGGCAGAGGATGGGCTTAAAAAGACGAAAGAGTTGAAGGAGGACAGTGATGCACAGTCGGGAGATGTAGCAACAAGGTACCCTGACGCGTACCCTATGAGAAATGGGTCGGCGAAGACGGTGGTCTTGCTAGTGTATTTTTCCCGGTATGGTTACCTGCAGGGGATTCAGTCAGTCCAGGGACCCAACTTCACTTCTAGCCTCTTTGTTCAAGCAATGCCGCAGCATGGGATTGTTGGGGTTGTGTCATCTGCGTATCATCCGGAGAGCCAGGGTGTGTTAGAGCGATGGCACTCAGCCTTGAAATCTGTGCTTCGTTGTTGTTGCTTTGAGAGTGGGAAGGATTGGGATCTTGGCCTGCCATGTGTTTTGTTTGCTGTGCGGGAGGTACCTGGGGAGAGTTTGGGATTCAGCCCTAATGAGCTCGTCTTTGGACACCGTGTCAGAGGGCCTCTCCATATGGTTGAAGAAGTATGGGAGGGCGCAGAAAAACCTTGTTCTATGCTCAAGTGTGTCCTCAACAGTCGAGAACGGATGTTGCACAGTCTGGAGTTGGCTGGCCGTAATTTGACTAGCTCTCAGGCCCTCAGGAAGGACAGGTACGACCTCAAGGTTGAACTCAGGGAGTTTCATGTGAGTCAGGTGGTGTTGATTCTACTGCCCCTTGTAGGTCACCCCTTATCCGCGAAGTACGCTGGTCCTTATAGGGTGGTGGAGGAGCTATCAGACCTGGATTACTTGGTAGCCACTCCAGACAGACGGAAGCGCAATCAGTTATGTCATGTTAATCCCATGAAGGAGTATGGGAGGCACCCCCCTGAGCCTCTCACTGTGCCTGTGATGACGTTTAGCAGTCAAGGTGGAGAAGGAGAACGGGACAGTCAAGCTCAGGTGGAGGATAACTGGAAGGATAAGAAGTTCAAATGGGCGCCTGAGTGTGAGAAGGTGTTTAGAGAAGTAAAACACCTGTTGTGCACTCACCCGATCCTCAGGGCCCCTGACTTTAGCCTACCTTTCCAACTAGCAACGGAGGCTAGTGGTGTGGGGGCTGGTGCCGTCCTTGTGGAAAAGGACGATGATGGGCTAGAGCATCCTGTTAGTTTCTGCTCGGAGAAGTACAATTCGGCCCAGGGGAGCTGCTCTGTTATCGAGGAGGAGCTGCTGGCGGTTGTGCTTGCGCTGGGGCATTTCGAGGTCTATGTTCCAGCCTATGGTCCGGTCGTTGTAGTTTACCCAGATCATCACCCTCTCAAGTTCTTGGACCAGTTTCACAATCGGAATATGAGGCTGACCAGGTGGTCACTAAGGTTACTGGTATATAACCTGGACATACGCCATATTGCCGGTTGTGACAACGTGGTTGCAGATTGTCTTTCAAGGGTATATGATCCTGGGTAGATTGACACACGGGTAGCCTCCTGCTTTAGTTTGAATAGTATTTTGTGCTTGGTGCTTGTTGGCTCGCGGTTGTAGCCCAGCGTATTGGGTCGTAAAGCAGGAGTTGAGCGTTTGGTATAGAAGAAAAAACTAGGCTTGCCCCTATAGTGCAGCCGAAATAAACAAATTAAAAACATAAAAATAAAATAAAAACTCTTTCTTTGATAGTTGAATTTTGTCAGTATGTTATAGCAGTAATTCTGAGTTGCACTCCTCTCAGAATGCTGGGCTAGAGAAGCTCGCTCTACATAACTACATAACTAGCATAACTACATATAATTTAACCTATTGTGTTGGGGAGGGTTATAATTTTGTAAAATGTTTTGTTGAGGAACTGTGCCAGATATTTTACTGCCGCTGGGTGATGGGAAGTAGAGATATAGCATGGGTTCTAACCATCAGATTTTTGTGAGCCTTGGGGCCTCTGAGAAAAATCTTGGGGGGGGGGGGGGGGTGACGTTAACCACTCCGTTAGAACCACATGGCTTGTCCTACAGTGACTCGCTAGGATCGCCAGGGCAGTGGATGGGGCTACAGTTTATGTATTAGAGTGTGCTTTATTTCATATGAATGCTCGTGTCATGGGCAGTCCAGAAAGGCTCTTTGTTTTCACCCATGTCAAGGCTTTCTATATTTAATTGTAAAGTATATGTTTTATCATTAACTAGTAATGATGGGATCTGGGAGAGAGAGAGGGAGTAGAACAGAGTGAGAGGGAGCGCGCAGTGTTTTTGTCCCGCTCGATGACGTCACGGCTGGCTGACTCGTGGGGGTTGGTTGAGGGAGGTCCTTACCATGTTGCTAGCTTCTTTGCTAGTGGCTAGAGGACTTGTTACCGCTGTACTTTGCGCGGTAAAAACTAGTCCCGGTATATATACTGGTTCCTCGCCACTCTCTCCCTCAGATCTGGTTTCTAGAACGCATCTATCTTATCCCTTGCTACCTGTCCCCCGCTCTGTACCTGAGAATCTTTTCTTCTGCCTACCTCTCTCTTTTTCCATATCTTTCACCACCTTTTATTAATACCATATCCCCTCTGGTTAACTCTGCAAAATCAGCTTAATGCTGGCCAGTTGTATTGTGCGTTAAGGTCTGATATAACCCATGTATGTTAGTTGTTAAGATAAGTTGATCACGAAGCATTGGTTGACATTAGTACTGCTTCCTATAAGTATTAGTGTTCTGCTGGATTAGATAATGCTAGACTAGGGGTCTGATATTATAAGGTATTGTTTTCGATGAGTGCTGGCTTTAGTTAAAAGCTGCACGACATACCTGAGAACTGGAGTTGATTGGGTAAATTCTAGTCTGTGTTCCATTGAGAATAGAGCATGCACGAATGAGGGCTTTTTTCCTATACCATTCTGCACTGTTCTAGTCTCGATTGTTTGTCTTTGAGGTACGCCAGGAGAATGCTTAATACTTCGGTATTAAGGTTTCTCAAGAGAGCTACCCTTCCCTATAACGTAATATTTGACGCACAGACTTGAGATTTGCACTAGGCTATGCGGCATGCCATGCGCACCAGTATCTCGTATCATTGACTCTAGCTAGACTTTATCAATCATAGTAGACATTAAGTATATTAAACCAAGTACTCTTTTTATGCATACCCATTTATGATTACACAAGCATTTCGCAGCCTAGTTTGATGTATTGAGACACAAACGACTTAGGCTCTTTTTGTTGATAGGAATACTGCATTGTCGTGGCGATTATTATTGTTGTAGCGTTTAGGATATTCTTGGCCCCGACTGCATTATATATTCTGCCTTTTTGTGTGCATAGCCTGCACGAGCATTGTTCCGCTGCCTGCCTTTTTGGGTTCCATTTCCGATACGAGCATCTTTATAGCATCTAACATTTAAAGAAGATTCCTTGTTAGTGTTGAAGGACTTTAGTGCACTTTCTTTCATGTAGGAGTGCCTGACATTTATTGATTAAAGTAACGTAAGCTGTAACTTCTCTTACCACCTTACTTTGCATACCATAACCATGCACCTTCGGTTATAGGTAGTAATAGGCTGTTTTCACATAACATTAAGCCTAGAGTAGACGCACATTTATTGAGAGTTTAATAACCTATTATTGCATATAGAACTCTGTAGAGTATTTGTGTTCTTTGTTCACTGGGAATATACATCAGAGGTTGGATCTAGCGCTTTCCGTTGTAGCATTTATGCCATTACTAGTCCAATGAATAAGAGCCCTGATATATTTAAACCCCAGTCGTAACAGGAGCGCAAACACCTTCATACAAGATTTGTGACACAGGCAATGTTTCAGAGTTTTAACCACTTCTGTACCGGCGACGTCTTTTTAACTTTATTCTACCTATATTTAGACAATTTTGTGCATGTTGAGAATTATCTGTGGTAGTAAAATAGTTAAGTGAGGTATTTCGAAGCCTGTTAATTACTGGGTTGAATACAAACGTCAGAATAATGATAAAAAAGACGTCGCCGATACAGAAGGGGTTAATTATTAGGCAATGAATAGTAGAATACAACCGTTGATCAAATATATAGTATTATTAACATTCTTGGTAAATTGCATTGTCTTTACTACCAAGCTTGATATTTGATCTTGCACTTTTATCATAAAATCAAGCATGTTATATTTAATACGTTAATTTAGCAACACAAAGAAATATTCAAGGTCCATAATTTCATTTGACCAAAATATATATTCAGAAACAAATACATGAGGCTATGGATTAAATTTATTTCGTATTCACTTTAGGAAATCCACAATGTTGATTAATTACATGCAATATTTGGTGGAAAGGTTATAGCATACTTGACCCCCCCCCCCCTCTCTTCCCTTTATGTTTTGCAATATTATTACAGAAATGCATTAATTACATTAAGTAGAGTTCACGAATAGTTATCCTAATTTTTGGTGTAATTTCTTATATAAAATTTATTTGCTGAATCTTCAATGCGTTTTTTCCACATAGTGGTTTTAATAAGGTGTTTTGTCTATTGTTTGGTTCCTGTAAAATACAAGCTAAGAAAATAAACTGAGTCACAGTTTTAATTTCACAGTAGGTTTGCAGGTAAGTTATTAGAGGTCCTTGATAAACCCAAATACCATTATACATTACAACTATGAGTATATTACTACAAAAAGGCAATAGCATCTCGGCCTAAGTTAGAGAAAGAGAGGTTAAAGTTTAGGAGCATACACTAGGCTGCGCTTGACCACGGCGTTCATCTCCGTATTATTGCCCTTTGGAGCCTGTGGTGGGCATGAGCTCATTTTTGGACATTGTGAACAAGGATCGCTGGCTGTGGTAAAGGAGGTTTGGAGTGGGGAAAGCGAGGATCATCCAGGGCCGTTGCCTTACTTTATTAGTTGGGCCCGAAAGTAGTTGCTGGGGCTCTCCAGCTTGCGAGATAACATCTGCTTGGTGCGCAGGCAAATATTAAAAACTACTATGATAAAAAAAGCCACAGCAAGGCAGCTTCAGCCTGATGATGAGGTACTTCTCTTTATGCCTGTACACTACAGGGTAAGCCGCTGGCAGCACAGTTCACGAGGCTTGTATTGCTAAACAGGTTGAAAGTATTTATTGCCTGGTTGCTATTCCTGACAGGTGTAAGCGGTTCCAACTTTGTTATATCAATATGCATGCTGAAGCCCTACTTTCGCTGGCATTTCCCGCTCAAGGTTTTTGCTGAAGCTTCCCATGTAGGCTGTGAGGAGGAGAGCACCAATGGTGCATGGAAATTAGTGGACAGGGCTACGGGTAGCTCTGAGCTCGATAAAGTGAAGGAGCCTGAGCGGCTAAGGGTATGGTCCTGTGCTGGTGTAGGTTGGTTGGATAACCCAGCACGGTGACCAGCGGGCTTGGGTACTCCCAAGTTGCTGCCACCTGCAATTTGGGTACTGGAAGCCCCTGCTTCACCCTCTGGGGTGTTAAGCAAATCTCCTTGTGCCCTCCTCTCTTCTGGTTTGGATGTACATGAATGTAATCTTTCCCCAATTCCAGTTGTAGGTATGGAGGAGAGAGATATCTGTGTTTAAGTGATACCGGCCGGGTTGAGGGAAGGGAACAGTTATATAGCACTAAGAGATATGCTGCAGCACCTCCAACCTAACTGGCATGAGAAGCTGTGCAGCAGGGTGTGGCAGTTCCCACATGTATTTGTTGACCCAGCGTTAACCACATGGGCAATCCATGACATAGGCATAGGTGCCTGCCATAGGTGATCATAACCAGTCAAGTTACCCTAATAAATAGTAAACCTGATTAGACAGCAAGCCTTTTATGCCAAGAAACAGTACATACTCGACCAAGGACTCCTTAAAAGAGGCTATAGTGAATGGAGTTCTCTGGGGACCTTGCAGCCTAAACTGGATGGCAAAATCAGGTTTTACATTAATTTCCGCAAGGTCAATTTGTTTTCAAGAACTGATGTTTATGATCTTCCTCGGGTTAATGATTCAGTGGATAAAATCGGTGCTGCCACCTTTATCATTAAAGTAGACCTTGTAAAAGGGCATTGACAAAACGAGCAAGGAAGGTGGCTAGCTTCGTGGTCAGTGGTGCTGTGTACCAGTGCCAAGTCATGCTGTATGGCCCCAAGAATACATGTAGAATGGTGTCCTTGGATCCTGAAAGGGTAAATATTATATCTTCATGTTTTCATCTTTAAAATATTAAGTATAGTCACGTTCAAAACTGATATCCCACCTTCACTCTCCTGATATATGAAAAATCCCCATACTTAACCCGCTGAGTACCAGCTAAATATTTATAAATGTACCACCCAGGACCGGCTGATTCTGATTTTTTTTTTCTCCAGAAACAATAGCGAATGGGTTAGGAATGAAGGAAAAACCACGAAAAACCGATCAAAAAGCTAAACAAAAATTCCTACAGAGCCCCCGAAAACGGATTTTACAAGAGTAAAAAATTGAAGGCAATTTCCCCAAAAAAACAGGTTTTTGCACGCTCACGCGCACGCGGTTGGACTTTGAGAGTTTTCAACCATCGTCGTGGGTGCGTGGGATACTTACACAGTTCCCATACAAATCTGAGCCCTCTAGGTGCCATAGGACCGGAGTAATTGGGACCGGAGTGACACTGACGCAGACGTCTGCGTCGCTGGGGTTTAGCGTTACATACATTACCGATGCACTGTTTGCATCGCTGGGGCTCAGTGGGTTAAATATTATGGTAATGGTAATGGTGCATCTGCATGGTTGTGTGCTTGTTTTTGTTGTGAGCAAACTTATATATGTGTACTTCTCCTCCTGTTACCTCTTTTTCCTTTCTCGTGTCCCTTGATGATCCTCCCTACCCCTACTTACTGACTGACTGGTAATTCCAATTCGCGTGAGCATGAGTTCCATCCCGTATTCTCACTAAACTACTGTGATGTTGGTCTTCATGAATTACGCTCTTCATATATGTTATTGTCCGTGTGTGTTTTAACCCCTTCTGTACCGGTGACATCTAGCTATATATAGACGATTTTGTGCAGTTTAAGAAGGATCTGTGGTAGTAAAAATGATTAGGGGAGATAGTTCGACGTCTGTTAATTGCTGGAGACCCTTTTAAAACGGAATACAATTGTCTAACAGTAGCCAGAATAAGGTTAAATGGACGTCGTCGATATGGAAGTGGTTAATATATATTATTTACTTAGTTTAGTTTAGTTTGTATTTACTTTGGTTAATTGTTTGAAAACATCAGCCATATTGAAACATAAATATTCCAACGCATTTATCAGGCATAGTGTGCTGCATCTTGTTATGCCTGGGAATTATGCATGTGAATAATTGTTCTCCATTTTGCCATCACATAAGCTTATCCTGTCTCATTTCATCATTAATATTAAACAATTTGATTTGGTTACGAGCGAGAGAATGAATAAGAGAGTGTACGAGAGTGAGGTAGAAGGACAGGGAGATGTAAACCAAGAGAAAGGTGGAAGGATGGAGTTAAGAAGTATATGCGTGAAAGTGGTGCTGGATGGGAGGAGGGGCGTCGACTGACAGGGACACTTTCCCAAACATTTAGTGCAACAAGATTCAGTTATGCAGGTTATATTTATATCTGACAGGTTCAGATTTGTACACTAATTAGTTAGAAAGTTCAATAAACCAATATGGTGAATCTCCCAACTCGAGGCAATAATGTCCTTGGTGTTATTTTTGCTACAATATAATGACTTGTAAACCAAGTACAGTAATAGCAGGAGAAAAAGGACTACTTTTTACATTAAATTTACTAGAAATATAACTAGCATGAGCCACGAAAAAGTACTTAACTTCAAGCGAGAACTTTTCACAAACTTGGAGATCTTTTTGACAAATCATATTGGAGCTTCATAATCCACAATAGTGATATACAGTATATGTAATGTATATAAGGTATAGTAAGCGGTGTACCTATGACAAACCGGCGTTCAATCCGCAATGATGAAGTTCAAATAAGTAACACCCAAAATTTCTTTTTTTGCATTTGTCGTAATGAAAGAGCATCTGAACACAATTCCTCCTGACATTCCACTTCATTTAGATACTCAGTACATGCTAAGAAACATCAAAATAAAAGAGCAATCCGTAATACATATCATTAACAAACTTAAAGCAAATAAAACTCCTGACCCAGATAGAATCTCCCGTCGAGTCCTCAAAGAAATTTATGACAATATAATTATCTAAATCAGGAACTCTCCTTTATAGCAAAACCCAAGAAAGGATTGGCATCGAAACTAGCTAATGAAACGCTCATCTTTAAAATGGAAACAAATCCCTACCAAGTAACTATCGTAGTATCAGCTTGATTTATATTACATTAAAATTCCTTGAAACAATTATTAGAGACAAAGTAGTAAATCTTCTAGAATAAAAGAATATTTAACAGATTTACAACATGTTTTCTGAAACAAGCGGTCATGTTTAACAAATCGCCTATACTTTTTTATGATATAATCATCAAGTACAATGAAAGTAAAACAGTTGACATAGTCTGCCGTGACTTTCATAAAAGCCTTTGACACAGTTCCGCATGAACGTCGCCTGGTAAAACTAAAAGCTCATGGTTTACAAGGGAGCATGCTGCACTGGCTCGAAATCTGTCTAACTGGGCACATGCAATGAGGAGTAATAAATGGTATAGCATCACACTGGACTAATGTCACAAGTGGTGTACCCCAGGGGTCAGTGCTCGGACCTGTCCTCTTCTTAATATATATATATATATATATTGCATTGATGACAGTCTCTCATGTATATTCCAATATGTGCAGACGTAAATCAAATAAATAAATTAACAAAAAATAAAGCAAGTATGGTAGGGTCTCGAACTCAATTACAATACATCTGAAATTATATATACATATACTGTATATATATATATATATATATATATATATATATATATATATATATATATATATATATATATATATATTGCCGGACGCCGGGATCCCCGAAGGGATGGCCAGAACGAAACACAAAAACACAAAAAGAAATATCAAACCTTAAAGACATGTTAAATACAATTAGTATAATAATAACAATAAGTAATATATTAATAATAAGAGTCAGGAGTGACGATTGCATCTACTACCAATACTACTACTGCAACTTATTTTATTAATATGGGAGCATTAACTAAACGACCCGTTTAGTTAATGCTCCCATATTAGTAAAATAAGTTGCAGTAGTAGTATTGGTAGTAGATGCAATAAGTAAGTCGTGTCATCCAAGTGTTGCTGTGTACGGTAGCGCTAATAAGACATTTCTCAGCTGCCATTATGTTTGGCTCGCTCTATGCTGTATTAATATCTGTCAGATGTTGAATTGGGTGGTTAAGTGTGGGAACATGTTTATATAGCTCATTCGAAACGAAGAAATCCTGTTTTAATATGGCTGATACAAATTATAGAACAAAATAATACGTGGTGCAGAAACATCACTTCTTAGGTCGATTGTACCTGTATAAGTGTGTGATCGCCTGTTGGACGTGGTCGTTAGTGAGAGGGGCAGCAGAGCAGAGGGTGAGGGTGTAAACATTAAGGAAGTAACCATGGTGGTTGGCGCCCTCAAATAATGCCTGTATCACCGTCGACCGATGCAGCCACTGATGGTTCCCACTCCCACCATCCATCATGTATCACCTCTGCAAAATCTGTGTTTTCTTTTCACTTAAACCATTAGGCTATTCTGTGTGCAGTTGGGTTTGAGTACATGATTAGATATTAGTATTCAATAAAAGGATATAACATCGTAGTCATGAACTTAACCTTTAACTATCTTGATGGTATAATGGTTTGAGAGTTTAACCCTTCCTACCCGGGCTACCTTAGGTAAGGACAGCTCGGCAGAAGGGCAGCTACCCGGCCGTCCTTACCTAAGACGGCAGCTTAATAGCCTAATTAAGCTTGGTCTGAACGCCGTGCGTACGACGTATGTCAACAAACTCAAGCGTTGCGTCACCGCACCTCCGAAAACAAGAAGGAGAAGACTCTTCAATGTTATTGTTCAGACGTCAGACGAAATTAGTGTCTGAAAAGCCCCCATATTGGCAACATCTCTGCAATATTTGCTCCACTGAAATCGTCATCACAACTGAACCAGTTGACTTACAGAGCTCTACTCAACGCCAAAATACAGATTGAAAACCGCACTACAATTATAGATGAGTGGGAAAGTTCTAGCAGTGAAAATAAACATAAATACGGAAGCCTAGGCCTAGACGTTTTTCAGCCATTTCGCCCGGGTACGGGCGACCGTCCTTAGGCAAGACAGGCCGGGTAGGAAGGGTTAAGACCTGTATGTGGTATTATATTTTTTCACCAACCAATTTCACTTCCAAACTCAAATAATTAAATCATCAAACACATGTGGCACTCCAAGGACTCGAACCTAGGACACTCACACCGAAATTCCACGCACTTATGCATTACGCTATCAAGACAGTTAAAGAAATATGCACAAGCCTACAATTTATTATGCAGTTTCGAATCCTGCATATTAATATGAGCATGTACAGTTGCGGAACTAAAAAAACGAGGCAGAGGTTTGTTGTGGTACCTGGATACATGTGTTAGTAAACAATGTAGTAAAGCATTTTTTATGAATGAACTAGGTGTTTCGCGCCTTATGTAAGGAGAGAGTTGATTTGTTGGCAAATTGTCAGTTGTCTGTTTGTGAAGTGTCTATAGCTCTTATTTTCGTATCATTGCATACCAATTTTGCCTTCTTATTACAATAATACATTGTGCAGATTTATGTGATGCAGTTGATACAAATAAAAATATTATTTAACACCTATGAATAACTTAATGTAATCAAAGGACACAAGCTATGGGGGTATCATGGCTTCTACAGGGCGAGAAAAAATCATACCAACAGCATGGAAATAGTAGATATACAATTCAGACATTGCCTATATTTTTTATTATATTATATTTACAGTTAACCCACTGAGCACCAGCTAATTAATAATAAATATACACCCGGGACCAGCAGGTTGTAAAAAAAAAAAAAAAAAAAAAAAAGAAATCCAGAAAACACCAGGAATGGGTTAGAAATTAAGGAAAAACCACAAAAAACAAAACGATCCGCTAGGTCATTAACCCTTATTTAGCGGGCTAGGTGGTATATTTGACCGTGCCGCACAGTGTTTATATATATATATATATATATATATATATATATATATATATATATATATATATATATATATACATATATATATATATATACCCGGTATATATATATATAATTATATATATATATATATATATATATATATATATATATATATATATATATATATATTTTTTTTTTTTTTTTTTATAGTAATATATAGTAACCAAAACATCCGTAGGCGGCCCAGGGCACCGAAGTCTCCACACCAGTAGGAAGAATAGTATAATATATATATATATATATATTTATTTATTTTTTTTTTTATACGCACACATACACACATACATACTGCATACACACATATACTGCATATACATACATAATTTTTTTTTTTTTATCTAATGTGGCGCACACATAGTGTAATAGATAAAGGTCCAATATTGATATATTTAGCGTCTATAAATTGGAATGGGGTCTCTATTGATGATGGAGTCTTGACTGCTTTTAAAGCTTTTACTTACTACTCTTTCTTAGTCTATGTTTCTTATTATTTTTTCGTTTTGACTTGACAAATCAAGTTGGTTGATTGTATCCCATACTTCTTTCGCTTGATTGTTAATTAATATATTTATGGGTAACATATTTGCATTTAAGTGTAGTTCTTCATTTGTGATTAGGTCTGGAAATCTTATGTCGAATACAAATCTTAGTGACTTGTTCTGTATAATTTGTAGTTTATATTGTGATGGGATTGTGGCTGTATTAATAGGTACTGGAGGATAGGTCAGTATAGGGAGAATTAAGGCCATATATAGTTTAATTTTAATTTTAATTGTAGCATCTCTGAGTCGATTAAGTTTGGTCAGTATTGCTTTCGTTTGATGATATGTATTAGTTATATGTGTATTGAATCCATATTTGGTAATGTGCAATCCTAGGATTTTACCTTCATTGCTATACTCTATTTTGTCGTTGTCAATTATTAGATCGGGGTATATCATTTTATTTAGTGGGATTACTTTAAATTTTCTTAGATTTGTTTTCATTTTCCACTTGCGTACATAGTCGTTTATTGATGAAAAATGGCTCTTTGTGATGTTCTTATAGCTATATGTTTTGATTTGCCAGGTAGCATAATAATTTGAGTTATATCATCAGCAAACTGAATATATTCGGTATTTGGTGTCGGTTGAGGGAGATCAGAGGTATAGATGGCGTAAAGTGTTGGTGATAGACATCCACCCTGTGGCACTCCACTTAATAATGGGATCTTTTTGGACCTAGGGCTGTATGTATTGCTATTTGTGCATACGTTCACCAAGGTAGTTACAGAGGATGCGTTCGTATTGTATTGGAATATTTAATTGTAGGATTTTATAATTTAATCCGGTATGCCACACCTTATCAAACGCTTTGGCAACGTCCCGAAGGACTATTATTGGTTGTCGGCCTTTACTTTTGGCTCTTGCAATTAGTTCAGTTGTGACACCGATTGCCATACGAGTTCCTCTGTTGCGCCGAAATCCATGTTGTCTAGGGTTTATTGTATGGTCTATTAGGTTCAGCAATCTATTATTAAGGATTATTTCGTAAATTTTGCCGAATATTTCGAGTAATGATATTGGTCTGTAATTAATTATCTGGGTTTTATCTTTGTCTGGTTTAGGTATAAATATAATTTTTGCTATTTTAAACAGTTTTGGGCAGTGGCCTGTGGTCAAAGAGGCATTTAGTATATGTGTATATCCTTTGATTATGTTTTGAGGCAAGTTTAGGACCATATTACGTGTTATGCCTGACAAACCTGGAGATCCTTCTTTAAACCTTCTAATGTGATGAAGTATTTCGCCTTCTGTAATAGGTTCGATTTCCATGTTGTTTAAATTAATTATATCTAATGGAGTTGTTCTGTTTTCCTCTGCTTGCATGATTCTTGTTATTTCTTCCTCGTGCTCTAGGTCAAAATCCAGATTTTCTTCATCACTAATTTTAAATATCTTCTTCCACTCTCGTCTGAAAACCACTTCAATTTCGTTGGCTTTTGTTAATTCTCTACCATTATGATCTTTTCAACCATTGGCATTGTTGCGTGGGATACTTACACAGTTCCCATACAAATCTGAGCCCTCTAGGTGCCATAGGACAAGAGTAATTAACCGCGACGTGTTTAGTGTTACATACATTGCCGACGCATCACGTGCGTCGCTGGTCCTCAATGGATTAATAAACTGCCGATTTATTATGATAAGTAGATTGTGTGTTAAATGTAAAACATGACAACCTTCTGGAGAATTCATAAAGGATCGGTTTGTGCAACAGTAGAATGCGTCCGAAACACACTGAAATTAATCCCCCCCCCCTCTCTCTCTCACACACACAAACAAACAACCAACACCCAATTAAGCTCCTCCTTACTTGCACAATGTGGCTTGTCTTCATAAGCATACAAAGTCTGCGAATTCAAGATGCAAGGGATTTGGGTGTAGGCCTAATATTGTTAAACAAGAAGCATTGCACGCAATTAAATTATTGGTATCTCAGGCCAAACCACCCGAGCCCTTCCAAATCCTCCTCCATTTTCCCTTCGTCCACCCCCTCACCCATCAGCTACATAAGATTAAACCTAACGGTAATAATCATATATCTGCTGCTAGCGACGAAGACAACAGAGTCTCTTATATTTTTGTTTATCATGCCTCTGATTAGTTATTACCGTATTTAGATCAACATAGCGGACGTAAGGCTTAGTTGATCTTATTGCCCTCATAGGCATGTCAACTCTTTTGTTATTTCAATTTGATCACGTTATAAAGTCTTTAATTCAAACACACTCTTTCACCTAGTCTTTTAACACATACACACTTGCAGTCATCAGGTCTCTCTCTCTCTCTCTCTCTCTCTCTCTCTCTCTCTCTCTCTCTCTCTCTCTCTCTCTCTCTCTCTCTCTCTCTCTCTCTCTCATATAGCAGTATGATAACAAAAAATAAAAACAATGAATGTGGTATCTTCAATAATTATGGATTCGCCACTCTCCACAATGTGCCCGTAAGGTTAGTCATGGCTGTGGTATGAAGTTTAGATTGATAAGCATGATGACCGATAATGGTAAGGGTGACACTTGATACATTAGTTTATTAACACCTTCAATTAGGTGACGTAATGTATTTATCATAGTTTTCAATTACATCCATAGTGTCTGATTCACCTTGAGCACTGGTTTCTTGTAGTCGCAAGATTAATAACAGTGAGTCAGTTTGTTAACCCTTTGATTCCTCAAGGATCTTTCAAATCAATATAGAATCATATTGAGGTTGCAAGAATATAATGAAAAAGGTGTTATCTGATTGAATGTATTCAAACAAATAACTAAAATAACTTACATAACATCCCATATTATATACTGTGATTTCAAATAGTATGCACTATATTCTATACAACACAGTATACACAGCAAGTTGTATTACGTTTTATCAGGATGTACAGAATATCTTATGTTCTTACTTACTGATTGAGCAAGACAAATATATATAATTATTTTCATAATTCCACTAGTAAATTATTTTTCTATTAGTAAACTACAAACGAACACGAATTGATGTTGTACTTATATAGCCTAATAATCGAACTTGAGACAATGTTTCGGGCCTAATTTCTACTGCTACACCACTACCTTTAAAAACCTAAGCATCCCTTATGACGGATATTTGTGCATGCATTTATGATGCACTTAGGCCGAGGGCAACTGGGTACAGGGGTTTTATTTAGTTCTTCTATCAAGCAAGCTCCATTTCAGGTTAAATCCCAAACATATACAGTAGAGAGGACATACCTTTTTATACATATCCTGTCGGCTTACTAAGCCGTTGCTTATAGTCTGTCTGCACACAGTGTTCTGATTATATGCTTGTGAGAAACATTAAATGACACACCTGTATCCAAATGCCCTCGGCCTAAGCTAAACATAACAATAAACAGGTTTAAAGGAGGTTTTGGTATTGAAGGGTGGTATTGCAGCCATTAGAATAGAGGCTACGGCAAACACTCCCGTTGGTCCAGGTTCGATCCCAAACATCAAGAGAACAAATAGTGTTCCTTTATAAACCTGTCGGCTTCCTGAGCCATTCGCCACATATTTTCCTTACACGAAGTCATCATAAATTAACGACTGATATATATTAATCCATAGCATTCGCGTCCTAATAGCATGGTTATTAAGTCACCTGGAATCAGTCATTTACTAGAAATCTTATTTTATTATGGAAAATAATTAGAACACATAACTATATTTAACCCTTAACTGGCGGCACACGGCATATGTCGAGTTAAAGAAAACGTGCCCATATGCGGGTCACGGCTATTGTCGAGTGCAATTTTGAGCACATAATGAGCTCTGAGAGAAAGCGGAGCGGTGGGAGGAGCGTAGATTACCTCCTGACCGCTCGCCACAGCTGCCGTGGACCTACTGAGCTTTACTCCCCTTACATCCACCCTCCCTCCCTCGCTACATACGTAATTATATAAAGAAATTGCTGTATTTTACCGTTTTTGCCCTTCGGTTGCACGATCGTTGCAAGACACCAGTGATCGTAGAAGGATGGTTCAGGTGTCATTGGAAAGCTCAATTTACGCTCTTTCAGAGATACATACTTGTATTACGCTCTGGGTCTTGTTTATGCATGAAAAATAGCAAGGAAACAACCCCATTTATGGTAAAAATAAAACGCTGGGCGGTTCATAGAAATTACCGCCTAGCCCGTTCTTAACCCTTTGGCTGCGGCCTATTTTGGGCTATTTAGGGCATATTCAGGCACTCCTGAATGATAAATCAAGCATCTGCATTAAATGAAGTGTATTCTGCCGAAAACTAGGCGAAAATAGCTTCAAAATGACACCAGAACGGACCGTATACGTGGTCTGGTTCACCTGCAGTGATCCCAGTGAAACGCGGGAACCCCGCTATTATGTAACACTCGCTCGCTTGGCTACACTGATGAGAGACAGAGAGAGACTCGCCCGAGACACAGCCTAGCTCAGTGAGCCGCTCGGTGCTCTGAGGGTCGGAGGTGGGCCCCTCACGCTCCCACCCACTGACACTCGATTTTTACGTTTTTTACAGGCTTTTAAAGCCTGGAAATTGCTGTAACTTGCCAAAACATTCCAGAACGTCACCCGCAGCGAAAGGGTTAAGGTGATAATTACCACCGTCGGCTTGTGTTCCATGATAAAGAAAGAGGTGAATATTTACAAATGTTAAGGCCGTCTCTGTAAGCCCGACACGTTCTGTTTTTTTTATGCATATGTAATTTCAGCAAATGCATATACTTAAGTTCATTAATGCCATAGCATATACATTGCTGCAAGGTCTCTGTATTTCTTTTCCGAATCAAACAAGGAATGGTTCACCAAGTGACAACATCTTAATTATACCGTACACACATTAGGTTCTCAGTCGATACATATGTTACTTACTCAACATATAATTATGCGTGCCGTGCCGTAGGGGTAGCGTGCATGATTCGCACGTGGGAGGACCTGGGATCGATCCCTTCTGTGTACAAGGTTTATGGTCAATTCCATGGCTTCTTAACTCCTGTCTGCAATGGTGGACATCAGAGGTGCCGTATACTAATGTTGCATGTAAATGCTTGCACCTTATTAACTTGACTTATGTGATTACACATAATTATATGCTTTGAGAGCTTAAGTAATTTCACAACAAATTGTGTTTTTGAATATCATCAATGAGCCAGTTTGGCACCTTCGTTTTATATTTCAACGACATGTGTTGGGACAATATGTCCGCCTAATGTCAAGACCTTTGTCGGGAAACATATTTCCCTCTACCAACTTCCCACACCCAGTTTGTAAAGCATTCCATATCACCCTGAGTTGGAGATGGTAACGAGCTACTAACACCTTGGAAACTAGTCTTAGTGTGAGCCTCTTATGGTAATATACCTTTCATAGTTTTTTGCCTCAAAAGGTGGCATACAACCTTCCGAAACGTATACCTACAATATTAACATGTCAAATGTCAGCTCGGTTTCTCAGTGATGTATGGAAAAAGGTCAAATGTCTATGTTATGGTAAATGACAACTGGACAGTATAGTTATTGATTTGGCAGTGCAATATTTAATTGCAATATGGATACACCATATAATAATGCAGTACTTAACTATTTGTAAACTCTCTCTCTCTCGCCAGGGATAACGACTGAGGACCGAGGACAGCCGTGAATGTAAATATAGATCCGACCAGAACCCAAAATTTGTTTAAAGAGCGTTCTGTGAGTTCTAAAATCGCAACTTTAAAGGCTTTCTATGCAAACGCTCGTAGCATACGCAATACATTTTCAGATTTAGAGGAACTAGTGTTTACAGAAAATTATGACGTGATTGGCATAGGCCTAACAGAATCTTGGTTCAATACAGAAGACAGAGACATTTTAGCAGAGTATTCACTTCCCGGTTATGTAATGTTTGAGAAAAGCTGAATGGATGTGGTGTTTTACTTTATATCAAAGAAAGTCTTAACCCGACCCTCTTGTCAAACCCTCAAATTGGGAACTTCGACACGTCCTTTGTGCTAATAAAGAATAATAAAGGTACACAAATAATACTTGCATTAATATACAGACCTCCAGCTCAATCAGTGCAAACTGACCGAGAAATTTACGAACAAATTGCAGATGTAAGTAACTCACAAGATGTCGTAATTGTTGGCAACTTTAATTTACCTGTGACCAAGTGGGGCGATACTCTTTCTTCACACTCTGGACATGACTTGTATGCGAACTTGCAAGAGAGTTCGCTCTATCAATTTGTTCAATCGCCAACTCGTGGTAATAACATTCTTGACCTTCTATTTGTAACCAATGAAGAATTAATGGAGAATTTGAATTTTGGTGATGAATTCAGTAACAGCGACCATCGTGCAATAACTTTCAGTTTAAAGTTTACTGGTCTATCTATCTATCTATCTATCTATAATATGCTCAGGCTCAATCCCCACTTTTCCTATTTTTGTATTTTATTTTCCTCTATTTTATTTTATTTTTTTGGTTTGTATTTTCTTGGGGGTGGCCGACTCAAGACAAAGCAAGAACAGGAAAACACAAAACACAAGACAAAACAGCGAACAAATACAGACAAAACACAAGACAAAACAGCGAACAAATACAGACAAAACACAAAATTCACACACATCCAGGTCACCCAGGAGAATACCCAGAGACCAGGGTCACCAAAGGTTGCTCCAGCACTCCCCTGGCCCCCGACCACCCGGAGAGGCTCCGATCTGGGCAGGCAGACATGTAGCGGAGCCAAAGCCACAAGCCCGCCCACCACAATTCCAGGCGTACCCTTCATATTAATCGTCTCCCCGGGCCAGGCGCCTGATGGACTATTATCTAGTCCAACTTGCACCTGACCCCTTCCCCCAAATGACCACGTGTTCACTCAACTATTCACAAGCATTCTCCATTCATTCCTGTTTATTACCACTTCCTTTGCCTGATCTATAGTCATTCCTCTATCATCCAAAGCTTGTCTTACACAATCTCTCCATCTCAATGGGGGTCTTCCTGCCCTTCTATCTCCCCTTGTATCTGACTCACATATTCTCTTTGTAAGCCTTTCATCTCCCATTCGTTCAACATGACCATACCAGCTCAGCACCCTTCTGTCCACTCTGGCTGACAAATGTTCCTGCTGCCCCACTCTCCTACGTATATCTTCATTCCTCATTCTTCTATGAGTAACTCCACACATACTCCTCAAGCAGCTCATCTCCATCACATCCAGCTTTCTTCTCTCCCTTTTCTTCAGAGCCCATGTCTCAGCCCCATACATCACTGTTGGCACAATATTTCCTTGATGCATTGCACTTTTTACTTTCATTCCGAGATTTCTCGTCTTCCACATACTTCCCATTGCTCCGAAAACTTTCCTTCCTTCACACACTCTCTGTTTTACCTCCATATCCATACCTCCACTCATGCTTATCGTTCCTCCTAGATATTTAAAACACTCTACTTGTTCCAATATTTCCCCATCCAGTCTCACATCTAGATTCACCCTATGATCACCCCTATTACACACCATTACTTTACTTTTATTGACGTTCACCTTCAGTTTCCTCCTCCCACAAACCACTCCAAACTCTTTGACTACCCGCTGCAATTTCTCCTCAGAGTCCGCCACCAACGCTGTGTCATCAGCGAACAGCAACAGCAACAGTTTACTAGTAACGAACCAAAAAGCAGCATCGAGAAAGTCCCTAATTTCAAGAAAGCAAACTTTCATAAGCTTAGAGCTATGTTTAAAGAAACTGACTGGAGCTTTCTAACCCATAACTGTCGGGGCGCAACATAAGTCGAGTATAATATATCTGGACTATCTGGCGGTGCTCGACATAGGTCGTGTGGCAATTTCAGCACGTAATGTTGCTGAGAGAGAGAGACAAGTGGTGGCAGGAGAGTAGCGAGCGTATGACTGCTCCAGACCACCGCGGCGAACCTACTGACACGAATCCCACCTCCTCCCTCCCTCTCTCACTCGCTATATACGGAATTGTATGGGGAAAGTGCCAAATTACATGCTTTTTGCACTCGCGTTGCACGGTTGTTGCAAGAAAACTAGCCATCATAAAAGGATCGTTATGTTGTCATTGGAAAGCTCTGTTTATGCCCTTTCAGGGATAGATACTTATTTTACGCTCTGGGTCTTATTTAGGCATGAAAATGATCACGTAAACAGCCCTATTTTGGGTAAAAACACCCCGCTGGGCGGTACATATAAATAAACCGCCTAGGCCGCTCGTAAGGTGCTAATTAACAATAATGACATAAATACATCTTGGGAATTATTCGCAACCACTAACCTAAAAGCAGTGCAAGACTGCAGACCATCGAAAATACGGCGTACAGGCCATAATGATAAGCCCAAATGGTGGAATAAAGAGATTTCAGACTGTCTGCTTGCTAAAAAGTTTGCTAATGATAGATTAAAATCCTCACAAAATGACAAAGAACAGGTGAAATTTGTAAAACTATGACGTAAGGCCAAACAGTTAATTAAGCAAAGTAAAAAGACCCTGGAGTTACATGTTGCGAATCAAAGTAAATCAAACCCGAAATAATTCTATAGTTATAGCAGAAAGAAAAAAATAGTTACTTCGCTATTGTACAGTTAGTCGATGAAAATGGAGAATACACCAAAGATGAAGCACAAATGAGTAATGTGCTCAATACCTTCTTTGCATCAGTTTTTACAAGAGAAGACCTCGGTGATATCCCTACAGCATCGCCGATTCAGATTGATAATTCTGTTGTTCTAAGCAATATCACCATTACAGAGAGAGAGAAGTATTAAATTGTTTAAATAAATTCAAGGTAAATAAAACGCCTGGACCTGATACAATCTCACCTCCTTCAGACATATTATGTTCCAGTAAGTCCACGGAGGCGGGCGCCCGGTATCATTGCCACTGCACCACACAACTGTCAAAACCACACTGCTGGCCGTTAGAATTGTCGGAGGAACCTGGGGTTGCCACCAACCGACAGATCTTCATCTAACTTACCGGACTTACTGAGCTCCATATGACGCTAGTGCGTCATATGGACTTATTGGAGAGGCATGTAGATAAGTCCATATGACGCGATTGCGTCATATGAGTTTTTGGTCATAAGTTCCATATGATGCGATCGCGTCATATATGTCGCAAGGAGTTAAGAGTTCTAAAGGAAGCTAAGGATGAGTTCTCCAAACCACTGACATTTCTATTCAATTCATCATTGCAGTCGGGAACTATGCCTGATCAGTGGAAGCTAGCCAACGTAACACCGATATTAAAAAAAGGCAGCAAATCCCTACCCAGTAACTATCGTCCAATTAGCTTAAACTCAGTTGTATGTAAAATGCTAGAAACACTCATAAGAGACAGACTCGTAAATCACTTAGAGGAAAATAACATACTTAAAGATACTCAACACGGCTTTCGTAACAAACGCTCCTGCTTAACACATTTCTTAGACTTCTTTTACAATATCCTCAACCTCTATGATGAGAGTAAAGCTGTAGATATTATATACCTTGATTTTCTAAAGGCCTTTGACAAAGTACCCCACAAACGTATACTGCTAAAACTAAAAGTGCATGGAATACAAGAAGGTGTATTGAAATGGATAGAAAAATGGCTCAATGACAGAAAGCAAAGAGTAGTCATAAACAGTAAGGCATCTAAATGGACCAATGTAAGTAGCGGGGTACCCCAGGGATCGGTACTAGGACCAATTCTCTTTCTAATTTACATCAACGACATAGATGAGGGTCTCACCTGTACAATCTCAAAGTTTACTGACGATACCAAAAACTGCAAATAATGTACTCTCAAAAGAACAAGTTGACGATATGCAACACAATCTAGATAAGTTGTCATGTTGGGCCCAAATTTGGCAAATGAGTTTCAACGCGGATAAATGTAAAGTACTACATATCGGATACCAAAATGAGAAAGCAAACTATTCAATGAATGGCACTCAGCTTAAGAGTGTAGGCAGAGAAACCGATCTGGGAGTAACAATATCAAGTAACCTAAAACCGAGTCAACAATGTTCAGAAGTTGTTGATGGCAAACACAATAATTGGCTTTATAGGCAGGTTATTTGAGCATAAATCCAAAGAAGTTATCCTAACTCTTTTCAATTCCTTAGTCCACCCTATTTTGGAATACTGGTGCCCTTATTACCAAAAAGATATAGACAAGCTAGAACGAGTTCAATGTTGAGTTACCAAAATGATACCTAGCCTAAAGAACAAACCATACGAGGAGCGTCTTAGAGAATTAAATCTATTTCCTTAACCAACGCAGATTAAGAGGCGACTTAATTCAAGTGCTCAAAATCATCAAAGGCATCGACAATATGAACTAGTAAGTACTTCACTATCGACCAATCTAATTACACGTGGGGAAATGGTTGCAAAATTATTGGTAAATCTTTTAACTCTCACGAATCTAAGAAGTTCTTCAATCGAGATGTCAACTTTTGGAATCGGCTTCCCCGAGACGTTATAGACTGCAGTACCGTTCCTTCTTTTAAACTTCGCCTAGACAAACCTGCGATTGACTGCGTTTGTAAATTAATAACTTTATTATATTCCTCCCTCAGATTCATCAAGGATTATTGCGTATATACTGTATATTACTAAGACGTTACTCTCCTTTTCCCAGAAATACGAAAGATCATTTATAACTGTGTTATGTTACTAACCCATATGTCTCTTACTAACTTCCTAATCCTGCCACGGAATTAGTTCCAGGGCAGAGGACAAGCAGCCTAGAGGGGTCACTAGACTTATTGTTGCTTGATTTCCTTTGTACTTCTTTGTACACTCTCTCTCTATCTCTGAAGAAGGCTGTGTATCCAGTTTGCTTGGATCTCCAGGCATACTAACATAACTGGATTTATTGTGTAATTTTGTATTTCCTGTTTGTAGTGTTTTCAAGTTTCCTAATATTTATTATTAGCTCTTATGTTTAAGGCAAGTTAATCAGAATTAATTGTATTGGTATTATAACTGAAAAGATAAGGTCATTACATACATACATAAAATTTTAAGACAGAGTGTTCCACACATACGTGCAGTTTCAGTCTCTTGTCCTAATGGCGGCATTCCAGGCAACCCTGTTAAGGGCTGCTTCACTTGTCAAGTTCTTGGATTTGAGATCGGCACGTATAGTCCGATCCCAGGTCTTCCTCGGTCCACCCCTTGGTGCAGCTCCCTCCACAATCACAGACCTGCATTTTTTCACCCAATTTTGTTCATCCATTCTCTCCATATGTCCATACCATCTCAGTCTACTTGTACGCATCACCTCGCTAATACTCTTTATACCTAAGCATCTCCTCAGCTCAACATTTGTTATTCTATCCTGTAGTCTGGCCCCACACATCCATCTCACCATACTCATATCATTACCTTCCATTCTGTTGACATCCTCTACTTTAATGGCCCATGTTTCTGAGGCATACGTCATTGCACTTCTAACACATGAGGCATACACCTTTCCCTTCAGGGGAAGAGGCATTCTTTTCATGGTCAGGACTGGCAGCAGTTCTCTGAACTTTCCCCAGCCACATCTAATTCTAGCAACAGTGGCAGCCTCGGCCCCACCACCGGCAGAGATGGTATCTCCTAGGTAACAAAACTTGTTCACCAGCTCCAATGACTCATTTCCAAAATTCACAGCCACGGGATCATCACTTAACACAAGCTCGCCTTTGCACACTAAGCACTCAAATTTCTCTATTTCTGACTTATCCTTCGGCAGGGGTCCCTTTATTCTACTACAGCGCTTATTCCCATGGTGTACCCAGCGTCGACAGATGCTACATTGAATCGTGTTAACGCCCACACCCTTTCCACACACTGCACATGGGTATGCACCACTCTTTTCCACAATGCCTCGTCTCAATCTACAATGCATAACCTTGGTTTTGTTAATATTGACTCTCAAACCCTTGCTCGCCATGCCCTCTCTCCATTCTCTGAATTTGGCCTCAGCATCTTGCATACTGTCAGCTATTAGGACTAAATCGTCTGCATCAAACAGTTCCAACGGGAGTCCGCCTCTGAAAACTCTAGACAGTGCGTCCAGGGCCATAATAAAGAAGAGGGGGCTTAACAATGAACCCTGATGGACTCCAACACAGACTGCGAACTCATCACTCAGTACACCCTTCACCCTCACTGCACTTCGTGAATCCTCATACATCTTCATTATCACACGCACCAGCCACTCTTCCACACAGAGTTTCCTCATAGCCCACTGCACAACATCTGTAGGCACCCTATCAAAGGCCTTCTCCAGGTCTACAAACAAAAAGTAAAGATCCCTGCCTTTTAGTAAGCATCTTTCCTGTTTCTGCCTGACTATGAAGATAGCATCGGTTGTACCCCATCCTGGCATAAAACAAAACTGCATATCATCAATGGAGATGCTTTGCCTGATCAAACCCTCAAAGACTCTCTCACAGACCTTCTTGATTTGGTCAAGCATTTTCAGGCCCCTATAATTTCCTCTTATCTAGCGCATCCCCTTTTCCTTTGTATATATTTACTATTACACTTCTGAGCCAATCCTCTGGGATTTTCTCATCTATAATAATGGTGTTTATCAACTCAGTGGCTAAGTTGACACCAGTCTCCCCTGAAGCTTTTATCATCTCAGCGACAATGTCAGAGCACCCTGGAGCTTTACCGTCCTTCATTTTATTGATTGCGTCGCTCACTACAGCTGGTGATATCAAAGGAGGGGGTTCAGATATTGTTTTTTCGATACTAAGCTGTTCCTTATCCCATTCAAACTCTACATTTAGCAATCGTTCATAGTGTGCCTTCCATGCTTCTCTGATTTCATTTTCTGCATACACAATCTTCCCATTATCGTTTCTAACACACTGTTCACCTATAATATCCCTACTGTCATTTTTAACTCGCCTAGCTAGGTTGAAGATCCCATTGGGATTGTCAGTGTTACACACTTGTTCGAGGACCAAGTCCTTAATGCCTTTTTAAACATTGTAAATAACTCTTTTGGCAGTTCGTTTAGCTGCCTGGTATTCCTCCTTGCTGCCTCCCTTCTTCCATGCTTTAAAGCATTTCCTTTTCTCTTTCACAGCATGTTCTACCTCATCGTTCCACCACCAGGAGTTTTTTTTCCAGGGGTGACCCTTTGTTTTCCCACAGACTTTGTCAGTGGCATCGATAAGGCTATGCTTAAGAAAGTTCCATTGTCTATTTACATCGTTAGGCCTAACTTCTTTATTTCTATTCATTTCCTCAAGTTCACTAAGAAACCAATGCCTAACTTCCTTGTTCTTCAGCAGCCACACTTTCCTTTTGGGTATGTATACCTTCTTGCGCTTAGGATCTCTGTATAAGCTCATGTTGCACACAAGTAGCTTATGCTGGGGGGATACATTCTTCGCTCGGGATGACCTTTACATCTCGAACCAGTTTCCAGTCTTTCCTGTTAACCAAGAAGTAATCTATCTGGCTACTGGAGACCCCAGAGTTATATGTGATCAGATGGCTCTTTTCTTGAACTTCGTGTTACACACAACCATGTTGAGTGCAACGCAGGACTCCAGTATATATTTGCCTTTCAGATTCCTCCATCTGTAACCATTTCCTCCATGTACCCCCTCGTATCCATCTGCAGATGCTCCCACGTGACCATTCAGGTCCCCCCCCCCCCCTCCCACGATTGTTATTTCATTCTCCGAGAGGCCTGAAATGACACAGACGGTGTCATTCCAGAAGACCTCTTTTATCTCTTTCTGTAGACCAGCCTGTGGGGCATATGCAGATATCACATTCAGAATTCTCCTACCAACTTTCAACTTCAAAACAATCAGCCTTTCACTAATTCTCGTAATCTGAAGCACACTTTCCGCCAGTTCTTCAGCCACCAGAACACCCACTCCTCCTTTCGCTTTATCAGTCTCCACCCCCATCCAGTAGATCCTATATCTTTTCTTTCTTCCGACAATCCACTGTACCCCATGCCTCTTCCAGAGTGTTTCCTGGGCACAGCAGACGTCCACTTGCCTCCTCTCACACATCTCAGCCACTTCATTTGCACGCAGATTCAAACTACCATCATTCACACTAGCAAGTCTGAGATTGTGGGGGGCATTTGTCCTTATCCTGTGCAGTTTTGATTCATCGAACTTACGTTGTTTCTTTATAGGTTGTTTAGTCATATTTGGGTAATTTGGCTGGCAAATGGGCATCACCCCCCCCCCCCCCCCCACACACACACACACACACACACACACAATTCCGGTTCCAGTCTACCCCGGGATCATTCACAGTACCTTCCCCCAAGAGATTACAAGGGGGTAGGATCCAGTGGCCTCGGTACGCCCCACCAGAACCAGCCGCAGGGACGCACCCTGTCCGCGTACACGGCACTACGACTGGTCCGCTATTTTTCGCCCAATGACAGGGCAGGCTTCTGGAGCGCTACCACCAGGTTATTGGGCAGAAAGTGCCAGTCTGGGGAAACACTACGTACTGTACCCTCTGGATCCATTTCGACCAGGTTGGGCCCTGGGCGCCAGATCCGGGTCCAGAGGGAGTGACACCCATCACCAGTGTGCCGCCATTAGGCAACTTGGAGCATGAACAATGAAGCCCTGTCACAGCTGTCATATGGAAGACAATGCCAGCGCCAATAACAAGGCGTCATTGTATATTGATGGCTACTTGGTCCGCAAGTCTAACACCATCCTCCTTATTAGTCGCCTTGTATGACATGTGTGGTAAACTATCAATGGAAGTTAAATATTACTAAGCTATAATGAATCAAATAAAATCAATCTAAATGAATACTCTATATCTAAATTGAATTCAATCTGAAACAAGCTAATTTATATCCAAAGGTCTCACATAATAAATGTATATATAGGGTAAGGTTATAAGGGTTAATATTAGCCAGGAATTAACTCACCAATAGTTCCACGTGGCAATGAGGCAATGGAGAACTTTTTACCTAATATGGTGGTGGACAATGGGGAACGAGACTTCGGTCCCAAGACTCGAGTCAAGTTAAAGAAAGAATAAATGATTACATGGGAAGGGACATGATTATTATAATTTATGCTTATCTATCAGTCAGTCATGATGTCGATGAGAGCGTCGTGATGGTGTAGCTGTGTGTATTGCTGTATGTGTATTGTGATTAGAGGCACAAAAGCACGATCAAGTGAGGGCGGAAAATTAGATGTTAACTGGTTGGTGTTTGTGAAGGCTCTGGCGTACCTCAAAAGCACACCTTGCTGCCTTGGCAAACCGCCAGGAGCCCAAATTATCGTACCGCATTTAGGTTGCTCTATACGATAAATTATATTAATATATACGATAAATAATATATACTACATAAGACCATGGCAATATTGCTTAATAGCATATTAGGCCTTTTATAACTTAACTTATTTACAATCTTATAATATACGATCTACTCGTCCTACGTCGTTCTGTAGGAGAGATCATGACGTCACAGAGACATAAGAGATCACAAAAGAGTCATATTCTATCATATTTATACGATACACTCCCCCCACAAAAAAGGCCTGAACCCCACCTTAAACCTAAAGTTGCCCAGAGGCTATCTTCTGACGCCACAAGTCGACGGCGCCAGCAGCAGCGCGTCTGGGACGCGTCCCGGTCCGAGAATGATCACCATCAGTAAGAGGTGAGTCGTTCCTTTGAGAATCCTCGGACCCAGCAATAACAGGTGGAGCCTCAGATTGCAATGCGGAATCGAGCTCCAAAGCATACAAACGTGCGATAGGACGAACAGTAGTTCCAGTGGCTGTCTTTTATAGCGCCACCCGCTCTACAGAGTCTGCCCCCTTGTATACCTCCAATACGCGGCCTAATTTCCAGTATACACGAGGACTATCTTCTTTAATTAAAACAACTTCACCAACTGTAGGTGCCGTTGGTCTACCAGAGGGAGTAACACTCCTTTCCCTCAATGCTAGCAGATATTCACTAATCCACCGTTTCCTAAAATCCTCGATTATCCTGGATATATACTGGTATCTCTTAGACACCGCTACCTCAGAGTACAACGAGGGATCCTCTAACTCTACTATGGACTGAAAATCAGATGGAACCGCAGTCAATGGTTTTCCATATAGCAAGTGAGCTGGCGTTAATGGTAGTGGTTCTTGCAGGTCGGTGTACACATATGTAAGCGGGCGATCATTCACGACTGCCTCTATCTCTGTGAGGACTGTCGTCAACTCACTCTTCTATAATAGAGCACGTCCTACAACCGCTCTGAGTCCTGACTTTACTATGCCGACACATCGTTCCCACATTCCACCAAACCAAGGTGCCTTAACTGGAATGAACCTCCATTCGCACTTCTTCTCTCCCAAAAAAGTGATGACAGTAGGATCACTACTCATATCCTTTAGATATTTTGATGCTTGGACATAAGTGGGAGCATTGTCGCTAAGAATGAGTTGAGGGAATGAACGACGGGCACAAAACCGTCTGAACGCCAGCATAAATTCTTCGCTAGACATATTATCACATAGTTCTAGGTGTACTGCTCGAGACGTCGCACAGGTAAACAATAATATATAAACCTTCTCACTCTCCCTCGTCTTCAATGCCCCTGTGTAATCTAATCCTACCGCTTGGAAAGGTTCTACGTGCTTTACACGGCATTCAGGTAGGGGTGGAGCTGGTCCAGTTGCATATGGTTTACCCTTTAGTCTCTGGCATATTACACACTTTCTCACTACGCGTCGAGCTACTTGTCGAACTCTGGGTATCCACCATGTGAGACGTAAATTTGATATAATATGACATACCCCGTAGTGTTTTACTTCCCTATGTGCACGTATGATCAATAGATCAGTAACGTGATGTCTTGTTGGCATAAGTATAGGTCGGTTTGTGCCGTCTGGTACACCCGACCACTTCAGGCGACCCTCACACCTGATGAGGCCATTGTCTAGGTGCAACCTTAGTTGACGCACTATCTATCTATCTATTGCCTGACGCCGTGATCCCCGAAGGGGTGGCCACGAACGAACCGCCCCCATGCACCTCTGTTCCCAGTCAGTCGACGCCCCTCCCCCCAACCAGCACCGCCTTCGTTCATGTACTTCCTCACTCCATCCTTCCACCTCATATTCGGTCTACCTCTCCCCCTCTGTCCCTCCACCTCGCTCTCGTACACCCTCTTAGTCATTCTCTCGCTTTCCATACGTTCCATATGACGCACTATATTAGGCATTAATGTCTTATTCGAGCTTTTCAAGGATTCTAATTCATTGGAAAAGGTTTCTACTTGAACCCATTTGATCAAAGTTACTTCAGCTGCTTTAAATTCACGAGCATCAATGTTGTGACCTCTGTTGCAGAGTTGGCCCGTTACTTTAAGCTTGAGATTGGATACATATCGCAACACCCAAGCTACAACTCTGACTAGTTTATTATAGTCACCGAATCTTGCCCACTTCATGATAGGACCCGGTGGCTCATTTGGTTGGGCTGTAACTGCCACTGTTTCCAGTGGCAGAAGTCCCTCACCAACAGCATGCCATATAGTCCATTCACTTTCATGGAGCAGCCACTTTGGACCATGCCACCACAATTCGGACTTCATTAACTGG
Source organism: Paralithodes platypus (assembly GCA_032716605.1). Classification (NCBI taxonomy): domain Eukaryota; kingdom Metazoa; phylum Arthropoda; class Malacostraca; order Decapoda; family Lithodidae; genus Paralithodes; species Paralithodes platypus. Next base: position 53,815,845 of record CM064497.1, on the reverse strand, counting down.
CTAGCCGTTATACCCCTAGTTATGAGATCACTAGGGTTTTCCTTTGTATTTACATAATGATAAGCAACGTCTGGCAAAAGGGCTCTAATCTCATCTACCCTATTCCGCACATAAACTGGCAGAGACTTCTTGCTATGTATCCAGTTGAGTGCGACCTGACTATCGCACCATACATGAACGATTTCAATATTTAATTCGCTCTCGTATGCTGCGCGTACATGTTGCACCAGACGTGCTAATAGCAGCATGGCAGTCAATTCCATTTTAGGAATAGTTACCTTTTTAACCGGGGCTACCTTGGCCCGGGCTGTAACTAAATGTGCCCCAAATGAAGTAACAACATATATGGCTACCCCGTATGCCGTGGCGCTAGCATCGCAAAACGTGTGTAACGTAACGTCACCGAACGCCGCCACTTTACGAGGTATAGGTTTAGTACATAGGATGGCATATTCATTTAACAACAATGTCCCTTGGTCATTCAGGTCCTCGGGGCAAACTGTCATCCCATCCTATTTTACGTCTCCAAACTTCCTGCATTAGAATCCTAGCTCTTATGGTAACAGGTAATGCTAGACCCAAAGGATCAAAAAATTGCGCAACTTTGCTCAACAGACTTCTTTTTGTGTGCGCTCCTGTCTGCTGAGCAAAAGACCTTGTTTGAAAAGTTAGTATGTCATGTTTAGGTTGCCAGATCATCCCCAAATTTCTGGACTTTTCCTGGTTAAGAGATGCCGTACCATCCACCTGTATTAAACTCTGAAGATCTTCACTATTAGTAACCCACTCGCGGAGAAATAGATGTGCATCCGCAAACAATCTGCGTGCTTGCCAGTATGCATATAACAAATCATCTTGACTATCGCTAGTACCCTGCAAATTGTCAATGTATAATCCGCGAGATAGTTTACTTGTGTCCTCATGAGTGTCAGCTAGATGTTTTCTGATTGTGGCATTTAACAAAACTGCGAGCAAGTGGCCCCAAAGAGTACAACCCGAAAACGGTATATTATGATGGGACTTTCAGAGTCGCTAATGTCGCTGAACCAAAGAAAGCGGGTAACATCTCTATCTTCCTCCTTTAGCTTGACCATCAAGAATGCTTTCTCGATGTCACTGGTATAGGCGTACTTTCCCAGCCTAAACCGCAATAGATGTTGGGACAGGTCCGACACCATGGACGGACCTGTCAACAGGCAGTTATTCAGACTGGGTTGTTGACCTTGGTGGGCAGAACAGTCATACACCACCCGTATTGGTGTGGTGACGCTGTCTTTCTTTACCCCATGATGGGCCAGATAGTGAACCCTACCCTTCTTACACGGTTCCTTGACATCGACTCTCTCTATAAAGCCCCTATCCTAATAACTCCGAAATACATCGTCATACGCCTGGCGCGTGCTCGGTTCGTTCGACAATTTCCGCTGCAATGCGCGCAAGCGACCTAATGCCAAACCATAATTGGTAGGCAGGCTTATCTCACTGTTCTTCCAGGGTAAACTAACTTTATATTGCTTGTCTGAGGCACAGTAGCACACAGACTCGTCAAACCTTTGTAGCGCAACTTCCGAGTCATAATCAGTCTCCATAGGATTAATGCCTATGTGATCCAATCTCCACAGTCGTTCCAGGTCGAACTCGGCAGCCATCTTAGGGTCACTAGGTTGGGAATCCTCCCCTCCCAACTCCTCTTCCGCGGTTACATTGACTCTATATATCGAGACCGTGTCGACCAGGACCTTTGACTGTGTAGTATGCACCTTTCCGCTCATGCAGTATCCAAATTTAGTGGGGATTAAAATTACACCACACATCTTTTTAAATCCAGGGTATACTACTTCATAATAATGATCCACACCCAGTAGAACATGCACCTCACTCTGATTTCCCATGGGATCTGACAAGTTAACCCCTTTGCTACGTAATGCGTGTTCCACCTTCTTCACACCCACAGATACATATTCTGGTAGGGTGTCTACTACGATACAAGTCATAAAGTACCGGTTTTTACGATAGAAATATGAAATCTCCGCTATCTCGTAGTCTTGTTTATCAGTAGCCCCTGTGAAGCCCTGTAATCGAAGAGTCTCAGCCCCTACAATTCGGTGCTTCAATCCCACTAGTACGGACCTCTTTATAAAGGAACGTTGAGATCCTTGATCTAGAAGTACCCGACAAACTTTGTTACTGTCATTACCTTCCATGGGAATCTGTATTGTGGGCAATATAGTGGTGTCTTGCGTGCTACCTAGTGCCACAGTTGTAGTACCCTCATTTTTGACGTCTTTGACTTTATCTGCTGTAGGACACAACTTATCAAAGTGATGTCCTTTGCAGTGCCGACAGGGCCTTAAGTATGTAGCAGTACATTGTCCCTGCTTACCATGTTCCCCACTTAGACAACCTACACATAGCTTCAATCTTTTTGCCTGTGCTAGTTTTGTCTCATTTGTCGGGTATTTTACACAGAAACTCCATTTATGTTTGTTGTTACATAGCTTACATAGAATCTGAGCAGGTTTCTTATACACACCCTCTTTCTTGACTTTAGTCCCCACTGTCATGCTTACTGTTCCCCTCTTCTCCACATTCTCACTCCCTCCCGACACATACATTCTCCCTTTGTTCAACTGTAGATTATTGATCTCCTTGCTGAACTGAGTTTTGAACTCCCCCAGCTCAAATGATCTTACCTTATCAAGTATTGCCATAGGAAGCTTCTGACGCAAGATAATGACTATCATTTCCTGCATGGTAAGCCCTAGGGTGTCTAGCGATCGAGTATGGCACTCCATATTTGCCCTGAAGTTTGTCAACTCATCAACCTTATACTGTGGTTCTGCGAGCCCCAACAAGGCAACGACATGGGCCATCTTCAACTGCTCTCTATCCCCATATGTGGACTCTAATAAGTGTACCGCTTCAAGATAACTACCACCCACTACTGCAAAACCCTCTATTAAATGTAAGGCCTCTCCTTCCATTTGTCCCTTCAGATAGTGAAACTTGCGGACATTATCCAAAGAGGATTTATGAACCGTAGATCGAAATACGTCCCAGAAAGCTAACCACTCGGTTAACTTGCCCCCAAATGTAGGAAGATTGAGCTTTGGGAGGTGTACAGTATGTTTTGGGTCAGCCCTTCTATGGGCCTCATTATCGCCTCCCTTCTTACTTGCGACAGCACGCTGTAATAGGTACTTCGCTCTAAAGACAAGTTCGTCATAGAGGGCGCGATTATCACACTCTGTAACTATCTCTTCCTCCTCTATCATGTCAGCCACAATCACCTCACTCAGAGCCGTAATACGACCGTGGGTAGCCTGGACGTTTTCTAATCTAGCCTCCAATTCCTCTAGTTCAGCAGTAGTGATGAAAGTGTTGATGTCCACAATTAGCCTATTTAATACTCCCCGAAGTCCCGCCCTTTGATTTTTAGGGGCTTTGATCAGCACCCCACTAGACGGTGTCTCTTTATCGTTTTTATCCATTTTGCATGTGAGCCTATAGGCTATGTATCTAAATGTTACGTTACAAAAACAACGGCCAAATAATAGTCTAATTAAGAGACGCCAACCGGCGGACTTCTATGTTATGGAGAAAGAATAGTACACTAAATAGCAATACCTACTAATGGATCATATTGAACAAGAAAAAATGTTAGGTCAGGTCATATGTCACAGGAAGTCTGAAACGGAAAAGAAAATTATTGGGGAAAGATGATGGGTGGGATGCAGGACTTAGGCAGGCACAACGATGTGACCCTGCATTCCGGCTCTAACCATCGCTTGGCTAGCCTTGCCAGTTTATCATAGAGTTGTTCCTGCATCCTGTTATATGTCCCCTTGTTCATTGCCTTAAAATCCCTTACTGGTAGCTAAATCCCGGGTCTGGGCACCAAAGTGGTAAACTATCAATGGAAGTTAAATATTACTAAGCTATAATGAATCAAATCAAATCAATCTAAATGAATACTCTATATCTAAATTGAATTCAATCTGAAACAAGCTAATTTATATCCAAAGGTCTCACATAATAAATGTATATATAGGGTAAGGTTATAAGGGTTAATATTAGCCAGGAATTAACTCACCAATAGTTCCACGTGGCAATGAGGCAAGGGAGAACGTTTTACCTAATATGGTGGTGGACAATGGGGAACGAGACTTCGGTCCCAAGACTCGAGTCAAGTTAAAGAAAGAATAAATGATTACATGGGAAGGGACATGATTATTATAATTTATGTTTATCTATCAGTCAGTCATGACGTCGATGAGAGCGTCGTGATGGTGTAGCTGTGTGTATTGCTGTATGTGTATTGTGATTAGAGGCACAAAAGCACGATCAACTGAGGGCGGAAAATTAGATGTTAACTGGTTGGTGTTTGTGAAGGCTCTGGCGTACCTCAAAAGCACACCTTGCTGCCTTGGCAAACCGCCAGGAGCCCAAATTATCGTACCGCATTTAGGTTGCTCTATACGATAAATTATATTAATATATACGATAAATTATATATACTACATAAGACCATGGCAATATTGCTTAATAGCATATTAGGCCTTTTATAACTTAACTTATTTACAATCTTATAATATACGATCTACTCGTCCTACGTCGTTCTGTAGGAGAGATCATGACGTCACAGAGACATAAGAGATCACAAAAGAGTCATATTCTATCGTATTTATACGATAACATGCAGTAGGATGCTTATTTGGTAATATGTAAATGGAATTCTGACAAAATTACATAATCATAAAAAAACGAACCCGTCTGGCTTTAATAGACTTTAAAACCTGTAAATATCCGTTTTTCTTTTGATCATAGAACACAAACCGACGTTGTTATTTAAGTATTGCATTGTGTTCTAGGTAATTTCCTTAGCAAATGAAGATTTCGAATACATCAATGGTTTCAGGTGAACTATATTATGTTATTTTTATGTTAAGCTTATGGATTATTTAACATTATTCATAAATTTGTGATGACTTGGTGCAAGGATAAGATGTGATCAATGGCTTGGAAAGCCGACTGGTTAATAAAGTAATATTAGGGCTATGTGTTCTCTACAGTATATGCCTGCGATCCAACTTGGGCCGAAGTGTATATAAAGTAACATGTTGATAAAGAAACTCTGTGTTCTCTTGATGTCTGGGATCGAACCTGGACCAATGGGAGTGTTTGCCCCAGGTTTTATTTTATATTTGCTGCACCACCACCCTTCTAAACCTAAGCATCCCTTAAAACAAATATTGTAGGGCAGATCTGATAAGCTCTGATATGAGAAGAATTGTGCATTTTATGACTAAAGCATGACATTTCTACCACAGTTAGTACATACCATAAGGTTCATTTTCAGATGTGGAAGCAACTTGGGTATGACCTCTGATGACCTTGAGAGGTCAGTGCCCTCAAAACACCAAAATAAGCAATATCTCGGGATCCAGGCATCCTAGACTCATAATTTTTGTGTTTAAACATACATTTTCAGGGACAAGAAACTCAATGGAACAACTTGCAAGTTCACTGGAACAAAATACAATGCAATGCTATGGTGGCCAGCATGAATCAGCAAGCTTATAATGTTAAAAATACCAATGTACCTTTAACATAGAAAACAAACACAAAATAGATATAACATAAATATATTTTATTGATTTTTCCCAATTTTAGAATATAAGATATAAGTTTTAGTGATATTTAAAGTTTTTGACAAAAATATCTTTTGTGTATTTTCAGGAGTCTACCATGACACAAGCCCACTGCTTCTCATCTCTGACCAGCTTGTACAAGTAGAGCTCTGCATGTGCCCTGGTGGTGGAAACTCACATAGACTAACAGGACTAGCCATTCTTCTGCTGTTGTACCTTTGTTGTAGTGTCTGAGATAGTAAAGCGACACATCCTCGTAGATCCAACCCAGCCTAGTAGTTCTACACCCAAGCATCTGAAGTCAGATCCAGTAACAAACTGGAAACTTTGTATCTTTTGCCCAGCCGACACAGGTGATACACTGTCGTGTCCACTAAGGTCAACCAAGAAACTTATTGGCAGTGGGTATGCATCTGTAGTAGAGGACATTCTCAGGTTCCAGAGCCTTCAGCACATGCCAATGGACCTCATGCTTGAGAGGCTGGATGATGGAGATGGCATGGAAACCACACTCAGGGCCCACAGTGCTCAGTGGCACAAGGGTTGTCGGGTGAAGTTCAGCAAAAACATGTTTGACCGGCAAAGCCAAAGAGAAGCAGAAATGGAACACCTAACCAGTCCTTCTAATGTCCATACTCGATCTGCTCATAAGCAATCGCAGTTAACTGCACCTACATGTATCTTTTGCAATGAGTTAACAGGTTCTGCAGGATTACATGAAGCAGCAACCTACAACTTGGACAAAGAATTTCGGAGATGTGCCCTTGAACTTGAGGACACTGCCCTACTAGCTAAACTTGCTGCTGGAGACATGATTGCCATTGAGGCCAAGTACCACCGCAACTGCCTGAGGGCACTGTATAACAGAGCCAGGCAAGCCACATCCACGAAGGATGACAAAGAGGAACGTCTTCTCCACGGAATAGCCTTTGCTGAGCTGGTGGCATATATGGAGGACACACGTACTGATGAGGAGATTGCTCCAGTCTTTAAAGTGGTGGACCTAGCTCAGCTCTACAAGATTAGAGTGGAGCAATTGGGTGTCACTGTAGAAAACCAAATTCACACAACAAGGCTGTGCGGTAAACTATCAATGGAAGTTAAATATTACTATGCTATAATGAATAAAATAAAATCAATCTAAATGAAAACTACTCCATATCTAAATTGAATTCAATCTGAAACAAGTTAATTTATATCCAAAGGTCTCACATAATAAATTTATATATAGGGTAAGATTATAAGGGTTAATATACTAGCCAGGAATTAACTCCTCAATAATTCCACGTGGCAACGAGGCAAGGGAGAACGTTTTACCCAATATGGCGGACAACGGGGAACGAGACTTCGGTCCCGAGACTCGAGTCAAGTGAAAGAAAGAATAAATGATTACATGGGAATGGACATGAATATTATGCTTATCTGTCAGTCAGTCATGGCGTCGATGAGAGCGTCGTGATTTTTCTATGTTTTTTTTTTTTTTTTTTTCTATGTGATTGAGGGAGGCAAAAGGCATAACTGCCTATAGCGAGTGCCTCCCCCATAGTTGAAAGAGTGACAGGGCCAAAATCAAGGGACGTTCGAGCCAAAATGCCTGGACACACGGTGTTTGAAGCAATTTAAGTCATAGGAAGAGGGAAAGACTGATTCTGGGAGAGAGTTCCAGAGCTCAGATGTTGAGTAGAAGAAAGTTTGAGAGTAACGTTTCACTCTTGGGTTGGAGAGTTGCACAGAGTAGGGGTGGGATTGAGTTGCAAGACGGGTACCACGTGCCCTACGTAAAGGTGGTATGCACTGGGATAGCTCTGAGGAACACTGATTATTATAGTAGCGATAGAATAGCGAGAGAGATGCAACATTGCGGCGGAGAGAAAGAGATTGCAGAGAGTTGGTGAGTGGACGGGAGTTAATGATACGAAAGGCCTTCCTTTCAACTTTGTCTAGGAGAGCGGTGTGAGAGGAACCTCCCACACATGAGACCAATACTCAATACAAGGGCGCACAATGCCCTGTCCAGAGCAAGAAGCTGTGCAGGGGAAAAGAACCCCCTAAGGCGGTTGAGCACACCCAGCTTCTGGGAGGCTGCCTTAGCAAGACTGGTAATATGGTCCTTCCAAATGAGAGCAGAAGAAAAAGAGACACCAAGAATATTGAGAGAAGATGAAGGGTTGATTTTTGTATTGTTGAAGAATAAGGGATAGTCCGCTGGGAGATCCTGACGGGTAGATAGATGGAGAAATTGGGTTTTGGAAGCATTAAAGTTAACAAGGTGTGATGGTGTAGCTGTTTGTATTGCTGTCAGTGTATTGTGATTAGAGCCACAAAAGCGCGAACAACTGAGGGCGAAAAATAGATGTTAATTGGTCGGTGTTCGTGAAGGCTCTGCTCTCTCTTCCTCAGAGGCACACCTTGCTGCCAGGAGCCCAAATTATCGTACCGCATCTAGGTTGCTCTATACGATAAATTATATTAATATATACGATAAATTCATATATACTACATAAGACCATGGCAATATTGCTCAATAGCATATTAGGCCTTTTATAACTTAACTTATTTACAATCGTATAATATACGATCTACTCGTCCTACGTTGTGCTGCAGGAGCGACCGTGACGTCACAGACACATACGGGATCACAAAAGAGTCATAGCCTATCCTATTTACGATACACTCCTCCCACAAAAAAATACCTGAACCCCACCTTAAACTTAAAGTTGCCCAGAGGCTATCTTCTGACGCCACATGTCAAAGGAGTACAAAGGAGTACAAAGGAAATCAAGCAACAACATATCTAGTGACCCTTCTAGGTTGCTTGTCCTCCAAAACACTGAGGATCAAGTGTCCAAACAGTGGTTTAGAGTGGGTAAGGGAACATTGGAAAGGGAATTACTGCCCTGGAACTAATGTCCGTGGCCGGATTAGGAAGTTAGTAGAGGACATATGGGTTAGTAACTGAGGGGAGGATAAAATAAAGTTATTCATTTACAAACGCAGTCAGTCGCTGGTTTGATGAGAGATATTTGTCTAGGCGGAGTTTAAATGAATCAACGGTGATGCAGTCTATAACGTTTCGGGGAAGCCCATTCCACAAGTTGACAACTCGATTTAAGAAGAAATTCTTAGATTCGTGCGAGTTAAAAGATTTACCAATAATTTTGCAACCGTTTCCCCGCGTGTAATTAGATTGGTCGATAGTGAAGTACTTGCTACAGTTCATATTGTCGATGCCTTTGATGATTTTAAACACTTGAATTAAGTCACCTCTTAATCTATCTATCTATCTATCTATTGCCTGATGCCGTGATCCCCGAAGGGGTGGCCACGAACGAACCGCCCCCATGCACCTCTGTCCCCAGTCAGTCGACGCCCCTCCCCCCAACCAGCACCGCCTTCGTTCATGTAGTTCCTCACTCCATCCTTCCACCTCATATTCGGTCTACCTCTCCCCCTCTGTCCCTCCACCTCGCTCTCGTACACCCTCTTAGTCATTCTCTCGCTTTCCATACGTTCCATATGGCCGAACCATCTCAAGTTGTTCCTTTTCACACTTTCCAGCACATCTACCTCCACACCACACTCCTTCTTACTTCCTCATTAGTCTGTCTATCCCTCCATGTAACTCCGCACGCACTCCTTAAGTAATTCATTTCCACTGCTCTCACTCTTGGTCTGAGTCTCTCAACCAACGTCCATGCTTCGCTTCCGTAAGTCAGTGTCGGGATTACCACACTGTCATGCAAGGACTTCTTCACTTCCATACTGACCACCCTATTTCTTGTTACTGCTTTTAGCGTTCCTACAACCCTCTTCCCCTGTTGTACCCTCTCCCGCTCCTCTTCATCCATAGTCCCATCTTTACTCAACACACTGCCCAGATACTTAAAAGAGTTGACGATCTCCATAGCCTGACCGTTCAGCTTCACCTCACACTCTGTGACTTCACCCCTTTCGAAGACCATAACCTTGCTCTTCCCCGTATTTACCTTCAAATTCCGTTTTTCGCACACTGTTCCAAACTCATTTACCAGACCCTGCAACTCCCATTCATTATCACTCATCAGAACTGTATCATCCGCAAACAGCAGTATAGGTAGCTTCCACTCAATTCCCTCCCTTTTCAGCGATACACCAACATCCACTGCTCTTGATAGTATTTCTTTCATAACTCCATCCATATATACAGTAAACAACCACGGGGACATCACACACCCCTGTTTCAAACCAACATTCAGGTCAAAGAACTCGCTCTGCTCACTCTCCACACGTACTGCCGCCTTTGCACCCTCATACATGCTCTTCACTGCTTTCAGCAACTTGCCCTCTACTCCGTATATTCTAAGTACTTTCCACAAACCTTCTCTATCCACTCTGTCATAGGCCTTCTCCAAGTCCATAAAGGCAACATACACCTTTTGTTTCTTCTCCAGATACTTCTCCACAACACAATTCAGGGTAAAAATCTGATCTACACATCCTCTCCCCTTCCTAAAACCTCCCTGCTCGTCGCCTATCCATTTCTCCGTTCTCACTCTCACTCTCTCAATCACTACCCTACTGTATACCTTCCCTACTACGCTTAGAAGACATATTCCTCGGTGGTTACCACACACTCCTCTTTCCCCTTTGCCCTTATATAGGGGGACTATTATGCCAGTCTTCCAGTCATCGGGTGCACTCCCCTTCTCCCATGCTAGTTTGCACATTTTCCATACCCATTCTATCACTATCTCACCACCATTCCTCAACATTTCCCCACACACTCCATCTGTTCCTGGTGCTTTCCCCAACTTCACTCTTTTCATGGCTTCCCACACTTCTGACCTCCTGATCCCCACCTCCTCCTCCACTACTTCTCTTCTTCTCCCTCCCATACCATATCCAGCTATGTTTGCTGGCTCTTCATTCCTTTCATTTAGCAACTCACTGAAGTACTCCCTCCATCTTTCGACTCTCTCTTGCTTCTCGGCTAGCATTCTCCCATTCTTATCTTTCACACCCTTACTGTTTCCCTTGCTTCCCTCTTAATCTGCACTGGGTTATAGGAAATAGATTTAATTCTCTAAGAAGCTCTTCGTATGGTTTGTTCTTTAGGCTAGGTATCATTTTGGTAACTCTACATTGAACTCGTTCTAGCTTGTTTATATCTTTTTGGTAATAAGGGCACCAGGATTGAACGCAGTATTCCAGAAGAGGGCGGACTAAGGAATTGTAAAGGGTTAGGATAACTTCTTTGGATTTATGCTCAAATGACCTGCCTATAAAGCCAATTATTTTGTTTGCCTTCTTAACAACTTCTGAACATTGTTGACTCGGTTTTAGGTTACTCGATATTGTTACTCCCAGATCGGTTTCTCTGTTTACATTCTTAAGCCGAGTGCCATTCATCGAATAGTTTGCTTTCTCATTTAGGTATCCGACATGTAGTACTTTACATTTATCCGCATTGAAACTCATTTGCCAAATTTGGGCCCAACATGACAATTTATCTAGATTGTGTTGCATATCGTCAACTTGTTCTTTTGAGAGTACGCTATTTGCAATTTTTGTATCGTCAGCAAATTTTGAGATTGTACAGGTGAGACCCTCATCTATGTCGTTGATGTAAATTAGAAAGATAATTGGTCCTAGTACCGATCCCTGGGGTACCCCGCTACTTACATTGGTCCATTTAGATGCCTTACCGTTTATGACTACCCTTTGCTTTCTGTTGCTGAGCCAATTTTCTATCCATTTCAACACACCGTCTTGTATTCCATGCGCTTTTAGGTTTAGCAGTAAACGTTTGTGGGGAACTTTGTCAAAGGCCTTTTGAAAATCAAGGTATATAATATCTACAGCTTTACTCTCATCGTAGAGGTTGAGGATATCGTGGAAGAAGTCTAAGAGGTTTGTTAAACAGGAACGTTTTTTACGAAACCCGTGTTGAGTATCTTTAAGTATGTTATTTTCCTCTAAGTGATTTACGAGTCTGTCTCGTATGACCGTTTCTAGCATTTTACATACAACTGAGGTTAAGCTAATTGGACGATAGTTACTGGATAGGGATTTGCTGCCTTTTTTGAATATCGGTGTTACGTTGGCTACCTTCCACTGATCAGGCATAGTTCCAGACTGCAAGGATTTATTGAATAGTAATGTCAGTGGTTTGGAGAGCTCATCCTCAGAGTGAGGAACTACATGAACGAAGGCGGTGCTGGTTGGGGGGAGGGGCGTCGACTGACTGGGGACAGAGGTGCATGGGGGCGGTTCGTTCGTGGCCACCCCTTCGGGGATCACGGCGTCAGGCAATAGATAGATAGATAGATCCTCAGCTTCCTTTAGAACTCTAGGCGAGATTGTATCAGGTCCTGGCGTTTTATTTACCTTGAGTTTATCTAAACAATTCAATACTTCTCTCTCTGTAACGGTGATATTGCTTAGAACATCTGAATTATCAATCTGAATCGGCAATGGTGTAGGGATATCACTGAGGTCTTCTGTTGTAAAAACTGATGCAAAGAAGGTATTGAGGGCATTACTCATTTGTACTTCGTCTTTGGTGTATTCTCCATTTTCATCGACTAACGGTCCAATAGTTGAAGTAACTACTTTTTTCTTTCTGATATAACTATAGAATTCTTTCGGGTTTGTTTTACTTTGATTCGCAATATGTAACTCTAACGTCTTTTTACTTTGCTTAATTAACTTTTTGGCTTTGCGTCGTAGCTCTACAAATTTCACCGTTCTTCGTCATTTTGTGAGGATTTTAATCTATCATTAGCAAATTTTTTAGCAAGCAGGCAGTTTGAAATATCTTATTCCACCATTTGGGCTTATTATTATGGCCTGGACGCCGTATTTTCGATGGTATGCAGTCTTGCACTGCTTTTAGGTAATTGGTTTCGAATAACTTCCAAGATGTATTTATGTCGTTATTGTTAATTAAAAAGCTCTAGTCAGTTTCTTTAAACGTAGCTCTAAGTTTATGGAAGTTTGCTTTCTTGAAATTAGGGACTTTTTCGATGCTACTATTTGGTTCGTTACTAGTAAACTTTAAAGTGAAAGTTATCGTACGATGGTCGCTGTTACTGAATTCATCACCAACATTCAAATTCTCTATCAATTCTTCTTTTGTTGCAAGTACAATGTCAAGAACGTTATTACCACGGGTCGGCGTTCGAACAAATTGATAAAGCGAACTCTCTTGCAAGTTCGTATACAAGTCATGTCCGGAGTGTGAAGTAAGAGTATCGCCCCACTTGGTCACAGGTAAATTAAAGTCGCCAAAAATTACGGTATCTTGTGAGTTACTTACATCTGCAATTTGTTCGTAAATTTCTCGGTCAGTTTGCACTGATGTCACATCAGTTTGCACTGATGTCGACGGCGCCAGCAGCAGCGCGTCTGGGACGCATCCCGGTCCGAGAATGAACAGCATCAGTAAGAGGTAAGTTATTACTTTGAGAATCCTCGGACCCAGCAATAACAGGTGGAGCATCAGATTGCAATGCGGAATCGAGCTCCAAAGCGTACAAACGTGCGATAGGACAAACAGTAGTTCCAGTGGCTGTCTTCAATAGCGCTACCCGCTCTACAGAGTCTGCTCCCTTGTATACCTCCAGCACGCGGCCCAATTTCCAGTATAAACGAGGACTATCTTCTTTAATTAAAACAACTTCACCAACAGTATGTGCCGTTGGTCTACCAGAGGGAGTAACACTCCTTTCCCTCAATGCTAACAGATATTCATTAATCCACCATTTTCTAAAATCTTCTATTATCCCCGATATATACTGGTATCTCTTAGACACCGCTACCTCAGAGTACAACGAGGGATCCTCTAGCTCTACGATAGATTGGAAATCAGATGGAAACGCAGTCAATGGTTTTCCAAATAGCAAGTGAGCTGGCGTTAATGGTAGTGATTCTTGCAGGTCGGTGTACACATATGTAAGCGGACGATCGTTCACGACTGCCTCTATCTCTGTGAGTACTATCGTCAACTCACTCTTCTTTAATAGAGCACGTCCTACTACCGCTCTGAGTCCTGACTTTACTATGCCGACACACCGTTCCCACATTCCACCAAACCAAGGTGCCTTAACTAGAATGAAATCCATTCGCACTTCTTCTCTCCCAAAAAAGTGATGATAGTAGGATCACTACTCATATCCTTTAGATATTTTGATGCCTGGACATAAGTGGGAGCATTGTCGCTAAGAATGAGTTGAGGGAATGAACGACGGGCACAAAACCGTCTAAACGCCAGCATAAATTCTTCGCTAGACATATTATCACATAGTTCTAGGTGTACCGCTCGAGACGTTGCACAGGTAAACAAAAATATATAAACCTTCTCCTGCTCTCTCTTCTCCAATGCCCCTGTGTAATCTAATCCTACAGCTTGGAAGGTTCTACGTGCTTTACACGGAATTCAGGTAGAGGTGGAGCTGGTCCAGTTGCATATGGTTTACCTTTTAGTCTCTGTCATATTACACACTTTCTTACTACGCGTCGAGCTACTTGTCGAACTCTGGGTATCCACCATGTGAGACGTAAATTTGATATAATATGACATACCCCGTAGTGTTTTACTTCCCTATGTGCACGTATGATCAATAGATCAGTAACGTGATGTCTTGTTGGCATAAGTATAGGGCGGTTTGTGCCGTCTGTTACACCCGACCACCTCAGGCGACCCTCACACCTGATGAGGCCATTGTCTAGGTGCAACCTTAGTTGATGCACTATATTAGGCATTAATGTCTTATTCGAGCTTTGCAAGGATTCTAACTCATTGGAAAATGTTTCTACTTGAACCCATTTGATCAAAGTTACTTCAGCTGCTTTAAATTCACGAGCATCAATGTTGTGACTCTTGTTGCAGAGTTGGCCCATTACTTTAAGCTTGATACTGGATACATATCCCAATACCCAAGCGACAACTCTGACTAGTTTATTATAGTCACCGAATCTTGCCCACTCTATGATTGGACCCGGTGGCTCATTTGGTTGGGCTGTAACTGCCACTGTTTCCAGTGGCAGAAGTCTCTCACCAACAGCATGCCAAATCGTCCATTCACTTTAATGGAGCAGCCATTTTGGGCCATGCCACCACAATTCGGACTTCACTAACTGGCTAGCCGTTATACCCCTAGTTATGAGATCACTAGGGTTTTCTTTTGTATTTTTTTTTTTTTTCTATGTGATTGAGGGAGGCAAAAGGCATAACTGCCTATAGCGAGTGCCTCCCCCAAAGTTGAAAGAGTGAGAGGGCCAAAATCAAGGGACGTTCGAGCCAAAGTGCCTGGACACACGGAGTTTGAAGCAATTTAAGTCATAGGAAGAGGGAAAGACTGATTCTGGGAGAGAGTTCCAGAGCTCAGCTGTTGAGTAGAAGAAAGTTTGAGAGTAACGTTTCACTCTTGGGTTGGAGAGTTGCACAGAGTAGGAGTGGGATTGAGTTGCAAGACGGGTACCACGTGCCCTACGTAAAGGAGGTGGTATGCACTGGGATAGCTCTGAGGAACACTGATTATTATAATAGCGATAGAATAGCGAGAGATGCAACATTGCGGCGGAGAGAGAGAGATTGCAGAGAGTTGGTGAGTGGACGGGAGTTAATGATACGAAAGGCCTTCCTTTCAACTTTGTCTAGGAGAGCGGTGTGAGAGGAACCTCCCCACACATGTGAACAATTCAACAGCGCACTATGCCCCTGTACAGAGCAAGAAGCTGTGCAGGGGAAAAGAACCCCCTAAGGCGGTTATTTATTATTTACATAATGATAAGCAACATCTGGCAAAAGGGCTCTAATCTCATCTACCCTATTCCGCACATAAACTGGCAGAGACTTCTTGCTATGTATCCAGTTGAGTGCGATCTGACTATCGCACCAAACATGAACGATTTCAATATTTAATTCGCTCTCGTATGCTGTGCGTACATGTTGCACCAGACGTGCTAATAGCAGCATGGCAGTCAATTCCATTTTAGGGATAGTTACCTTTTTAACCGGGGCTACCTTGGCCCGGGCTGTAACTAAATGTGCCCCAAATGAAGTAACAACATATATGGCTACCCCGTATGCCGTGGCGCTAGCATCGCAAAACGTGTGCAACGTAACGTCACCGAATGCCGCCACTTTACAAGGTATAGGTTTAGTACATAGGATGGCATACTCATTCAACAACAAAGTCCCTTGGTCATTCAGGTCCTCGGGCAAACTGTCATCCCATCCTATTTTACTTCTCCAAACTTCCTGCATTAGAATCCTAGCTCTTCTGGTAACGGGTAATGCTAGACCCAAAGGATAAAACAATTGCGCAACTTTGCTCAACAGACTTCTTTTTGTGTGCGCTCCTGTCTGCTGAGCAAACGACCTTGTTTGAAAAGTTAGTATGTCATGTTTAGGTTGCCAGATCATCGCCAAATTTCTGGACTTTTCCTGGTTATGAGATGCCGTACCGTCCACCTGTATCAAACTCTGAAGATCTTCACTATTAGTAACCCACTCGCGGAGAAATAAATGTGCATCAGCAAACAATCTGCGTGCTTGCCAGTATGTATATAACAAATCATCGTGACTATCGCTAGAACCCTGCAAATTGTCTATATATAATCCGCGAGATAGTTTACTTGTGTCCTCATGAGTATCAGCTAGATGTTTTTTAATTGTGGCATTTAAATGTGAACACGTGGCCCCAAAGAGTACAACCCGAAAACGTTATATTATGACTGGAATTTTAGAGTCGCTAATGTCGCTGAACCAAAAAAGCGGGTAACATCTCTATCTTCCTCCTTTAGCTTGACCATCAAGAATGCCTTCTCGATGTCACTGGTATATGCGTACTTCCGCAGCCTAAACCGCAATAGTTGTTGGGACTGGTCCGACACCATGGACGGACCTGTCAACATGCAGTCATTTAGACTGGGTTGTTGACCTTGATAGGCAGAGCAGTCATACACCACCCGTATCGGTGTGGTGACGCTGTCTTTTCTTACCCCATGATGGGCCAGATAGTGAACCCTACCCTTCTTAATCGGTTCCTTGACATCGACTCTCTCAATAAAGCCCCTATCTTCATAACTCCGAAATACATCGTCATACGCCTGGTGCGTGCTCGGTTCGTTAGACAATTTCCGCTGCAATGCGCGCAAGCGACCTAATGCCAAACCATAGTTGGTAGGCAGGCTTATCTCACTGTTCTTCCAGGGTAAACTAACTTTATATTGCTTGTCTGAGGCACAGTAGCTCACAGACTCTTCAAACCTTTGTAGCGCAACTTCCGAGTCATAATCAGTCTCCATAGGATTAATGCCTATGTGATCCAATCTCCACAGTCGTTCCAGGTCGAACTCGGCAGCCATCTTAGGGTCACTAGGTTGGGAACCCTCCCTTCCCAACTCCTCTTCCGCGGTTACATTGACTCTATATATCGAGACCGTGTCGACCAGGACCTTTGACTGTGTAGTATGCACCTTTTCGCTCATGCAATATCCAAATTTAGTGGGGCTTAAAATTACACCACACATCTTTTTAAATCCAGGGTATACTACATCATAATAATGATCCACACCAAGTAGAACATGCACCTCACTCTGATTTCCCATGGGATCTGACAAGTTAACCCCTTTGCTACGTAATGCGTGTTCCACCTTCTTCACTCCTACAGATACATATTCTGGTAGGGTGTCTACTACGATACATGTCATAAAGTACCGGTTTTTAAGGTAGAAATATGAAATCTCCGCTATCTCGTAGTCTTGTTTGTCAGTAACCCCTGTGAAGCCCTGCAATCGAAGAGTCTCAGCCCCTACGATTCGGTGCTTCAGTCCCACTAAGACGGACCTCTTTATAAAGGAACGTTGAGACCCTTGATCTAGAAGTACCCGACAAACTTTGTTACTGTCTTTACCTTCCATGGGAATCTGTATTGTGGGCAATATAGTGGTGTCTTGCGTGCTACCTAGTGTCACAGTTGTAGTACCCTCTGGTTTGACGTCTTTGACTTTATCTGCTGTAGGACACAACTTATCAAAGTGATGTCCTTTGCAGTGGCGACAGGGCCTTTAGTATGTAGCAGTACATTGTCCCTGCTTACCATGTTCCTTACTTAGACAACCTACACATAGCTTCAATCTTTTCGCCTGTGCTAGTTTTGTCTCATTTGTTGGGTATTTTACACAGAAACTCCATTTATGTTTGTTGTTACATAGCTTACATAGAATCTGAGCAGGTTTCTTATACGTACCCTCTTTCTTTTCTTTAGTCCCCACCGTCATGCTTACAGTTCCCCTCATCTCCACATTCTCACTCCCTCCCGACACATACATTCTCCCTTTGTTCAACTGTAGATTGTTAATTTCCTTACTGAACTGAGTTTTGAACTCCCCCAGATCAAATGATCTAACCTTGTCAAGTATTGCCATAGGAAGCTTCTGACGTAAGATAATGACTATCATTTCCTGTGTGGTGAGCCCTAGGGTGTCTAGCGATCGAGTATGGCACTCCATATTTGCCCTAAAATTTGCTAACTCCTCAACCTTATACTGTGGTTCTGCGAGCTTTAACATGGCAACGACATGGGCCATCTTCAACTGCTCTTGATCCCCGTATGTGGACTTTAATAATTGTACTGCCTCAAGATAACTATCACCCACTACCGCAAAACCCTCTTATCAAATGTAAGGCCTCTCCTTCCATTTGTCCCTTCAGGTAGTGAAACTTGCGGACATTATCCAAAGAGGATTCATGAACAGTAGACCGAAATACGTCCCAAAAAGCTAACCACTCAGTCAATTTGCCCCCAAATGTAGGAAGATTGAGCTTTGGGAGGTGTACAGTGTGTTTTGGGTCAGCCCTTCTATGGGCCTCATTCTCGCCTCCCTTCTTACTTGCGACAGCACGCTGCAATATGTGCTTCGCTCTAAAGACAGGTTCATCATAGAGGGCGCGATTATCACACTCTGTAACTATCTCTTCCTCCTCTGTCATGCCTGCCACAATCACCTCACTCAGAGCCATAATACGACCGTGGGTAGCCTGGACGTTGTCTAATCTAGCTTCTAATTCCTCGAAGTTAGCAGTAGTGATGAAAGTGTTGACGTCCACAATTAGCCTATTTAATACTCCCCGAAGTCCCGCCCTTTGATTTTTAGGGGCCTTGATCAGCACCCCACTAGACGGTGTCTCTTCCTGTTTACTCATTTTGCATGTAAGCCTATAGGCTATGTATCTAAATGTTACAAAAACAACGGCAAAATAGTAGTCTAGTTAAGAGACGGCGACCGGCGGACTTCTACGTTATGGAGAAAAAATAGTACACAAAATAGCAATACCCACTAAAGGGTCATAATGAACAAGAAAAAATGTTAGGTCAGGTCATGAGTCATAAGAAGTCTGAAATGAAAAAGAAAATTATTGGGGAAAGATGATGGGTGGGATGCAGGACTTAGGCAGGTTCAACGATGTGACCCTGCATTCCGGCTCTAACCATCGCTTGGCTAGCCTTGCCAGTTTATCATAGAGTTGTTCCTGCATCCTGTTATATGTCCCCTTGTTCATTGCCTTAAAAATCCCTTACTGGTAGCTAATTCCCGTGTCTGGGCACCAATGTGGTAAACTATCAATGGAAGATAAATATTACTAAGCTATAATGAATCAAATAAAATCAATCTAAATGAAAACTACTCCAGATCTAAATTGAATTCAATCTGAAACAAGCTAATTTATATCCAAAGGTCTAACATAATAAATTTATTTATAGGGTAAGGTTATAAGGGTTAATATACTAGCCAGGAATTAACTCACCAATAGTTCCACTTGGCAACGAGGCAAGGGAGAACGTTTTACCCAATATGGCGGACAACGGGGAACGAGACTTCGGTCCCGAGACTCGAGTCAAGTGAAAGAAAGAATAAATGATTACATGGGAATGGACATGAATATTATGCTTATCTGTCAGTCAGTCATGGCGTCGATGAGAGCGTCGTGATGGTGTAGCTGTTTGTATTGCTGTCAGTGTATTGTGATTAGAGGCACAAAAGCGCGATCAACTGAGGGCGGAAAATAGATGTTAACTGGTCGGTGTTCGTGAAGGCTCTGCTCTCTCTTCCTCAGAGGCACACCTTGCTGCCTTGGCAAACGCCAGGAGCCCAAATTATCGTACCGCATCTAGGTTGCTCTATACAATAAATTAATATTAATATATACGATAAATTCATATATACTACATAAGACCATGGCAATATTGCTCAATAGCATATTAGGCCTTTTATAACTTAACTTATTTACAATCTTATAATATACGGTCTACTCGTCCTACGTCGTGCTGCAGGAGCGACCGTGACGTCACAGACACATACGGGATCACAAAAGAGTCATAGCCTATCGTATTTACGATAGCTGAAAGAAAGGCTACTCTTCGAATTTCCTGATCTAAGGGAATATACCCAGGGAAGAGATATGCTTCTAGCATTCCAGGAGGACACAGGACCAGCCCTCAGAAAGGCCTGTCATCACAACAGTGACGCTATGCATTTAGTGATGGCAGCGCATGTTGTACGCAAGGCGATGTTTGAATCAGCCCCTCTGTTCTCCTTTGATGGGTCATTCCCGGCGAACTGCCAGAAAGATGCTGTACCACTATCCCTCTTAGCCCTAGTCAATATGATACTGGATGGATCAAACATAGAGCACAAGACCCAGCTTGAACAGACAACGACTACAACTGCAGGTGTTGCAATCTCCCAGCTGTTGGTGTTCAACAGCATCAAGCATGCACGGAAAGTGGAGTCACCAACTTCAGTTCGCCACAACCGCAGCCAAGAAACTCCACTCCCACTGTATTTGTCTCTGAAGATCCACGCTGTTACCAGGAGCAGAGGATTAGTTGACACACTGCACAACCTCGGACTGTGTGTCTCTTACGACAGGATGCTGCAACTCACAACCGACATTAGCAATGGCATCTGCCGACAGTTTGAGATTGAAAAGGCTGTGTATCCTTCAAAAATGCACCATGGGTTGTTCACTACAGCAGCAGTGGACAACATTGATCACAACCCAAGTTCTGCTACATCAAAGGAGTCCTTCCATGGCACTGGCATTTCTCTCATTCAACATCTATCACACACACACTCTGGTCTGGATCGTGGAGTCCCAGTGATCAACCAGGACGCATCATCACCCAAGTCACTCGCACCTCTGCCATCATCTTACACCAATGTGCCACCAGCCACTCTGAAAACGAAGAACTTCACTACGCCTGCTGTGCAAGGTCCAATGAGACCCGACAACATTCTGGCTGTTGCAGAGGCTGCTGATGAAGAGTATGGGTGGCTCAACACTGTGAAGACTGCCTTTGAGAAGGACGCTGTGGACGGGTGGATCTCCTGGTCTGCATACCATGCTGATGCCAAACAAGCAGTCATTCCACCCATCCCAGCAATCAATGCACTGCTGCCTCTGTTCATCGACAGTTCCCACTCAGTGGCAATGATCCGTCACGCCATGGATGTCGTCAAGGCGGCAGTTCAGCATCTCAACCCTGGTCAGGTACCTGTCCTTGCAGCTGACCAACTGCTGTATGCCATTGCAAAAGAAATCCAGTGGACCTGGCCAGCCACTCCATAGGGAGGAGCACTATGTTATCATGTTTGGTGGCCTACACTTCGAGATGGGTGTGCTGAAGGTAAACCACAAAAAGTAAAGGATTATTGTTGTGTGTGCATGGTTTTATTTTGGTGTATTTGGTTAGAGTACGATACATAAGCTTTAATTGCTTATTGCACTCAATGTTTTGTACATTTCCTGCAGTTGTTAACTTAAACAAAAGTCTGTTTAAACAAAAGGATTATTGCACCCATTGCATTGTAGTTGACACAAAATAGATGTAGATTGTAGATGAGACAAAATAGGCTGTATGTCATTAATCTACTTGTATTCTTCCAGATGTTGGGACGCTGGCTGGATGGCAGTGGCTGGATGAATGCACTAGTCCAGGCTGGTATTGCAAGTTCTGGAACGGCCGCGTCTTTCCTGCAAGCGAGCCATGTCACCAAGACCCGTCACGCTCACCAAGTCACGGCTGCAAGCCTGTACATACTGCTGCAGCAAGCATACCAGGATGATTGCGCAACCAGTGCTGATGACTCCATCCATCCTTTTAACACCTTATTGGCGGGCTCGGCGGTCTATTTGACCATACCGCACAGCGTTTTTTTTTTTAACCCTAAATAGGGATGTTTACGTGATCATTTTCATGCCTAAATAAGACCCAGAGCGTAAAACAAATATATATTCCTGAAAGGGCGTAAACAGAGCTTTCCAATGACACCCGAACCATCCTTGTACGACCACTGGTTCTCTTGCAACGATCGTGCAACACGAGTGCAAAAACCCTGAAATAAGGTAATTTCCTTACATAATTCCCTGTGTAGCGAGTGAGAAAGGAGGGGGGAAAGTAGAATACAGTTCAGTATGTCCACGGTGGTCGTGGGGAGCGGTCATAGGGTTGCTACGCTCGTCCCACCGCTCAGCTCTCTCTCTCAGCAACATTACGTGCTGAAAATGGCGCTCGCCAAATGTCGCGCGCCGCCACTTAGGCCAGATTTATTTAATTCGACATATGTTGCACGCCGCCAGTTAGGGGTTAAGGAGTGGTGTGCAAAGCGGGCTGAGGTTACTGTGCACTTCAGCTACTGGCTCAAGACCCTGTCCTTAGAGCTGCTCTTGCTGCAGCACCTCAGATCACTTCGTGAGGGGAACTTCCGGCTATATGTGAAATCCCTGACACAGCTCATGCCGTGGATGTTTGCTCTGGATCACACCCACTACTCCAGGTGGCTTTCTGTGCACATCCGTGACATGGTGAGCCTCGCTGAGAAGTATCCAGATGTCCTGGCAGAGTTCAAGTCAGGGAACTTTGTGGTGCACAAGACCAGCAACAAGTTCTCTGCTATAGCAATCGACCAGTGTCATGAACAAAACAACGCCCTGGTCAAAGGATCTGGTGGTGCAATCGGGCTAACGGACAATCTTAAAGCACTGAGACGCTGGATGGTGGCAGGGCCTGAAATTGCTAGGATCATCACAGAGTTTGAGGGACCACAGGTCACTAATTCAGACATACACCCTCACCATGACCAGCACTCTGCAGTGCAATCAGCCTTCCTGAAGGAGGTCAAGGCACTTTATGCTGTACTAAAAGAGATGGGGAATCCATTCCTGGAAACCAGTCCACACCTACTTGTCATTGACACCAGGGATGCCATGGATGTTGCAGTGGCAGAGACAGTGAGAGAGATAGAGACCATTGGTGAGCAGCAGTACACCAAGTTTGTGGAAGAAAGGCTGGAACTCTGCACAAAGCCTGTCACAGAAATACTTCCCAAGAACAAGCTGCCTCTGCTTAGCCGGCCACCAAGCAAGACCCAGTCAAAGCAGAAGGCAAAGCTCGCTGCACTGAAGAATGACTGTGGTCACTTTGAGAGGCTATACATCTCCTGCGAAACCCGCGATGGGGATCTCAATCAGTTCTTCTCTCACGAGAACCAGGCAGCTCCACCATCACTTTCAGCAGGAGGCAGACTGTGACATGGGGCCAAAGCAGATCTGCTACACTGCCTGGAATCAGATGTGAACCAGGAGATAAATGCGCCCACGGTTGATGCCATAATCCTTGATGGGGCAGCTGTGGTCCAGATGCTGAATCCTGCGACTTCCAAGACCTTCCAGGAATATGCAGACACAGTGTTTGGATCATACATCTCTGCTCAGCTCCAGAAAACTAACCGTGTTGACCTTGTCTGGGACGTGTACCTACCAGACAGTCTGAAATTTACAATCAGACAGAAGAGAGGAACAGGAACAAGGAGAAGAGTAGCTGCTTCTACTGTGATGCCAAAGAATTGGAAGGACTTTCTTCGGGTGGATGAAAACAAAACCGAGCTTTTTGGTCTCCTGTCTCAGGCAGCTGTTCACTCTCCCCTAGCAGATGGTAAGGAACTGTACGCAACACATGGGCATAACGTCCTCTGCTCACCTTCTGAGTCAGACCTGACCCACCTTGCCCCATGTTCACAGGAGGAATCTGATACGCGTCTACTCCTTCATGTTGCAGATGCTGTTCAGAAAGGCTGCAAGCAAGTGGCCATACGCACTGTCGATACTGACGTGGTGGTGATCGCTGTGGCCTCCTCCTGCAAGATCCAACCTGATGAGCTCTGGATCTGTCTTGGCACTTGCTCAAGCTTCCGGTACATCGCTGTCCATGAACTGGTTGCCACCATGAATCCAAGACAGTGTTGTACTCTTCCTGTCTTTTATGCCATCACTGGATGTGATACCGTGTCAGCATTTGCCGGCAGAGGGAAGAAGACAGCTTGGGAAATATCAATTATGTACAATTAAGTACGACAGGTTGGGTAAGAGCTATCCTCACCAGGATTCGAACCCACTCACTCCAGGTATATTTGGGAGAGTCGGGCACCATAGCCACTCGGCCATGACCGGATGGCCAAGTGGATACGGTGCCCGACTCTCCCAAATATACCTGGAGTGAGTGGGTTCGAATCCTGGTGAGGATACCTCTTACCCAGCTTGGGAAACATGGAAGGTCTACCCAGATGTGACTGATGCCTTCAGTGAACTCATGCAAATGCCCAGGCAGGTCAGTGAGCAATCAATGTCCCTGCTGGAGAGATTTGTGGTGCTGATGTATGACCGAACCAGCGACAGCATGGAAGTGAATGAGGCCAGAAAGCAGATCTTCACACAGAAGTCGCAGGCTCTGGAAAACATTCCACCTACACAGGCAGCACTCCTTCAGCACATCAAGCGTGCCAGCTACCAGGCCCACTGCTGGAACCAGGCACTAGTCCTGGAACCTGAAGTGTTTGACCCATCAGACTGGGGCTGGACAAAGGACAAAGATGAGTGGCAACCTCTCTGGAGTACTTTGCCTGAAACATCAAAGTCGTGCCATGAACTAATCCATTGTGGCTGCAAGAAGGAATGTACTGGTCGGTGCAGGTGCACCAAGGCAGCACTTAGTGCACTGCACTGTGCGCCTGTTCAGGAGACTGTTAGACATTGAAGCCAGCAGGCTAGTAGGGTGTGTAGTGCAACAAAATTATAAGAAAACAATGTCGTCAGTAGTAAAATTCAAGGTGGAAACCACAGTATTGCATTGAATTTTGTTCCAGTGAACTTGCAAGTTGTTCCATTGAGTTTCTTGTCCCCGAAAATGTATGTTTAGACATAAAAATTATGAGTCTAGGATGCCTGGATCCCGAGATATTGCTTATTTTGGTGTTTTGAGGTCACTGACCTCTCAAGGTCATCAGAGGTCATACCCAAGTTGCTTCCACATCTGAAAATTAACCTTATGGTATGTACTAACTGTGGTAGAAATGTCATGCTTTAGTCATTAAATGCACAATTTTATGCTTATCTGCCCTACCCTGTTGTATGGATTCTTCCCCTGCCGCCTCTTGTTTTTCCTCCTTTCATGTGTTTCTTGTTGATACTCCCTACCCCTTGTGGGAATAAGGGCTGACTACTGACTAATTTACAAACGTAAAATTAAGAGTAGTATGCTGCTGTCACATTTGTTAAATGCTTAATCATCAATCTTGTAATAGAATTTAACCATGTTGGCTGCGAGTGTCTCGCTATCTATTAACCTTTCGTTTCCCAAGCATACGAATTGATAAACACAGACAAAAAATACCTTCAAAGATATTGACATGTCAGTAAAGTTTTCGATAAATATCCACAAGAATGGTTGCTGATTAAAGAAGCAGCTCATGGAGTAGGGCGAACTATATTACGTGAATTATACCATGACTAATTAGTAGGAAACAAAGATTTAACATTAACAGAAGCCCATACAATCAGATTGGTGTGTAGTGCAGGTTGGGGTCTTACACAGATGGTCTGTTTTAGTTCCTCAATTGTTCACCTTTTACATTAACGACCTTTATTTAGGCCTAACTAAAAAGATCGGTAATTTGTCAAATGACACTAAAAATAGGTTGAATTATTGATCCTAATAACGATTCATGCTCTCAAAAATCATTTGATACACTAGCCGAATGGGCAATACCTTGTCAGATGATATTTAATGTAGCTAAATACATGCAGTTTATTGAAAATTGAGAAATCAATAGAAATTTCAGGATATAGATTTAACAATATTTACTTAAAGTCATTAATTACGCGCCATTTATCTCCTGTTCGAGGAGATTCAATAGCTCAATGCGTTCTTGTAATGTCCGATTCCATTACCCATCTCCCTTACTCAAGGGTAGCCAGTAACCACCAATTATATCTCAAATATAATATAATATTACCAAAAATATATAATATGTTCACGAATCTGAGTGATGACAGGCCAAGACGCAATATCAATGGTATCTAGATGGCTAAATAACATGGAATTATGTAACTCAATTATTATAAAAAACTTGGAAGTCGTCGTCAGTCATGATCTGAAAAAAAAAAATGCAACATTGTTTGAAATCAGAGTTTTTTAGATAGATACCTAGAAGCGTAATTTAAGCGTAATTTAAACATTTCACCTCTCCTTAGTGAGGCTTCACATGGATTAAGTTTTTAATGTTGCTGTCCAATGTCCATAGATTGATTGGAAGTTACGGTACAAAGAAGAATGGCAAAACAAACTCAGAATAATAGAACATTATTAGAACATCAATAATATTCTAACGCCTGACGACTAAGGCCAAATGACAGAGAATTATAGCCAGAATGGGTTAGAACATTTAACAGAAGTAAAATTTTATTGAGGTAGTGAATATCATAAAATACATGATATGGTCAATACAAAAGAAAGATGACTTGGGAAAACATTAGGCTTGCATTTATTAGAAGTCTAGAGTAAGAGAGGATATGATACAAATGCCTAAAGGCCGCGTCATACAGAAGTCGAACGTTGGCCGACTGCCGCCCGAAGTCGATGACTTGCATATTTTTCCCGAATGCAACCGAATTACCCGAAAGTAACTCTGAGTCGAATATAACCCGACACTGACCCGAATGAATTTCGAATATAACCCGATGGACCTGAATGAAAGTCGATGATGAGTCGATGAATCCCCGTACGTAACTCGAAGGAAACCCGATGTGGACCGAAGAAGCCTCGATCATGCGTCGAATATAACTCAAATATGCCCCGAAGACGGGGAAATAACCAGAATTATTACCGAAGCTCAGCTGAAGCTGTCGATCAACAACCGAAATAGAAGAAGTTAGGTCGAACGTCAGTCGAATAGGTCGAAGATCATAGTAAGTTAAATAATCGCTTATATTATCTTTCGTTAACCCTTTCTGTATCGGTGACGTCATATTTATTTGATTTCATCAACATTTAGACGATTTTATGAAGCTTAGGATGGATTTATGGTAGCTAAAGGGATTAATTGATATTGACTGAAGCATTTCAATGGATAGACGCCCTTCCTTCGCTGAATAAAATCGTCTAATAGTTGCCAGAGTATAATGAGAGTATATTGAAGAAGGATCTGTGGTATTAAAAAGGATTAAGTAAAACAATTCGAAACCTGCTAATTGTTATTTAACCTGAATAATATCGTCTAATGGTAACCAGAGTAAAGTTAATAGGACATCACCGGTACTGAAAAGGTTCTTATAATAAATTTGTTCTATAATGAATTTCAGATTAGTGGCGTTTCCTTCAATGTGTTAAAAATACTATTCATAATATGTAGACTAGTTTTGCTACAACCAATATATTCTACATTGCATACACGAAATCAACAATATACTCAGCTTAGAATATATATCTTGTAGCGCGTGTGTGTGTGTGTGTGTAACGAAGCTGTAACAAATTCGTGGTCAATAAACTATCTGCTTATCTATCTGTGTGTGTTTGTGTGTGTGTGTGTTGGGGAGGAAGAATGCAAATCCACCCCAATAAAACAGTTCTGACCCAACATGAAGCAGCGTTCATGGACAATCGATATGCATGGAGGCGGATTACGTGCGGTTCTGCGTTACAAAAACCCCAGTAGTCTAGCGGTAATAATACGCTCGCTAAATGTATTCACTGCGGGCCCTCTAATCAAACGGAAACAGGACAATGGCATATCATTATTTGTATTTCTATGTATTTGTATTTAAACAACCCCAAGGAGTGGAGTTAGAGGGTGAGTGCGGCTCCATGCCATCCTGACATTTGTTTTTATTTGTATGTAAACAACCCCAAAGAGTGGAGTTAGAGGGTGAGTGCGGCTATGCGTCATCCCCTCGTAGTCCTCCTTTGATTGATTGATGTGCTTATACCCTGTTCTAAACAAACAGGTCAAAATTCTTAAGGGGGGGTCACCAGCTTTTTTTGTTATCTCTCCATATCTCTCTTTCCCTGGCTTGTATCCATTCGGCCCCATTCAGCCAACTGTTTTAAGACGTTTATCCCCACCCAGGTGTCGATTTCTTCCTGGCGAGCGATAGAGAGCCAGCATAGACAATGAAAAAAAGAGATGGATAGGGTGATATTCGACTGTTATTCGAGTGAGCATCGACTTTCCATTGTCTGTTTTTCTGCCATTTCTGGTCATGGTTGGGTCAACATCGAGTCTCGTTTGACTCTCGTTTGAGTTACATTCGATTTTATGAGAGATTAATCCTTCCTTCGTGGTAATATCGACTATCATCGAGTTACATTCGACCCAAGTTCGAATAATTCGTGGCATCATCGGCAATTCAAAATACAATCGAACAGGGCCCGAATAGGTAGAATGTAACCCGAATATGACTCGAATATATCCGAATGTAATTGGAACGTAACTAGATCATGACTCGATAGTTTTGTAACGGTTTTTTGACCCGATTCATCGCCAACAGTTAACGCATGCACTAACTTTTGGCCGATTCACCGGATGATTCGACTCAAGCCCAGAACATCCCAAGAACTTCCCGAAGATAACCGAAGATCACCCGAAGCGTTACCAGAATTAATCAGAATCGACCGGAACTGGCTGAAATTTTAAATTTTAAATCGATTCGGCCTGGTTCGGGTGGGTTCGACTTCAGTATGACGCGGCCTAAGTTGTAGGTGGTATCCACAAAGACGATGTGGAAAACGGACTGCTGCTCCGTGATAAACATGCAAAAGTGTGGTAGATATGTGAAATAGGCTACCGATTGCTACAGTAGGATCAATACCGACAGAAAGCTTAGAAACATAATTAGATAGGCACGTGGATGTGATGTGCTGATTGTCAATGGGATCCGCTGTGAATGGGCCAGTCCATGGTATAAAGACTAATATTAGTCTTTATACCATGGGCCCATGGAGTCAGTCCTCTGAACAATCCCTCTTTTTATGATTTTTGTTAATGTTAATGTTTATGTAGGCCTAGTGGAATCAGGACGCGTATTTGGCATTTTATTCAGACTAGCATTATACTATTATATTCAGAGTAGAAAAGGAGACTATTTTATTCAGAGTAGAAAGGGAATATGAAAGTCAAAGGGTAAATATGACATAGTATTTCTAATCTCTCAGTGGGGATCGAACCGTCGACCGTCGTCCTGATGGTCGACGGTTCGATCCCCACTGAGAGATTAGAAACATTTAGTGGCTCACGTGTATTTGTGATATATTCTCATGACATAGTATGTGTCCCTATAATTTCTACAGAACCTCCTTAAGTTGTATAAACCCTCTAATGAAAAGCCCAATTAACTGCCAAAATTAGTCAATCCTAATGGGATTAATGATTAAATATTTATTGATTATCATGATAAACTGGTCTCTCTATTCACCAATGATAGTTTAGGTAAGGTATTATGTATTATATTCGCAAACAAGTTATATGCATTCACTAAGTGGGGGAGGGAAGTAATAGGGGAAGATCTATCCTACATTGCACAGATAGTGGCGGGCGAAGTGGCTAGGATGAGTTACTAAACCGAACGTGGTTGGTTTTTAGGTAAACAACCGATGGTATAGACAGGAGTGGTTAATGTGCATATTATATCAAGTCATGCTAGCTTAATAGTATTTAGACAATATAAGTAAGGAGTTAATTAGTAAGTCAGGAGTATTAGTGGATGAGTCAAGAAATTAAGAAGTTATATAATGCTCGGTTAACATGAAATTAGCCAAGCGTGATATGATGGAAAGTATTACTCTGTATACTAACTATTTTATATATTTTATGCACAATATCAACTAGGACTAACTCGCATGCCGTGTGTTCCTAGGCCTCCAACAGCGCAGTCTTCGACCCATGCGTGGTTGAGCTGAAAGTTCTCTTGTCTGAGAAAACAACTCTTGGTTGGGAGAGAGGTATCCTGACCAGGATTCGAACCCACTCACTCCAGGTATGTTTGGGAGAGTTTGGCACCGTAACCACTCGGCCATGAGCGGATATAAAGGAAGCAACCTTTATTCTTATTTGAAGAACCCCCGCCAACTCGGCTAAGTGATACCATTTTAATCGTCCTTGTACTATTATGGAACCTCTCTGACATTATCAAAACAACTCGTGCCCAACAGACAAATGCCCTGGTCAACAAATAGTCGAGCGAAATCAAGCCTAGTTTGTTTGTGCCTCTTGGTTAGCTTTGGTTTGACAGCTGGTGATCTATGATTATATCCCATCTCCTTCAATCTCTTGCGTATAGTTTCTGTAGAAGCTTGAAATTGCAAATGTTGCTTAGCTTCCTCGGCGTTGGAGAACGGAGGGTTATACATATAATGTTTAATTTCTTGGTCCTGTTATGACGTGGTTTTCCGCTTAGCTCCACTTCTATGTTGGTTTGTCAGTTGTCCTTCTTCCCACCTTATTTTGCCACCGGTAAACGTTGCGACACCCCCCTCTCGCTCATCCCAACCATACTACCACGTTCAGAAACCTTAGCAGCCAGATGAGCCATGACTTGCTGACTGGATAACTATGTGTGATGTGGGCAAGAGAGTATTGAGGATTTTCTGATCACCTCAGTTTCCAATAATTACAGATTCACGTTTTTTTTATTTTTTATTATTATTTTTTTTTTTTACAGAAAAAAGTTCGACCTGGGAATATATTGCGTGAAGTGTTAATGCATGGTTGGAGTGGCTGTAGATATGCATGTAATCTGTAATCAACCAATTTCCTATATCTGGATTTTGAGTGTTTGGTTGACCTGTAAGGTACCCTTCCAGCTAGTAATGGACCACCAACACTAAAAAAGACGTCGTAAGTGGCCTCTTATTCCAGAGGCCTATTTATACTGCTAGGTCAAGAGAGGCACATTGTGTAAGAAGAATTGCCCAAATGTTTCTTTCCCGCCCGGGAATGGAACCCGTGTCCTTTTGGCTGTGAACCAAGTGCGCTAACCAATATGCTACGGACCTCTGTGTGTGTGTGTGTGTGTATAATATAAAACTTAAATTATATACCCGGTAAACTAAATAATTTTTACTTATACTCCCATATATTTCCATAGTAGACAGAATGTCATCGAAGTTACATTCTAAAATCATGATACGGTAACAATAATTGTCTATATTATAATAGTATCTCATAGAAACAGTAAGAACTTTAGCTGTATATTAATACACGTTATTATCATTAATAATAATAGCTGATGCAGATGTTGCAAATATAACTACCCGTATAACCCAGCACTGCAAGATGATGCAGATTTTAACATACCTGTATTATATAAAGAGTGTTAATTATATAAAAGAACACAACGATTTACACCTCATTGTTTTATCAAGGAAATCAGTGTAAAATGTTGGTTTATAACACTGAACTTTGCCTTCCATTTCTGTGTGTGTGTGTGTGGGGGTGTGTGTGTGCTAATTAATCTACAAATAGTGTAGCGTGAAGATCGATTGATATTAACCTGAGAGAGAGAGAGAGACAGAGACAGAGAACCTTCTAATATGATACAAACAAATAATGATAGCAATATTGTCATATGTAGCGCCCAGTGTGTGCGAGTACTGTGTCTGTGTGCCCTGGTTGTGGTAGCCTGCCTTAGACACCACGGGCCTCTGCTAGACACGACCACACAGGCTTGGGATGGGAGTGCAAACTAGACAGGTGCCACGTACCTAATTTTGTCGCAAAACATAGTTGGGCTACTGTACATAGGTATGGGTGGCGAGCGAAGCGAGCCTACTCAGGTGGGGAGTCCTGGTGGGGGGGGGGGGGGGATTAATTTTGGGTGCATTCTGAAGCTATCTGAAAGTAATTTTAAGGTGAAGTAAACAAAAGATTACCAGTGTCTAATGATAATGTAATTTCAGTGTGTTTCGGATGTATTCTACAGTTGCGCAAACCGATCCTTTATGAATTCTCCAGAAAGTTGTCATGTTTTACATTTAACACACAATCTACATATTACACTATCAGTATAAATCAGCAGTTTATTAACTGTAAATATACTATAATACAAAATATATTTAATGTCTGAATTTGTATATATACTATTTCCGTGCTGTTGGTATGATCTTCCTTCACCCTGTAGAAGCCGTGATACCCACATAGCTTGTGTCCTTTGATTACATCAAGTTATTCATAGGTTTTAAATAATATTTGTATTTGTATTACCTGTATCACATAAATCTGCACAATGTATTATTGTAATAAGAAGGCAAAATTGGTATGAAATGATACGAAAATAAGAGCTATAGACACTTTTCACAAACAGACAACTGACAGCTTACCAACAAATCAACTCTCTCCTTACATAAGGCAGGCAACACCTCTAGTTCATTCATAGCATTGGTTTACTACATTGTTTACTAACACATGTATCCAGGTACCACCACAAACCTCTGCCTCGTTTTTTAGTTCTGCAACTGTACATATATTCTAACTTCGCTATGGTAGCCTAATGTATAGATGAATGGAAGGAGTAATTAACTCGGCAGCTGCGCAGGTATGGTATTTAAAAGTGCCCGCGCTGCTGCGAAGGTATGCTGATTCATTCCTCACTAAAATCGTTAATTTACCATATATATAATTAATACTTATCCATATTTTCCTATTTTACTTATAATATGAACATATGAACATCGGAAAGCAATACAACAAGTGGTAACAGCTGGTGAAAATAGTATATTTTAGCCCCGCGGTCGTAATCTGGCCCAGACCGGCGAGAGAGACACACCCTCCCTCTCTCGTGTCTCGCATGGCATTGAGAGGCCAGGGGAGCTTTCAGACTGACTTGGAGGGTCGGAGTTACACTCCTCTACCCTCCTCCCTCTCTCCCACCCGTCCTCCCACGAAAATACTCGATAAATATCGGGAATAATAATAGAGAAAATACCTGATAATTGAGGAGGGGGGAAAAGGGTGGGGGGGGTGGGAGTAAAATTTCTTATGAGTCTTCCTGCAGCTGCCGGGTTAATGGGGCACTTAACCCTCGGGAAGGCCTCGCTATAAATTGATCCTGAACCAGAATTAATTATATTTTTTTCACCAACCAACTTCACTTCAACAAATCCCTGGTTCGAATCCCAGGTGGATCATATGCTTTAATAATTTAATTAATTTAATTTGGGGGTATTTGGTGTTGTGAGTGAAATAAATATATTAAATTCTGCCAGGTTCAAGGTTATCCATACGATCAAAGTATTAGGGCTTGGAAGGTTGGGAAGATTTGTTTTGATATAACATTGTTCCTGCAATATTCTGAACCACTTGTTCTCACAGTCACAGGAACATTGGTGGGCAAGTTGTATGTAATCTCTCTCTCTCTATAACTCTCACTCTCTCTTTTATCTATCTATTTATATATATACCTGTATACATATATATATATATATATATATATATATATATATATATATATATATATATATACGGATTAATGCATACTATGTGTTATTGTGATTAAATAGAATTGCAGTTGCTTCTACCGACATTTTTATCTGGGAGTTAGCTCATAAATTCACGTTCAAAGGACATTTAAAGCAAAACCGTGAACCCATTAAATATTATTCAAATATGTAGGCTGTTACCTTAGAAAATTAAAAACATAAAATAATGCATGCTCAGTAACAGACACTGTGATACTCGACACCTACTACCTGAGGTAACTCAACAGTAACGCTTTGTTAAGTTAAAATAGCACTTCAGAGGCTATCAACCCTTCTGAATTATTCAGCCAGCACACTGTAAGTCAAGAATAATGTCAGGATTGGAGCTCCTTCTCGGGAACTCCAGTCCCTTGTGTAATCTAATTTATGTATTTCACTCCCAACACCAAACATCTTCCAATTAAACTAATGAAAGCATATGATCTTCCCGGGATTCGAACCTAGGTTACCACATACAGACCGTAAACACTCTAACCATTACACCATCAATGCAGTTAAATGGTTAAGTAAATGACTCTACGACTTTATATCCATGTATCTGATACTGGATATCAATGATCAATCTAATGTCAGGTTCTACTATGGGTTTCAGATGGCGTGTTACATCGTTTTCGGGAATAACTTATTAACAAACAGTCGGATTAGTATGATATTTTTACACAGCTTTTTTCACACCGTGCTCTAAATTTCATCATTGTAGTGCATTAACAAAAGTGTAGAATTAAGCCACTTGTCCCTGTGTCATGAGGTTAAAGTCACACCTGAAAGACTAGGAAACGGACAAGGCTACCGTGGCGTACCTTTGGAACCACCAAACCACTATTGTTCCTCCATCAAACACGGTCGTTGTCACCCACCGGTGACTGGTTCAACTCAACCAGTAGACCATTTCAACCAGTAGCTCTCAACCAGTACCAAATCAATCAATACGGTTAGGTTAGGTTAGGTTAGGTTAGTACTATATTTTGGCACTGGTTTGGTTGGTCTGGGTTAATTTGGCACTGGTTGAGAGCTACTGGTTGAAATGGTCTACTGGTTGAGATGACATGGAACCCACCCACCACTCAACCCTACTATGGCCTTTACATTCAAGTTAGCTGTCACTATCGAATATAAATATACAACAAATATGTATTTTTGTATAGTTTTATTTGATATTGACAGATAGCGTGAATGTAAAGGTCAATTACTTTCCATAAGAGTTACTAAGCACTGATATTTGCCCCAAACAGTATACCGTGGTAGAGATGTCAAACTAGTCTCAAATGACTCGTCTGGACATGGGTAACAACATATAATCAGACATTGTTTAGCTAATGTTGACCGTTGATTAGTACAGTCTTCTGTAGTTTATCATCATGCCACAAATGGGTAAGTAATGTTGCCATTTGCCGCTAATTTGTTGAACTACAGGGACCAGTACAAGTCAAACGGTCAAAATTAACCAAACATTGTCTGAATATATGTTGGTACCCATGTCCAAATGAGTCATTTGAGACTAGTTTGACATCTCAACCATGGTATACAGTTTGGGGCAAAAATAAGTGCTTAAGAACTCTTATGGAAAGTAATTGAAAGGGGGCTGCCAAAGCCAATGTAGAGTAAACCTATGATGGTCCAATGCCTAATTTTGATTATATTGACTATTTGAATGTGTGTGCCAAATATTTTACTTTTATCACGAAATGTACAATTTCTCTACCTAACTGCCTCACTATTAGTGTGCTGACTTAATAAACCATTAGGGTTGATAGCCTCTGAAGTCCTATTTTAACTAAAAATCTCACCTGACATTTCATCAACCCTGGTTTCGACTTTCCTCGAGCCAAGGGGGTAAATAAATTATGGATCGTGCCTATACATGTATCTGTTCTAATCCTAATATCCCAGCTCATTTTCCTGTGCTTAATGGAGGTCTCGGAAGGAAACAACAATAACATATAAATGACAAATCGACCAAATTAACCACTACCCCCTTAATCCTGACTTCAATAATGCGACCATTGTAAGTTATAAGCATACCTTAATTAATCAAATAAATGAGGCTGTAGGTACTCCGTGGTTCTCCTTGGAAGAGCTGGAGCAAAGTGACTGTGGTGGAGGTGATGAATGTGTTATATATGGCATAAATTCAGACCTCTACCCCTCCCCCTTGTTATCTCTGTCTTTCCTACTTCCCCTCCCCCCACTCCCTCTATCTCTGTCTACATCGCCCTCTATCTATCTATCTATCTCTCTCTCTCTCAGGGGTAGGTAATGAATAAGTTATATAGTGCCTATCTTCAGATCATTAACCTAACCTACCCCCCTCCCCCTTGTTGTCTCTCGGTTATCCTCACTTTTCTCCCCCACTCTCATCAATCTAACTATCTATCTATCCATCTATCTATCAAAGTGACTGTGGTGAAATTAATAAATGTTGTTGTTATTGCTGTTCCCCAGGCTATTTGACCTAGCAGCCCCAAGGTACCGAGCAAGGCCAAGGCCATAACCGAGTGCCCCCACAAAACCATCCCTGCTTACCACTAATAAAGCCCAGGTGACCGTAGCCACTCCAAGCCGGTGACCTTAGACAGACCACATTGTTTTCTATGTTAATGCAAACGTATTGCTTTAACATGTGTATTATCAGTAGAATGCATGAATATTAAGAATGCTTTCACCAATACGGAGAATACCAATTGGAAGGTGCCTGAAGCTCTTATAATAATTGGTGATTATTTTCCTATATTCATGCAAACTTCTTTAGATTGTTTAGGCAATAAGTTGTGAACCTTAACCCTTATTCTACGAGCTTATTTCCGCTATAATAGGGCTCATTCAGGCACTCCTGAATGCTTAAGCAAGTGCCTGAATGAAATCAAATGTATTCAGCAAAATAATAGAAGAAAATAGCTTCCAAATAACAGAACAACGAGCTTCGCAACATGCGGGGTTCACCCGCAGCGCTGCCACAGACATTGGCAAATATTCACTAATTATTAGCAATGTTGCGCTACATTTGCCTTTGGCAGTGCTGCATAGGTCTCGCCAGAGATGGTGTGAGAGTCTCGGTGGTGCCCCGGCTGTTGTGCTGGAGAGCGGACGGGGGCCTGCCACGCTCCCACTCACTCTCATTTGTCTCCACAGGCTTTAATAGGCTTTATATTACACTATATTGCCATGCCGTTCCAGAATGGGTCCCGCATAAAAAAATCACCTTTTGAACGCTAACACGGGATTGAATTATGTAAGTTAACCTAACCATTCTGGATAACATTTATAAACTGCAATATTAATTTATTATATTATTTTGCACAGGACATTTTAGATTACCGTTGTTTGGGTTGGCTGGACCTAGCTAAGGCTTACCAGTATTTCTGTGGAAAACTGACGCCAGTTTTGAGAAATGTTCGAAAAGACAACTACTTAATTATGAAGGTGATTCTACAGCTATGGAGATTATACAATTCTAAAATATAGCAGATTCAACGCTTGTATTGACTTTTCACGATGTTCGGAACCTATCCCCTTGAACATTAGAAAACCTAGATTGGCGATTATTTGTATGTGATTTTTTATGTTTATCCTTTTAACATTAACCTTTTCTCTGTAAGTAACGTCTTGGTAAGTTTTACATAATATTATTGCATACTGACACCGGCGTCCTGCTATGATATCGTATTTTTCGCCTTAGAAAGTGCCCCGGTGTGGCATCTGGCAATCAATATAGATACTATGCATTCCCAGCCACCACCCCTGAGCGTGTGATGGTTGGTCATTCTTTCAGTGGCAAGCAATATGGATGGACTCTAAGGCACTCATCCGATAGCGCGGATTCTTCCTAGCCCACCAGGCCAGCACGCAGGTTATGAGGGCTGCTCTAGGCCTAAGCATGTCTGTGATAGGATGTCCCCTTGATGATATCTCTGTATCCACTAATTGTCTTGGTGAGAATGATTCTGATTGGGAGTTCGAGGGAACACTTGTTGAACTGGGGAGAAGGTGAAGGGTGAAAGGGAAGGAGAGTGAGGAAGCTGAGAGCTGGAGTTCTGTATGATGCCCCTGACTGGTCAGTCCACTGTCGTCCACTGTTTTTGGTCCTCAGTCTTTGTGTGTATCGTTTGCTGGAAATACAACCTCCTACACCTGCCCCTAATCCTACTGTGTCTCCACTGCCCACATGGCTCGATCTATCGAGAGTCCTCCACCTTCACCTGAGAGAGGACTTCAAGACATCTCGGGATGCTGCCATGGCCATGTCTTACTTTGGCGAGTTAGATGCTACCAGACTCCAGGGCTACTTCAAGATCTTCACTGATAATTCCAGAAATGATAGCCAGTCGACTTCTGCCGCAGTATTTTGTGAGGACCTATAGATGTGTCAGACCTGGAGGCTGGTGGGATATAACATCGGCGGAGTTGTTTGCAATCTACCGCACCTTGTTATTTGTGCACCAGCAGTTGCCTCCCCAGTCTGTGGTCATATACACTTACTCACAGACCTCCATTCATTTCCTGCGATCAATCGATAGTCCTGCCTCCCACCGTTCCCTATTGTTTTTGATCCAGGAGCTCCTGCTGCTCTTGGCCTCGCCAGTATTGACGGTGTGTCTGCAGTGCAGTATAAGGGGAAATGAGAATGTGGATGGTGCAGCATCACTGGCTCACATAGCAGAGATGCTGGAATTGGTGGATCCTCATCTCTTCACGGTGGTAGGACGAGTCAGACAGGCTTGGAGGGCACAATGAGACATGGAGCTTAGCATTAGCCTATCAGGTATGACATTTGAGATTTACCGCACCGACTAGTCTCCATAGCCTTGATTGAGGCACAGATTGAGACGCCTTAATGTTGCCCTGACCCATCTCCATATTGGCCATTTTTCCCTAGCGGCGTACATGAGGTCAATCAGGTTGGCGGAAAACCCTGCAAGCCCAAGGTGTGGCCATGATGAGATGGTGGGACATGTCCTCTTGAGCTGCCCCGGTCCTTACTCTGCACGGATTGTCTTGAAGGATCGCATGTTTGCGTTGGGCCCTCTGCACGATCTTCTTTCCCTTGCTGCTGGGTGGACGTGATGTTGGATACCATCTGCGTGTGAGGGCGTGACCTGGCTCATCTGTGTGTTCCTCTTATCTTCGGGGCGCCTGTCTGGAATCTAATGCCCTGTGTCTCCTTTCAGCTGCTGTGGAATGGTGAAAGCGAATTACCTCTCGTCCGCAGTGTCCTTCAACCCTTCAAGATTCATGAACATTCCCTACCCTAGGCAGGTATTATTATATTTTATAATTATATATTTCTGGCTATCAACTTCATTTCCATGGCGTCTACATGGACAATTGTTTACGCTCCCAGGCAAGCATTAATTTTATCTCGCCACACAGACACATTGATTATTCATACATTTTGCAATAATTTTACGTTTGGTATAATTCCACTTTCCACACTACCTACCATAATCCTATCATACCTATAATACCTATCATATCCGCATATCCTAACTGCACTACCACAGTCCACGCTATCTACTTACACTACCAGAGTCCACATTATAAACCCACACTACCACAATCCACACTACCTACCCATTCTACCACAATGGACACCGTACCTCAGCCTTCCATCTTTCTACTCTCTACTGACAACGAAAAGATGAAAATTTGCAGTATAATTCATAGTCACCACAATTATATCTATATGTTTAGCATTATTGTGAAAATTAATGGAAGTAAGGCTCTCATCTATTCCTTTCAATGGTGGAAGGAGAAAAGGACACTCAGTAGAATGTAGATACGATGTGCCGTTGTAAAGGCTTATCCCTCAACACCTTCACCTAACTAACTAAATAGCAGCATCGAAAAAGTCCCTAATTTCAAGATAGCAAACTTTCATAAACTTACAGCTATGTTTAAAGAAACTGACTGGAGCTTTTTAATTAACATTAACGACAAATACATCTTGGGAATTATTCAAACCATTTACCTAAAAGCAGTACAAGACTGCATACCATCGAAAATACGGCGTACAGGCCATAATAATAAGCCCAAATGGTGGAATAAAGAATTTCAAACAGTCTGCTTGCTAAAAAGTTTGCTAATGATAGATTAAAATCCACACAAAATGACGAAGAACGGGTGAAATTTTGTAGAAATACGACGCAAAGCCAAAAAGTTAATTAAGCAAAGTAAAAAGATCCTAGAGTTACATGTTGCGAATCAAAGTAAAACAAACCAGAAAGAATTCTATAGATTTAACAAAGAAAAAGTAGTTACTTCAACTGTTGGACCGTTAGTCGATGAAATGGAGAATACACCAAAGAGGAAGTACAAATGAGTAATGCCCTCAATCCCTTCTTTGCATCAGTTTTTACAACAGAAGACCTCAGTGATATCCCTACACCATCGCCGATTCAGATTGGTGAAGCATATGTTCTAAGCAATATCACCGTTAAAGAGAGAAGTATTGAATTGTTTAGATAAGCTCAAGGTAAATAAAACGCCTGGACCTGATACAATCTCCCTAGAGTTCTAAAGGAAGCTAAGGATGACTCTCCAAACCACTGACATTGTTCTTTAATAAATCCTTGCAGTCTGGAACTATGCCTGATTAGTGGAAGCTAGCCAACGTAACACCGATATTCAAAAGAGGCAGCAAATCCCTACCCATAACTATCGTCCAATTAGCTTAACCTCAGTTGTATGTAAAATGCTAGAAACACTCATAAGAGACAGCTCGTAAATCACTTAGAAGGAAAATAACATACTTAACCCTTAAAGAACGGCGCGCGACTTATGTCGAGTTGAAAAAACTGGCAAAAAACGGGTGAAAAAAGGGTGAAAATCGAGTGAAAATGGGTGGGATAGTAATGATCCATACGTCCGACATCTGTGGCCTCCCGGCCCACACTAACTCCAGTTCCCCCACCGCGCGGGATGACAGTGTAACCAATAGTTCGCTAAAAGTGAGCAAGGTAGCAAAATCACTAAACTTCCATCTTCGAGGTAACACTGTCAGTGCTCCACGAGTGCTACGTAGCCTTATGTGGCGTCATTGTGTAGCGATTTCCACCTAGTTTTCGGCGTAATACAGTTCCTTTCATACTGATGGTTGATATAGCAGTCAGAACGGCCTGAAAAGGCCCAAAACGGCCACAGAGGGCCCACTAGACAAGGGTTAAAGATACTCAACACGGCTTTCGTAAAAAACGTTCCTGTTTAACAATCCTCTTAGACTTCTTCCACGATATCCTCAACCTCTACGATGAGAGTAAAGCTGTAGATATTATAAACCTTGATTTTCAAAAGGCCTTTGACAAAGTTCCCCACAAACGTTTACTGCTAAAACTAAAAGCGCATGGAATACAAGATGGTGTGATGAAATGGATAGAAAATTGGCTCAGCGACAGAAAGCAAAGAGTAGTCATAAACAGTAAGGCATCTAAATGGACCAATGTAAGTAGCGGGGTACCCCAGGGATCGGTACTAGGACCAATTATCTTTCTAATTTACATCAACGACATAGATGAGGGTCTCACCTGTACAATCTCAAAGTTTGCTGACGATACCACAATTTGTCAAATATCGTGCTCTCAAAAGAACAAGTTGACGATATGCAACACAATCTAGATAAGTTGTCATGTTGGGCCCAAATTGGGCAAATGATTTTCAATGCGGATAAAATTAATGTAAAGTACTACATATCGGATACCAAAATTAAAAGCAAACTATTCGATGAATGGCACTGAGCTTTAAAGAATTGTACAACAGAGAAACCGATCTGGGAGTAACAATATCGAGTAATCTAAGACCGAGTCAACAATGTTTCCCATAGTTGTTTAGAAGGCAAACAAATAATTGGCTTTATAGGCAGGCTCTTTGAGCATAAATCCAAAACGTTATCCTAACCCTTTACAATTCCTTAGTCCAAGTAGGTTTGCCCTCTTCTGGAATACTGTGTTTTCAATCCTGGTGCGCCCTTATTACCAAAATATATATACAAGCTAGAACGAGTTCAACTTAGAGTTACCAAATGATACCTAGCCTAAAGAACAAACCATACGAACGAGCGTTCTTAGAGAATTAAATCTATTTCCCTTTAACCCAGTGCAGATTCAGTGCGACTTAATTCAAGTGTTCAAAATCATCAAAGGCAAATCGACAATATGAACTGTAGTAAGTACTTCACTAATCGACCAATCTCTAATTACATGCGGGGAAACGGTTTGCAAAATTATTGGTAAATCTTTTTAACTCACCACGAATCTAAGAATTTCTTCTTCAATCGAGTTGTC
Organism: Paralithodes platypus; assembly: GCA_032716605.1. Taxonomy (NCBI): domain Eukaryota; kingdom Metazoa; phylum Arthropoda; class Malacostraca; order Decapoda; family Lithodidae; genus Paralithodes; species Paralithodes platypus. The sequence goes on along the minus strand of CM064497.1, from coordinate 53,774,067 downwards.
AACTTATGGAATGGGCCTTTCCCCGAGACGTTCTAGACTGCAGCACAACCGTTGATTCATTTCAAACGGTTCGCCTAGAACAAATATCTCGC
>CM064497.1:53676136-53773875 GCA_032716605.1 Paralithodes platypus | reverse complement strand
ACAGAGCTTTCCAATGACCACCCGAACCATCCTTGTACGAACCACTGGTTTCTCTTTGCAACGATCGTGTGCACACACCGAGTGCAAAAACGCCTGAAATAAGGTAATTTCCTTACATAATGGTTCCCTGTGTAAAGCGAGTGAAGAAAGGGAAGGGGGGAAAGTAGAATACATTTCAGTATGGGCCACGGTGGTGCGTGGGGAGCGGGTCAGTAGGGTTGCTACGCTCGTCCCACCGCTCAGCTCTCTCTCTCAGCAACATTACGTGCTGAAAATGGCGCTCGCCAAATTCGCGCGCCGCCACTTAGGCCAGATTTATTTAATTCGACATATGTTGCACGCCGCCAGTTAGGGGTTAAGGAGTGGTGTGCAAAGCGGGCTGAGGTTACTGTGCACTTCAGCTACTGGCTCAAGACCCTGTCCTTAGAGCTGCTCTTGCTGCAGCACCTCAGATCACTTCGTGAGGGGAACTTCCGGCTATATGTGAAATCCCTGACACAGCTCATGCCGTGGATGTTTGCTCTGGATCACACCCACTATTCCAGGTTGCTTTCTGTGCACATCCGTGACATGGTGAGCCTCGCTGAGAAGTATCCAGATGTCCTGGCAGAGTTCAAGTCAGGGAACTTTGTGGTGCACAAGACCAGCAACAAGTTCTCTGCTATAGCAATCGACCAGTGTCATGAACAAAACAACGCCCTGGTCAAAGGATCTGGTGGTGCAATCGGGCTAACGGACAATCTTAAAGCACTGAGACGCTGGATGGTGGCATGGGCCTGAAATGGCTAGGATCATCACAGAGTTTGAGGGACCACAGTTCACTAATTCAGACATACACCTCACCATGACCAGCACTCTGCAGTGCATCAGCCTTCCTGAAGGAGGTCAAGGCACTTTTTGCTGTACTAAAAGAGATGGGGAATCCATTCCTGGAAACCAGTCCACACCTACTTGTCATTGACACCAGGGATGCCATGGATGTTGCAGTGGCAGAGACAGTGAGAGAGATAGAGACCATTGGTGAGCAGCAGTACACCAAGTTTGTGGAAGAACTGTTGGAACTCTGCACAAAGCCTGTTACAGAAATACTTCCCAAGAACAAGCTGCCTCTGCTTAGCCGGCCACCAAGCAAGACCCAGTCAAAGCAGAAGGCAAAGCTCGCTGCACTGAAGAATGACTGTGGTCACTTTGAGAGGCTATACATCTCCTGCGAAACCCGCGATGGGGACCTCAATCAGTTCTTCTCTCACGAGAACCAGTCAGCTCCACCATCACTTTCAGCAGGAGCCAGACTGTGACATTGGGCCAAAGCAGATCTGCTACACGGCCTGGAATCATATTTGAACCATGAGATAAATGCGCCCACGGTTGATGCCATAATCCTTGATGGGGCAGCTGTGGTCCAGATGCTGAATCCTGCGACTTCCAAGACCTTCCAGGAATATGCAGACACAGTGTTTGGATCATACATCTCTGCTCAGCTCCAGAAAACCAACCGTGTTGACCTTGTCTGGGACGTGTACCTACCAGACAGTCTGAAATTTACAATCAGACAGAAGAGAGGAACAGGAACAAGGAGAAGAGTAGCTGCTTCTACTGTGATGCCAAAGAATTGGAAGGACTTTCTTCGGGTGGATGAAACAAAACCGAGCTTTTTGGTCTCCTGTCTCAGGCAGCTGTTCACTCTCCCCTAGCAGATGGTAAGGAACTGTACGCAACACATGGGCATAACGTCCTCTGCTCACCTTCTGAGTCAGACCTGACCCACCTTGCCCCATGTTCACAGGAGGAATCTGATACGCGTCTACTCCTTCATGTTGCAGATGCTGTTCAGAAAGGCTGCAAGCAAGTGGCCATACGCACTGTCGATACTGACGTGGTGGTGATCGCTGTGGCCTCCTCCTGCAAGATCCAACCTGATGAGCTCTGGATCTGTCTTGGCACTTGCTCAAGCTTCCGGTACAATCGCTGTCCATGAACTGGTTGCCACCATGAATCCAAGACAGTGTTGTACTCTTCCTGTCTTTTATGCCATCACTGGATGTGATACCGTGTCAGCATTTGCCGGCAGAGGGAAGAAGACAGCTTGGGAAATATCAATTATGTACAATTAAGTACGACAGTTTGGGTAAGGGCTATCCTCACCAGGATTCGAACCCACTCACTCCAGGTATATTTGGGAGAGTCGGGCACCATAGCCACTCGGCCATGACCGGATGGCCAAGTGGATACGGTGCCCGACTCTCCCAAATATACCTGGAGTGAGTGGGTTCGTATCCTTGTGAGGATGACTCTTACCCAGCTTGGGAAACATGGAAGGTCTACCCAGATGTGACTGATCCCTTCAGTGAACTCATGCAAATGCCCAGGCAGGTCAGTGAGCAATCAATGTCCCTGCTGGAGAGATTTGTGGTGCTGATGTATGACCGAACCAGCGACAGCATGGAAGTGAATGAGGCCAGAAAGCAGATCTTCACACAGAAGTCGCAGGCTCTGGAAACATTCCACCTACACAGGCAGCACTCCTTCAGCACATCAAGCGTGCCAGCTACCAGGCCCACTGCTGGAACCAGGCACTAGTCCTGGAACCTGAAGTGTTTGACCCATCAGACTGGGGCTGGACAAAGGACAAAGATGAGTGGCAACCTCTCTGGAGTACTTTGCCTGAAACATCAAAGTCGTGCCATGAACTAATCCATTGTGGCTGCAAGAAGGAATGTACTGGTCGGTGCAGGTGCACCAAGGCAGCACTTAGTGCACTGCACTGTGCGCCTGTTCAGGAGACTGTTAGACATTGAAGCCAGCAGGCTAGTAGGGTGTAGTGCCACAAAATTATAAGAAAACAATGTCGTCAGTAGTAAAATTCCAGGTGGAAACCACAGTATTGCATTGAATTTTGTTCCAGTGAACTTGCAAGTTGTTCCATTGAGTTTCTTGTCCCCGAAAATGTATGTTTAGACATAAAAATTATGAGTCTAGGATGCCTGGATCCCGAGATATTGCTTATTTTGGTGTTTTGAGGTCTCTGACCTCTCAAGGTCATCAGAGGTCATACCCAAGTTGCTACCACATCTGAAAATTAACCTTATGGTATGTACTAACTGTGGTAGAAATTTCATGCTTTAGTCATTAAATGCACAATTTTATGCTTATCTGCCCTACCCTGTTGTATGGATTCTTCCCCTGCCGCCTCTTGTTTTTCCTCCTTTCATGTGTTTCTTGTTTATACTCCCTACCCCTTATGGGAATAAGGGCTGACTACTGACTAATTTACAAATGACATATTATGAGTAGTATGCTGCTGTCTCATTTGTTAAAAATGCTTAATCATTAATTTGTTAATAGAATTTAACCGTGTTGGCTGCGAGCGTCTCGCTATCTATTAACCTTTCTTTTCCCAAGCATACGAATTGATAAACATAGACAAAAAATACCTTCAAAGATATTGACATGTCAGTAAAGTTTTCCATAAATATCCACATGAATGGTTGCTGATTAAAGAAGCAGCTCATGGAATAGGGCGAACTATATTACGTGAATTATACCATGACTATTTAGTAGGAAACAAAGATTTAACATTAACGGTAGCCTATACAATCATTTTGGTGTGTAGTGCAGGTTGGGGTCTTACACAGGATGGTCAGTTCTAGTTCCTCAATTGTTCACCTTTTACATTAACGACCTTTATGTAGGCCTAACTAAAAAGCTCGGTAATTTGTCAAATGACACTAAAAATAGGTTGAATTATTGATCCTAATAACGATTCATGCTCTCCAAAAATAATTTGATACACTACCCGAATGAGCAATACCTTGTCAGATGAAATTAAATGTAGATAAATACATGCAGTTTATTGAAAATTGGGAAATCGATAGAAATTTCAGGAATTAGATTTAATAATATTTACTTAAAGTCATTAATTACACGCCATTTATCTCCCATTCGAGGAGATTCAATAGCTTAATGCATTCTTGTAATGTCCGATTCCATTACCCATCTCCCTTACTCAGGGTAGCCAGTAACCACCAATTATATCTCAAATATAATATAATATTACCAAAATATATAATATGTTCACGAATCTGAGTGATGACAGGCCAAGACGCAATATCAGTGGTATCTAGATGGCTAAATAACATGGAATTATGTAACTCAATTATTAAAAAAAAATGGAAGTCATCGTCAGTCGTGATCTGAAGAAAAAAAATACATTGTTTGAAATCAGAGTTTTTTGATAGATATCTAGAAGCTTGATTTAAAACAAACGTAATTTAAACATTTCATCTTTCCTTAGTAAGGCTTCACATGGATTAAGTTTTTTATTTTTCTGTCCAATGTCCATAGATTGATTGGAAGTTACGGTACAAAGAAGAATGGCAAAACCAACTCAGAATAATACAACATTCTTAGAACATCAATAATATTCTAACGCCTGACGACTAAGGCCAAATGACAGAGAATTATAGCCAGAATGGGTTAGAACATTTAACGGAAGTAACATTTTATTGAGGTAGTGAATATCATAAAATACATGATATGGTCAATACAAAAGAAAGGTGACTTGGGAAAACATTAGGCTTGCATTTATTAGAAGTGTAGAGTAAGAGAGGATATGATACAAATGCCTAAAGGCCCGCGTCATACAGAAGTCGAACGTTGGCCCACAGCCGCCGGAAGTCGATGACATGCAGATTTTTCCCGAATGCAACCGAATTAACCCGAAAGTTACTCGGAGTCGAATATAACCAGACACTGACCCAAATGAATTTCGAATATAACCCGATGGACCTGAATGAAAGTCGATGATGAGTCGATGAATCCCCGTACGTAACTTGAAGGAAACCCGATGTGGAACGAAGTAGCCTTGATCATGCGTCGAATGTAACTCGAATATGCCCCGAAGACGGGGAAATAACCAGAATTATTACCGAAGCTCAGCTGAAGCTCTGTCGATCAACAACCGAAATAGAAGAAGTTAGGTTGAACGTCAGTCGAATAGGTCGAAGATCATAGTAAGTTAAATAATCCTTATATTATCTTTCGTTAACCCTTTCTGTATCGGTGACGTCATATTTATTTGATTTCATCAACATTTAGACAATTTTATGAAGCTTAGGATGAATTTATGGTACGAAAGTGATTAAATTGATATTGACTGAAGCATTTCAATGGATAGACGCCCTTCCTTCGCTGAAGAAAATCGTTTAATAGTTGCCAGAGTATATTGAAGAAGGATCTGTGGTATTAAAAAGGATTTAGTAAAACAATTCGAAACCTGTTAATTGTTGTTTAACCTGAATAATATCGTCTAATGGTAAACCAGAGTAAAGTTACTAGGACATCACCGGTACTGAAAAGGTTCTTATAATAAATTTGTTCTATAATGAATTTCAGATTAGTGGCGTTTCCTTCAATGTGTTAAAAATACTATGCATAATATGTAGACTATTTTTGCTACAACCAATATATTCTACATTGCATACACGAAATCAACAATATACTCAGCTTAGAATATATATCTTGTAGCGCGTGTGTGTGTGTGTGTGTAACGAAGCTGTAACAAATTCGTGGTCAATAAAACTATCTGCTTATCTATCTGTGTGTGTTTGTGTGTGTGTGTGTTGGGGAGGAAGAATGCAAATCCACCCCAATAAAACAGTTCTGACCCAACATGAAGCAGCGTTCATGGACAATCGTATGCATGGAGGCGGATTACGTGCGGTTCTGCGTTACAAAAACCCCAGTAGTCCTAGCGGTAATAATACGCTCGCTAAATGTAATTCACTGCGGGCGCCTCTAATCAAACGGAAACAGGACAATGGCATATCATTATTTGTATTTCTATGTATTTGTATTTAAACAACCCCAAGGAGTGGAGTTAGAGGGTGAGTGCGGCTCCATGCCATCCTGACATTTGTTTTTTATTTGTATGTAAACAACCCCAAAGAGTGGAGTTAGAGGGTGAGTGCGGCTATGCGTCATCCCCTCGTAGTCCTCCTTTGATTGATTGATGTGCTTATACCCTGTTCTAAACAAACAGGTCAAAATTCTTAAGGGGGGGTCACCAGCTTTTTTTGTTATCTCTCCATTCTCTCTTTCCCTGGCTTGTATCCATTCGGCCCCATTCAGCCTACTGTTTTAAGACGTTTATTCCCACCCAGGTGGCGATTTCTTCCTGGCGAGCGTTAGAGAGCAGCATAGACAATGAAAAAAAAGAGATGGATAGGGTGATATTCGACTGTTATTCGAGTGAGCATCGACTTTCCATTGTCTGTTTTTTCTGGCCATTTCTGGTCATGGTTGGGTCAACATCGAGTCTCGTTTGACTCTCGTTTGAGTTACATTCGATTTTATGAGAGATTAATCCTTCCTTCGTGGTAATATCGACTATCATCGAGTTACATTCGACCCAAGTTCGAATAATTCGTGGCATCATCGGCAATTCAAAATGCAATCGAATAGGACCCGAATAGGTAGAATGTAACCCGAATATGACTCGAATATATCCGAATGTAATTGGAACGTAACTAGATCATGACTCGATAGTTTTGTAATGGTTTTTTGACCCGATTCATCGCCAAAAGTTAACGCATGCACTAACTTTTGGCCGATTCACCGGATGATTCGACTCAAGCCCAGAACAACCCAAGAACTTCCCGAAGATAACCGAAGATCACCCGAAGCTACCAGAATTAATCAGAATCAACCGGAACTGGCCGAAATTTGAATTTTTAAATCGATTCGGCCTGGTTCGGGTGGGTTCGACTTCTGTATGACGCGGCCTAAGTTGTAGGTGGTATCCACAAAGACGATGTGGAAAACGGACTGCTGCTCCGTGATAAACATGCAAAAGTGTGGTAGATATGTGAAATAGGCTACCGATTGCTACAGTAGGATCAATACCGACAGAAAGCTTAGAAACATAATTAGATATGCACGTGGATGTGATGTGCTGATTGTCAATGGGATCCGCTGTGAATGGGCCAGTCCATGGTATAAAGACTAATATTAGTCTTTATACCATGGGCCCATGGAGTCAGTCCTCTGACAATCCCTCTTTTATGATTTTTGTTAATGTTAATGTTTATGTAGGCCTAGTGGAATCAGGACGCGTATTTGGCATTTTATTCAGACTAGCATTATACTATTATATTCAGAGTAGAAAAGGAGACTATTTTATTCAGAGTAGAAAGGGAATATGAAAGTCAAAGGGTAAATCTGACATAGTATTTCTAATCTCTCAGTGGGGATCGAACCGTCGACCGTCGTCCTGATGGTCGAGGTTTAGATCCCCACTGAGAGATTAGAAACATTTAGTGGCTCACGTGTATTTGTGATATATTCTCATGACATAGTATGTGTCCCTATAATTTCTACAGAACCTCCTTAAGTTGTATAAACCCTCTAATGAAAAGCCCAATTAACTGCCAAAATTAGTCAATCCTAATGGGATTAATGATTAAATATTTATTGATTATCATGATAAACTGGTCTCTCTATTCACCAATGATAGTTTAGGTAAGGTATTATGTATTATATTCGCAAACAAGTTATATGCATTCACTAAGTGGGAGGGAAGTAATAGGGGAAGATCTATCCTACATTGCACAGATAGTGGCGGGGCGAAGTGGCTAGGATGAGTTACTAAACCGAACGTGGTTGGTTTTTAGGTAAACAACCGATGGTATAGACAGGAGTGGTTAATGTGCATATTATATCAAGTCATGCTAGCTTAATAGTATTTAGACAATATAAGTAAGGAGTTAATTAGTAAGTCATGAGTATTAGTGGATGAGTCAAGAAATTAAGAAGTTATATAATGCTCGGTTAACATGAAATTAGCCAAGCGTGATATGATGGAAAGTATTACTCTGTATACTAACTATTTTATATATTTTATGCACAATATCAACTAGGACTAACTCGCATGCCGTGTGTTCCTAGGCCTCCAACAGCGCAGTCTTCGACCCATGCGTGGTTGAGCTGAAAGTTCTCTTGTCTGAGAAAACAACTCTTGGTTGGGAGAGAGGTATCCTGACCAGGATTCGAACCCACTCACTCCAGGTATGTTTGGGAGAGTTGGGCACCGTAACCACTCGGCCATGAGCGGATATAAAGGAAGCAACCTTTATTCTTATTTGAAGAACCCCCGCCAACTCGGCTAAGTGATACCATTTTAATCGTCCTTGTACTATTATGGAACCTCTCTGACATTATCAAAACAACTCGTGCCCAACAGTCAACAAATAGTCGAGCGAAATCAAGCCTAGTTTGTTTGTGCCTCTTGGTTAGCTTTGGTTTGACAGCTGGTGATCTATGATTATATCCCATCTCCTTCAATCTCTTGCGTATAGTTTCTGTAGAAGCTTGAAATTGCAAATGTTGCTTAGCTTCCTCGGCGTTGGAGAACGGAGGGTTATACATATAATGTTTAATTTCTTGGTCCTGTTATGACGTGGTTTTCCGCTTAGCTCCACTTCTATGTTGGTTTGTCAGTTGTCCTTCTTCCCACCTTATTTTGCCACCGGTAAACGTTGCGACACCCCCCTCTCGCTCATCCCAACCATACTACCACGTTCAGCAACCTTAGCAGCCAGATGAGCCATGACTTGCTGACTGGATGACTATGTGTGATGTGGGCAAGAGAGTATTGAGGATTTTCTGATCACCTCAGTTTCCAATAATTACAGATTCACGTTTTTTTTATTTTTTATTATTATTTTTTTTTTTTACAGAAAAAAGTTCGACCTGGGAATATATTGCGTGAAGTGTTAATGCATGGTTGGAGTGGCTGTAGATATGCATGTAATCTGTAATCAACCAATTTCCTATATCTGGATTTTGAGTGTTTGGTTGACCTGTAAGGTACCCTTCCAGCTAGTAATAGACCACCAACACTAAAAAAGACGTCGTAAGTGGCCTCTTATTCCAGAGGCCTATTTATACTGCTAGGTCAAGAGAGGCACATTGTGTAAGAAGAATTGCCCAAATGTTTCTTTCCCGCCCGGGAATGGAACCCGTGTCCTTTTGGCTGTGAACCAAGTGCGCTAACCAATATGCTACGGACCTCTGTGTGTGTGTGTGTGTGTATAATATAAAACTTAAATTATATACCCGGTAAACTAAATAATTTTTACTTATACTCCCATATATTTCCATAGTAGACAGAATTTCATCGAAGTTACATTCTAAAATCATGATACGGTAACAATAATTGTCTATATTATAATAGTATCTCATAGAAACAGTAAGAACTTTAGCTGTATATTAATACACGTTATTATCATTAATAATAATAGCTGATGCAGATGTTGCAAATATAACTACCCGTATAACCCAGCACTGCAAGATGATGCAGATTTTAACATACCTGTATTATATAAAGAGTGTTAATTATATAAAAGAACACAACGATTTACACCTCATTGTTTTATCAAGGAAATCAGCGTAGAATGTTGGTTTATAACACGGAACTTTGCCTTCCATTTCTGTGTGTGTGTGTGTGTGTGTACTAATTAATCTACAAATAGTGTAGCGTGAAGATCGATTGATATTAACCTGAGAGAGAGAGAGAGACAGAGACAGAGAACCTTCTAATATGATACAAACAAATAATGATAGCAATATTGTCATATGTAGCGCCCAGTGTGTGCGAGTACTGTGTCTGTGTGACCTGGTTGTGGTAGCCTGCCTTAGACACCACGGGCCTCTGCTAGACACGACCACACAGGCTTGGGATGGGAGTGCAAACTAGACAGGTGCCACGTACCTAATTTTGTCGCAAAACATAGTTGGGCTACTGTACATAGGTATGGGTGGCGAGCGAAGCGAGCCTACTCAGGTGGGGAGTCCTGGTGGGGGGGGGGGGGGGGGGATTAATTTTGGGTGCATTCTGAAGCTATCTGAAAGTAATTTTAAGGTGAAGTAAACAAAAGATTACCAGTGTCTAATGATAATGTAATTTCAGTGTGTTTCGGATGTATTCTACAGTTGCGCAAACCGATCCTTTATGAATTCTCCAGAAAGTTGTCATGTTTTACATTTAACACACAATCTACATATTACACTATCAGTATAAATCAGCAGTTTATTAACTGTAAATATACTATAATACAAAATATATTTAATGTCTGAATTTGTATATATACTATTTCCGTGCTGTTGGTATGATCTTCCTTCACCCTGTAGAAGCCGTGATACCCACATAGCTTGTGTCCTTTGATTACATCAAGTTATTCATAGGTTTTAAATAATATTTGTATTTGTATTACCTGTATCACATAAATCTGCACAATGTATTATTGTAATAAGAAGGCAAAATTGGTATGAAATGATACGAAAATAAGAGCTATAGACACTTTTCACAAACAGACAACTGACAGCTTACCAACAAATCAACTCTCTCCTTACATAAGGCAGGCAACACCTCTAGTTCATTCATAGCATTGGTTTACTACATTGTTTACTAACACATGTATCCAGGTACCACCACAAACCTCTGCCTCGTTTTTTAGTTCTGCAACTGTACATATATTCTAACTTCGCTATGGTAGCCTAATGTATAGATGAATGGAAGGAGTAATTAACTCGGCAGCTGCGCAGGTATGGTATTTAAAAGTGCCCGCGCTGCTGCGAAGGTATGCTGATTCATTCCTCACTAAAATCGTTAATTTACCATATATATAATTAATACTTATCCATATTTTCCTATTTTACTTATAATATGAACATATGAACATCGGAAAGCAATACAACAAGTGGTAACAGCTGGTGAAAATAGTATATTTTAGCCCCGCGGTCGTAATCTGGCCCAGACCGGCGAGAGAGACACACCCTCCCTCTCTCGTGTCTCGCATGGCATTGAGAGGCCAGGGGAGCTTTCAGACTGACTTGGAGGGTCGGAGTTACACTCCTCTACCCTCCTCCCTCTCTCCCACCCGTCCTCCCACGAAAATACTCGATAAATATCGGGAATAATAATAGAGAAAATACCTGATAATTGAGGAGGGGGGAAAAGGGTGGGGGGGGGTGGGAGTAAAATTTCTTATGAGTCTTCCTGCAGCTGCCGGGTTAATGGGGCACTTAACCCTCGGGAAGGCCTCGCTATAAATTGATCCTGAACCAGAATTAATTATATTTTTTTCACCAACCAACTTCACTTCAACAAATCCCTGGTTCGAATCCCAGGTGGATCATATGCTTTAATAATTTAATTAATTTAATTTGGGGGTATTTGGTGTTGTGAGTGAAATAAATATATTAAATTCTGCCAGGTTCAAGGTTATCCATACGATCAAAGTATTAGGGCTTGGAAGGTTGGGAAGATTTGTTTTGATATAACATTGTTCCTGCAATATTCTGAACCACTTGTTCTCACAGTCACAGGAACATTGGTGGGCAAGTTGTATGTAATCTCTCTCTCTCTATAACTCTCACTCTCTCTTTTTATCTATCTATTTATATATATACCTGTATACATATATATATATATATATATATATATATATATATATATATATATATATATACGGATTAATGCATACTATGTGTTATTGTGATTAAATAGAATTGCAGTTGCTTCTACCGACATTTTTATCTGGGAGTTAGCTCATAAATTCACGTTCAAAGGACATTTAAAGCAAAACCGTGAACCCATTTAAATATTATTCAAATATGTAGGCTGTTACCTTAGAAAATTAAAAACATAAAATAATGCATGCTCAGTAACAGACACTGTGATACTCGACACCTACTACCTGAGGTAACTCAACAGTAACGCTTTGTTAAGTTAAAATAGCACTTCAGAGGCTATCAACCCTTCTGAATTATTCAGCCAGCACACTGTAAGTCAAGAATAATGTCAGGATTGGAGCTCCTTCTCGGGAACTCCAGTCCCTTGTGTAATCTAATTTATGTATTTCACTCCCAACACCAAACATCTTCCAATTAAACTAATGAAAGCATATGATCTTCCCGGGATTCGAACCTAGGTTACCACATACAGACCTTAAACACTCTAACCATTACACCATCAATGCAGTTAAATGGTTAAGTAAATGACTCTACGACTTTATATCCATGTATCTGATACTGGATATCAATGATCAATCTAATGTCAGGTTCTACTATGGGTTTCAGAGGCCGTGTTACATCGTTTTTCGGGAATAACTTATTAACAAACAGTCGGATTAGTATGATATTTTTACACAGCTTTTTTCACACCGTGCTCTAAATTTCATCATTGTAGTGCATTAACAAAAGTGTAGAATTAAGCCACTTGTCCCTGTGTCATGAGGTTAAAGTCACACCTGAAAGACTAGGAAACGGACAAGGCTACCGTGGCGTACCTTTGGAACCACCAAACCACTATTGTTCCTCCATCAAACACGGTCGTTGTCACCCACCGGTGACCGGTCAACTCAACCAGTAGACCATTTCAACCAGTAGCTCTCAACCAGTACCAAATCAATCAATACGGTTAGGTTAGGTTAGGTTAGGTTAGTACTATATTTTGGCACTGGTTTGGTTGGTCTGGGTTAATTTGGCACTGGTTGAGAGCTACTGGTTGAAATGGTCTACTGGTTGAGATGACATGGAACCCACCCACCACTCAACCCTACTATGGCCTTTACATTCAAGTTAGCTGTCACTATCGAATATAAATATACAACAAATATGTATTTTTGTATAGTTTTATTTGATATTGACAGATAGCGTGAATGTAAAGGTCAATTACTTTCCATAAGAGTTACTAAGCACTGATATTTGCCCCAAACAGTATACCGTGGTAGAGATGTCAAACTAGTCTCAAATGACTCGTCTGGACATGGGTAACAACATATAATCAGACATTGTTTAGCTAATGTTGACCGTTTGATTAGTACAGTCTTCTGTAGTTTATCATCATGCCACAAATGGGTAAGTAATGTTGCCATTTGCCGCTAATTTGTTGAACTACAGGGACCAGTACAAGTCAAACGGTCAAAATTAACCAAACATTGTCTGAATATATGTTGGTACCCATGTCCAAATGAGTCATTTGAGACTAGTTTGACATCTCAACCAGGGTATACAGTTTGGGGCAAAAATAAGTGCTTAAGAACTCTTATGGAAAGTAATTGAAAGGGGGCTGCCAAAGCCAATGTAGAGTAAACCTATGATGGTCCAATGCCTAATTTTGATTATATTGACTATTTGAATGTGTGTGCCAAATATTTTACTTTTATCACGAAATGTACAATTTCTCTACCTAACTGCCTCACTATTAGTGTGCTGACTTAATAAACCATTAGGGTTGATAGCCTCTGAAGTCCTATTTTAACTAAAAATCTCACCTGACATTTCATCAACCCTGGTTTCGACTTTCCTCGAGCCAAGGGGGTAAATAAATTATGGATCGTGCCTATACATGTATCTGTTCTAATCCTAATATCCCAGCTCATTTTCCTGTGCTTAATGGAGGTCTCGGAAGGAAACAACAATAACATATAAATGACAAAAATCGACCAAAATTAACCACTACCCCCTTAATCCTGACTTCAATAATGCGACCATTGTAAGTTATAAGCATACCTTAATTAATCAAATAAATGAGGCTGTAGGTACTCCGTGGTTCTCCTTGGAAGAGCTGGAGCAAAGTGACTGTGGTGGAGGTGATGAATGTGTTATATATGGCATAAATTCAGACCTCTACCCCCTCCCCCTTGTTATCTCTGTCTTTCCTACTTCCCCTCCCCCCACTCCCTCTATCTCTGTCTACATTGCCCTCTATCTATCTATCTATCTCTCTCTCTCTCTCTCAGGGGTAGGTAATGAATAAGTTATATAGTGCCTATCTTCAGATCATTAACCTAACCTACCCCCCTCCCCCTTGTTGTCTCTCGGTTATCCTCACTTTTCTCCCCCACTCTCAATCAATCTAACTATCTATCTATCCATCTATCTATCAAAGTGACTGTGGTGAAATTAATAAATGTTGTTGTTATTGCTGTTCCCCAGGCTATTTGACCTAGCAGCCCCAAGGTACCGAGCAAGGCCAAGGCCATAACCGAGCGCCCCCACAAAACCATCCCTGCTTACCACTAATAAAGCCCAGGTGACCGTAGCCACTCCAAGCCGGTGACCTTAGACAGACCACATTGTTTTCTATGTTAATGCAAACGTATTGCTTTAACATGTGTATTATCAGTAGAATGCATGAATATTAAGAATGCTTTCACCAATACGGAGAATACCAATTGGAAGGTGCCTGAAGCTCTTATAATTATTGGTGATTATTTTCCTATATTCATGCAAACTTCTTTAGATTGTTTAGGCAATAAGTTGTGAACCTTAACCCTTATTCTACGAGCTTATTTCCGCTATAATAGGGCTCATTCAGGCACTCCTGAATGCTTAAGCAAGTGCCTGAATGAAATCAAATGTATTCAGCAAAATAATAGAAGAAAATAGCTTCCAAATAACAGAACAACGAGCTTCGCAACATGCGGGGTTGACCCGCAGCGCTGCCACAGACATTGGCAAATATTCACTAATTATTAGCAATGTTGCGCTACATTTGCCTTTGGCAGTGCTGCATAGGTCTCGCCAGAGATGGTGTGAGAGTCACGGTGGTGCCCCGGCTGTTGTGCTGGAGAGCGGACGGGGGCCTGCCACGCTCCCACTCACTCTCATTTGTCTCCACAGGCTTTAATAGGCTTTATATTACACTATATTGCCATGCCGTTCCAGAATGGGTCCCGCATAAAAAAATCACCTTTTGAACGCTAACACGGGATTGAATTATGTAAGTTAACCTAACCATTCTGGATAACATTTATAAACTGCAATATTAATTTATTATAATTATTTTGCACAGGACATTTTAGATTACCGTTGTTTGGGTTGGCTGGACCTAGCTAAGGCTTACCAGTATTTCTGTGGAAAACTGACGCCAGTTTTGAGAAATGTTCGAAAAGACAACTACTTAATTATGAAGGTGATTCTACAGCTATGGAGATTATACAATTCTAAAATATAGCAGATTCAACGCTTGTATTGACTTTTCACGATGTTCGGAACCTATCCCCTTGAACATTAGAAAACCTAGATTGGCGATTATTTGTATGTGATTTTTTATGTTTATCCTTTTAACATTAACCTTTTCTCTGTAAGTAACGTCTTGGTAAGTTTTACATAATATTATTGCATACTGACACCGGCGTCCTGCTATGATATCGTATTTTTCGCCTTAGAAAGTGCCCCGGTGTGGCATCTGGCAATCAATATAGATACTATGCATTCCCAGCCACCACCCCTGAGCGTGTGATGGTTGGTCATTCTTTCAGTGGCAAGCAATATGGATGGACCTCTAAGGCACTCATCCGATAGCGCGGATTCTTCCTAGCCCACCAGGCCAGCACGCAGGTTATGAGGGCTGCTCTAGGCCTAAGCATGTCTGTGATAGGATGTCCCCTTGATGATATCTCTGTATCCACTAATTGTCTTGGTGAGAATGATTCTGATTGGGAGTTCGAGGGAACACTTGTTGAACTGGGGAGAAGGTGAAGGGTGAAAGGGAAGGAGAGTGAGGAAGCTGAGAGCTGGAGTTCTGTATGATGCCCCTGACTGGTCAGTCCACTGTCGTCCACTGTTTTTGGTCCTCAGTCTTTGTGTGTATCGTTTGCTGGAAATACAACCTCCTACACCTGCCCCTAATCCTACTGTGTCTCCACTGCCCACATGGCTCGATCTATCGAGAGTCCTCCACCTTCACCTGAGAGAGGACTTCAAGACATCTCGGGATGCTGCCATGGCCATGTATTACTTTGGCGAGTTAGATGCTACCAGACTCCAGGGCTACTTCAAGATCTTCACTGATAATTCCAGAAATGATAGCCAGTCGACTTCTGCCGCAGTATTTTGTGAGGACCTATAGATGTGTCAGACCTGGAGGCTGGTGGGATATAACATCGGCGGAGTTGTTTGCAATCTACCGCACCTTGTTATTTGTGCACCAGCAGTTGCCTCCCCAGTCTGTGGTCATATACACTTACTCACAGACCTCCATTCATTTCCTGCGATCAATCGGATAGTCCTGCCTCCCACCGTTCCCTATTGTTTTTGATCCAGGAGCTCCTGCTGCTCTTGGCCTCGCCAGTATTGACGGTGTGTCTGCAGTGCAGTATAAGGGGAAATGAGAATGTGGATGGTGCAGCATCACTGGCTCACATAGCAGAGATGCTGGAATGGGTGGATCCTCATCTCTTCACGGTGGTAGGACGAGTCAGACAGGCTTGGAGGGCACAATGAGACATGGAGCTTAGCATTAGCCTATCAGGTATGACATTTGAGATTTACCGCACCGACTAGTCTCCATAGCCTTGATTGAGGCACAGATTGAGACGCCTTAATGTTGCCCTGACCCATCTCCATATTGGCCATTTTTCCCTAGCGGCGTACATGAGGTCAATCAGGTTGGCGGAAAACCCTGCAAGCCCAAGGTGTGGCCATGATGAGATGGTGGGACATGTCCTCTTGAGCTGCCCCGGTCCTTACTCTGCACGGATTGTCTTGAAGGATCGCATGTTTGCGTTGGGCCTCTGCACGATCTTCTTTCCCTTGCTGCTGGGTGGACGTGATGTTGGATACCATCTGCGTGTGAGGGCGTGACCTGGCTCATCTGTGTGTTCCTCTTATCTTCGGGGCGCCTGTCTGGAATCTAATGCCCTGTGTCTCCTTTCAGCTGCTGTGGAATGGTGAAAGCGAATTACCTCTCGTCCGCAGTGTCCTTCAACCCTTCAAGATTCATGAACATTCCCTACCCTAGGCAGGTATTATTATATTTTATAATTATATATTTCTGGCTATCAACTTCATTTCCATGGCGTCTACATGGACAATTGTTTACGCTCCCAGGCAAGCATTAATTTTATCTCGCCACACAGACACATTGATTATTCATACATTTTGCAATAATTTACGTTTGGTATAATTCCACTTTCCACACTACCTACCATAATCCTATCATACCTATAATACCTATCATAATCCGCATATCCTAACTGCACTACCACAGTCCACGCTATCTACTTACACTACCAGAGTCCACATTATAAACCCACACTACCACAATCCACACTACCTACCCATTCTACCACAATGGACACCGTACCTCAGCCTTCCATCTTTCTACTCTCTACTGACAACGAAAAGATGAAAATTTGCAGTATAATTCATAGTCACCACAATTATATCTATATGTTTAGCATTATTGTGAAAATTAATGGAAGTAAGGCTCTCATCTATTCCTTTCAATGGTGGAAGGAGAAAAGGACACTCAGTAGAATGTAGATACGATGTGCCGTTGTAAAGGCTTATCCCTCAACACCTTCACCTAACTAACTAAATAGCAGCATCGAAAAAGTCCCTAATTTCAAGATAGCAAACTTTCATAAACTTACAGCTATGTTTAAAGAAACTGACTGGAGCTTTTTAATTAACATTAACGACAAATACATCTTGGGAATTATTCAAAACCATTTACCTAAAAGCAGTACAAGACTGCATACCATCGAAAATACGGCGTACAGGCCATAATAATAAGCCCAAATGGTGGAATAAAGAATTTCAAACAGTCTGCTTGCTAAAAAGTTTGCTAATGATAGATTAAAATCCACACAAAATGACGAAGAACGGGTGAAATTTGTAGAAATACGACGCAAAGCCAAAAAGTTAATTAAGCAAAGTAAAAAGATCCTAGAGTTACATGTTGCGAATCAAAGTAAAACAAACCAGAAAGAATTCTATAGTTATAACAAAGAAAAAGTAGTTACTTCAACTGTTGGACCGTTAGTCGATGAAAATGGAGAATACACCAAAGAGGAAGTACAAATGAGTAATGCCCTCAATACCTTCTTTGCATCAGTTTTTACAACAGAAGACCTCAGTGATATCCCTACACCATCGCCGATTCAGATTGATAAATCAGATGTTCTAAGCAATATCACCGTTAAAGAGAGAGAAGTATTGAATTGTTTAGATAAGCTCAAGGTAAATAAAACGCCTGGACCTGATACAATCTCACCTAGAGTTCTAAAGGAAGCTAAGGATGAGCTCTCCAAACCACTGACATTGTTCTTTAATAAATCCTTGCAGTCTGGAACTATGCCTGATCAGTGGAAGCTAGCCAACGTAACACCGATATTCAAAAAAGGCAGCAAATCCCTACCCAGTAACTATCGTCCAATTAGCTTAACCTCAGTTGTATGTAAAATGCTAGAAACACTCATAAGAGACAGACTCGTAAATCACTTAGAAGGAAAATAACATACTTAACCCTTAAAGAACGGCGCGCGACTTATGTCGAGTTGAAAAAACTGGCAAAAAACGGGTGAAAAAAGGGTGAAAATCGAGTGAAAATGGGTGGGATAGTAATGATCCATACGTCCGACATCTGTGGCCTCCCGGCCCACACTAACTCCAGTTCCCCCACCGCGCGGGAGGATGACAGTGTAACCAATAGTTCGCTAAAAGTGAGCAAGGTAGCAAAATCAGCTAAACTTCCATCTTCGAGGTAACACTGTCAGTGCTCCACGAGTGCTACGTAGCCTTATGTGGCGTCATTGTGTAGCGATTTCCACCTAGTTTTCGGCGTAATACAGTTCCTTTCATACTGATGGTTGATATAGCAGTCAGAACGGCCTGAAAAGGCCCAAAACGGCCACAGAGGGCCCACTAGACAAGGGTTAAAGATACTCAACACGGCTTTCGTAAAAAACGTTCCTGTTTAACAATCCTCTTAGACTTCTTCCACGATATCATCAACCTCTACGATGAGAGTAAAGCTGTAGATATTATAAACCTTGATTTTCAAAAGGCCTTTGACAAAGTTCCCCACAAACGTTTACTGCTAAAACTAAAAGCGCATGGAATACAAGATGGTGTGATGAAATGGATAGAAAATTGGCTCAGCGACAGAAAGCAAAGAGTAGTCATAAACAGTAAGGCATCTAAATGGACCAATGTAAGTAGCGGGGTACCCCAGGGATCGGTACTAGGACCAATTATCTTTCTAATTTACATCAACGACATAGATGAGGGTCTCACCTGTACAATCTCAAAATTTGCTGACGATACAAAAATTACAAATAGCGTACTCTCAAAAGAACAAGTTGACAATATGCAACACAATCTAGATAAGTTGTCATGTTGGGCCCAAATTGGGCAAATGATTTTCAATGCTGATAAAATTAATGTAAAGTACTACATATCGGATACCAAAATGAGAAAGCAAACTATTCGATGAATGGCACTGAGCTTAAGAATGTAAACAGAGAAACCGATCTGGGAGTAACAATATCGAGTAATCTAAGACCGAGTCAACAATGTTCAGAAGTTGTTAAAAAGGCAAACAAAATAATTGGCTTTATAGGCAGGTCATTTGAGCATAAATCCAAAACGTTATCCTAACCCTTTACAATTCCTTAGTCAGCCCTCTTCTGGAATACTGTGTTCAATCCTGGTGCCCTTATTACCAAAAAGATATAGACAAGCTAGAACGAGTTCAACGTAGAGTTACCAAAATGATACCTAGCCTAAAGAACAAACCATACGAAGAGCGTCTTAGAGAATTAAATCTATTTCCTTTAACCCAGTGCAGATTAAGAGGCGACTTAATTCAAGTGTTCAAAATCATCAAAGGCATCGACAATATGAACTGTAGTAAGTACTTCACTATCGACCAATCTAATTACATGCGGGGAAACGGTTGCAAAATTATTGGTAAATCTTTTAACTCACACGAATCTAAGAATTTCTTCTTCAATCGAGTTGTCAACTTATGGAATGGGCTTCCCCGAGACGTTATAGACTGCAGCACCGTTGATTCATTTAAACTTCGCCTAGACAAATATCTCGCATTACACCCGCTACTGACTGCGTTTGTAAATGAATAACTTTATTTTATCCTCCCCTCAGTTCCTAACCCATCTGTCCCCTACTAACTTCCTAATCCTGCCACGGACATTAATTCCAGGGCAGTAGTTCCCTTTCCAATGTTCCCTTACCCACTCTAAACTACTGTTTGGACACTTGATCCTCAGTGTTTTGGAAGACAAGCAGCCTAGAAGAGTCACTAGATCTGTTGTTGCTTGATTTCCTTTGTACTCCTTTGTAACTGACCTGACCTGACCTCCCATACTATGAACTCCAGCCTTTCCTTCGTGTCAAGGGGAGATTTCCACTTGAGGGATATTTTTCTGGACCACTTTCTCCCTCATGTTTAGCCCAATTGCTTTTGATATTTCGCCCCATTTCTGGGAATTATAAGACCTTTCATGTCATTTAGGTGTCGATTTCTTCCTGGTGAGCGATAGCGAGCCTATAATTTAAGAGGAACCGGCCACCATTTTTCTACGGAAAAATATATATATTTATCTTGAAGGAGAGTAGGGGGGGGGGGGGGGGGGGCGGGGGGGGGAAGCTCGATGGAGGTCTATGGAGGGAAAACAAAAACATAATATACAGATACATAAATTAGCAAATAATTACGCTCACTCTTCCTTAACCCCTCACACCTGAATATGTCTATCATATTGGACATACACGGCCTTCCCTCCCCTCTCATCCATAAGGCTTTATCTGGACCCCCTTCTTCATGTTTCGCCTAATTAGTTTTCAGATTTTAAGACGTTTGGCTCATTAGTTTGGCGATTTAAAGACCTTTCGCCACATTTCTTTGTCAATTTTATAAGTTTTTGTGTTATTTAGGTGTCAACTTTTCCTGGCGAGCGACAGGGAGCCTGAAATTTAAGAGGAACCAGGGACATTTTTCTATAATTTAGTTTACAAATGTTACGTAAGACTGTTAGGAGTAGTCAAATGTATTCATAGGGTTAACTCCAGGTAGGAGTATTAGGACGTTTTGAGTTACGATCCTATATTTATGATAAGGGTTAACTGTTGACTATAAATAAGGCTGACTGAAGGTGTCGATGGCCTTAAGAAATGTAGATATTATATTTTAGTTATATGTTGATTGTAGATGTTGATCTCAGCTCTCGTTCTCTGCTCGTTGATTATAGATTAATCGATTGATATATAGAAGTAGTTATAATGCTGCCACCACCGATTACCATATATATATATATATATATTATATTGATAGATATAGGTAAAGGGAATATAATTAAAGATCTCTGGTCCAAAACCACTTTGATATATATTCAAGTACTAACTGAAATAATATGAAGAGTACTAAAACTTAAGTAAGTGAGATAGCCTTCCCTATGTTGAGAGGGAACTTTAAAAGGCGACTTGTCTGGCCTGTGGTTATAATATATCTACCTCCTCTCAATACCTTCTCACCTATCACCACCCTGGGCCACACCTGCTGGATACAAGATGGCTACCTGTGTTGAGTTACAAGATGGTGGTTGAGAATGCATGAATTAGCGGAATGTTAGCCAGTGTAAAGAATCTGAATCATGACAAATCTGACAAGGAGTTACAATGGATGATCCTGTTGACCTCTGAAATGTACAGTTCTTCACACAAATACAGACACAGTAACTAAAACGTCTTAAAATTATATGATAGTTGGATATAATGAATCCATAATAAATAGTATAATCTTGAGATGTAATACAAATTTATCTTGAAAGAGGGTCTTGCGGAGTGTTTTCTTCAGCTTGATGGAGGTCTAGGGAACAAACTGAAAACCTCCTCTTAATTCCTTCACATCTGAATACTGCTAACCTATTGGTACATACATGGCCTTTCCTCCCCTCTCATCCATATTGGCAGTAAACAAGAACACGGTCATAGAGGCACACCGACAGACTATAATAATAAAGTTGGTTCTTGGGTTGCATTCAGTCCTGTTTGCTGTCTGGCAAACTGGTACCATTCCTCTTGACTGGAAAAGGGGATTAGTCATCCCTATCTGGAAAGGGAAATGGGACCGACAGGACTGCAATAACTACTGTGGGGTTGCGTTGCTTATTGTGCTAGGCAATTCTTGGCTCATATACTACTGAGACAAATTCGGAGTCACCTACTAAAAGTCAGAGACATGAGAAATCTGCTTTCACACCCAAGAAGTCAACGATTGACCGAATCCTGGCACTCCAGGTCCTTGTGGAATGCCAGCTTGAGTTTCGAGAGGGGTTGCTTGCAGCCTATATGTCAATCTTAAAAAGGCATTTGACTCTGCATCAGGAAGCACTGTGGGAACCTCTCCCTTGTAATGCCAGCAGTTTTGGCAACTACTTAAATGGAAATGCAATGCAGAAAATCACTTGATTCTACAGCCCAAGTGGAGTACTTTTGTTGGTCTAGTGGTGAGTGTTCTCCTCGTGAGCGTGGGGACCCGGGTTCGAATCCTTGACTGTCCTGGTGGTTGCTCCACAAAAACATTGTGGGGGACCATTTCAAACTGTTTCTAACAAAGTTTAGGTGTGTTGGTTAAATAGTCTTATAAAAGTAGTTGTAAAGTTAGCAAAAAAAAACTGTGTAGGATACCAGCAGTGATTACTGATCTGGTGTTCGAACTTCGTACATGAACTGACATCAAGTGTGGTTAGTAGGCTTCCCCCGCTTTCCCTGTAAACTCAGGAGTGAGGCAGGGATGTCTGCTGGCACCCTCACTTTTCAACACTTGTCTGGATTAAATAATGGGCCGGACAATTAGTCATGGTCAATGCTGAAGCATCGATCGGCAATATTAAGATTACTGACCTTGACTTTTCTGATGATGCAGTGATTCTGGTGGAGTCGCTTGAGATTCTCACACTAGCTCTCGAATCACTGCCTGAGGAGTCTGAACCCCTCGGTCTAAGGGTCTCTTAGTCTAAGACTAAAGTTTAAACTTTCAGTGATTTGTTGGGCGAAGCAGTACAGTCTGTACAAGCATGTGGCGAGAATGTAGAAGTCATGGATAAATAAACGTACTTTGGTAGGGAGATTCATAACAGTGTTTGGGTCAGGCCGAGATGATGTCCATCGCATCGGCCAAGCATGCAGTGTTATGGATTCTCTCAACAAGTGTATATGGTTATTGCCATACATGTGCAGAAGGATTAAGTTGCGAATCTTCAAAACACTGGTGCTCCCTGTCTTGCTATAGTCCTTCTATTTTATTAACCCCTTCAGCATCATGACGCCTTTTTACCTTTGATTCTGGCTAAAATTACACGATTATATGCAGTACAAGAAAGGACCTGTGTTACTAAGAGGTTTTCTTAAAATCGTATTTACCCATTTCAGTCGTCGAGGTAGATTGTAAACTAAAGAAAATCGTCTAATGATAATTAGAATATGAGAAAAACTACGTTATGGTGGTGAAGGGGTTAAGGCCATTTGGGTGTGGTCCACCTGGGGCATCAGATAAAGGCAGAGTTGTCACGTTTAAGGTAAACAGAACGCTTATGAATGGGACACTTTCTCGGGTACACTCGTACCCTAGGTCAGGTCAATGCATTTGGCAACATTGCCTAAACAACGTTGCCATTTTTATACAAATTGTTTGCATTTTTCCTTTAAAAAAAAGTGTCACATTCTTAAAACCATACAGCTTTTATTTTATTTTATTTATACAGAGTATTTATGACCCATTTTTAAGTTGTTAATAGCTTAAATGTGAGATTTGTTATTAAGAATTTAAGATTTGGCAACTCTGCCTTTATCAGATTCCTGACCTGACGGCTTTTACAAAATAGAAGGACTATATATGGTTGCAAGACATGGACACTTAACCCGTTATTTGGAGAGACGCATTTGCTCCTTTGTACCAAGTGTCTACGCATGATCATGGGGTACCGTTGGTATGACCACGTATCAAACCAGCACATACTCTCAAACTTATTCAAGAAATTCTTGATGCGTAATCCATGAACGCCAGCTTTGGCTATAGCTATATGGTCACAAGGCCCAACTTCCCTGAAGTCAACCCTGCTCATGCGGTGATTTTGGTGGGTGACAACCTTGAGTGGAGAATACCTCGGCAAAGACCATGTAATTCATGGTTAAGAAAATTCAATTATTCATGATGGGGGCTGCTTGGGGTGGACCGAATCATGGCCTTGGAACTCGCCTGAAGAGACGCCCGGGAATGGAGTTTGAGGGTGAGTGCAGCTAAGCGACACCGCAACGTAAGCCAACATTGAGTTTCGAACTTGTTCAGAAGACTTACGAAAACCATTAGGAAATTTACCGGTATCAGTACCTAATGACACCAAATTTAAGATAAATTTTGTTAGGTTACAGGTTAGGTTGCAGGAGGAGGAAATAAAGGAAGAGTTCAGGAGAGCAGTAGAAAAACGACTAAGTAGGTTTGACCTGGAAGGTATGGAGGAGGTGAGCAAAGTGTTTAAGGAAGAGATCTGTGCAGCATGTGAAGAGGTGTGTGGAGTAAGAAGAGGGAGGGGAGTGAAGAGTACAGCATGGTGGACAGAAGAGGTAAAAATAGGTGTGGACAACATGAAAGCGTATAGAGAGTGGTTGGGTAGTAGAGGGAATGAAGATTTGGAGAGACAGTAAAGAGCGAGGTACTTGGAGAAAAAGAGAGTAGTGAAGGAAAGTAAGAGAAGAGTGCCAGTAGAAGAGGAATTTGGAAGGAATCTGAGTGTAAAATGGAGGGAGTGTAAGAAAATATTCTGGAAAGAAATCAAGAAAGTTTGGGAAGGTAGCAAGGGAAACAGTAAGGGTGTGAAAGATAAGAATGGGCGAGTGCTAGCCGAGAAGCAAGAGAAAGTCAAATGATGGAGGGAGTACTTCAATGAATTGCTGAATGTAAGGAATGAAGCGCCACCAAACATAGTTGGATGGGGTATGGGAGGGAGAAGAAAAGTGGTGGAGGAGGAGGTGGGGATCAGGAGGTCAGAATTGTGTGAAGACATGAAAAGAGTGAAATTGGGGAAAGCACCAGGAATAGATGGAGTGTGGGGAAATGCTGAGGTATGGTGGCGAGATAGTGATCGAATGGGTATGGAAAATGTACAAACTAGCATGGGAGAAAGGGAGTGCACCTGATGACTGCAAGACAGGCATAACAGTCCCCCTATATAAGGGTAAAGGGGAAAGATGAGTGTGTGGTAACCACCGGGGAATATGCCTTCTACACGTAGTAGGGAAGGTGTACGGTAGGGTAGTGATTGAGAGAGTCAGAACGAGAACGGAGAAATGGATATGTGACAGGCAGGGCGAGTTTAGAAAGGGAAGAGAATGTGTAGATCAGATTTTTGCCCTAAAATGTGTTGTGGAGAGATATCTGGATAAAGGACTTACGTTGTATGCTGCCTTTATTGACTTGGAGAACGCCTATGACAGAGTTGATAGAGCAGGTATGTGGAAAGTACTGAGAATATACAGAGTAGACGGCAAGTTGTTGAAAGCAGTGAAGAGCATGTATGAGGGTGCAAAGGCATCAGTACATGTGGAGAATGAGTAGAGCGAGTTCTCTGCTGTGAATGGGTGGTTAAAGCAAGGGTGTGTAATGTCCCCATGGTTGTTCAGTATATATATGGATGGAGTCATGAAAGAAATACAAGGAAGGGCAGTGGATGTTGGTGTACCTCTGATAAGGGAAAGAAACGAGTGGAAGTTGTCTGTACTGCTGTTTGCTGATGATACAGTTCTGATGAGCGATATTGAATTGGAGTTGCAGGGGTTGGTAATTATGTTTGGAACAGTGTGTGAAAAATTTAATCTGAAGGTAAATTCAGGGAAGAGCAAGGTAATGGTCCTTGAAAGGGGTGCAGCCACAGGGTGTGAGGTGACGTTGGAAGGTCAAGGCTATGGAGAATGCCAGCTCATTTAAGTATTTGGGCAGTGTGTTGAGTAAAGATGGGAGTATGGATGAAGAAGTGCGGGAGAGGGTTGTAGGAACCCTGAAAGCAGTAACAAGAAATAAGGTGGTCAGCTTGGAAGTAAAGAAGTCCTTGCATAACAGTGTGGTAATCCCAACATTGACTTACGGAAGCGAAGCATGGACGTTAGTGAAGAAACTCAAACCAAGAGTGAGAGGGGTGGAAATTAGTTACTTGAGAAGTGCGTGCGGAGTTACATGGAGGGATAGACAGAGGAATGAGGAAGTACGAGAGAGGTGTGGTGCGGATGTAGATGTTCTGGAAAGTGTGAAAGGAACACCTTGAGATGGTTCGGCCATGTGGAACATATGAGAAGCAAGAGAAAGACTAAGAGAGTGTACAAGAGTGAGGTGGAAGGACAGAGAGGTAGAGGTAGACCGAGTGAGAGGTGGAAGGATGGAGTTAAGAAGTATATGACAGAAGGCGGTGCTGGATGGGAGGCTGACCGTGGACTGTGGACAGACTGACTGTGGACAGAGGTGCATGGGCCCTTTTCGTTCATGGATGGTGAGATGGATATGTGGGTCTGCTATGAGAGACAGAACTCCCAGTGTGGAACTCTTCAACTCAAGTGCTTGGACATTGAGAGTATTAGTGAGGAGATGCGTAGGAGTTGGCTTAGATGGGATGGACATGTGGAAAGGATCTATCTATCTATCTATCTATTGCCTGACGCCGTGATCCCCGAAGGGGTGGCCACGAACGAACCGCCCCCATGCACCTCTGTCCCCAGTCAGTCGACGCCCCTCCCCCCAACCAGCACCGCCTTCGTTCATGTACTTCCTCACTCCATCCTTCCACCTCATATTCGGTCTACCTCTCCCCCTCTGTCCCTCCATCTCGCTCTCGTACACCCTCTTAGTCATTCTCTCGCTTTCCATACGTTCCATATGGCCGAACCATCTCAAGTTGTTCCTTTTCACACTTTCCAGCACATCTACCTCCACACCACACCTCCTTCTTACTTCCTCATTAGTCTGTCTATCCCTCCATGTAACTCCGCACGCACTCCTTAAGTAATTCATTTCCACTGCTCTCACTCTTGGTCTGAGTCTCTCAACCAACGTCCATGCTTCGCTTCCGTAAGTCAGTGTCGGGATTACCACACTGTCATGCAAGGACTTCTTCACTTCCATACTGACCACCCTATTTCTTGTTACTGCTTTTAGCGTTCCTACAACCCTCTTCCCCTGTTGTACCCTCTCCCGCACCTCTTCATCCATAGTCCCATCTTTACTCAACACACTGCCCAGATACTTAAAAGAGTTGACGATCTCCATAGCCTGACCGTTCAGCTTCACCTCACACTCGGTGACTTCACCCCTTTCGAAGACCATAACCTTGCTCTTCCCCGTATTTACCTTCAAATTCCGTTTTTCGCACACTGTTCCAAACTCATTTACCAGACCCTGCAACTCCCATTCATTATCACTCATCAGAACTGTATCATCCGCAAACAGCAGTATAGGTAGCTTCCACTCAATTCCCTCCCTTTTCAGCGATACACCAACATCCACTGCTCTTGATAGTATTTCTTTCATAACTCCATCCATATATACAGTAAACAACCACGGGGACATCACACACCCCTGTTTCAAACCAACATTCAGGTCAAAGAACTCGCTCTGCTCACTCTCCACACGTACTGCCGCCTTTGCACCCTCATACATGCTCTTCACTGCTTTCAGCAACTTGCCCTCTACTCCGTATATTCTAAGTACTTTCCACAAACCTTCTCTATCCACTCTGTCATAGGCCTTCTCCAAGTCCATAAAGGCAACATACACCTTTTGTTTCTTCTCCAGATACTTCTCCACAACACAATTCAGGGTAAAAATCTGATCTACACATCCTCTTCCCTTCCTAAAACCTCCCTGCTCGTCGCCTATCCATTTCTCCGTTCTCACTCTCACTCTCTCAATCACTACCCTACTGTATACCTTCCCTACTACGCTTAGAAGACATATTCCTCGGTGGTTACCACACTCCTCTTTCCCCTTTGCCCTTATATAGGGGGACTATTATGCCAGTCTTCCAGTCATCGGGTGCACTCCCCTTCTCCCATGCTAGTTTGCACATTTTCCATACCCATTCTATCACTATCTCACCACCATACCTCAACATTTCCCCACACACTCCATCTGTTCCTGGTGCTTTCCCCAACTTCACTCTTTTCATGGCTTCCCACACTTCTGACCTCCTGATCCCCACCTCCTCCTCCACTACTTCTCTTCTTCTCCCTCCCATACCATATCCAGCTATGTTTGCTGGCTCTTCATTCCTTTCATTTAGCAACTCACTGAAGTACTCCCTCCATCTTTCGACTCTCTCTTGCTTCTCGGCTAGCATTCTCCCATTCTTATCTTTCACACCCTTACTGTTTCCCTTGCTACCTTCCCTAACTTTCTTGACTTCTTTCCAGAACAGTTTCTTACTCTCCCTCCATTGTACACTCAGATTCCTTCCAAATTCCTCATCTACTCTTCTCTTACTTTCCTTCACTACTCTCTTCACCACCCTCTTACTCTCCACGTACCTCGCTCGTTTCTGTCTCTCGGAATCTTCATTCCCTCTACTACCCAACCACTCTCTATATGCTTTCTTCTTTTCTTCCACAGCTATTCTTACCTCTTCTGTCCACCATGCTGTACCTTTCACTCCCCTCCCTCTTCTCCTCACTCCACACACCTCCTCACATGCTGCACAGATTTCATCCTTAAACACCTTGCTCATCTCCTCCAAGGATGGATGAGGATGGATGAGAATAATTGGGTTAAGAAAAGCAAGTCTATGAACGTAGAGGGAGTCGCAAGGAGAGGTAGACCAAAAAAGACATGGGATCAGGTAGTACAATCCGATCTCACAGCCAAGGACTGACCATAGGAGTAAAAAGAGACTGACCTACTCACGTGTAGATCATAGTCATAAATGTATGTAAATATGTAGGATATATATATATATATATATATATATATATATATATATATATATATATATATATATATATATATATATATATATATCTATATATATATATATATATATATATATATATATATATATATCTATATATATATACTGTATATATACAGTATATTGTCATAATGACCTGGGTCTTTTAGGGTCTTTTAGGAGTAGCTAGACTTTACTTGGCGCCTAGCTGTCTTCTGTATGCAGCTGTGCCAAGTCTATTAGAAAGACCTGGTATTCTTTATTTTTATTAATTTCACCACAACACCTGACACCCCCAATGAAATTAATTAAAGTTGTGAGTTTCACTCCGATACCCTTCTAATTGCACATGGCTAGTGTGACGTTAACCACTCCGTTAGAACCGCATGGCTTGTCCTACAGTGACTCGCTAGGATCGCCAGGACAGTGGATGTGGCTACAGTTTATGTATTAGGGTGTGCTTTATTTCATATGAAAGCTTGTGTCATGGGCAGTCCAGAAAGGCTCTTTGTTTTCACCCATGTGAGGCTTTATATATTTAATTATAAAGTATATGTTTTATCCTTAACTAGTAATGATAAGATCAGAGAGAGAGAGAGAGTCGAACAGAGTGAGAGGGGGCGCGTAGTGTTTTTGCCCCGCTCGATGACGTCACGGCTGGCTGCCTCGCGGGGATTGGTTGAGGGAGTTCTTTAGCATGCTTGGTGACGTAATGTTTTGCTAGCTACTTTGTTAGTGGCTAGAGGACTTATTACCGGTTTGATTACGTGCAACTTCCTCGCGACTTTTTCCCTCAGATCTGGTTTCTAGAACGCATCCCTCTTATCCCTTGATACCTGTTCCCCGCTCTGCACCTGAGAATCTTTTCCTCTGCCTACCTCTCTCTCTTTCCATATCTTTCACCACCTTTTATTAATACTATATCCCCTCTGGTTAACTCTGCAAAATCAGCTTCATGCTGGCCAGTTGTATTGTGCGTTAAGGTCTGATATAACCTATGTATGTTTAGTTGTTAAGATAAGTTGATCACGAAGCATTGGTTGGCTTTCATATTGCCGCTTTCTATAATTATTAGTGTTCTGCTGGATTAGATGATGCTAGACTAGGGGTCTGATATTATAAGGTATTGTTTCCTATGAGTGCTGGCTTTAGTTAAAAGCTGCACGACATACCTGAGAACTGGAGTTGATTGAGTAAATTCTAGTCTGTGTGCCATTGAGAGTAGAGCATGCACGAATGAGGGCTTTTTGCCTATACCATTCTGCACTGTTCTAAGCTCGTTGTTTGTCTTTGAGGTATGCCAGGAGAACGCTTAATACTTCGGTATTAAGGTTTCTCAAGAGAGCTACCCTTCACTATAACGTAATATTTGACGCACAATCTTGAGATTTGCACTAGGCTATGCGGCATGCCATGCGCACTAGTATCTCGTATCATTGACTCTAGCTAGACTTTATCAGTCACAGTAGACATTAAGTATATTAACCTAATTACTCTTATTATGCATACCCATTTATGATTACACAAGCATTTCGCAGCCTAGTTTGATGTATTGAGACACAAACGACTTAGGCTCTTTTTGTTGATAGGAATACTGCATTGTTGTGGCGATCATTATTATTGTTGTAGTGTTTAGGATATTCTTGGCTCCGACGGCATTATATATTCTGCCTTTTTGTGTGCATAGCCTGCACGAGCATTGTTCCGCTGCCTGCTTTTTGGGTTCCATTTCCGATACGAGCATCTTTATAGCATCTAACATTTAAAGAAGATTCCTTGTTGGTGTTGAAGGACTTTAGTGCACTTTCTTTCATGCAGGAGTGCCTGACATTTATTGATTAAAGTAACGTAAGCTGTACCTTCTCTTACCACCTTACTTTGCATACCATAACCAAGCACCTTCGGTTATAGGTAGTAATAGGCTGTTTTCACATAACATTAAGCCTAGAGTAGGAGCACATTTATTGAGAGTTTAATAACCTATTATTACATATAGAACTCTGTAGAGTATTTGTGTTCTTTGTTCACTGGGAATATACATCAGAGGTTGGATCTAGCGCTTTCCGTTGTAGCATTTATGCCATTACTAGTCCAATGAATAAGAGCCCTGATATATTTAAACCTCAGTCGTAACACTAGTTTTGCCGCACTTCTAAGCATTTTTGTCTCAATAAACTATTGTGTAGAATGAGCCAATAGAGTGTCATCAGTTTAGGGTTGAAATTGACCGTGGCACCGTCGGCTTGCAAGCGAGGGGAGGGAGGGGAGGAAGGAATGTTACTCCTGTCTTGCGGGAGGCGATTTTGCTGGCACCCGGAATTTTTATTTAATTACGTGACCATTGCAAGTTTAGTTGTGTTACAATATAGAGATATACTTTATTTTATCTGCCACGCTGTTTTAGCCAATATATTATGTTAACACAGGAATACGTTATTATAAGTTATTCTTGTGAAATGTCCTAGCTTTATCATATCGTGTGGTGATATATTGCAACCCTTTAGTTTTGAGGCCGGCTGCTTCTAGTGCCGCGAGGTCTCGCCATTCTCTGCTAGGCGGTCAGACGATATAGTTGGTGCTGTCTCTCTCTTGTGGCCCACCAGTCTGCCCCTTTTGTGTTGTCCTTGCTTGCACAAATATTAACGTAACGTAATTAACAGAGAATCCTAGACATTCATTTATTCTTTTAGTTATTCTTTTCCTCTGATCAGCATTTATTATATTTCCATTGTTATCATCTATTCTGTACCTCCAGTGTCTTACTTCGGGATCCATGATAGGGAGAGCTGGGAGGCTTGCCAGGGTCCTTACTAATAAGCACTGTTAATCCCATAGACAATCCACACACACACACACATCCATACCCCTCCATATTTTTCCCAGTGTTTGTACTTAGGACCAGGTAATAACCTTGACGGTTCTGCCCCAGCGATTTTGTTTGTTCCCTGTCTCGGGTTTCGAACTGAGGCAACGGAGTGTTTAATAGTAAGTAGAAATCCAGCTTCAGTCTGGATCCCCCCCATAGTTAAGTGAGTGTGGGAGGTGGACTCTCTAGAGTTCATTGTTTTTGGGCGGTATCTCACTGGGGGGGCCCAGGTTGAAGTAGGATACATTGGTGTGATATTAGAGGTGGTCAGGGCAACCTGCTTCCACTAATATCACCCCGAAGTTAATAGTCATATTAGGACACTGCCTTGTATTGTTAGTTCATTATTATAGGTATAAAATATTATTATGTGCAACTCTCTTGGGTTGAGAGTGGATTACCGTTGGCTGGTTTGCGCAAGGTTTAGTACTGTCGAGGGCGCGCATAGCCTGCTATGCTCGAAGTACATCTGCACTCTTCTTTCTTTGATGTCTGCTGGTAGCCTATGTATTTAACTGTTTTGATTATCCAACCTAGCATTGCTAATCCCGGTGTTGGTTTCGAGTTCTCGTAGCTAGTAAGTTACCTGATTATTTCTGTTCTACATATTATTCAGAATAGGAGCAGGGCAGTGTGCACCTTAAGCCCTGAGAAGAGCCTGGAAGTGTTTATAGTGCTCTTACCTGTTGCGTCGTGGTGTTGCTTGGTAGAGAGACAAGGTGCATTGGCTTTAGTAATTATTTTCGTATACAGTCTCTAAGCAACCGAGGTCCAGATTCGTAACAATATATATATATATATATATATATATATATATATATATATATATATGTATACAGTATATATACATGTATATTGTATACATGTACACAGTTTATTTATCAAGCAATCCTAACCTACCATACTTGAGTTCTAAAGAGAGACTAAATTTTTAATTTGATACCGGTAAAGTACCAGTAGTTTAACTTTCATCTTGTTACTATGATTGGGAATGCATAGCAGGTGTATCCTCTACTTTCTTGGGAAGAACTTTTACACAACCTTGGTCTAAAGTAGAGCTTATCCTAATGATATAGTCAGACATTGCATACATACACATAAATACAAGTTTAAAGACCATTTGGTCCACAGAGAGTGTGGTTACAGTCTCATGTCCTAAATGGCGGCTTTCCAGGTGACCCTGTCAAGGGCTACTTCTGTTTTCAAGTTCTTTATTTTGAGATCGAACCAGAGTATCTGATCCCACGTCTAGGCTATACTCAAACTAAAAAATCTTATGTCCATAATTTTCTGCTTTATATCAAACCATATTTAATCTCAGTTCCCCTCCCCCATAAACAAAATGTAAATAATAAAAGAGACTGTAAATCTTCTCCCTCTGCTGGGCTTCACCGATCATAATACCTTATTTCTGTCACTTGTTCTGTCTCTCCATTGCAGCCTTCTAACCCCCCAGCCAGCGACGCCTGTGGCATTTTAGCGCTGGCGACTGGGAGGTTCTACGGCAGTACTTCTTTGATTTCCCATGGAATTATTTTTGCTTTCGTGGACAGTGACCCTCAGAGAATGCTGAGCACATTACCGAGGTAATCCTTTTGGGCATGGAAGCATTCATTCCATTCTCTTTCTCTCAAACTGTCTCACAAATGTTTTGGTTTACTCACGCTTATTCTATTAGTGTCAGCAACAAGGAGAAGGAATTCAAACGGTACTGTCGCCTTCAAACTCAAGAATCTCGTACTTTATATGTTTCTACCCAAAATAAAGGCAGATCTGTTCTAAGACTCGCCAAAAACTCTTTCATTAATATAAATTGCTCTTAACTTTCCAACTTAGCTTTTCCCAAGCTTTTTGGGATCTAGCCAAAAACCCTCGCCAACAATTTATCTTCCTCGCCTTTCCCTCCTCATTTCCACTCTGATGATACCACCGTCACCTCTCCCTCTGACAAAGCTGAACTCTATGCTCAAAGTTTTGCTAAACGCTGCTCTACCGTGGATGTTTCTGGTGCCACTCCTCCCTCTCCACCCCCCTCTTACTTGCCCAATATCATAATCTCTTCTAAGGATGTATTTTCTGCCCTCTCTGGGTGTAATACTAAGAAGTCGCACAGACCGAATGTTGTTCCAGATGTACTCAAAAACTATTCTTCTGTGCTGACTCCCTGCCTAGGCAAACTCTTTTGTGTCTGTCTTTCCTCTAACGTTTTTCCTCCTTGCTGGAAGTTTGCTCTTATTCACCCTGTCCTGCATCTTTAAAGTTTTTGAAACTATTCTTAATTCAAAATTTCTTAAGCATTTATCTTCCCATAATCTACTTTCAGATTGTCAGTGTGGTTTCTTTAACCCTTACTTTACCATATCATAGTAGATAAATGTGTACCTTCCAGTACCAAACTTGTTGCCATAATCAACGAGACAACACCCTCTCTGCTCAAGAGTTTGTGGCTAATGGAGCCAGCCGGCCTAGAGTAGCTGAGAGGGAGCATGAGAAGTACAGTACTGCCAACTCCTCACAGCAGTGCCTCTAAGTCATGTTACGGCTCCAGCTAGATATTAGCAGAACTAGCAGGACAGCTGAGAGCCGTCGCTGGTATTGGTGAGTCACCTTTTTGCTAACGGCTCTGCGCCGTCTCTGGTATAGTAGGGGTTAAGGGTCACTCTACTGGTGATCTTCTTGCTTATCTTACTTACTCTTGGTCATCCTCCTTTCAGGACTTCGGTGAGACTATATATATTGCGATAAACATATAGAAAGCCTTTGATCGAGTCTGGCACAAATCTCTAAATCTAATTTCCAAACTACCCTCTTTCGGCTTCTAGACTATCCCTCTATCTGTGTCTTTTCTCTAGTTTCCTTTCTGACCACTCCATAGCTGCAGTTGTGGATGACCATCGCTCACTTCCTCAACCTATTAACTCTGGTATTCGTCGGGGTTCTGTTCTGTCTCCAGTTCTCTTTCTAATATTCATTAATGATCTCCTTAACTGTTCCTCTAGTCCTATCCACCTTACTCTATTCAACTAGTTTTTCACAACAACCTGGCATATAATCAGTCCAAACCTCACGAGACAGGGCCATGACATGCCTATCTTCTGATTTATCAATTATTTCTAATTGGGACAGAGAAAATCTTGTTACTTTCAATGCCTCCATAACTCAATTTCTCCCTCTATCTACCCGTCGTAATCATCCACAAGACTATCAATTACTCTTCAATAATACACAATCAACCCTTAATCTTCTCTCAATATTCTTGGTTTATATTTTTCATCCGATCATTCTTGGAAAGATCATATTACTACTCTTGCAAAAACAGCTTCCCAGAAGTTAGATGTGCTCAACCGTATTTGTGGATTCTTCATCCCAGCACCACTTCTTGCCCTGTATAGGGGCGCAGTGCGCCCATATATCAAGTATTGTTCGCATGTGTGGGGATTTGCCACCCATACCGCATTTCTCGAAAAAGTAGTCAATTTTGTTTTTCCTCATCAACTCACTTCTTCTTTCTAGTTCCCTACAATCTCTTTCTACATGCCGCAGTGTTGCATCTCTTTCCCTCTTCTATCGCTATTACAACAATCAGTGTTCTTCAAAGCTCTTTCAGTGCATACCTCCTCCCTTGCGGTGAGTGTGAGACACCCACCTTTCAACACAGACCCACTCCTATTCTGTCCCGCTCTGCAACCCGAGAAATAGCAAATTTTCTCAGTCTTTCTTGTACTGAACAAGTGAACTCTAGAACTCTCTCCCTCACTTAATCTCTCTTTCATCCTATGACATAAACTGGTTTAAACTTTGTGTGTCGATCCAGGCATTTTAACCCCAACATCCCTTGAATTTGACTCTCTGTCACTCTTTTGGCTTTGAGGGAGACACTTGTTACAGGCAACCTGTCTTATGTCTCCTTCATACAAAAAAATAAATTGCATTAGTTACCCTTCCGTCACAATAACACATTTTGTTCACAGGATATATGATATTTACACCTATTTTCTGATTCTCCAATGTTCAAATGTTCATTATACAAGTAAAATATGCGCATATAGTACCGTGATATAGCTTTGTATGATAAATATATCAAATTATTTCCGAATCAAGCATAAACCAGCTGCACTGGGGACCAGTCAGAAACATGTCTTATCACATTTTACGAGAGAAGTGTCCAAAGAGGTTGCTCCCCCACCACACTTGACAGCACTCTCTATTCCTGTATAAAGTCCAGACACCAGGTCAATAATCACCTTAGGGATTCTACGTAGTCATAGTACTGCCCAGAGTGGCTCTCGGTACACAGAGTAGAATGCCTTCTTGAGATCAACATACACTGCAAGCAGCCCTATTTAAAACTCAAATCGGTACTCAACGAAGACCTGAAGTGCCAGAATCCGGTCAATTGTAGACTTTTTGGGTGTAAACCAGGATTGCTCAGGTTTCTGCTCCTTTAGCAGGTAGCCTCGGATTTGCATCAGTAGAATATGGGCAAAGACCATTCTTGGCACACTGAGCAGTGTGATACCATGATAGATATTGCAGTCCTGTCAGTCTCCTTTCCCTTTCCTATTATTACCACTCTGGCCGATAAGGGTTCCTGTTATCCCACTCTCCTACGTACCTCGTAATTCCTCAATCTGTCTTTTCCTCGAAGCTCCACACATACTCCTCAAGCAAGTTATCTCCATTAAATCCAAGCTTCATTTCTCTTGTACACTCAGACTCCATGTCTCAGCTCCACAAATCACTGTTGGTACAACTATCCCTTGATACATTGCACTTTTAGCTTTCATTCCGAGATTTCCCACCTTCCACTTGCGTCCCATTGCTCCGAAAACTTTCCTTCCCTCACAAACTCTCTGTCTTACCTCCATTCCCACACCTGCGTCCCTGCATATCACTCCTCCTATATATTTAAAACACTCCACGTGTTCCAGTATTTCCCCATCCAGTCGTAATTTTAGATTTACCCTACGAGCATCTGTATTACACACCATCGCTTTACTTTTATTGACATTCACCCTCAGCTTCCTCCTCCCACATAACACCCCAAACTCTTTTGCTACTCGCTGCAGATTCTCCTCAGAATCCGCCACCAGTGCTATGTCATCAGCAAACAGCAACTGATTCAACTCCCAAACATTGCCAACAACTAATAATACAGTAAACTAATGCCTCTATAACTTGAACACTCCTGCCAGTCTCCATTCCCTTTGTACAATGGACCGCTATAGTGCCTTTGACAAAGGTACAATGGTACCATTGATACAACAAAGCAAACATTGAATAGTCTCACCAACCAATCTATTAGCACATATCCACCCTTCTTAATAACCTCCACAGCAATACCATCCATATCTTCTGCTTTACCCACTCTCATTTGTCTCACTGCTTCAGGTGGTGGGCTGACTCTGTCAGAGCGAGAGTTGGTGTCCTCTACTTTCCATAGCCTTTTCCATCTTGTTCTCTTTCTATATTTCTAATGACGTAGGGATGTCGCAACCCCAACGCTCGCCACTGTCTGGTGCAGATAGCTTCCTCTGTGGTGGAGGGGAAAGAACTTCCACCACCATACTCCCTGCAAGGCATAAAAGACGGCTGAAATGGTCAGGGGCGGGGGGCTAGGAATCTTCCTCTCCTTGTAAAATTTACCTACTAGACAAGACAGAGACACGGGCAAGGGAACATGAAAGTGGTCCCGGAACCTAAGAACTGGAACTTTAAATGAGCATGGCTGTGGAATATATAAGAACCGATAGAACATTGGCAGGTTGTTTGAAAGATGAAAGTATGATGTGCTTGCGCTGAGTGAAACAAAGATGAAAGGAGAGGGTGAGGTGGATTTAGGAAATGTGAAAGGTAGAAAGTCTGGAGTAGTTGAGAGAGTCAGAGCGAAAGAGGACGTGGTTATTATTGAGCTGAGAGGGTTTATAAAAGGGGTGGAGAGATGTATCATCAATGCTAATGTGGGTGCGAATACAGTTTAAGGGTGAAAGGTGGGTCTTTGTGAGTGCATATTGGCCAGGAAGTGAAAGGGCGGTAGAGGAGGGGGAGGGGTTTTGGGAAGATATGAGGGATTGTCTACACAAGGGTTTGAGGAAAATGATAATGTGTTAGTTTTAGGGGACCTGAATGCTAGGGTGGGCAACGAATCTGCTGAGGGAGTGATATGTAGTTTTGGTGTGGCTGGTGTAAACGAGAGTGGAGAAAGAATGATTGATTTATGCAGAGAGTGCAGAAAAGGTTTAGACTTGTGAGGGGAGAGGTTGTAGAGAGGGCGTTAATGAATTATGTGGTGGTAACAAGGGAAAGAATAGGTAGACTGCTGGATGTGAATGTGCTGAGAGGTGAGGCTGAGGATATGTCTGACCATTATCTTACGGAGGGAAAGCTGAGAGTGAGGAGTTACAGGAGAATGTGAGACAATCAAGAAGTAAGAGAGGAAATATTAGTTAATGAGATGGAGAAAAGTACAAAAGAGAGGGAGTACCTGAAGAGGCCAAATGAGAAATGGATGGAAGTGAGAGAAATGGAATAGAGAGAAACAGAGTATGAAAGGCAACAGTTTAACCCTTGTCTAGCGGTAGGTTTTGGGCTATTTATGGCATATTCAGGCCCTCCTGAATGATCAATCAAGTATCTGCATGAAAAGAAATGTATTCACCAAAAAACTAGGCGCTACAAGCTTTAAAATGAGACCAGAACGAGCTATGTAGCACTCGTCGTTTTGTTGCAGTGGTACCACCAACATGGGAGTTTAGCGTATAGCGGCATATTTTTTCCAGCTACACTCACTACTGGCTACACTGCCGGCCTCTCGAGAACAGAGGGAGCGTGAGTCATTGGGCGGCGGTAAGCCCTGGGTGTCGGCCGTGTGACCTGCTGCGCTCCCGGCCATTTGCACTCAATTTTAACCCTTTAAAAGCCTTAATAATGCTCCTAACTTGCTGCTTTTTAGATACGGACTTAAGTCGGGCCCCGCTCTTTAAGTTTTAATGAAGGAGTGAAAGTAAGCGTAGAGGAAGTATATGGTAAAAGGAGAGTAGGTGGCAGAGGTATAAGGGAAGCGAGTGGTGAAATGATACGGTGAGAAAGGCAGTTGAGGAGAAGAGACAATGGATTGAGAAGGTTTTGCAGGATGGTAGTGCTGAGGTACAAGGAGAAAAGGAGGGAGGCGAAATGGAAGATTAAAGAAGCGAAGAAAAATGTAAATGAAAGATGGGGTCAAAGATCGAGTGAGAATTTTGAGGAACGTAAGATGTTCTATCTATCCATTTCTGTAACATTCGCGGCTTTTCCTCTACTTTTGCCACTGTGGAACACCATCTCTCTTCTACCAAACCAGACTTACTTATCCTCACCGAAACTCAGTTGTCTAAGGCAACAGACAGCAAACACTTCTCTACTGTATATCCTCCTACTATCTCTATCCTCAATTCAAAGCCAAAGGTGGATGTTGCGTGTACATACGCAACAATCTTACTTGCTCTTCTGTTCCCAACTTTGACTCTTCTGAATTCTCAACTATATGGTCTAAGTTATCTTGTCACTCTCTCACTAAATATATCTGTGCTGTGTATCTCTCCACTAATTCTACTGACTGTCCAAAATTCTTTGACTGTCTTACTTCTAAAGTGGAAAACCTTCTATCAATCTCTCCCTTCTCTGAAATCTCCATCTTAGTAGATTTCAATGTTCACCACCACCTCTCCTCTAATTTCACTGACCAACCTGGTGAATGTGACCACAGCTGTTAAATACAGTACTGTACAGTATATACATAGATGAAATGATCCGAGAATGGAGGACGAGAACAATGAGTGGAGTAGTTAGGTAGGCTGGAGTGAAAATATATAGAGGTAAAGATGTTAATATGCTTATTTAGCCTACAGATAATGCTGCCCTATTGGCAGTAAGTTGCAATGAACTTCATAGACTAGTCACTGACTGACGGTGGGCAAATAGCAGACGTTAATTGTCAATGTAGGGAAAATTAACGTACCAATAACAATATTTAAGAGGAAAACGAATGAAACTATAAAATATAAAGCCAAGTAGCAACATAAGAAGAAGTTTAAATTAAACTGAGAAGTGAGGAATTTGAAAGTGTGAAGGTTTGAAACAGTAGGAAGCTATATTGTGTATAAATATCCGAGAGGAATCACAAATATTGACAGTTAAAAAAAAAAAAATTGGGGGGGGGGAAGGTGCATCTTTTTAGTAAATATGTTTGTTTCTGTGAGTAATGTAACCTGAAGGACAATGTGATGAATACTAAAGTTATGGTCTTTGAGTATGAAGTGAGATTAAATGGTAAGGTAATGGAAAATGTCAGCTCACTAAGTACAGTATGTGAGTGGCATGATGAGTCAGGAGAGAGTTTGAGGGGTGAAGTGCGAAAAAGGGTACAACTGGGGAGGAGGGTTGTAGGTAATAAAATTAATAGACAGTAACCAATGACAGTAATAATAAATAAATAAAAATATAAAGGAGGTCCGTGCCAGAGCAACTCGCCACATTTTCAAAAACAGCGCTCTAGCTGGTTCCCGCTCCGTGAAATTCTTGGGTTATCATCTGGCAAAAAAAAACATCCGACTTTCGTCCTTATAGCAACTGCACATAGGGTTGAGCGTCCCTTGTTTTTGCTGTTTGGCAGACCGTTTATGGGTGTGAATCTGGGTAGACAGAGGGGCCAACTCGCCAACGCGCTCAGCCAATGAGAGCGCGGCTACGACGTGGGGAATTAAATGGCTGCCCGCCCGACCACTCACAGGCGCTGTACGAGACGTGCTTCAGTAGTCACGCTCAAACCGAGTTAGAGTTAACACACGAGTGTATGGTATGTTAACTTTAAACATCAATAACTCAAAACTATACTCGTGGCGAGTTGGCCCCTCTGGCATGGACCTCCTCGTACTATGCTAAAAGCAGTGACAAGGAACAGGGTGACGAGTATGGAAGTAAAGGAATCACTGAATGATACTGATAATGTAGTGTATGGACATTGTAGGAGAGACAAATATCAAGACAGAGAAGGGTGCAAATTAGTTATTTAAGAAATGCATGAGGAAGTACAAGAACAATGTGATGTCTATGTGCTGGAGAGTGTTGAAGAGGAACACCTTGAAATGGAACAATGGAGTTGAGAAATATATGAATGAAAGTGGTGTTGGGTGAAGGAAGGGCAACGACTGACAGATATTAGAAGAGCATGGTGAAGGCATTTCATTCATAGTATATGGCAATATATAGAATATAAACAAATGCCTATAAAGCAAAGTATACTATTTACACCTCTTAGAAGAAAAACAAAATACAAATAAAAAAAACAAAATTGAAAGTCACAGCATTAGGCTACCCTAGACAAGTACAAAATCACTATATAGAATGATGTTTTTGACAATTTCCCATTCAAGTGACATGTGATCATATATGTAAGATATGTTTTGTTCAATGTTTGTTTTTTTGCAAAAATGTATGTTTTTGATTGTTGACTTCATACATTAAGTCAGGCTGGTCCAACTTCTAGAAAACTATGGGCCACTTTAGCATATACCTTTAATGCCGTGGGCCACACACACACAATTTCACTAACACAAACACACAAAGCAAACTGCATGTTTCAAGCTACACCGACACCAGTACTAGGCTAGTTCCTGGTATAGCTAAAACTAAAAGAACTAAACTCATTTTGAGAGGTGGTTAGAAATATGATATGTGAGGCACTTACTAGGTTGCAAAACGGAGGCAAACTGACGGGTGGTGAGTCTGGTGACTCAGACTGGGCCTACTGTCAGGGTTGCCATATTTTGCGGTTTTTCTTTCAAAGATTCAAGGTTAATTTGTGTATAATGTTCGTTAATGTTGCTGGGAAACTAATACAATACGTAGATACACAAATATCGAATATTCAGAATCCAGAATATATTTAGCATTTCCGTTGTTAGATAAGGTAACAGTAATTAATGCTAAGTCACATTTCTCAAGATCTAGCGAGAAATTGATAAATCTGCAACACTGGGCTGTCCAAGAGTGAGACCGAGAGAGAATTAACAGGAAATGAACACGTAGTAAGTAAAGTATCACGATCGGATCAGGATAGAGAGAGAGAGAGAGAGAATTAACAGGAATGAGACTAGTAGTAACGGTTCACATTCGGGTCAGAAGAGAGAGAGAGAGAGACTTCACTAATGTATGAAGACATCATGTACCATACCATTTTAGTGTTATATTTTAAATGAGAATTGAGTGCTTGTGGGCCACAAATAATCAACCCGCGGGCCACCTGTGGCCCGCGGGCCTGTAGCTGGACCAGCCTGCATTAAGTTATCCCATTATTAAACCTTGCAATTTTGAACACTTTGCATGCTACTACTTTCAACAATTTGTTACCATCTCAACTTTTGTCCTATTATAGTCCGAGTCAACCCATGTCCGAAGTAACCCAATGTTACAGTACTGTACTGTACATTTAACTAGCCACTAATGTTCGCTAAACAAAAACAAAAATCCTTAAACCCTTAACTGTCGGCGCGCAACTTATGTCGTGTGAAATAAATATGGACTATGTGGCGGTTCACAACTTATGTTGTGCGCCATTTTCACCACGTAATGTTGCTGAGAGAGAGAGCTGAGCGGTGTGAGGAGCGTAGTAAGCCTATGACCGGCCCCCACCACCGCGGTGGACCAACTGAACTGTATTCTAACTTCCTCCCCCACTTCTCACTCGCTACACAGGGAATTATGTAGGGAAATTACCTAATTACAAGGTTTTTGCACTCGTGTTGCATGATCGTTGCAAGAGAACCAGTGGTCGTACAAGGATGGTTCGGGTATCATTGGAAAGCTCTGTTTATGCCCTTTCAGGGATAGATGCTTGTTTTACGCTCTGGGTCTTATTTAGGCATGAAAATGATCACGTAAACAACCCTATTTAGGGTAAAAAAAAAACGGCTGGGCGCTACGGTCCGCTAGACCGCCTAGCCCGCCAATAAGGTGTTAAATTGCAATAATGTATGAATGAACTGCAATTTGAGTTAACTTAGCCATAACTATTATAGCTGTACTGTAGCTATATATAGTACAGTACTTCTTACAAACTACAAACAAAGTTCATGGAATGCATCACAAGTGCAATTCTGAGTTCCTCAAAAATTTAGTACAGTACCTGTACTTGTAAATTTGTAATTTATTTCAGTGATGGTCAGATAAGACTCTCATGCCCCTTTCCCACTGGTGAGACAAGTCACGATTTTCGTCGCCGATGCCTTCGTTTTGTCAAATTCGCAAGAATACGTGCGACCTTCACGATTTCGACCGTTACAAACAGATGACAAATTATACTGGGCGAAGATGTCGCCGATGTCGGCGACGCAATCGCCGACATCAGCGATGTTATACATCGGGGAAGTGAGCGATGTTTCGCCAATGAACCTCTGCGAGGCATTTTTTTAAGGCACTAATTCTTGCGATTCATCGTCGATCATCGGCGTTGGCATCGCACATACGTCGGCGAGATCGGCGAGGTGTGCGCAGCTGAGCGCAGCTGAGCGAATGTAACGTGAATGTGCTAATTGCAGAGTGGAATTAGCATATCACCCAAACTAATGGGCCGAACGTCATAAAATATGAAAACTAATGGGGTTAACCATGAGGAAGAAAGGGGACCAGAAAAATGACCCATCTCCCCCTAATTCGGAGGTTGGCAATGCTTCGCCGGAGACATTTTTCTATCAAATAATGTACAAATTTAGCTTGCTCTCAAAACAAAAAATATATGTGTTGGTTCGCTACGGCTCACCAGGAAAATATTGAAACCTGGATGGGGGTAAAAGTCTTAAAACAGTAGGCTGAACGGGGCCGAACGGATACAAGGCAAAGAGAGAGGGAGAGAAATAGAAATAAAAACAAAAACGAGGAGAGAGAGAGAGAAAGAGTAAACTAAAAAAAGCGAGGTGGGCTCAATTGTTAAGCCGTAACTCAAACATTGAGCCCACCTGCTGTTTGTTGTTTTCTCTTTCTCTCCCTCTCCTCG
The DNA here is from genome assembly GCA_032716605.1 of Paralithodes platypus. Taxonomy (NCBI): domain Eukaryota; kingdom Metazoa; phylum Arthropoda; class Malacostraca; order Decapoda; family Lithodidae; genus Paralithodes; species Paralithodes platypus. The sequence continues at coordinate 53,730,185 of CM064497.1, read as the reverse complement.
TTTTTTTATTTGATTTCTATTTCTCTCCTTCTCTCTTTGCCTTGTATCCGTTCGGCCCCGTTCAGCCTACTGTTTTAAGACGTTTATCCCCATCCAGGTGTCGATTTCTTCCTGGCGAGCGATAGGGAGCCAGCATTGTATGGAGAAATCCGGCTTCGCCGGAGACATTTTTCTATCAAAAAATATACAAATTTAGCTTACTCTCAAAACAAAAAAATATATATATATATCCGCTGAACATGATGGCGGTGTTTAGATTATTCTATCATCATTATTGGATTTTATAGAAATAAATCTATAACGATAGTTTTTCGCTTTTATAGAATCCATTCCGCAGCAAAATATTAACTCTGTCTGTTTTCACCAATAATAACTGCTTTTTATATTTTTTTGTTTTCATGAACGGCAAGAGGAAAGGTTATTCTATAAGATTTCATCAACAACAACAACAAAAATAACAATATGTGGAATTTCACCGTAGGTGAACGCATATCATCAGTCTGCCCGTATTTGCCCTAACTCTCAGTCGGTTTTCACCCATAATAATTATTTTTTATAATGTTTTGTTTTCATGAACGGCAAGAGGAAATGTTATTCTATAAGATTTCATCAACAACAACAACAAAAATAACAATATGTGGAATTTCACCGTAGGTGAAAGATATCTCAGCCTAATAAAAAAAATTTACCCACCTGCCGAAGGTGCTCTTTGGCATCGTCGATGTTCCCGGAACATCTGAGAGCATCGGCCGAAGGTGCTCTTTGGCATCGTCGATGTTCCCGGAACATCTGAGAGTATCGGCGACGGTGAGTATGGGTGAGTATCCATGCAGCGTTGCAAAGTTTTTTTTGTGCGAAACCATCCGCGATGTCTCGCCGATGTCGCAGATGATCGCAGAAACCCTTCGGCGATGCTCGACGATGCTTGCGAGGGTAACCGATCATCGTGAGTACTCGTCCAAAATTTTGAACTGTGCGAACATTGTGCGACGGCCCGCGAGGGCCCTTGCGAGGCCTGAGAGGCCTTGAGAGTCAAACAATTTTTTATGAGAGGTGTTGAGACATGTCACGAATGTGCCAATTTATTGGTTTCGGCGAAGAAAATCGTGACTTGCCTCACCAGTGGGAAAGGGGCATTACTAATCCCAGGCTCCCAAAGAGTGGAGAATGTGTGTGTGTGAAGAGAGGTGAAAGCATGCATTTTCTATGTATGCAATAATAATAGTATATACATTATATACATATATATAAAAATACACATATTCATATGTTTTCACATACACATTATCTGCTACATAGGCACCTATGTGTTGAATATATATGTTATACCATGTTTTTACTTGGGTTGTATTGACTTATTAGGTAGGTTCTTAGTTGACTAGAGAAGATGAGAACACCAAGAACACAAACACGAAGGTGATAGAGGACAGCCTACTATAACACAGAGTACAAACATAGGTTATTCTTAGTCACAAAATCACATGGTTAGAGGTGCAATGTTATGTAAGACAGGGATAGGTTTTAAATAGCAGCACGATCGAGGATCCTCTAGGCGTCTCAATGGGAAGATACAGGCAGCTTCTGAAGATCTCTGAAGATGTTGCTGTCTGGTATTCCCTACGACTTCCTGATCTGTGGGGGTGGTATCATGGGATTAAAGTAAGGAGCCGTTTTACCAGTGTCTTACCCTCTCTCTCACCATCCAGACCTAGACTTCAGCAGGTAGGTGAAGACTTCTTTGTAGATCTCTGAAGACTGTAGAGGTGAGGGTCTTACATGAAAACGAGCCGTTACACCAGTGTCTTATGCTCTCGTATCATGGGATTACAGTAAGGAGCCGTTTCACCAGTGTCGTATGCTCTCTCTTACAATCCAGACCTAGACATCTATGCGAGTCTCTAGAGGAACTTATATGAAGGAATCTTGTGATTGTTACGAATACAAGCCGTTACACCAGTGTCTTGCGCTCTCGTATCATAAGGACAAAATAGGGAGTTTTTACACCAGTGTCTTACGGCCTCCACTACAAGCCCTGACTGAGAAGGAAGCCGTTGCACCAGTGTCTTACGCTCTTCCAACCAACCTTTCTATGTTTGTGGGTTTAATAAAACTAAAGCGCTTGCTCCGTGTTGCATACTCGAATTATAGTTAAGTCCCGTACCAAGGCAATGTAAAAATGTTAGGTGGTCACCAGAGTTGTCTACCAAACGTACGAACAAATCCAAGGTACCTTCGAGAAATGCGTCGTGTAGTTCCACCAGTGTCTTACTCCATCAAGGCAATTTCTCGGTAAAGATAATCCCAAGTCTTCCAGATAACTATCAGCCAGTGCCTTTAAGTGTATCTTTCCAACTGTACCGCTTCTGGATTGTGCTGGGGATGTCTTACCAATTCCGTCGTTCCTTCCGGCTGCGCATCTCGGGTCTATAAGGGCGATTGTGCACGGAGGAGGGTGTGTGTCAACGGCGGTAGCCCTTCTTGAAATTCGCACCACGGCGGTGGCGAGTCTCCGGGCAAGATGGGCTCGTGGTGGTTTGAGGTTTATGGAAGGTTTTCTCTCCTGGATGTTGTTGTCGGCCTTCTTTGGTTTTGCTGGTGGTGTTGGAGGTTAACCTCACAGTTAGGTCTTTTCTCCTGGTGTCGGGGGAAGTGGCAAGGTGATGGTGGTGACCCGAGCCTGATGGGGTGAGGAGACTCTTGCGTCCTCTTGTCTCGGGGGCATGGTGACAGGAGTTACTTTTGTACTGGTGCTTCCATCTCCTCTTTTGTTTGTCTACCCCATCTCAATAGACAAACAGTAAAATATTCCAATGTTTATATTTTCATGTTGCTTGTGGGTTTCGCTGTGTTATTGTTTGTTTTTTATGCTAAAGGGAGCGGGCACCAGGATGATGGCCAGCTGTTTTGTTGCTGTCATATACTGTAAACTTTTGTCAAGGTACTTTTTTTTAAGGAACTAAATAAAAGCTACCAGACAGATTATTTGGGTGCTGTGTGTTTGGCTCATTTTGAGTTTGTGAGTTACTCTATGAACATATATATAGATATGTGTGTATATCTCACAGAATTTGACAGAAAATTTAGTCAGCTAAAGGAACAGAAAATGTCAATACCAGAAATTGTACTTGCAATGCAACTTTTGTATGGTGCAGGTTTGGATTGCAATGACAAGAAATTGTTCTGATGGCACTGGATTATGACAAGGATAATTTATTCTTTCAGATGAAATGTGGTCTAAAGAAATACTGGAATAATGGAAATGACACCCACATACACAATGTGTATAAATATAACAAAGATTAGCAGTAAGCCTGAACTAGTAGATGTGGTGGAAGATGTTAATGCTTTGATAAATGCCCATGCTTCCTGGAGACCTAAGATAAATGGATATTTTTCACAGCAAAGTCTGTATAAATCTCAGTCATCTGGTTGGAGATGGGATAATGCTGCAGCTGAGGGACCGAAGGAAGGTAATCCCACAAGTATAGGATTTGTGATTCAACTACATACTATGCCTCTAACTGTCCTCAAAAGAAGGAAATTAAATCCTATGTTGGAAGTAATACTAAAACCATGGAAACTATCAATCTATCTATTATTTACCGGATGCCTTACTCCCCTTAATGAGGGTGGCCATACACAAAAGGCCCCCAAGTGGACCTATCCCCTGTAAGAGGGACAACCAATGCCATTTACTGAAAGACTTACAGGATTGACCACTCAATTTAGGACCAGTCCGACCCCGAGGCTCTCTTATGTATCTGTTTAGCACTACATTTCTACAGTGGTGTTTGGCTAGTCCATCCATTAACCTGCTTCACCCTTATGTAAGCAGTACCAATTTGTATCAGGTTTACTCCCTTAGACAGGTTGCCGACCAAGGCTGACGAGTCCCATCCACCCAGATTTTTATAAGGTTGTCTCCCCTAGATGGGTTGCCGACCAAGGTTAACGAGTCCCATCCACCCGAAATATGGAAACACTTGTTTCTCAAAATCTGGAGGAAAAACATAATTGTTCTAGTTTAACACCGGGTCGAAACCATCAATATATTACTTAGGCTTACTGTACATGTTAATTAGTATATTATGTACTTCATTGGCATATATGTCCAAACCGTCAGCAATTCATTATAATATACAGTACTCCCTAAATCACTAAACAAAATCGAAGGATGTAATATCGGGGCTACGGTCGTCATGTTTACATAAGTCGAACGCTCGCGGTTTAGTTTTTGTTTTTGTTTTATTCTGATATTTGCCCCTTGCTGTCAATATATATGATGACAATAAATCATGGGGGTGGGGGGGGGCGCAGGTGAGGGCCCTCAACCTATTTTTGTATCCCACGGCAGTCAAAATTGCCGGGAACGTGTTCACGAGGGAGGGAGCGAATATGTTTTGTTGCTTTGGCGTCTTAAGATTGATGGATAATGGGTTTTTTTACAATATCCGACGGGTTTCATAAAACAACACACTTATAAATAACCAAAACACGGTCAAAAAATAGATAATACATGTATTATCTTGTAGGCCTACGTTACTACTGAATGAAGCACTGTTCACGCTACAATAACTAAAGTTACACTAAAATAAAGCTCCTTTGCACTAATGTGGGAGGATTATGTGTTTTAGATCATAAAAAAGTAATTGACCAAATATTTTGTTTACATGGCGATGACTCTGCAGACGATGTACGCTAAACGCTATTTTCACCAATATATACTGTATATTAATTATTAGTTATCTTCGCTACTTGAATGCATGAAAATATAATATGTATTTTTCTAAACCTTTGTACGTATTAAAACCGAGTAATTAACGTTAATATCAATATTTCACAGTCAATCTCTAGAATTACGTGGAGCTAAGACCCTCCGCGGAGGTAGGTAGGCCCCGCGGAGGGGGTGACCCCCATATACTTCCATATACATGGGCAAGAGCTTCAGCAGGGATCAGTACTCTACTAGGGAAGGATTTCTCCCCGTAAGGTGGGCAGCAACTGATCACTGGTAATAAATATTCCTCCTACCAACGGCACTAGAGCCTGACACCTGCCATAGTAGGAGGCTTATAATTGAATCGCTAGCACCGACTCTAGAAAAGCCCAAAGACCCCACTCCAAGGGATCTGCCAGGGAGTGCGGAAGGAGAGAAATAATAGGAGAGTGGAAGAAGAGAAAACATGACCTTTATGTAAGAGGTCTGGGACCATTAAGTGGACCCCTCACTGGCAACTGGAAGAGGAGGGGTGGCACCCTCACCCAGAAAATGAAGAAGAGAGGCCACCCTCCACCCTGCAATGCCTCCCAGATCATGGAGATAAAAAAAAAAACACATCACAAACAAGGCGGTCCGCACTGGAGGGGGGAGGGGGGGGGGGTCATGGTATACAACTAGGTTTTGTTACAGTATAGGGATGGGAATACCTGGAGTTGGTTCAGTCATGTGGAGTGTATAGCAAGTAAGAGAATAACTAAAGAGTGTATGATAGTGAGGTGGTTAGGTAGAGAGGAAGAGGCAGACCAAGAATGAGGTGGAAGGATGGAGTTGAGAAATATATGAGTGATAGGTGTGTTGAGTGGGAGGATGAACGCCGACTGATACAGGACATAAGTGCATGGATGTGATTCATTCATGGGCACCCCCTTGGTGACAAGTCCGTCTGGCAATAGATACCCCCTCCATTGCGGCGAGAACGAAGCACCCGCTTTCAACACTGTCACACTCCTAGTTTGTCCAGCTCTTTAACCCAAGGAACTAGTAATGTTAATCAGTCTTTCTTTTATTCAACAAGTTAACTCTGGAACTCTCACCTTCAATTAATCTTTCTCTCATCCTATGACTTTATTGACTTAAACTGTTTTAAATTTCGTGTGTCCAGGCATTTTGACCCCAACATCCCTTGAATTGGGCTCTGTCACTCATTTGGCTTTGGGGGAGACACTGGTTACAGGTAGCCTGCCTTTTGCTTCCTTCATATAAATAAACGAAACAAATAAAAATAAATATGGATGTGGCAGACATACATTATTATTTATACTGTACAATAAAGGTAGTAAAGTAAGCGACATAATGTAAGCAGTTATTCTTCTTATGCTGCATATCATAATAGTTTCACCACATTTGTCAGCTCTGTTTTTGTACTGCTGTCCTACACGAAAACACTTCTTGGTCAAATAAATATATACTTCGTTGTTACAGCGGTTATTGTGACGCTTTTGTATAGTTGTGGGTGTTTGTGTTGGCGTGGATGTGTGTGTTTGTGTGAGTGAGTGTATGTGTGTTGTAAGTGTTTGTGTTGGCGTAGATATGTGTGTTTGTGTGTTGTTGTTGTTTTTTTTTTTTGCGGGGGAGAGATTGTTGACTTGTCTGTGTCAATTATGTGTGTGTGTGTGTGTGTTTACATTAAGGATGGTGTTAATAGCGTTTGTTTTTTGTGGAATAATTCACATTCTATCAACTAATGTTTAATTGGTTTGACGTATACATATAAACATTAACTTTTTGTTTAACATTTCCATCCTCTTAAAGTTCAAACTGACGTGCACATTTATGTATAACTTCTATGAGCAGATATTTTAGGTATCACTGAAAAGAGTATCTCCTGTATTTTTCTTATGGTACATAGAAATGTGTTGCTTGTTGAATAATCATAATAATTTTAGTTTCAGTATTTTATTTTCATACGCTAGTGCACATGTAAACACACTATCTATGGCCAGATGCCTTACTCCCCTTTATGAGGGTGGCGATACACAAAACGCCCCCAAGCGGACCTGTCCTACGTGAGAAAGACCAGGTAGTTCAAGGACTTAGAGGATTGACCACTCAACTTAGGGTTCGTCCAGTTCTGAGCCCCTGTGTGTATATTTATAGCATTACGTTTTCAACAGTGGGTGGTGGCTAGTCATTCATCCAATCTGCTTTACCCTAAGGTGAGTAGTAAGGATATGTATAAGGGTTGCTCCCCTAGACGGGTTGCCGACCAAGGCTGACGAGTCCCATCCACCCGGATAACAGTCTCCTCTAGATGGGTTGCCGACCAATATTGTCCCATTCACTCAAAACAAACGCATGCATTTTAAGTACCCAATCATACATACACACATGGATCGGGTTAACAGAGCTGTCTTAGGCGCTGTATGCTGACTGCTAGGTCGAAGGTTCGAGTTCACCAGGATCCTAAAGTTTTTTTTGGCTATCACGATGGAGATTATTGTATCGTGGTCCCTCCCTATCCAAGCTGCTCAACTATCAGTGTGTGGTACTCTACATATACTTCTCATCAGTCCATCTGCATACGTACTAGGGTGGGATTTCGGCACATAACGATCGCCAAATGTCGCAGGTGACCTCGTTGTTTAAGGGGAGGTATTTAGTTTGTTCCCTAGACCTCCATCAAGCTTAAAATGACACCCCCTTGAGTCCCTTTCAAGACAAATTTGTAAATTTTTCGGTAGAAAAATGTCCCGGCCGAAGGCCGGTTCCTCTTAAATTACAGGCTCGCTATCGCTCGCCAGGATAAAACCGACACCTGAATTGCACGAAAGGTCTTAATATGGGGTGAAAGTTCTTAAAATCGCTAAACTAATGGGGCAAACGTTTTATAATATCAAAAGCAATTGGGCTAAACATGGGGGAGAAAGGGGTCAAGAAAAAAATCCCTCAAGTGGAGATCTCCCCTTAAGGTGAAATAAGGATTGTACTGTACCAAGGTTAAGAAAAACTCTGTAGATGTTCAACCTCATGTCTGCAAGTGAGCGATAAACCTACCATTATTATTACACACACATACACATTTACGAGTAATTTCTGGGATGATCCGGTTGTACTGGTTGTGATGAGTGGTATGGTGGTGGTGGTGGTGAAGATGTGATGACTGTGGTGATATGATTATTATCGTAGTGATGAGTGGTATGGTGGTGATGATGGTGAAGGTGTGATGACTGGTGATATGATTATTATCGTTGTGATGAGTGGTGCGGTGGGGAAGATGTGATGACTATGGTGATATGATTATTATCGTTGTGATGAGTGGTATGGTGGTGGTGGTGGTGGTGGTGAAGATGTGATGACTGTGTGGTGATAGGATTATTATCGTTGTGATGAGTGGTATGGTGGTGTTGAAGGTGTGATGACTGTGTGGTGATAGGATTATTATCGTTGTGATGAGTGGTATGGTGGTGGTGGTGAAGGTGTGATGACTGTGTGGTGATATGATTATTATCGTTATGATGAGTGGTATGGTGGTAGTGGTGGTAAAGGTGTGATGACTGTGTGGTGATATGATTATTATCGTTGTGATGAGTGGTATGGTGGTGGTGAAGGTGTGGTGATATGATTATTATCGTTGTGATGAGTGGTATGGTGGTGATGATGGTGAAGTGTGATGACTGTGTGGTGATATGATTATTATCGTTGTGATGAGTGGTATGGCGGTGGTGAAGATGTGATGACTGTGGTGATATGATTATTATCGTTGTGATGAGTGGTATGGTGGTGGTGGTGGTGGTGAAGATGTGATGACTGTGTTGTGATAGGATTATTATCGTTGTGATGAGTGATATGGTGGTGTTGAAGGTGTGATAACTGTGTGGTGATAGGATTATTATCGTTGTGATAAGTGGTATGGTGGTGGTGGTGAAGGTGTGATGACTGTGGTGATATGATTATTATCGTTGTGATGAGTGGTATGGTGGTAGTGGTGGTAAAGGTGTGATGACTGTGTGGTGATATGATTATTATCGTTGTGATGAGTGGTATGGTGATGGTGGTGGAGGTGTAATGACTGTGTGGTGTTATCATTATTATTGTTGTGATGAGTGGTATGGTGATGGTGGTGGAGGTGTGATGACTGTGTGGTGATATGATTATTATTATCGTTGTGATGAGTGGTATGGTGGTGGTGGTGGTGAAGGTGTGATGATTGTGTGGTGATATGATTATTATCGTTGTGATGAGAGGTATGGTGGTGGTGGTGGTGGTGAAAGTGCAATGACTGTGTGGTGATATGATTATTATCGTTGTGATGAGTGGTATGGTGGTGGTGAAGGTGTGATGACTGTGGTGATATGATTATTATCGTTGTGATGAGTGGTATGGTGGTGATGATGGTGAAGGTGTGATGACTGTGTGGTGATATGATTATTATCGTTGTGATGAGTGGTATGGTGGTGGCCACGTGGCGGTGGTGAAGATGTGATGACTGTGGTGATATGATTATTATCGTTGTGATGAGTGGTATGGTGGTGGTGGTGGTGGTGAAGATGTGATGACGGTGTGGTGATAGGATTATTATCGTTGTGATGAGTGGTATGGTGGTGGTGGAGGTGTGATGACTGTGTGGTGATATCATTATTATCGTTGTGATGAGTGGTATGGTGATGGTGATGAAGGTGTGATGACTGTGGTGATATTATTATCGTTGTGATGAGTGGTATGGTGGTGGTGGAGGTTTGATGATTATTTCGTCTATTATATGAATGTAAAGTTTATTGATCTCTTGCAAACTTGTTAATGTAATCCAAACAATGCCACTTCCTCATTCTCCTCGTCCTCATAATAAGGTGAGACGGGTTATTTTTCTCGACCTCCTTTCTTCCTCGTGTTTAGCCCCATTAGTTTACAGATTTTAAGATGTTTGCCCCATTAGTTTATCGATTATATGACCTTTCGCCCCATTTATTTGTCAATATTAAGATCTTTCGTGCTATTTAGGTGTCTATTGTTTTACTGGCGAACCCTTCCCCCTCATATGTATATCAGCTTGTAGCCGACATTACCGTATAACAGTCACCAACCCCGAAGGAGTCTTTAACATAATTTGTGTGTGAATTGATTAGCGTGTGAAATAAGTCACTAACCAGCAAGTATTTATAAATGTTTATATATTGTGAGCCTTAAGCCGGTCTCACACGAGCGCTTTTTCCCTCAACATTTATCCTCAACCTTGGTCTGGCAGCTTATGGGGTCAACATTTGAAATATTTCGGTCACCTAAATTCATCTACCATCAGTCTAGTCTCCGATACCAGTGTAAAATATTCAAGACATGTTGCCAGAAAAATGTTGATCATCGAATGTTGACTATAAAAGCTCTCGTGTGATACCGGCTTTAGTCTCTTGTAACTCAGGGAGAGCTGGACCAAAGGACTATACATGTTTTACTGGTTCACGTTTCCAAGTGGTAGAAATATCCCTACGTTCGCTAAAGTCCTTTTTGAATTTTGAGAAATTAGGGCTTAGTCTTTCTAGATTAGTCAGAAATTAATCGACTTAGGGGAGATGGCCATTTTTTTCTTTTTCTATGAATTCAATTATTCCTTTATTTCTTAGTTTCTTCGCTAGACCTCAATCAAGCTTAGAAAAACACCCGCTAGACCCCCCTTCAAGATATATTTGTACATTTTTCAGTAGAAAAATGTCCTGGCCGAAGGCCGGTTCCTTTTAAAATATCAGGCTCGCTATCGCTCACCAGGAAAAAATTGACACCTAAATGGCACAAAAGGTCTTAAAATTGACAACGAAATAGGGTGAAAGGTGTTAATATCGCCAAACTAATGGGCCGAACGTCTTATAATCTCAAAACAAATGGGGCTTAACACGAGGGATAATGGGGACCAGAAAACCCCCCCATCTCCCCTTAAGAATGTGTCGCAGTGTGTAGAGCGTGTAGATATAATATACATAATGGAAGTAATGCAGTAAGAAACTAAATGTAAAACAGCTAGGCTCGTTATGCTGCATAGAGCAGGGGTGTCAAACATGCGGCCCGCGGGCCGCATGCGGCCCCCCTCCCTCTAGCATGCGGCCCGCAAACCAGGTTGGCCAAGTAGTGTAAAATATTGTATTTTTATACTAGACATAATTATTATTTCTTAAATATATTATATGTTGGTACTAGCCTATATTAACTTAAGTTCTTATTCTAGGAAGTATGTGTGAGAGTAAGAAGCTTAAAGGAGATTAAATACTCTTTCACTCTGAGACATTCTTCTTAAGCTGAATAAAATCGTCAACGGGTTTATGATATGCTCAATTCGGGGCCAGTGAGACGGTTCTTGCAATCATGGTCAGTATGAGGCCCAAAGCTACGTAGATTTTACACACCTAACTATAACTAACTAACTAACTAACTAACTCCTCTCTCTCTCTCTCTCCTCTTCCTTTAGTCCATTTACTTCTCATTATCAATTATTTTAATACAGTGACGACAGCCAGATGATTGTATTCACATTATGAAGGACCTCAGAGAGAGAGAGGAGACAAAAAAATATAATACAAGTCTAAGATAATCTTAATTCAAACAATGACTTTAAAGAATGTGGAAAACCCATCCAAACAATAAGCAATATAATAGTTTACTCATACTTCTGAATTGTATACTCTCTCGCTCTCTTTCCTCTGTCTGTCTCTCTCTCTCTCTCTCTCTCACACACACATACTGTGTCTGCCTGTCTGCCTCTGTCTTTTTCTCCCTCTCTGTCTGTCTGGTCTGGTCTCTCTCTCTGGGGTCCTTCCTAAATTGAACAAAATCACCTGGCGGTCGTCACTGTATTAAAATAGTTGATAATGAGAAGTAAATAGAATAAAGGAAGAGAGAGAAAGAGAGAGAGAGAGAGAGAGATAGGTCACTGGTCTATCTCCTCCTGTATTAACAAATTACGCCTGATAAGTCTTGGGAAAATGGCAAACCAGTGTCGTCAATCCATGATCAGTTAGGGATCTTCGTAAATTAGAGCGACAGGTGGCACAGTTGCCGTAAATTCATATTTAAATAATATATTTGTACGTGTTTTGAATATTTTCTGAAATTGTTAAATCTGGATAATATGAAGCATTTATTTTAATGTATATTAGGACGGGTGGAGGCATTACCGGTATATTATGTTTGGCCTGTTACATTAACCCCTTCTGTACCGGCAACGTCTTTTTAACTAATTTTGCTACTATTTGACGATTTTATTCAGTTTCAAAAGGGCCTCCAGCAATGATAGGCTTCGAACAATCTCACTAATTCCTTTATACTACCACAGATCCTTCTTAAATTGCACAAAATCCTCTAAACATAGCTACAATAAAATATAAAAGACGTCGCCGGTACAGAAGGGGTTAATGCGGCCCTACAATATTGTACCGTGTAAAATTTGGCCCGCCAGAGCAAATGAGTTTGACACCCCTGACATAGAATAATAGTGTCACCACATCTATCGGCTCAGTTATAGTCTTTCTGTCCTCAGTCTGGCATAACAGGAATGCATAGTTTGGCTAAATAAACGAAAAGTTAGGATGATGTTGCAGAGTATATTATAGTTGCAAGTGCTAGTGTGTGTGTGTGTGTGTGTGTTAACAAATGTTATATTTGTGTTTAAGTTTCAAAATCATAAGCCTTTTGTGGGACAGATCAACTTTAATAAGTAGTTTTCATCCGGTAATTGTATTAATCCACATTTGCTCCCCACCTCCCACTCTGCTTCCACACATACAGGGAACAATGAACTCAACGAATATACCGAATATACCGACAATCTGTTGGTAATCCTCAATAATTGTTCTGCGACAATCAAAGCTCAGGTCATGGAATCCAGTTTTCTGTAAATGTACTTCATCTGACTTTTATTTACCAAATTTAATATTATCTTATTTATAGCCAACACAAAATAATACACTTAATTATTAATGTTAAGACATCATCACACATACAAGAGTCGGTGCCCGAGTCCAACACGAGTGAACGATGGGTGACACTCTTCGTGACTCTGGCAAGAACCAGCCCGAGTAGGTCACTGTTCCCGATTCATCAAGAGTCAACAAGAGTCGGTACGTGTTCATCCAAGAGTCAGTACCAGTCACGGAGAGTCAACAAGAGTCACGAAGAGTAACACGAACCCAACACGAGTTGAGGAAATTTTAAAAATAACGGTCAAATTCCAGGGTACGAAAACAAAGTCAACAAGAGTGTAACAAGAGTCAACAAGAGTGTAACAAAAGCCAACAAGAGTGTGACAAGAGTCACGAAGAGTGCCGTCATCTGGGGTGTCATCGGACAATGTACCGGCATGTATGTATGTATATACTCATGCACACTCAGTAGCTGGGGATGGCCGACTCAAGATAGACCGAACAGAAACAACATTTAAAGTTCCAATTTTTATGGTTTGGTACCACTTTCGCGTTCCCTCACCCTTTTCTGTCTCGTCTAGTAGATGAAATTGTGGAAAGGGGAGGAGGATTCCTAGCCTACCATTCCCAGATGGAAAAGTAGGACAGTAAAATAGAAAGATAGAAAATAGTAAGTAAAAAGTATATAGTACAAATCTATAGAAAAAATATATAAAGAAAAGAAATAGCGCTAAAAATTTCATAAATTGTGGCACACATTATCGCTTGCTTAGACCGAATGACCTCTTCCCCTCTATCAATCTACTGTATTTATCTTCTGTATCTAATTATCTTCCTTATTAATGAACAGAATTATTTGTTGTTTCATGTTTTTTTTAATCATCATTTAGTTTATAATGCTATAGAATGGACAAAAATACTATCCTACCATTACATTAATAATTATTATGAAAAAACCCCAACAAATCATAGCATTCCCCCTATCTTTCATATAAGGCTGAACGCATGATTCCGACACCTTATATTATCATAGAGTATAGGCTTATTTCATAATTCGCACATTTTACGCTCACTTAGACCTAATGACCTTCGATCTTTATCTCGATTATCTAATTATCTCCCTTATTAATGGACAGAATTATATGTTGTTTGATGTAATTTTAATAATTGTTTAGTTTCTAATGCTATGGAAGTGAACAAAATAATGACCTACCATTACAGTAATAATTATTATGACAAAAGAATATAATATAAATTTCCCCCCGTCTTTTATTCAAGCCGATCCCGGCTATTGACAATTTATCGTTTCAAAAATGTAAGTCTCTGTTTCATAACAAACTTATTTTTGCTTACGTTATCGATCGCTTTCACCAGGGTCCATAGAATATAGGGTCAACCCATGCGCAGGTACCTGTGAATGAGTGACGTCACAGTCCCCACGCTCTGCCTGAACCCCTCATATAAGACATCTTGTTTTTGTGATATATTGAACTATGCGTGTATATAGAATCTTATTTAATGTTGCAGGACAAAAGAAAACATTAAAATATATCAAGCTTAGTATATTTTACAATTAAATGTGCATAAATATGAGGTAATATATTATGGATGATAGCGAGCATACCAATGAATAACATATAGGCTATAGGCTACACCAAGAAAGTGCTTACATTAACTTCATATGAGAGAGAGAGAGAGTGGGAGTGGTTGATACCTGATTAGGGGCTACTTATTCCTAAGGAAGGGCATATTATAATGTCATTAGTGAAGGAACGGACACACACACAAACACGCACACAGACTTGTGTTTGTGTGTGTGGACAAGCGGTGATGTGTGTGTGTGTGTTGATCTAAGTGAAAATCTGTGAGTGTATGTGTGTATAGGATAGTGGGAATGAGTGTTTGTGTATGCGTATCTTGCTCACCTTTATCATGACAAAAGGACTGCATTTTACAAACCATGTGTGGTAAACTATCAATGGAAGTTAAATATTACTAAGCTATAATGAATCAAATAAAATCAATCTAAATGAAAACTACTCTATATCTAAATTAAATTCAATCTGAAATAAGCTAATTTATATCCAAAGGTCTCACATAATAATTGTATATATAGGGTAAGGTTATAAGGGTTAATATTAGCCAGGAATTAACTCACCAATAGTTCCACGTGGCAATGAGGCAAGGGAGAACGTTTTATCCAATATGGCGGTGGACAATGGGGAACGAGACTTCGGTCCCAAGACTCGAGTCAAGTTAAAGAAAGAATAAATGATTACATGGGAATGGACATGAATAATATGCTTATCTATCAGTCAGTCATGGTGTGGATGAGAGCGTCGTGATGGTGTAGCTGTGTGTATTGCTGTATGTGTATTGTGATTACAGGCACAAAAGCTCGATCAACTGAGGGCGGAAATTTAGATGTTAACTGGTTGGTGTTCGTGAAGGCTCTGGCGTACCTCAAAAGCACACCTTGCTGCCTTGGCAAACCGCCAGGAGCCCAAATTATCGTACCGCATTTAGGTTGCTCTATACGATAAATTATATTAATATATACGATAAATTCATATATACTACATAAGACCATGGCAATATTGCTTAATAGCATATTAGGCCTTTTATAACTTAACTTATTTACAATCTTATAATATACGATCTACTCGTCCTACGTCGTGCTGTAGGAGCGATCGTGACGTCACAGAGACATACGAGATCACAAAATAGTCATATTCTATCGTATTTATACGATAGACTCCCCCCACAAAAAAGACCTGAACCCCACCTTAAATCTAAAGTTGCCCAGAGGCTATCTTCTGACGCCACAAGTCGACGGCGCCAGCAGCAGCGCGTCTGGGACGCGTCTCGGTCCGAGAATGATCACCATCAGTAAGAGGTGAGTCGTTCCTTTGAGAATCCTCGGACCCAGCAATAACAGGTGGAGCCTCAGATTGCAAATGCGGAATCGAGCTCCAAAGCATACAAACGTGCGATAGGACGAACACCCGCTCTACAGAGTCTGCCCCCTTGTATACCTCCAATACGCGGCCTAATTTCCAGTATAAACGAGGACTATCTTCTTTAATTAAAACAACTTCGCCAACTGTAGGTGCCGTTGGTCTACCAGAGGGAGTAACACTCCTTTCCCTCAATGCTAGCAGATATTCACTAATCCACCGTTTCCTAAAATCCTCGATTATCCTGGATATATACTGGTATCTCTTAGACACCGCTACCTCAGAGTACAACGAGGGATCCTCTAACTCTACTATGGATTGGAAATCAGATGGAAACGCAGTCAATGGTTTCCCATATAGCAAGTGAGCTGGCGTTAATGGTAGTGGTTCTTGCAGGTCGGTGTACACATATGTAAGCGGGCGATCATTCACGACTGCCTCTATCTCTGTGAGGACTGTCGTCAACTCACTCTTCTTTAATAGAGCACGTCCTACAACCGCTCTGAGTCCTGACTTTACTATGCCGACACACCGTTCCCACATTCCACCAAACCAAGGTGCCTTAACTGGAATGAACCTCCATTCGCACTTCTTCTCTCCCAAAAAAGTGATGATAGTAGGATCACTACTCATATCCTTTAGATATTTTGATGCTTGGACATAAGTGGGAGCATTGTCGCTAAGAATGAGTTGAAGGAATGAACGACGGGCACAAAACCGTCTGAACGCCAGCATAAATTCTTCGCTAGACATATTATCACATAGTTCTAGGTGTACCGCTCGAGATGTCGCACAGGTAAACAATAATATATAAACCTTCTCACTCTCCCTCGTCTTCAATGCCCCTGTGTAATCTAATCCTACCGCTTGGAAAGGTTCTACGTGCTTTACACGGCATTCAGGTAGGGGTGGAGCTGGTCCAGTTGCATACGGTTTACCCTTTAGTCTCTGGCATATTACAAATTTTCGTACTACGCGTCGAGCTACTTGTCGAACCCTGGGTATCCACCATGTGAGACGTCAATTGGATATAATATGACATACCCTGTAGTGTTTTACTTCCCTATGTGCACGTATGATCAATAGATCAGTAACGTGATGTCTTGTTGGCATAAGTATAGGTCGGTTTGTGCCGTCTAGTACACCCGACCACTTCAGGCGACCCTCACACCTGATGAGGCCATTGTCTAGGTGCAACCTTAGTTGACGCACTATATTAGGCATTATTCTTAGTCTTATTCGAGCCTTTCAAGGATTCTAATTCATTGGAAAAGGTTTCTACTTGAACCCATTTGATCAAAGTTACTTCAGCTGCTTTAAATTCACGAGCATCAATGTTGTGACCCCTGTTGCAGAGTTGGCCCGTTACTTTAAGCTTGAGATTGGATACATATCGCAACACCCAAGCTACAACTCTGACTAGTTTATTAGTCACCGAATCTTGCCCACCTTATGATAGGACCCGGTGGCTCATTTGGTTGGGCTGTAACTGCCACTGTTTCCAGTGGCAGAAGTCCCTCACCAACAGCATGCCAAATCGTCCATTCACTTTCATGGAGCAGCCACTTTGGACCATGCCACCACAATTCGGACTTCATTAACTGGCTAGCCGTTATACCCCTAGTTATGAGATCACTAGGGTTTTCTTTTGTATTTACATAATGATAAGCAACGTCTGGCAAAAGGGCTCTAATCTCATCTACCCTATTCCGCACATAAACTGCCAGAGACTTCTTGCTATGTATCCAGTTGAGTGCGACCTGACTATCGCACCATACATGAACGATTTCAATATTTAATTCGCTCTCGTATGCTGCGCGTACATGTTGCACCAGATGTGCTAATAGCAGCATGGCAGTCAATTCCATTTTAGGGATAGTTACCTTTTTAACCGGGGCTACCTTGGCCCGGGCAGTAACTAAATATGCCCCAAATGAAGTAACAACATATATGGCTACCCCGTATGCCGTGGCGCTAGCATCGCAAAACGTGTGTAACGTAACGTCACCGAACGCCGCCACTTTACGAGGTATAGGTTTAGTACATAGGATGGCACATTCATTCAACAACAATGTCCCTTGGTCATTCAGGTCCTCGGGCAAACTGTCATCCCATCCTAATTTACGTCTCCAAACTTCCTGCATTAGAATCCTAGCTCTTATGGTAACAGGTAATGCTGGACCCAAAGGATAAAAAAATTGCGCAACTTTGCTCAACAGACTTCTTTTGGTGTGCGGTCCTGTCTGCTGAGCAAAGGACCTTGTTTGAAAAGTTAGTATGTCATGTTTAGTTTGCCAGATCATCCCCAAATTTCTGGACTTTTCCTGGTTAAGAGATGCCTATCTCACTGTTCTTCCAGGGTAAACTAACTTTATATTGCTTGTCTGAGGCACAGTACCACACAGACTCGTCAAACCTTTGTAGCGCAACTTCCGAGTCATAATCAGTTTCCATAGGATTAATGCCTATGTGATCCAATCTCCACAGTCGTTCCAGGTCGAACTCGGCAGCCATCTTAGGGTCACTAGGTTGGGAATCCTCCCTTCCCAACTCCTCTGCCGCGGTTACATTGACTCTATATATCGAGACCGTGTCAACCAGGACCTTTGACTGTGTAGTATGCACCTTTCCGCTCATGCAGTATCCAAATTTAGTGGGGAATAAAAATACACTACACATCTTTTTAAATCCAGGGTATACTACTTCATAATAATGATCCACACCAAGTAGAACATGCACCTCACTCTGATTTCCCATGGGATCTGACAAGTTAACCCCCTTGCTACGTAATGCGTGTTCCACCTTCTTCACACCCACAGATACATATTCTGGTAGGGTGTCTACTACGATACAAGTCATAAAGTACCGGTTTTTACGATAGAAATATGAAATCTCCGCTATCTCGTAGTCTTGTTTATCAGTAACCCCTGTGAAGCCCTGTAATCGAAGAGTCTCAGCCCCTACGATTCGGTGCTTCAGTCCCACTAGTACGGACCTCTTTATAAAGGAACGTTGAGACCCTTGATCTAGAAGTACCCGACAAACTTTGTTACTGTCATTACCTTCCATGGGAATCTGTATTGTGGGCAATATAGTGGTGTCTTGCGTGCTACCTAGTGCCACAGTTGTAGTACCCTCATTTTTGACGTCTTTGACTTTATCTGCAGTAGGACACAACTTATCAAAGTGATGTCCTTTGCAGTGCCGACAGGGCCTTAAGTATGTAGCAGTACATTGTCCCTGCTTACCATGTTCCCCACTTAGACAACCTACACATAGCTTCAATCTTTTTGCCTGTGCTAGTTTTGTCTCATTTGTTGGGTATTTTATGCAGAAACTCCATTTATGTTTGTTGTTACATAGCTTACATAGAATCTGAGCAGGTTTCTTATATGCACCCTCTTTCTTTTCTTTAGTCCCCACTGTCATGCTTATTGTTCCCCTCTTCTCCACATTCTCACTCCCTCCCGACACATACATTCTCCCTTTGTTCAACTGTAGATTATTGATCTCCTTACTGAACTGAGTTTTGAATTCCCCCAGCTCAAATGATCTTACCTTATCAAGTATTGCCATAGGAAGCTTCTGACGCAAGATAATGACTATCATTTCCTGCATGGTAAGCCCTAGGGTGTCTAGCGATCGAGTATGGCACTCCATATTTGCCCTGAAGTTTGTCAACTCATCAACCTTATACTGTGGTTCTGCGAGCCCCAACAAGGCAATGACATGGGCCATCCTCAACTGCTCTCTATTCCCGTATGTGGACTCTAATAAGTGTACCGCTTCAAGATAACTACCACCCACTACTGCAAAACCCTCTATTAAATGTAAGGCCTCTCCTTCCATTTGTCCCTTCAGATAGTGAAACTTGCGGACATCATCCAAAGAGGATTCATGAACCGTAGATCGAAATACGTCCCAAAAATCTAACCACTCAGTTAACTTGCCCCCAAATGTAGGAAGATTGAGCTTTGGGAGGTGTACAGTATATTTTGGGTCAGCCCTTCTATGGGCCTCATTATCGCCTCCCTTCTTACTCGCGACAGCACGCTGTAATAGGTACTTCTCTCTAAAGACAGGTTCGTCATAGAGGGCGCGATTATCACACTCTGTAACTATCTCTTCCTCCTCTATCATGTCAGCCACAATCACCTCACTCAGAGCCGTAATACGACCGTGGGTAGCTTGAACGTTTTCTAATCTAGCCTCCAATTCCTCTAGTTCGGCAGTAGTGATGAAAGTGTTGACGTCCACAATTAGCCTATTTAATACTCCCCGAAGTCCTGCCCTTTGATTTTTAGGGGCTTTGATCAGCACCCCACTAGACGGTGTCTCTTTATCGTTTTTATTCATTTTGCATGCGAGCCTATAGGCTATGTATCTAAATGTTACGTTACAAAGACAACGGCAAATTAATAGTCTAGTTAAGAGACGCCAACCGGCGGACTTCTATGTTATGGAGAAAAAATAGTACACTAAATAGCAATACCTACTAATGGATCATATTGAACAAGAAAAAATGTTAGGTCAGGTCATATGTCACAGGAAGTCTGAAATGGAAAAGAAAATTATTGGGGAAAGATGATGGGTGGGATGCAGGACTTAGGCAGGCGCAATGATACAACCCCGGCGTCCCTCTCTAGCCAACGCTTCGTTAGCCCTACAATCTTGTCATACAGGACTTGATTGGTGTCTAAGTCGAGGTGGACACCATCCTGGTCAAGGTCTCGGATGCTGAGTGTGAAAGAAACAAAGCGGTGCTTCGTTTCTATTAACCGACACCTCAGGGCGCGGTTAACAGAATTTTTTATAGCTTGATAATCCGCCGCTGAGAACCCTCGGACTCTCGTCCGGCTCTCAATTGCCACGATCTTGCAGCTTCCTCCGGACTCACGCTCCAGATCCAGCGCCACCTCTTTGATAGCGTCAGCTAACTCGCGGGGTACTGTACCGGGGCGTATATCATTGCCACCTATAAACAAAAAGATCATATGCGGCCTAAACCGAACCACTTGCCCCCACTGGGGGGAGGCTTTCAGGGTGTCAACGGTTGCTCCCGGTACCCCGAAGTAGGTCAGCCAGAAAGTTCTTTCCCCCTCCGACGCCCGATACGACTCAGTACCTCTGTCAGCTGCCCTTAGCCTAGTTGCATATGAATGCCCTACTATGGCTATTCGCTGAGGTACCGGCGCCTGAGGTACAGGGAGATAGCCAAGCCCCACCCCTCCGGGGTCCTTGCTCCTGCATCCCTGGGCTAATCCCTTGCTCATTGCCTAAGAAGAATCCCCTACTGGTAGCTAAATCCCGGGTCTGGGCACCAATGTGGTAAACTATCAATGGAAGTTAAATATTACTAAGCTATAATGAATCAAATCAAATCAATCTAAATGAAAACTACTCTATATCTAAATTGAATTCAATCTGAAACAAGCTAATTTATATCCAAAGGTCTCACATAATAAATGTATATATAGGGTAAGGTTATAAGGGTTAATATTAGCCAGGAATTAACTCACCAATAGTTCCACGTGACAATGAGGCAAGGGAGAACGTTTTATCCAATATGGCGGTGGACAATGGGGAACGAGACTTCGGTCCCAAGACTCGAGTCAAGTTAAAGAAAGAATAAATTATTACATGGGAATGGACATGAATAATATGCTTATCTATCAGTCAGTCATGGTGTGGATGAGAGCGTCGTGATGGTGTAGCTGTGTGCATTGTGATTACAGGCACAAAAGCTCGATCAACTCAGGGTGGAAATTTAGATGTTAACTGGTTGGTGTTCGTGAAGGCTCTGGCGTACCTCAAAAGCACACCTTGCTGCCTTGGCAAACTGCCAGGAGCCCAAATAATCGTACCGCATTTAGGTTACTCTATACGATAAATTATATTAATATATACGATAAATTCATATATACTACATAAGACCATGGCAATATTGCTTAATAGCATATTAGGCCTTTTATAACTTAACTTATTTACAATCTTATAATATACGATCTACTCGTCCTACGTCGTGCTGTAGGAGCGATCGTGACGTCACAGAGACATACGAGATCACAAAATAGTCATATTCTATCGTATTTATACGATACCATGAGTGTGTGTGTTGAATTCTAGCTTGTCAATGTTAAGCTGATAAATATTTTTAATGCCCTATGAATTTTCCGCCAAGTAGAAGGGACACACACACATACTTAAGCACCCGTCACACCTAGCCGATTTTAGGCCAAGACTGTCCGCGACCTAAGGGTCGTGGACAGTCTTTGTCTACGTCGCCGCGCATCATGGGCCGTCGCCAACCTAACAAACACGTCGGGATTGGTCTTCACATACCCCCTCAAAAGTTCTACAAGCGAAATATTTGAAATCAAGTCGGCGTGGAGTGAGGTCATAAAAATGGGACGGGAAGGGGACTGGAGGCTGATGGCGTGTGACGGCGCTTGGCGGTGCTTGACGGCGATTGACGACGCTTGACGGGAAACGGTAGGCGTCAGTGCGGCGGCACACGGCACCATAAATGATAAGTGGATAAGTGGATTATCGCCACGTTTGGCTTTCTCAAGGACCACATCGTGCGGCAGAGTGGTCGTCAGAATAGCCAGGTAAAAATTGTTTTAATTAGTTTTGCATGTCTCGATTATTTTAAAGTGTTTGACACTGACCAGCCACGTGTGGACAAATTAATTATGTTTGTGGAGACTCATTGTGCATACCACAGGTTTCTGACCTGACCTGGTTGTGGTATCTGCCGTTTGTTATTCCTTTCGTGATTTCATTATTGTATTGATTTACTTATTAATTTAATATCTTTATATATATATTTTGTAATTAATTTATTCATGTACTTAGGTTAATATTGCTATATTGATTTATATAAGGTATTTAGTAATTATTTATATTTTATTTATTATATATGTATGTATTTTTTGATTGATGACTTTCTTTATTTCATTATTGTATTACTTTATTTAGTTATTGAATATGTTATATATACTGTATATGTATATATAACGTAAATCATTTGTTTATGCATACATTATTCATGCAGTGGATGAATGAAACAAGCCATATAATATATATATATATTGAGAATATATCACAAATACACGTGAGCCACTACATGTTTCTAGTCTCTCAGTGGGGATCGAACCATCGACCATCAGAACGATAGGCGACGCTTAATCAATTACACCACGGCATTCTAGACTGCCGTGGTGTAATTGATTAAGCGTCGGCTATCGTTTTGATGGTCGGTGGTTCGATCCCCACTGAGAGACTAGAAACATATATATATATATATATATATATATATATATATATATATATATATATATATATATATATATGTTTATAATAGTACATATCAATACTAATAATGACAATTTCAGGCTCATATAGCTGTCACCGGTTGCCAGGAACCGCAGTGTTATGGCTAGTCGTAGGCCAGGGTCGAGTGCCTTCCGGTAAAAAGTATCGTTCTTTTCAATGCGGTGCGCCACACGTCCTAGTACCTCCCGGAAGACTGCAACATCCATCCGCAGGTAGTTTCTGTAGGCTGGCCCATCCTCCTGGGCGAGTTCCTTCAGTAGCTGCTCATAAATACCAAAGGTTTTCCTACAGAGAAGCCAGTTCCGGACCCACATGCGAGGGGTTCTATTCTCCCTCCTTCTTTTCCTCAACAGCAGCTTGTAGATGGCTATATTTGTCAGTAGGTAGTCATTTTCCCGATTTAACTGAACCTGGAGTAAGCGTAGATGTCGTATCGGGTTCCTGGGGACTGTGGTGAACATGGCTGCGTGCAACCGTTACGGTGGCTGAAGGTATACTGATGAGGCCCGCCCTTTGGTGTACCTTTTATATACCACACCTTGAGTTCGGTCGCCGTCGTTCGGGGTCATGCGGACCGGGGTCACCGTCCATACTAAAGGGGTCGCCGCTCATCGGCACAGTAATGAATATTGACGCCGCCCTAACTCCTGTCGACGCCGTTCGTCGGGTCATTGTCGACGCACTACGCCGCAGATCGGCACTCCAGCGGCGACCTAAAACTCACATTCAGTCCGGCATGGGCGCCGGTCTACCCCGTCAGGTCGCCGTCAGGCGGCGTGGCCATCCATACTGCGTCCCATCCAAAACTCACCCCCCCATATCCTTAAGCTCTCCGCCGAAGGTCGGCACTCCTGACCACGACTCAAGGTCGTAGTCAGTCGTGGCTCAAATCGGCATGGTGTGACGCCTGCTTTATGCACACTCACTCACACACACACACACACACACACACACACTCACGCACGCACATACACTTACGCACACTCACTAACACACACACACACACACATGCATTTTACAAACTCATGTGTGTGTGTGGGTTGGGGTTAGTTTCTAGCTTGTCAATGTTAAGCTGAATATTTTTCCTAACGTCATACACACAGTCACACACACGTACTACATTTTATAAACTGTGTGTGCATGTGTGTGTGTGGGTTGGGGATAATTCTAGCTTGTCAATGTTAAGCAGAATAGTTTTTCTAAAGTCATACACACACACACGCACTGCATTTTACAAACTGTGTGTGTGTGTGTGTGCGCGCGCGCTTTTGAATTCTACCTTGCCCATGTTAAGCTGATGATTGTTTCTACTGTCATATTACCAGCTGCCAAATTATCACACCCACATTAGAATTAGAATTAAAACAGCAAGCTACAAGGGCTATGTATTCATTGATTAGTAAATGCAGAAAATTTAATTTACCAGTTGATATACACCTGGAATTGTTTAAAGCAATACCTTACCTTTGGATACCTTTGGATGTGTTCGCCGCTCCTCTAGCGGCACCAAGGAGCGCGACGCCCATCGTTATGGGTGGTGATTTGGTGCAGTAGACTGTTTGAAGCGACAGCTCGCTCCCTTGCGAGGATGGGCTCGTCTGGCACTTTTTGCAGTTCGACATCTAGGGCTCTCTTGAAGTTGTCTAACGAGATGTCCCTCATGTCTCTTACTCGCCGTGGGAGTTTGTTGAAGAGACGTGGGCCTCTGTGTGATAACCAGCCCTCTCGCAGAGAGCCCATAGCACCCCTGTTATTCATCCGGGGGATTTCGCATTCCCAGCCTCTCCTATCACTGAATTTCATGACTATCGGAGTATGTAGGTTTGGTACTAAACCCTCTGCGATTTTCCATGTGTATCTTATTAGGTAACGTTCTCTTCTACGTTCTAGTGAGTACAGATTCAGTGCTCTTAAACGCTCCCAATAGTGTAGATGTTTTATCGAACTTATATGCGAAGTGAAATTTCTTTGTACACTCTCTACGTCATTTATTTCACCTGCTTTGTATGGGGATGTTAATATGCTACAGTATTCAAGCCGCGGTAGCACTAGAGATTTGAAGAGCGTTATCATAGGCAATTCACCGCGTGTTTTAAAAGTACGCAGAATCCAACCCGTTAGACGTTTCGCAGCCGCCACTTTGACCTGGTTATGTACTTTGAAACCCATATTTTCAGACATTAATACCCCAAGGTCTTTCACACTGTCTTTCCGTTCTATTATGTGGTTAGATTCTGTTAAGTAATTTGTAATTTCTTTAACACCATTATTATCTCCGTACCGTATTAATTGGAATTTTTCCTCATTGAATTGCATGTTGTTTTATCTGGTCCACTGGAACACTACATTCATGTCTTCCTGGTTAGACCAGTTATGTTGTACTGTATGCTGCTGAGGTATGGGGACATTATGTTATTAGAAAATTAGAACAGCTTCATTTGAGGGTTTTAAAGCATACATTACATGTTCATAAGTATACTAGTAATGACATGTTGTATGGTGAACTTGGTGAATATCCTATAGACATAAATATTAAGTGTTCAATGATCGGTTACTGGGTGAGATTAATTACTGGTAAAACAAGTACGGTAAGTTAAGTTATATAATGTACAAGTGTTAGTTACATTTGGATCAGGTTGGTGTTTATACTTCACCTTGGTTGAATTGTGTTAAAAGTATTTGTAATGACTGTGGGATGTCTGGAGTCTGGTTGTCACACAATGTAATAACCCCAGCCTGGTTCAGATTGGCAATAGAACAACAGCTTAAAGATCAACGGATAACAAAATGGAATAGTAATTTGTCAAGTAGGGCCATTTGTAGTAGCTATAGAACTTATACATTTGTCTTCAGTATGGTGGATTAACTTGTGAAATTGGATAAGGGAGAGAGACTAGCTATAAGTAAACTGAGAGCCAGTAATAATAAATTACCAGTTAAAACTGGTAGACACAGAAATATTGATAGAGAAGACAGGGTATGTACTAAATATAATGAGAATGTGGTGCGGGACGAATATCATTTGTTGTTTATATGTCAAAATGAGGATATTGTACAGTTAAGGAATAGATATATTTCTCATTACTACAGGCATAACCCAACACAGTATAAATATATACTGTTAATGAATAATACTAACTTAAAATGTATGAAGAATCTGTCACCTCTTCTCAAAAGAACGTTTACTATGTATAGATAGATCAAGTCTTAGGACATTTAATATAGTTTGCTTAAGATGTAACAGTGTATTTACGTGTACGCTAATTTAGTTAGCAAAGGCATATTGTACATGTGTAGCATGTAAGGGGCTGTGCTCCATACTTTTGTAAAAGTCTGAGCAAAATAAACTCAATTCAATTCACACACACACACACACACACTGCTCAATTCCTGTAAACTACAAATAGGTAAATACACACACACACACACACACACACACACACATGTTAGTCCAAAATACTGGGAACTGGGAATATCCATTACGATACTTGTCTAAGTAAAATGGATTGATTATAAAGTAACTAAGACAGGACAACACGAGCGCTGCTCAATTCCTGTAAACTACAAATAGGCAAATAGGTAAATACACACACACACACATTGTAATTGTCTCAACTTCTGATGTTGTTAGTTAAGCCTTTGAGTACCAGCTACATGTGTTATATTGTATTCTAGCTAGGATATATTAATACGATATTATGCAGCTTCGGAAGGATCTACGGTGGTTAAAAAGGTTGGTTGAGATAGTTAGAAGCCATATTATTGCTAGAGGTCCTTCCTAATCTGAATACAATGGTCTAATAGTGGCTACACTATAAAGAAAAGGACATCACCGGTACTTTATGGGTTAACTGTATAGTAACTAACATCATTGTTTTTATGCTATATATTTCAAGATAGGTATCTTAGCATTCATAATTCCAAATCATTATCATACCACACACAACTAGAATTATAAAACATCCGCTTTGTTTCACCTGTATGTTCGTGATTGAGTTCTCAAAGTGAATGAACTGACCGACCTCCCACTGACCCCTAGCCTCTGTCCCCACTGTGGGGAGAATGACGTCATGCGTGAAAGACAGCGCGTTTTCTTTGAGCGGTGGGTTGACCCTATATTCTCTGGACCCTGGCTTTCACTTCTCACTAAAGAATCGGGAACATAATGTTTTTTTTGTTTTAATCGACTTGTCATTTTGCTCATTATGTATTAGTGGTAGGCTATAATCAGTTTATTTAGCCCATCAAATCAGAAATTATTCTCAGATTCCATAGAGACCAAATAACAAATATAAAAGCTGATAAATAAGGGAGATAGCTAGATACAGATGGAAATGAATACAGTAGATAGTAATATAAGTAATAGAGAGAGAGAAAGCAGATGACAGGGAACATTATAATACGAAATGTACACACATAACACTAGCGGTCTCTGTTTTCTAAAGGGTCACCGAAGTTACGATATTTTCGATCTGTTTTCTAAAGGGTCTTTACAATTTCGATGTTTTCATATTGTTAAATATGGTTTAATTATTATGTTCTCTCCACTATCCAACTTTACTCCTGCCAGCAATAATAAAATAAATTTTTATAAAAAATTAGGACGTGCATGCATATCCGACAAGACATTGTAATAAACTCCAAGTGCCACGAGGTAGATTATCATTGTTCCAGAAAACTTTTCGATATAAAGGATCATGTATTTGGAACAACCTAACGGATTCAATCGATGCAAAGTCATTTAATGCCTACAAAACTAAATTAAAATTGTATTTATTAAATAATGATCTGTGAATCCTTTAAAGTTAATTAAATATCAAGGACAATAGTTGATTATGCATATATGCCTACGTGTTGTATAATACGACGTACAGTCGTGGCCGAGAGTTTCTGAGAGGTCTTTGGTATTGTAATGGGGTTGCTGTGGTGAACTGTTTGAAAAGGTGTTTGTGTCTCATAATCAGAATACTTGATTCACTAGTTAACGCTCACGGTCTTTTGTTATCGGTTGATGGTGTTCAGTTGTTCCCGACTACAGCTGTGCATGTACAGTCGTGGGCGGGACCTTGTTAGCCATTTATACAAACATTTTTGAAACACTTGAACCATTTTGATTGTATACTGAACATGTATTGTAGGTGAGTTGATGGACTTCCCTAATTAAATTAGCCTATATATTTTTGCTAGTTTAGAAAGGAATTGTACGGGAATCGAATCGAGGGCACGACTGTATATTGTGAATGTCATGTACAGTACAGTATGTGTACGCCCTGGGACATTGGTCTGGGCCTGATATAAACTCTTGAACAATAAAACGTAACAATGAAAAGCAAGTACTATGTAAAGAACTGATGAAATTGCTCTATTAAATTCGAGGGCCGGGATTTGTGTCCTGGAGCGTGCTGGTATTGACAATGACGGGGGAGTGTGGGGCAGGAGGCATGGATTTCTGCGGCATATTGTTTGGGTTATCATCAAACTATTATTAGTGAGCGCAAGGAATGTATAAGGTTTTGCGTTCATTTGCTTTTATAGCTGTTGTGTGTATGTGGTAATGTATTTTATTCGGTAAATGGACACGTGTGTAACTATGAATGTTATTTGGGAGTTTGTCTGAATTAATAAATAATGTGAGTGTGTGCGTATGATTGTAAATGTGCAGTGTTATATTTATAAAAGTTCAGTGTCTGTTTATGGTCTGGTCTGCATGCAATTAAGCATGTACTATGTGTACATGTGTGTGATAGTTTGAATGTGTGTATGTGTGTGGGATGCGGATATGTAGATGTGTGTTTATGTTTAGGTATTTTTGGATTTATGTAAGTATACTATTTACTTATACCGCAGATACTTCTGCTAGTTAAAATTATAATATGTTTCTGTATACTTGGGTTTGGGTGCATATCTCTTTTGTTTTCTTCATTCGCCACTACTTCCAATTTTGTAGTTAGTATAGTAGTATTTCAGGACATATATACCAATAGGTATCAAGTCCTCTTTGTTATGTGATAACCTTTTAACACAACTTATTCTTATATTATGTATATTTGTCATATAACAATAAAACTATTTGAATTTGAATTTAAACTCGATTAATGAAATTAACAAACACATGTGGCAGTCCGGGGATTCGAACCCAGGACGCTCACACCGAAAATCAACACACTTATGCATTGCACCACGAAGACAGTTAAAGAATGCTGCACAAGCCTACAATTTATTATGCAGTTTCGAATCCTGCATACCAATCTTAGCATGTCATTGTACAATCATTCCAACTTCACTATCGGAGGCTATGCATAGGTGAATGGAAATAGTAATTAATGGGGCGCTTAACCCTAGGGAAGGCCTCTCGATAAACTACTACTGAACCAGAATTAATTATTGTGTTCTCTCCACTAACCAACTTTACTCCTAAACTCGATTAATGAAATTAACAAACACATGTGGCAGTCCGGGGATTCGAACCCAGGACGCTCACACCGAAAATCAACACACTTATGCATTGCACCACAAAGACAGTTAAAGAATGCTGCACAAGCCTATGATTTAATATGCAGTTTCGAATCCTGCATACCAATCTTAGCATGTATAATCATTCCAACTGCACTATTATATTTTGAAGAAGTTGGGTCACAAGCAAGTCACAAAGAGTTATGCAGAGTTCAAGAAGAGTCAAGACAAGTCAGGAAGAGTCAACAAGAGTCAACACATGTTGACACGAGTCTACACGTATGTCCTTCGGACTCGTGACTGGGACAAGAAATTTCATGCAGGTTTGACTTTTCTAGGCCACATCACGAGTACCCAGGACACACCCCGATACCAACAGTACTCACACGAGTGTAACATGAGTCACGAAGAGTATGCCAGTCATTGCCGAAAATGGAAATGTCATCACTCATATATGTGTGATGATGGCTTTATCATATACAGTATTTTGTAAGTATGTCACAGATATATTTTTCATTACCAACTTTATTATTACGGTAAATATAAATTATAAACACTAATTATTAACACTAGGGCAAGGGATTGTTATGCAATAGTGGGTAGCCATATTATAGCAAATTATCTAGTGTAAAAGTAAAGGAATGTTATGTCATAGCCCGCATTTGTCAGTTAGATAAAATAGGACTTCAGAGGCTATCAACCCTATTGGATCATTAACCCATGAAACGTGATTGGTCTCACGGAAAGCTTACCATAGAGAACGCGATAGGCCTCACGGAAGCAAGACCATAAAAAAAGCCTTCCAAAACATCCCAGGGGCTATCAAAACAAAGGAATTTGTCTCTAGGTGAGATAATTCCCCTCTAGTACTCATCCATGTGTTTCCCACACACCCCCTTCCCCACCTTATTCCCCCCTCCTCAATTATCACCTATTTTTCCTCATATTTTCATCATTTATCGGTTATTTTTATCTCCCGCGATAATGTAGCATAAGTGGGTTGCATAAAAGATAGTTATATAACACCCAGACACCGCCCGCTCGCCTCGGTTACCTCACAGACAGCGAGAGGGGAGGGTTGGCTGTTGCTCACTCTCGCCTGAGATTATGACCGGGTGGCCAATATATACGTTTTTCACCACCCAAATGCTTTTCAAACTTATTTTAGCACTCTTGAAGGTTCTTATATACATCATATATGTAAAATAAAAGCATATTAAATACAAAAAATTCTCTATATCGTAAATATAACTAATTCTGTCAGAATCCAAGGCTAGAAATTCACAAATAAGTACCCTTGGCCCTAGGGTATTTTTGTGTTTAATGGGTTAAGTCAGCACACTGTAAGTCAAGAATATTGTCAGGACTGGAGCCCCTTTTCGAGAACTCCAATCCCTTGCAATTGTTAGGAAAGGTAATTCTTTACAACTGCGCCTTCTCTCAACCCCCTTCCCCCCACCATGCAACCCCCTACAATCCACGTTTTAATATTTGTATTAGACTAACTTGACTTAACTAACCTAAACTAACCTAGTAGGCTAAAAATTATGACAATCTACTAACCTTTACCTAACAGTTGCTAACCATTTCAAAACAGTTGCTAACCATTACCTAACTGTGTAAGCATGGACAGGTGACCCCTACTAACCAGAGAGGAGGTGAACAACAGCAGCAGTGGAAGAGACCTGCAGGTGTACGAGGCACCAAGCATGTCAATGATTCTAAATTTAAAGGGACGCAAATAACAGCTGATAAAATTATATAAATAGGAAATGTTGATTCAAACAGCAGTACCTTAGATATTATTTATTGTGTTCAAAGTGAACTTAATGTTGAAAATGTAAAATGTTCAGAACTTGAATCATAATATGAAAGAGAATGGAAGTCTTTCAGAGTAACTGTAGCACTAAATGAAGAAGATGAATTGTTACATCCAGAGTGTTGGCCAACAAATGTAACTGTACGGAAGTAGTATAGTTCTAAGTCACAACAGAATGGTTAAAATAGTATCATATAATTGCAACTCTATTGGAAATAATATCGAGACAGTTAAGGTATTGACTAATGAATATGATATTATTTTATTACAGGAAATAATGTTACTGAAGCAAGATGTTCAATTTTTAAAAACAATAAACGAATAATTTGATGGTATAGTATGTGTTGAGGATTGAAGTAATGAAGGTATATTAGAAGGACGTCCTTCAAAGGGGGTTGCAGTTTTGTGGAACAAATCCCTCGGTAATTTAATTGATCCTGTTTACGGTAATGACAGAATATTAGGATTTTTAATAAGGAATGAAGCTGTACAGATTTTACTTGTTAATGTTATATAGTCCAATTGCTTACTTAACCAATTTATTCCATACTTACATATTTACATGAATTACTCATTATTTTAATCACTTTACTTTAATTCCTATTATAATAACTTAACATAGATATAATCTTCATTGTATTCTTGTATTATAATCACCTATTATATTCAACAGGAAACTAGAGTGTATTCTTCTGACCTCTCAGACAGGGGTACCCCCATGGGAACCATACTTTGGTCAGCATATTAGATCCTCCCTATATCATGTGATCAGGGCATGGCTATCATGTGCCTGGGATGTGTATATGGTGTGCATGATGAATTTAAACCACACCCCTTTTTTGTTACCTTATCAGGTAGTGGATGGAAGTTCTGTAAGATACCTAATGTATGGTATTACGCCATTTAGAGGGCGTATCCCGAGGTTATATAAGTCGTGGATAACGGTATTTGGCATTCAGAGAAGTGACCCCCCCCCCCCTTTGTACCAACAAAGGGGTCCGAGTGCCAGTCGTAATAGTGGTTGCCAGACGTTATACTTGCCTTATTTAATCTTGAGTATTTTATAGTATATTCTGAATAAGTTCTAAGTTGACATTCAATAAATTTGATGTGAAGTTTATTCAAGTTTCAGTTCCCTTTCTGTTATATCTTTAAGGTCTGATACTATTCTATATACATTTAATAATTATCCTCTCTAGACTAATGAGAGAGTGGTGGCAGCTTTCATTGGGTTATAGACAAGTTATAAATAGCATCACTTATTACGGCTGCTGCGCATGTTGGCAAATATTGGCGAATCTGGCAGTCTTGGCAGAGGTACAGGCTGTTTACTCAACCTTCGCCGGCGTGACCTTCGAGTTCGGCTCATGAATGTCCAGCGACTTCTTGTGATCCTATTGACTTCAACTGCGGCAGGGATTCTTCAAATGACGGAGGACCTCCCAGTACTGGACGTACATTGGAGGATTGTTTTTGGGTGGAAGACGCTGTAGTGACGAGATTGTATCGAGCATATCCAACTTCGGAGTGTGGGACACCCTCGTCGTGCCTCTCAGCGCATACCAGACCCGCGCATCGCCCCTCACGCCCTCAGTCTTGGTAAGGGTGTGATTGACAGAGGATTTATCATCGCTGGTAGCTGACGCATTGATGAGGTATCGTGTTTCATCTGACTTGGAGGCCTTAAGTGATTACACGTTAAATTATTCCAATCATTGAATCAAGTTTTTCAGTCTATAATTTATTGTGGGTTTAACTTTTCACTTTTCTTTTGATCTAAATTGTGCAAAATAATTACGCTGAAGTTTTAGAATGTATCATTGTGTTTTTCTTATGTGAATTATTATGCAGGGATATATAGAAAGTGTTTTTCTTCTTTTGTCTATTGGAGAATTGATTTTTATTACATGTTTTTCAATTGAAGATTCTCTATGTCATTTAAACGGAAATTCTTGTAAGTTTGGGGACACATAATCGTGTATTTTCTACTCTCGATCTTTCTTGCAGTTTTCATCAGATCGGTTTATCACCGGAATCGAGACAATATACGGCATTTAATTCTCCCTCCGGTACTTTTGAATATAAAAGATTGCCAATGGGCCTTAAAAACTCACCTGTGATTTTTCAGAGATTAATGAATAATATTTTGGCGTGATTGATCGGCTATAATGTTTATGTATATATAGACGATATTATAATTTTTTCTAGAACAATAGAGGAACATCTTAGTGCATTGAGAAATATGCTTTCTAAATTGAAGGAGGCAGGTTTGAAAATTTATATCAGTAAATGTGATTTTTTTTAAAAGAAACTATAAATTTTGGGTAATGAATTAACTCTGGACGGGGTTAATACCACTGCCCAGTTAACCATTTCTATCACTAATTTTCCAACGCCCACTACCGTTAAACAGTTACGGCAATTTCTGGGGTTGTCCGGTTATTACCGGGCTTTTATAAGGGATTATGCGGCAA
The DNA here is from genome assembly GCA_032716605.1 of Paralithodes platypus. Classification (NCBI taxonomy): domain Eukaryota; kingdom Metazoa; phylum Arthropoda; class Malacostraca; order Decapoda; family Lithodidae; genus Paralithodes; species Paralithodes platypus. Next base: position 53,696,523 of record CM064497.1, on the reverse strand, counting down.
TTGTGAAGCCTTTGTATATTTTACTTAAGAAAGATGCTACGTTTGTGTTGGGAGTTGAACAAGAGGTATCTTTTACTGAGTTGAAAGCCAGCTTGACATCACGACCAACCCTTGCCTTCCCTGATTTTAAGAAACCTTTCTTTATTAATTCTGATGTGTCATATACTGGGTTTGGGGCTGTTCATATGCAGTACAATGATAGGGATCTCTTACGACCGTTAGGTTTCGCTAGTCGTTCTTTAAAACCAGCAGAACAGAATTATTGTGTTACCGACTTAGAAGGTGCAGCGCTAATTTGGGCGTTAAATACTTTTCGTGAGGTGATGTATGGTTATGAGGTAACTGTTTGGATGGACCAAAAGCCTCTCATTAAATTGTTTATCTTGTTCGATGATAAACTTCTCACGGGTAGACATGCCAGGTGGAAGTTGACTTTAGCATCGTACAATCCTACGTTATTGTACGTTGAAGGCAAGCTCAACACAGTTGCTGATGCTTTATCAAGAAATCCTGTTTGTTTAACACTCACGGAGCGGCTAGGTCGGTAACTTCTACTACCTGGCAAGCGGGTGGTTTTACCCTAAACGACCTTCTTTCCGTGCTCTTTTTCATGCATAAACAAGAGCCAGAGCGTAATACTAAATGTATCCCTGAAAGGGCGATAATTGAGCTTTCCAATGACACCAGAACCATCCTTCTACGACCAAAGGTTCTCTTGCAACGATCGTGCAAGACGAGTGCAAAATCCCTAATATACGGTAATTTCATTACATAATTCCCTGTGTAGCGAGGCAGTGAGTGTGGGTGTGTGTGGAGTAGACGTCAGTAGTCGCGTGGGACCCGTGCCGAGCGGTCATGAGCCGACCTACGGAGGCTCCTCCCATCGCTCGTCTCTCTCTCAGAGCCATTATTGCTCAAAAATTGCACACGGACTTAAGTCGGGCCCCGCCACATAGTCCTTGGTTCTCCGGCTTAAGGCGGGCCCCGCTAAAGAGGGGTTAATTTCTGTGAATGCGCTATTGTGTAGTAAGAGTATTGCGTTATACCAACGTAAAGATATTTTATAGGGTAAAGTTATTCTTGCTTTAGAATCGGGTGATTTTAGTGATCCCGACTTGGCAGTATTTAATTCTTTTAATTTTGAATTGCATGAAGGTTGCTTGTACAGGAAATGTGATATAAATGAAAGGGTAGTTTTACAACTTGTCATTCCGGATTCACAAGTTAGTACATTATTACCTATTATACATGGTCATGATACAATTGGGCATCCTGGGAAGCTTCGTTCATTGAAACAAGCACAGAGGAATTATTATTGGCGAACAATGAAAAAGGTTATACTGTAGATAGATATATTGACTGTTGTTCGACATGCGCAACTATTAAACCTAAACTGAGCTCGGAAGCGAAAAATCCAATTCCTGAGTATCCTTTCGATGTGGTTGCCATAGATTTGTTGAAACTTCCGTTGACTTTTGCGGGTAATCAATACATCATCCTTACTATTTGTCACTTTTCACGGTATGTCGTGTTGTCGGTGTTGCAAGAAAAGGAAGCGAAATTGGTTACTAAAAAAATGTTTGGCGGACGTTGTGTGCACATTTGGTTGGCCTAATACAATTATAACTGATAATGGTACAGAGTTTTGTAATCCTAGTATGTCGAAACTATGCGATGAATATACTATTGATCACGTCACTGTTTGTCTTCATTCACCCCAGTCCAATGGCTTGGCGGAACTCGCTAATCAGTCCCTTATCTGTGCAATTCGCGGCTTATTGCTAGATCGTGATACGAGCACTTGGGATTCAGTTCTTCATTTTGCAGAATCTGCACTGAATTATTCGATAAATTCCTCGATTGTGGATTCGCCATACTTTATTGTTTTTGGTAGAGATATGAGACTTCCACAGAAATCGTTGGTTCAGTCAGATGTTTATAACTGTGATGATTACGTTTTTGTATCACTTGAATAATTTTAATTCTATTTATTAGACCTTACGCAGTTCTCTGTCAAAATCAAAGGAAGCCATGATTAATATGGCGAATAAACGTAAGAGGGATGTTAATGTCGATGTAGGTGATCTTGTTAACTTGAGAGAGTTTTACTCTAAAGATAAATTGCAGCCTGTTTTCGAGGGTCCATATCGAGTCATTTCAGTTGACAAGAATAGTACTGCTATAAAACACTTGGAAAAAGACGTTGAGAAAAGGGCTCAGGTAAATCATTTGAAACGTGTAGTGCGCAATCTACCTGGCTACGAAGATATTTCTGTGGAACGCAAACCGTTGAGTCCGAGGAATGTTAGAGGACGGAAACGGCCTAAAAAGACAAGCTATCTATCTATCTATTGCCTGACGCCGTGATCCCCGAAGGGGTGGCCACGAACGAACCGCCCCCATGCACCTCTGTCCCCAGTCAGTCGACGTCCCTCCTCCCAACCAGCGCCGCCTTCATCCATATACTTCCTCACTCCATCCTTCCACCTCTCTTTCGGTTTACCTCTCCCACTCTGTCCTTCCACCTCGCTCTCGTACAACCTCTTAGTCATGCTCTCGCTTCCCATACGTTCCATAGGGCCGAACCATCTCAAGGTGTTCCTTTTCACACTTTCCAGCACATCTACCTCTACACCACACCTCCTTCTTACTTCCTCATTTGTCTGTCTATCCCTCCATGTAACTCTGCCCGCACTTCTCAAGTAACTCATTTCCACCCCTCTCACTCTTGGTCTGAGTCTCTTCTCCAACGTCCATGCTTCGCATCCGTAAGTCAGTGTCGGGCTTATAACACTGTCATGCAAGGACTTCTTCACTTCCATGCTGACCACCCTATTTCTTGTTACTGCTTTCAGCATTCCTACAACCCTCTTCCCCTGTTGCACCCTCTCCCGCACTTCTTCATCCATAGTCCCATCTTTACTCAACACACTGCCCAGATACTTAAATGAGCTGACAAGCTCCATAGCCTGACCGTTCAACTTCACCTCACACTCTGTGGCTTCACCCCTTTCGAAGACCATAACCTTGCTCTTCCCCGCATTTACCTTCAGATTCCGTTTTTTGCACACTGTTCCAAACACATTTACCAGACCCTGCAACTCCCATTCATTATTGCTCATCAGAACTGTATCATCAGCACACAGCAGTACAGGTAGTTTCCACTCATTTCCCTTCCTTATCAGCGACACACCAACATCCACTGCTCTTCCTTGTATTTCTTTCATGAGTCCATCCATATATACAGTAAACAACCACAGGCACATCACACACCCCTGTTTCAACCCAACATTCAGGTCAAAGAACTCGCTCTGCTCATTCTCCACACGTACTGCCTCCTTTGCACCCTCATACATGCTCTTATCTGATTTCAGCAACTTGCCATCTACTCCGTATATTCTAAGTACTTTCCACTTACCTTCTCTATCCACTCTGTCATAGGCCTTCTCCAAATCCATAAAGGCAACATACACCTCTTGTTGTTTCTCCAGATATTTCTCCACAACACAATTCAGGGTAAAAATGTGATCTACACATCCTCTTCCCTTCCTAAAACCGCCCTGCTCATCACATATCCATTTCTCCGTTCTTGCTCTCACTCTCTCAATCATTACCCTACTGTACACCTTCCCTACTACGCTTAGAAGACATATTCCTCGGCGGTTACCACACACTCCTCTTTCCCCTCAACCCTTATATAGGGGAACTATTATGTATGTCATCCAGTCATCAGATGCACTCCCCTTCTCCCATGCTAGTTTGCACATTTTCCATACCCAATCGATCACTTTCTCACCACCATACCTCAGCATTTCCCCACACACTCCATCTAACAAAAACGAACAAATTAATCTTTCATATTAAAGGTGGGGGCTCATGGTTTGAGGTAAACATGGAATGATAATCGCCAAGCTGTACATAATTATCTTGCAAAATGCAATGGCACTGAAATAATTATTAACAATGGTATAGAGGATTTTGTGGATCGTCTATACCGGGCCTGTGACGTCACACCAGTATAAGTCCACCATCCAGTCTAGGATAAGGATACTGGTGTGACGTCACTATGACGTCACAGGTCCAGTATAGACGATCCGCAAAATCCTTTATACCATTGTTAATAATTATTTCAGTGACATTGCATTTTACAAGATAATTATATGCAGGTTGGCAATTATTTGTCCATGTTTACCTCAACCCATGAGCCCCCACCTTTAATACTTGTTAATGCTTTCTGTATTTGTTTTTCTTTGAGTCATTTCAGTGGTGGAAATTATAATTTTAAAGGAGGGCGTGTTATATAGTCCCATTGCTTACTTAACCAATTTGTTCCATAATTACATATTTACATAAATTATTTATTTGTTTTAAATACTTTACTTATAAGATATAAGATATGACGTTGCTCTCTACAATCACTTTCCTTTGGCATTTAAACTAACCGACAATACATATCATAGTGACTATACCGTATATCAGTTGAAAATAATGGACCATCAGATTATGTAAACTGGAATTATTTTCTAAGCTTAGACAATGTACAGAAATATAAGTTGGATGTAAATAATTGCCTTGACAAATTATATATATCAGGATTTAGCAGTCTTGATTGTTGTACTTACAGGTGTAATAATGCTCAACATATCAGTGAATTAGATGGCATTGATAATAGTTTAGTAAGTGTATTATTAGTGTCATCATCTCAGTTTAAGAATAAACCAGTACAAAGGTATAAGATTATACCTGGGTGGAATGATAATGTTAAAGGTGTCTATCAAACAGCAGGAGTAAAATGTTTAACATGGAAGCGCATGGGATGTCAAAGGTCTGGTATAGAGTTAGAAAAAATGAAAAAGGCTAGGAAGGAATTTAAGAATGCTTTGAGATTAGTAAAACGTAACGAAACACAGATCAGGAAAGCTAAATTAGCAAACTCGCTATTGTTACGACCGGCACAACGAAATAAACAAGGGCACTTAATATTGGACTACAAGATAGGCTAGATCTGCAACAACGGTACGCTAATGCAAACCCTCGAACTATTAAGCCGGTGAACAAAACACTTAAACCCTCCAGAGTTAATCTACTGGATAACGGGGTATCAATTAACTGGGTTAAGTGTACTTCTACAAAGGTTTTCCGGTGACGGCAAAGCCTATTCACAACAAGAGTAATTACGTTAATAAAAAGCTCTCAAGGAATAACAATGCTTAAATAAACTATGACAAGATTTAATAAAAGATTATATGCTTACGTTATCTTTAGTGTGAGTCTGAACTCAACACTAAAACTCTTCAATGCTCTATGAAAACACATGAAGTCTAGTCCTACAGCAAACAGATATGGAATCTTCTGAAAACGTCTGATGCTCTAAGATGCTCGTCGAATATAGAACAGGAGTAATGCAGGGGGCAGGACACCAAAGCGTGTATCTTAAATACACCAAAAAGTAGGATACATATATATGGAAACAAAAGAGTGCAACAACTCTGTGACAGCACTAACAACAGCAACTCAAAAACAGTACTTCCTTAGCCAAAGTAACAGCCATACTGGGTTGTGCACTATGCATCAACCTATGCTAAAACAATACGTGAATAATTACTAAAGCATACGCGGTTAAAGTTAATAAACAAAATGCTGTCTTTCTTACTAATAAAGTCTAGCAGCAGCATAAAGGTACAGGGAGCCTAGGCAGAGCTCAAGCATGCTCGCAGCCTACTGTCTCCCCTGAACAGATTTCCCTTAGTTTACGTTAACCCTTTCGCTGCGGGTGACGTTCTGGAACGTCCTGGCAAGTTACAGCAATTTCCAGGCTTTAAAAGCCTGTAAAAACCGTAAAAATCAAGTGTCAGTGGGCGGGAGCGTGAAGGGCCCACCTCCGACCCTCAGAGCACCGAGCAGTTCACTGAGGTTGACTGTGTCTCGCGCGAGTCTCTCTCTGTGTCTCCCAACAGCGTAGCCAAGCGAGCGAGTGTTACATAATAGTGGGTTTCCCGCGTTTCACTGGCACCACTGCGGGTGAACCAGACCACGTACGGGGCCCGTTCTGGTGTTATTTTGAAGCTATTCTTGCCTAGTTTTCGGCAGAATACACTTCATGTAATGCAGATGCTTGATTTATCATTCAGGAGTGCCTGAATATGCCCTAAATAGCCCAAACATGGCCGCAGCCAATGGGTTAAGTGACTAGGAGGCTCTCTTGGTAAGTCCAGATCTCAAGTATCTGGTCTTACCCTGGCGCTCCTCAAAGGTCAACAAAAATGAGTTAGCAAGTATACAAGCAAGAGTAGGCAAAAGCCCTTCGCTTGTATACTGCTAAGCCCGCAAAGGAAAATATGCACAAGGGTGTACTACAGGCTACCTAGCTCCGTCGAAGTCGTACAGGCTCTGACTTGCCATATGCATAACACAGACAACGACCAAAGATACCCTCCACTGTCTAGCATTAAATAGTAATAAAGAACAACCAAATAATTAGAAGCACCCAACAATATGAATCCATGTGACTATGATTCTAATAACCTCTAAAGCTAGTGCAAAACATATATGTGAGAACAGGCGCTGGTAATACGACTGACCGACTATGGAAGTCGTATGCGAGAACCAGAAGGGATGGGTAATTGAATAAAGATAAGAAGTATTGGAAAGAAGGAGTTCAGAGAGAGACACAGCAGGAAAGGGGGTTAGATGTGAGACAGAATGCGAGGGACTTGTAGGACCGAGTGCGCAATGCCATGTTCTGATGAGAGAGAAGGAGAGAAGTACTGAGTCTGGCCACCAGATGGCTCTGCGACCAATCACAGGCCGCTACGTCACATGACAAGCAGACGTCATATGCCACGCCAGGCCCGTCATCCAATAGCGAGCGGGTGGGCCCACCGAGCGAGGAATGGACACGTACATACGCACACACACTGCCTCTTCGCTCTCCCCTCCGACTCTCTCTCTCTCTCTCACGCGCTGCATGTTATAATCACTACTATGGATATAAAATACTTCTAAGTGTCACAGACAAGAATAAAGGCAAATACTGATCTGTTTTTGACAACATGAATACTAAGAAAGAAAGAATATCGTTCTACGATTATTATAGCCCATTTCACTGCCGTGGCGAGTGCTCGCGAGTCATGAGTACATTCTGGCAAGCTGGCCAGAGTAACACTATGCAACAAGAATTACAAATTATATTAGAAAGAGGTTAGAAAAGTAAAAAAGAATAGAGTTCTACTTAGTATGAACATTGAGGGAGATAGTGATGCTAGCCGTATTGTGGAAAAGTTCTCGAGTAAGTTTAACCCGTTGAGACCCAGCGTCGCACGTGTTGCGTCGGCAGTCTTTGATCACAAACTCCCAGCGACGCATCACGTGCGTCCGACATATAAAAAACACTTACGTGGCTCGTAAGGTAGGAAATGGCGGGAGAATAAGAGGGGGAGGTACCGTAGTGTGTGTGGGAGCCGGGCCAGTAGGTGTGAGCGGGCCGAGACAGCCGCGCGGCTGGTGGTGGTGGGCTTAGTGGGGATAGTTTACACCCCTAGTTCACCGCCACTTTGAACCTTCATTACTCCGGTCGTATGGGAGCTAGAGGCTTGACATTTATGTGAGATACTCCTTAGGATGTATGCCGTACAATGCCATACTCAGTTTATACCCTAGTGCTCCCGGGCGGGTGGTCATGCGGGGGAGACGAACTATTGAAAACCCCCCCCCCCCCCCCGCCCCCCACATGACCGAAATGAGTTTTTTTTTATTTTTGTGTTCATTTCTCACCATTCTCTTCCATTTTGGCTCAACAAATTTTTTTGAGGCTCCCCCCCCCCCCCCCCCCCCCCCCCCCCCCCCCCCCCCCAAAAAAAAAATGTCAGAGGTGATTTTTTTTTTTTTTTTTCCATTTCTCATCCTTGTCTTCCATTTTAGCAAACAAAAACAATAAGTGAAAATGGCTTGGGACTGGGGTGAACAAAATATTATAACTAGCCGGGGCTCAACGGGTTAAAACTATATTTGATGACAGTAAGTGCCAGAGTCATTCTGATTTTAGACATGAATATTTAGAGACCTCTGTACGCAAAGGTGAAATATATTGCAAAATGAATATTGCAGATGTGTTGGCAGCAATATCGAACTGAAATGTGGCATTGGCCCTGACAATGTTAATTCAAATCATCTAGAATAATGCTCAAATGAAATTATTTGTGTAATTGCAAAACTGTTCTCATCTTGTATCGTGCATGGCTATGTTCCTTATAAAATGAGCTCAGGTGTAATATTGCCCTTGGTTAAGGATAGATATAAGGATATTTCATCAATTCATAATTATAGGTCAATTATATTATCTCCAGTTTTGCTTAAATTGTTTGAATATTGTCTACAATTCAAAATGATAAAATGTGTAAATTTAAATGACAATCAGTATGGTTTCAGAGAAAATGATTCTACTATCGCATGCATGATGTTGAAGGAAGCCATTCTGAGATATAACAGTGAAGGATCAAACGTATATTCATGGATTGATATTACAAAAACATTTGATAAAGTTAATCATGTTAAGCTTGTAGATAGTCTTTTAAGGCAAGGAATCCCTAATTATATTTTAAATTTGTTATTTAATGTTTATAGACATCAACATGTAGTTGTAAAATATAAGGAAACTTTATCGCAGTAATAGAAAAATAAAAATGCAGTAAGGCAGGGAGGGGTATTATCGCCACTTCTATTTTCCATTTATTGAAATATTATGTTAAATTAATTAACATCATGTAAACAGGGCTGTAGACTTGGTTTACAATCTAGTAATATAATTGCCTATGCGGCTGACATAGTTGTAATAGCTCCCTCTGCTAAGACCTTGCAATACTTATTAAATATTCTAGAATGTGAAATAAGAAACATTTATCTATCCATTAATTTGACTAAATCAGTATGCATGTTCTTTAAATGCAAGGCTGACAAATCAGAAACCCGAATATGATTTTAAATTATATATATAAATTTGGTAACTGATTCTAAATATCTAGGATATATTATTGATTGCAATCTAAATAATGATCTCGATAAAATAAGATGCAGAAACAAGTTCTATAATTAATTTAATTGTATTCTGACGAAGTTTAGTAACGCGAATACAAATGTGCTACTTTATTTATTTAAATATTTTTGTTTGAATTGTATGGGGCTGAGTTATGGTTTAACAAAAAGAAATGCTATGTACCAATGACACAATTTGGTGTTGGTTATCATAAAGCAATAAAGAAGATTTTAAATATGAGATACTGCGAGATTAATCACGCTGCATGTAGTAGAGGTGGACTAATGATTTTTAAGCATTTTATCAATTGGATCAAAATTAGATTTTTGCATAGGCTACTATTGAAACCATGTGCACACATTGAAAAGGGTTTACATAATTTTTTGAATAAATCTTATATTGTAAAGGATGTGGAGAGGACGCTATTGAATGAATATAGATCTCAAAACTTAATATTTAATGATATTGAAGCAATCAAATCAAGAATTTATTATGTGCAAAATACAGAGCCCACATTTCGTTAAGCAATATTTGTATGTATTATAGATTTGTTTTTAGTATTATGTAAAAGATGTACAATGTATCTCTTTTATGAAATAAAACTATGACTGACTAACAGTTGCTAACCATTACCTAACAGTTGCTAACCTTTACCTAACAGTTGCTAACCATTACCTAACAGTTTCTAACCATTACCTAACAGCTGCTAACCATTGCCTAACAGTTGCTAACCATTACCTAACAGTTGCTAACCTTTACCTAACAGTTGCTAACCATTACCTAACAGTTGCTAACCATTACCTAACAGTTGCTAACCATTACCTAACAGTTGCTAACCATTACCTAACAGTTGCTAACCTTTACCTAACAGTTGCTAACCTTTACCTAACAGTTGCTAACCATTACCTAACAGTTGGTAACCATTACCTAACAGTTGCTAACCTTTACCTAACAGTTGCTAACCTTTACCTAACAGTTGCTAACCATTACCTAACAGTTGCTAACCATTACCTAACAGTTGCTAACCATTACCTAATAGTTGCTAACCTTTACCTAACAGTTGCTAACCATTACCTAACAGTTGCTAACCTTTACCTAACAGTTGCTAACCATTACCTAACAGTTGCTAACCTTTACCTAACAGTTGCTAACCATTACCTAACAGTTGCTAACCATTACCTAACAGTTGCTAACCATTACCTAACAGTTGCTACCCATTACCTAACAGTTGCTAACATTTACCTAACAGTTGCTAACCTTTACCTAACAGTTGCTAACCATTACCTAACAGTTGCTAACCATTACCTAACAGTTGCTAACCTTTACCTAACAGTTGCTAACCATTACCTAACAGTTGCTAAACTTTACCTAACAGTTGCTAATCATTACCTAACAGTTGCTAACCATTACCTACCAGTTGCTAACCATTACCTAACAGTTGCTAACCTTTACCTAACAGTTGCTAACCACTACCTAACAGTTGCTAAACTTTAACTAACAGTTGCTAACCATTACCTAACAGATGCTAACCATTACCTAACAGTAGATTGTAGGCACCAATCGAACAGGGCTATACCCAGGAGAGGCTGTAAGCATTTGATAAGGAATCGCTGGAACTCCTGTTTCATTTGCTTGGCCTCTCTTACTGATTCCCTTTGTGCCTCACCTACATTGAGAGTAGTCCAGCATGCTCTCACAATAGTCCGGCAGCCACCAGGCTCAACCTTGTTTTAGGGTCTTAAGTTTTTTTTTCAGTGGATTTTGTTTGCCAACATATCCGGTTTCAAAAATATATATGTTGGTTCACTGTCAGCCTTGGGCAATTTGAGATAATTAGCATAAAACAAAATGGCCGCCAAGGAAATATAAAAATACATAATATACCATAATTCCCTTACAAATTAATATAACCGGTCAACCAATACATGGATTCCAGGGTATTTTGACCCAGAACAATCATTTCTGGTTTCATATCCAAAATGCCCACCATTTTCAAAATGTCTGTTTTTTTTTTGTTTTTTTTTTTGTTTTTTTTTATACTTATACTAGTATATAAGAATATTACTTGCTCAACATGAAAGTAATAAAGATTGACAGTTTTTTTAATCAGATAGTTTTGAGTCCTCAATTTCTTATTATATGGCATAAATGCATAATTCTTGAGGTAATTAGTAATCATCCTCATCATCCTCATCAACTGCTGTTCGTGTTTGATCATTGCAACATTCAATGGAGGATTGACAAGCACAAAACATTGTGCATGGTAGCCTCGACTTGTTACATGCACATCTTGAGGACTTACATGGCTGTTTACTTGAACATGCGCATCTTATCAACTTTAGTATATGATTCGGTGCTAGCTGAACATTGGTAGGGACTGTTGTAGGCAGCAGTGACTTTGTTCTGCTTTCTTTGATCCATCCATAACTTGTGGGTTCCAAATCTGGTGGATCTAGTTGCAGGGCATTCTTCCATATGCATGTTTGCAGATGAGCCCGCTTGACATTCTCAATGAAGGCCTCTGTAGTAGGTGGAAGAGAACATAACTTGGGAGTAACTGTTGCTCCCGACTTCCCCGTTCTTGAAGTCCACACACTTACTCTGGCCTCAGACATAGAATTGGTCTTTGATTGTCAATAACAGGAAGCTATGAATTTTGTTGCCTGTTCCAACACCTCAGGCCAGTTAGCCTCAGCAATACCTATCATATTCAGACCTGTTTTCAGTACTTTCAACATCTTTCCTTTTCCTATACCAAAACATGCTGCCACTGTATCAAATCCAGTAAGAGCATGACCTGCCAATATTGCTGGAATTATGTTCTGATGTTTCTTTACAGTGGCCTGGATATCAACAACAGTTCTCTCTTTTACAGGTGATACCATAAACATTGGTGTTTGTATGCCTTGTTCCAGGTAATGATAAAGAAGAAGTGCATAAACATCTGTATCATCTGCAAGAACAGTGACAGGTTGCTGGTGAGCTACAGCAACTGCTATAGCCTGCTGGACAATGATGTTATCAGCTTCTTCATGAGTGGTTGCCATGTCAGCTCTTTCTACAATTGTACCACTGCAACTTACTTCTACAGGTGTTTTGTCCTGACCTGTTATCATAAGTTTGTGCTTTGTTGTATTCTTCTGAATGAAATCTGTGTCATTCAGAATGTTGTCGCAAATAATATTGATCAATTGCTTCTTGTTTTCTGTCATTGTAAGGGCAAGCTTCTGAGAAGGCAGAGACAATGTGGGACTTAACTTAAATACGCGGCAGCCTTCATTCCCTCTACAGGTCCTTGTAGAACATTTTGTACTGAAATCCTCATATCTGTCAAAGATCAAAAACACATCTTCAGTTTTCAGCCTCTGTTCTATGTGACTTTTGAATTTATCTACATAATCAAGTACCACAGGCTGTTTAGTTGGACTTGATGCTGGCCAATGAGGAATCCACAGGAGGGCACAACCATCAATGACTGTGCATACTGACTTCTGAGTCAACTGTCTGTTTGATACATCTATCCTTGTCTGGGTTTTCAAGACTGACTTTGATTTAGAGACTCGTATTTCTCCTGATTCAGTAAAGAGAGATGTGGGGACTGGTGAGAGCTCATATGACAGAACCTCTTTAATATCTATATCTCTGGAACTAGCTTGTAGTCCCATCACTCGGGAATAAATAAGGTTTGTATCATAAACCTTATGTTCTCCCATCTTGATTGACTTCTTTGTGACATTCATAGTTTCAACTTCCGTCTTAATTGTATTATAGAAGCCATCAGGTAATTTTCTTTCAAACTCATTAATTTTGTTGGTGCCAATATCTAGTACTTTATCAACATTTACTGATGGTGGAGCAATTCGTCCAGTAACCACATTGATAACTGTACCTTCGGGGTGTTGTTCTGGGGCTAAAGGGTGTATACTCATATCAAGTTTTCTTCGAAGCCCTATTCTGTCAGCGTTATCTGCATCAATTCTAGCTTTCGCCTCTTCTTTGTGGGTTGTCTTTGAGCTCTGTAACCTGTCAGAATCTCTCATGCTGGAGACATCCTGTACTATCTGGCCACAAGAATGCAGACGAAGAGCCCAGATTTTCAGTGTTTCAGGTTTTGTTGTGATGCCTATTATGCCAGTCTTCCCATGGCCATATCGCATAAAAGTTGTCTCAATATACATATCACTCCAGATTCCAGGTCAGGACAAAACACCTGTAGAAGTAAGTTGCAGTGGTACAATTGTAGAAAGAGCTGACATGGCAACCACTCATGAAGAAGCTGATAACATCATTGTCCAGCAGGCTATAGCAGTTGCTGTAGCTCACCAGCAACCTGTCACTGTTCTTGCAGATGATACAGATGTGTATGCACTTCTTCTTTATCATTACCTGGAACAAGGCATACAAACACCAATGTTTATGGAAACACCTGTAAAAGAGAGAACTGTTGTTGATATCCAGGACACTGTAAAGAAACATCAGAGCATAATTCCAGCAATATTGGCAGGTCATGCTCTTACTGGATTTGATACAGTGGCAGCATGTTTTGGTATAGGAAAAGGAAAGATGTTGAAAGTACTGAAAACAGGTCTGAATCTGGATATGATAGGTATTGCTGAGGCTAACTGTCCTGAGGTGTTGGAACAGGCAACAAAATTCATAGCTTCCTGTTATGGACAATCAAAGACCAATTCTATGTCTGAGGCCAGAGTAAGTGTGTGGACTTCAAGAACGGGGAAGTCAGGAGCAACAGTTACTCCCAAGTTATGTTCTCTTCCACCTACTACAGAGGCCTTCATTGAGAATGTCAAGCGGGCTCATCTGCAAACATGCATATGGAAGAATGCCCTGCAACTAGATCCACCAGATTTGGAACCCACAAGTTATGGATGGATCAAAGAAAGCAGAACAAAGTCACTGCTGCCTACAACAGTCCCTACCAATGTTCAGCTAGCACCGAATCATATACTAAAGTTGATAAGATGTACATGTTCAAGTAAACAGCCATGTAAGTCCTCAAGATGCGCATGTAACAAGTCGAGGCTACCATGCACAATGTTTTGTGCTTGTCAATCCTCCATTGAATGTTGCAATGATCAAACACGAACAGCAGTTGATGAGGATGATTACTAATTACCTCAAGAATTATGCATTTATGCCATATAATAAGAAATTGAGGACTCAAAACGATCTGACTAAAAACACTGTCAATCTTTATTACTTTCATGTTGAACAAGTAATATTCTTATATACTAGTATATGTATAAAAATTCACAAAAAAAAAAAAAAAAACACATTTTGAAAATGGTTGACATGAAAATACCAGAAATGAATTTTCTGGGTCAAAATACCCTGGGCTCCATGTATTGGTTGACCGGTTATGTCAATTTGTAAGGGAATTATGGTATATTATGTATTTTGATATTTCCTTGGCAGCCATTTTGTTTTATGCTAATTATCTCTAATTGCCCAAGGCTGACAGCGAGCCAACATATATATTTTTCAAACCTGATATGTTGGCAAACAAAATCCACTGAAAAAAAAACTTAAGACCCCAAAACAAGGTTATAAGAAAAATGTACTTTTGGCTGCCGGACTACAAACACCTCCTCCTCCTATCTACTTCACTACACTTAACATGCACACCACGCTTCCTCCTTCTCCTCCTTCAAAGTTAGTTTTAAAAAATGATAAAAACACAGGCCCAGCCTCGGAGTCTCCAGGGGGGGGGGGGGGGGGGGACCCTAAATGCCCCAACACATGCCCGACCTTCCCTTGACGACCCCTCAAAACGCTCGGGACCACGGCCTGTCACTCTTACTATCAACTTTTGCAATATTGGCAGTCTTTCCTCTAATTTTCACTCTGTCGAACACCATCTCTCCTCCTCCAAACCTGATCTTATTTTCCTCACCGAAACCCAGGTATCTGAAACAACTTCCAGCAGCCCCTTCTCTGTATCCTCCTACTTTCCCTATCCTAGTTTCAAAGCCAATGGCGGATGTTGTGCATACGTGCACAACAAACTCACTTGCTCTCGTGTTCCCGAATTAGACTCCTCTGAATTCTCAACTTTATGGCTGAAACTGTCCTGTCATTCTCATACTAAATATTTCTGTGCTGTCTATCTTTCCCCTAACTCTACCGACTTTCCCAAATTCTTCGAATATCTAAACTCTAAAGTGGAACACATGTTATCTATCTCTCCCTTCTCTGTAATCTCCATCTTAGGAGATTTCAACGTTCACCACCGCCAATGGCTCTCCTCTCACTCTACTGACCAACCTGGTGAACAAGTCTACGTCTTTTCTATCATAAATGACCTAGAGCAGCTGGTCAAGCAACCCTCCCGTATCCCGGATCGCTTCGGAGATCGGCCCAACATTCTTGACTTATTTCTGACTTCTAACCCTTCCTCTTATACTGTCAATCTTTTCTCTCCTTTGGGCTCCTCCGACCATAAACTAATCTCCGTCACCTGTCCTATCTCTTCAGTACGGCCATCCTATCCTCCCAGCCGGCGGCGCTTGTGGCACTTTGGCGCTGCCGGCTGGGAAGCTCTCCGGCAGTACTTCTTTGATTTCCCATGGAATGACTTCTGCTTCCGTGGCCGAGGACCTTCGGAGAGTGCTGAACGCATTACCGAGGTAATCCTCTCGGGCATGGAAGCATACATTCCATTTTCTTTCTCTCAGTCTAATGCAAACAAATCTTGGTTTACTCACGCTTGTTCTACTGCTGTCCACAACAAGGAGGAAGCATTCAAACGGTACCGTCGCTTTAAAACTCAAGAATCTCATTCTTCCTATGTTTCTGACCGTAATCAAGCCAAATCTGTTCTTCGACTTGCCAAGCACTCTTTCATCAATAATAAATGCACTGAACTATCCAACTCTAGCTCTTCCCAAGCTTTCTGGCATCTAGCCAAAAACCTCTCCAACAATTTTTCTTCCTCGTCTTTCCCTCCCCCTTTCCACACTGATGGCACAACCATCACTTCTTCCTCTGACAAAGCTGAACTCTTTGCTCAAACTTTTGCCAGAAACTGTACTTTGGATGATTCCGGGTGCTATTCGTCCCTCTCCACCCCCATCTCTCCTACTTATGCCTATTATCCTAATCTCTTCTAAAGATGTACTTTCTACCCTCTCTGGGCTTAATACTAAGAATGCGTACGGTCCGGACGGTGTTCCTCCTATTGTTCTTAAAAACTGTGCAGCATCTTGCTCTGTACAGGGGCACAGTGCGTCCTTGTATTGAGTATTGTTCACATGTGTGGGGAGGATCCTCTCACACCGCACTCCTAGATAAAGTAGAAAGGAAAGCCTTTCGTATCATTAACTCCCGTCCTCTCACCAACTCTCTGCAATCTCTCTCTTCGCCGCAATGTTGCATCTCTCTCGCTATTCTATCGCTACTATAATCAGTGTTCCTCGGAGCTTTCCCAGTGTATACCACCTCATCTACGTAGGGTACATAGTACCCGCCTTGCATCACAATCCCATCCCTACTCTGTGCAACTTTCCAACCCAAGGGTGAAACGCTATTCTCAGACTTTCTTCTATTCAACTGCTGAGCTCTGGAACTCTCTCCCAGAATCAGTCTTTCCCTTTTCCTATGACTTAAAATGCTTCAAACTCTGTGTGTCCAGGCATTTTAGCTCGAATGTCCCTTGATTTAGGCCCTGTCATTCTTTGAAATCTGGGGGAGGCACTCGCTGCAGGCAGTTATGCCTTTTGTCTCCCTCATTCACATAGAAGAAAAATAAGTGACTAAGAGTTGCTAACCATTACCTAACAGTTGCTAACCTTTACCTAACAGTTGCTAACCATTACCTAACAGTTGCTAATCTTTACCTAACCAACTATGAGATAAATGTGCTTCACAATTCTCTTACTATGTGCAAAGTTTTATGTAGCTTTTACGAAATAAAATATTGAGTCTGAGTCTAACAGTTGCTAACCATTACCTAACAGTTGCTAACCTTTACCTAACAGTTGCTAACCTTTACCTAACAGTTGCTAACCTTTACCTAACAGCTACTAACCATTACCCAACAGTTGCTAACCTTTAACTAACAGTTGTTAACCTTTAACTAACAGTTGCTAACCTTTACCTAACAGTTGCTAACCATTATCTAACAAATAATATAGAAACAGTACGCAAGTTAACCTTAGAATATGATATGATTTTATTACAAGAATTAATGTTGCTCAAGGATGATATTCCCTTTATGAACACTATAAACGAATTTTTTGACTGCATAGCCAGCGTTGAAGACCGAACTAATGAGGGAATAATAGATGGTAGGCCGTCGAAAGGGATGGCGATAATGTGGAACAAAAAATTAAGTAATAAGATTGAGTCAGTGTTTTGTGATGACAGAATTGTAGGTGTAACATTGAAGACAAAAATACGAACATATTTAATTATTAATGTGTATCTGCCTTGCGATAAACAGAATGATGATAGCATAGATGAATATAGACAGTCACTTGCTGTTTTAGAAAATTTCATTGATGAACAAAATATTAACAATATTATTATAGTGGTGATTTTAATGCAAATTACTGTAAAGGCAGATTCTGGGAAGAGCTATTGAACCTAATTGATAATAAAAGCCTATGTGTTATTGATGAAGTGTTACCGGACGAAACTTTTACTTATTTGTCTCCTGGTAATAACTCTACTAGTTGGTTAGATCATGTGATAGCTTCGGATAATATGAACACTTATATTACTGACATTAATGTACGATATGACCTGGCCTTATTTGATCATTTTCCATTAGTTTTTAAAATTAATATTAATTTAGACAATATAAAAATTATTCCCGAATCTAAGTTTTCTAGCTTCATAAACTGGAAGTTATTTACATCAAATGATGTTGTTACAAACTATAAAGACAAAATGAGTGAGACTATTGTACAGTCTGATTTAATGAACTTTAGTTGTTTAGATTGTTGTACATACAAATGTGAAAACAATAGTCATATTGCAGAATTGAATTACATTTATAACTCACTTGTAAGTATACTGAAAGAGTCGTCTGAGGAATATGCAATTGAAAGTACAAAAAAATTTCAGATAAAACCAGGATGGAATGACCATGTTAGTGGGTTGTATAAAAATGCTAGAGAACATTTCTTAAAATGGAAAAAAAATGGCTGTCCTGTATATGGTGATTTACTTGACAATATGACATCTTCCAGGAAACTGTTTAAGAACGCATTAAAATATATTAAAAATAATAAAATCAATATTAGAAATGATAAATTAGCTGAGTCTTTAAGCAATAAAAGATATAATGCATTCTGGAAAGAAGTCAGGAAAACTAAAAATAATAAGTGTTATTTAAATGTTAAAATTGAAGGTGAATGTGACTCCAGTAAAACTGCTGAGACATTTTCGCAGAATTTTAAAAACGTTTTTGATGACAGCAAATGCCAGAAAAGAGATAAATATGAACTTATAAGAGACAAGTTAAATGTGCATGTGCAAAGAGGCAAATTATTGGGAGTTATCAACACCAAAAATGTTTGTTTGGCATTATCTGAGCTAAATTGGGTCATTGGCCATGATAACATTCATTCTAATCATGTGAAGTTTTGTTCTGAAAGCGCGGTAAGACTAATTGCTAAAATGTTTTCATCATTTATTGCACATGGACATTTGCCTGATGAGATGACGTCCGGACTTATTTTGCCCCTTATTAAAGATAAATATAAAGATCAAAGCTCCTTGGATAATTATAGACCTATTATATCATCGCCAGTGTTCTTAAAATTATTTGAATATTGCTTAAAATATAAAATTTTGCATTATGTGAACTTTAATGAGAGGCAGCATGGGTTTAGGGCTAATCACTCTACATCCTCAGCATGCTTGATTTTTAAAGAAACAATTTTAAGATACAGATTAGAAGACTCAAATGTTTATACAGCTTTCATTGATTTAAAAAAAGCTTTTGATAAAGTTAATCATTTCACATTAATAAGTAAACTTATTGAAGCAGGTATTCCACACTTTTATGCGAACATAATATTATATCTTTATAGAAATCAACTGGTTGCTACTAAGCATAAAGACTCAATATCAAAACCCTGGAAAATAATGAATGGAGTAAGACAGGGAGGAGTCTTGTCTCCGATATTATTTAATCTTTATATAGATAAGCTGATTGAAAAAGTGTCTAAATGTAAAAAGGGGTGCACACTAGGAAATATATCAAGTAATATTAGTGCTTACGCTGACGATATTGTTGTATTAGCACCATCGTCATCGGGATTACAGTTTTTATTAAATATGCTTGGAAATGAAGCAAAAGAAATTGATATTGACATTAATATTAACAAATCATCATGCATGTATTTCAAAGACAATAAAGATAAAAACTTAAAGCCAAAGTTGATGCTATGTGGAGAGATATTGAATGTTGTTAATGAACAAAAGTATCTAGGGTTTATAATAGATGATAATTTAAATAATGACAAAGACGTAATTAGGTGTCGTAACAAGTTTTATAATGAATTTAATTGTATTTTACGTAAATTTGCTAATGTTAATGTTTGGGTTTTTACTCAGTTGTTCCAAAGTTACTGCTCAAGTTTTTATGGTTCTGAATTATGGTTTTATAACAAAAAGTGCAAACTTCCTCTTAAGCAATTTGCAATTGGTTACCACAAAGCAATAAAGAAAATGCTGAAATTAAAATATTGGGAAAGTAATCATCATGCATGTGAATTGGTTGGACTAATGACATTTAATCATTTAATGAATTGGTTAAAAATTAGATTTGCTCACAAATGTCTCCTAAAACACGTGCGATACCGTCGGACGTATGGTTGGTAAGCCTGTCAAACTCGCCGCGGTGCATTTCTTACGGTTGGTATACCTGAGGAACGTTTTGTTTACAAATTACTGCCTCGGGCAGCCTCACGGGAGTACAGACGGAATCGAATCGTAATAAAGTGAAGGTCCCGGTGTATTATTTACC
Organism: Paralithodes platypus; assembly: GCA_032716605.1. Taxonomy (NCBI): domain Eukaryota; kingdom Metazoa; phylum Arthropoda; class Malacostraca; order Decapoda; family Lithodidae; genus Paralithodes; species Paralithodes platypus. Next base: position 53,676,499 of record CM064497.1, on the reverse strand, counting down.
CAGTTTATTGCATTAATCTTATTATTCTGTATTTAGGACATTCTCAATTGACGAAAGTAAGGTAAGCTAGGGCCCTAGTGATTCACCCGAGGACCATTGAATTTATCTAGCCTATATTTCCCTTCAACCACCAATCAATTTTTGAGTTTAGGGATAGCCATGGCGGGTGTGATATTGGTGTGACGCTGAATAATTGGGTTGTGCTTGGCTCTCTGGCTTGGTTATAATATAAGGCAAGCTGTTCGGTTATATTCAAGCCTAGCCCTGTTCACCTGTTACACGTAGATCTATGGCCATAAATCGTGAAATCTAAAATCGCCTATCTCTAACTCAAGAAGGGCCAGAGCTAGGATAGTGGGCCTG